>CM055191.1:4066035-4801035 GCA_029224185.1 Karalla daura | reverse complement strand
TGAATCGCACCAGCGTGCAAGTGGGAAGAAGTTTTACCAACACGCGGCGGCAGGAAGCGCGAGCAGGAAGGAGCGTGTCACCGTCGTGTCTTCCTCCGCTGCTCAGCCAGACGAGCGTGGCTGCTGACAGTTTGCTTGTTTTTTTTTTTTGTTTTGTTTTTTTAGGGAAAAGGGAGACAAACGTACTCCCTGCTACTGCAGACTCTAGGATGGTAACCAGAGGTCTTTGTTGCGTCTCTTAACCTTGTAAGATGATGCAGAAATTAAAGGAGTTTCAGTTTTCTTTCAGGTTATGTTTTAGCTTTGTTGAGCTCTGTATTTATCGCCACACTGCCTGAGCACATATAAAGAATATTTAAGCACTCATTTACAGGGTTGATTGCTTACTTAGCCCCATGGTGATAGATATGATGAATAATAACCACCTACCGCTCTGGCCCAGTGTTGTAATATTAGACATAAACAGACGAAACAAGCTTTAAGTTTTACTTTCTTTTACTTTCTTAAATCTTGACAAATCCAGTTGAACAAAATAAAGAGACGAGCTCAGGACCTTCAATAAGACCCGCTGACTAGGTAAATGTGGTCTTGAGGGAAAAGAGCATTTGCAGAGCTGTTTTTCAGGATGACTTAGAGTGATGTTGTAATATTGCAACCATGGGTCTTACAGGGTTAAGGGTAAATGTCTACGTTAAAAACCAGCAGAGCACCAGACAGGCAGCTCCTCACAGACATTACTGTCACTCTGTCTGTCCCATAATCACAAATTAAATGCTCTGCCTCCTCCTCCTCCTCCTCCTCCCATTCCAGGTTATCATCCGGAGTGCCACACGCCAACCATCGACCCGGAAGCTGACAGCGACTCGTGGATATGCCGGCAATGTGTCTTTGCAGTCTCAACCAAGGTCAGCTTGCTTATCTGTGCTGCGTCTCACACTCTGGGCCAGAAAACATCCAGTGTGTAATGTAGGAGAACCCAAACGGCCCAACGTATCGGCCGGGGCAGAAAATGGGATATCGGAGGCGAAAATGCGCGCGGGTTCCCTGAGTGCTGAGCTCAGGATGAGATGTTCTACATTGTGTCGGAGAAATCGCGAGGAATCAATAGTTGTGAAGCTGAAAAATTACGCCCAAGTTGAGAGAAGTACATTTAAAGTCAATCAATCACATGTGCTCCAGTTCTGCAGATACGAGATGGGGGAAAGCGCCCGGTTAATTGTCGATCGCTCAATGTCCATATCTCATTGTCCAGACTTCCGCGGCCTCAGACGCTATCTCTTACAGCTGACCTACAATAAAATGAGATGAATTGCTCTCTCCCGCATCGAACGCCATCCGTCTGGACGCTGCTGCCACACGACAGTGATTTGAGGGGTCGCCGGCCGCTCAGCTCTTCCCTAAAATTGTGTGTTTTTATTTTTTTTTCTTTCTTCAGAGAGGCGGAGCCCTCAAACGGGGCCGCTTCGCCCGGCTCATGCAGTACATGAAGCTGAGGCTCCCGTACCAGCTGTCGTCTCTGGACTGGGACCCGCAGCATCTGACCAATCAGCAGCAGTGTTACTGCTACTGCGCTGGACCTGGAGAGTGAGTGAGCCTCAACTCTTCGATCCACTGTGTGTGTGTGTGTGTGTGTGTGTGTGTGTGTGTGTGTGTGTGTGTGTGTGTGTGTCCTGTAACGGGAGGCCTTTTCTACATACTAACAGTATATGTTGGGGAGTAAAGGAAAACGTATATAGAATGAAAAATAACTGTATTTTAGAGCTAGATAGAGCTGACTAAGCTAGATTGAGTAATAAGATAATCAGATATTTTGATAATCAATTGATTTAAGCTTTTACAAAATAATTTATCAAAAAGGTCAGTTAAAGAACTTATCTTGAGATCTTTTTTGCATCTTTTCATAAACCATCGAGCAAAATCGAGCAAAAAATTATTATGTGTTGCAGCCCCAATTTACAACCCAAACAGGTGCAGTTTAAATAGATGAATTTCATTCAGAATGAAGATGAAGGGATTCATCAATTTCATGTGTATTCACTCCGTACAAGTGAAGTGTGAGGAAACAGGGGATGTTTCCCACATGGATTAATCTGACAGAATATGCTAAAAAATAGATTTTTTGGCAAATATCTTGTAATCTGTAATGTAACCCTAGCCCCAATGCTAACACTTGACTAAGCGATGCCAACTATTTAATAACTGATCAATGTTAAAACATTAAAAGTATGTTTTTAAGAAAGTCAGCCAAGATTCCTCAATGTTGACTTTCTTGATATGATGGCAAATTACACATCTGAAGCCACTCAGTGTTGACTTGATGTTGACAGAAGGATCAACATTTTTTAAAGATTTTCCAGTGATCAAAAGACAAATCAACCGATCAATTAGAAAATCAAGAAAACAATCCCCAGGCTTCATTGTTGCCCTGCACGTCAGGCTTGTGGCAAACAGTAGCTTCAGCCTGAATTATGGCTGCAGCAGGTGCATCTCAGTGGAAATAGGTACACTAATTTATCTTTTTAATGTATTTTCTGTGTTTTTTTTACACTTTGCTGCTTTGTCGCACCCGTTGTTTTGTGGCGAGCGTCTCCCAGCTGCAGTATCTTTACAAGCAGCAGGAGCCGGTGGGAGTTTGCACCTGAAGACACATTTCAGAGTAGACAACGTGAACTGGCAGCTGCAGTCGTCAGCCTTCAGTCCTCCCTCAATTATGCATCAATACAAACTCGCCGGGTGGCAGATGTTGTTTCAAAGTCTCTCGATTTTTCTGTGCCTGTGCCGCAGGTGGAACCTGAAGATGCTGCAGTGTGGGAGCTGTGGTCAGTGGTTCCACGAGGCCTGCACACAGTGTCTGACCAAGCCGCTGCTCTATGGAGACAGGTGAGCGTCACGGGCCACGATCGGATCTTTGACATGAAGATGAAAGTGAAAGGGATTTGGGAGCAGAGGAGGAGGACCCAGGAAATGAATTATTCCTTCAATGCAGAGCTTGTTTAAAGACTAGAAATAGTTCTTCTCTGGTTCCATTCTGGGGTCTCTGAACCCTGAAGCTTTTCTCTGAGATCTTAGCCATCCTCCATCCTCATGTTTTCCATAGTGCTCATCACTGTTTGCAAGGAGAAGCCAACAGAGACAACTTGTCAGGGTTTGAACCAATTTATTTTCAGTGTTTACGTCCAGACCTGTTCAGAGGTGGAACCTGCTCAAAGCCTGTGAAAGACACCTCTACAGAAGCCCTTTTTACACATAACAACAGGCAAATTCCTGATCTGATCCCACTCGAGTCTCTCAGGCCGAGTCTCTCTCTCTTGGCTGAAATCCAAACTGAACTGCTCAGGTGTGGAGTGGGGAGGCTGCTGATTGGCTGGAGATGGAGATGTGGGTGGGGCTAATGAGACTGGGATACATGTGGGTGAACCCGGAAAACAGCAAAACAAGTAGGACCTGAGAGTGGGAGAGGCTGGACTGAGTTTTTAAGTGATGACATGGTTTTCCCTCTCAAAGTCGCATTTTCACATTTGTGGAGCATGTTTAGCTGCAGCAGCAACTATCTGGCATTTAGATTTTGACGAATAACAAACCGTTTATCGATTATCAAAGCCGTGGCTGATTAATTCCCTGTCAAACTCGCTAATTAACGAATGAACCCAGCAGCGGATTTCTGATTAAGATAATCAGATGAAGACATCTACGCGACAGCCTCACTTGTCAGAGAATTGCCTTAATTAGCGCAAGACTTAATCAGGGGTGCGTGTGTAAACGCACTCCGTGACTTTGGCTGCAAGGACGGGAGCAGCTCGCGGGCCGGGAGAGGAAACGCATCACCTCTGGGCGCAGCTCAGAGACGAGGCAGCGAGGACAAACAGCCCGCTGATCGCAGAGCTGCATCTCAGGCGCCTAATAAAACGTATCCATCCATTAAGTTATTATTGTCATTAGCCATCTGTGTGAGCTCCACACCCCTCCCTGACACCTTGTTACTGCCGAACCTGTCTGAGGGTGGGGAGGGGGAGGAGGAGGAAGAGGAGGAGGAGGAGGTGGAGGAGGAGGGATTAGATTGTGATTGACAGGCGGGGAGAGCGGGGCTGGATTGGTACAACATCTGCCGAGCAGGTGATGGAGGAAGAGTGAAAAGCGAGTTCACAGTTGGAATAGTAAGCGTGCGCCGCCGTCACACTGCGTCTGCTCTTCATCTTTTTGCCGTGACCTTCAGCCAAACACACGCATCCAGAAGGACAGACGCACAAACGGCCGTCGTGTTACGAGCCGAGCGCCAGGGTCACCTGCAGCACGGAAAACATTACATCTGTCTCTTTGTTTCCACTTGGGGTTGATTCCTATGATAAAATGTCTGGAGACGAGAGATCGCGAGCACAGTCAAGGGGAGAAAACACACCGCGGTGTGTGTGATTATCTAGGACTAAATGACAAGGTGGAAAATCTGCTTGTTTTCCTTTAGATAGAGGTAGTCATTGCGTTTCAAAAGAAGAGTCGTGCATTGTCTTTGCAAGTGAGACTGGAAACAAAGGATTCATATTTCACATAAGAGGAGATCAAACTGAATGTGCCATCTGTTTTATAAGTGACAAACAAAATTAGCAGAGAGGGTTGTGAATGTCGCAGTCGAGTGATGCGTCTCTTGATTTTCCCTTTTCAGGTTCTATGAGTTCCAGTGCTCGGTGTGTGCGAAGGGGCCAGAGACCATCCAAAGACTGCCCATGACCTGGTGATGTTCCCTGTCTTCCCTTCTCTCATGTATTCATGCAGTTCTGATGAATAGACATGAGTGCACTTCATCGTAGAGCACTCGTGTTTGTCAGAGCACAAATGCTATTAAATATCCTGGAACAAGCCAGTAAAAACTCTGCCCCCTGCATTGTCTAACTCTCTCTCCCTCTGTGTTTAAAATGCAGGGTCGACTTGGCTCATTTAGTGCTCTACCATCTCTCGCTGTGCTGCAAGAGGAAATACTTTGATTTTGACCATGAAATCCTGTCCTTCACCAATGAGAATTGGGAGTCGTTGCTCCTAGGCGCGGTATTGATATTTCCTCGTTTAAGCACCATGATGAAATGATGTGAAATGCCGCCAGCCCTTTCTGCATTTGAGACTCAGAGCCTATTAATCACCATTAGAGTGAGGTTTAACGTTAAAAAAAGAGCACGACCTCTACGTGAGTTTAAAGGGTAACTTGGACATGTAGAGCCATTTAGAGTGGCAAATGCAAGTGACATTGCATGTTGTCATGTTGGAGGCCAGAGGTGGACAGCCTCATGCCTTTTACAGGTGAGGGAGAGCTAAGTATCATCTCAATTATGTGAAAATGTGGAAAATACAAGAACATGCTTTTATACAAGTTGCTTTGGTTTCCCTTTATACAAAGAGCACCTTAGAGGAGGAAGCTGAACAACTCACCTGTTTCCCATTATTTTCTGCTATTTCATCCATAATTTTAGATTAGGGTAGATTAACTTCATCTTTACTGCCATCTGCAGAGCGGAGAGCCCAACAAAATGCAGAGCACTCCATCATTTTTAGCGGTGCAAATTGACTTTTCGTCATAGAGTTTCAACTCTTCATCTCGTACTTTTATCTGGCAATTTGTCGACAGCATTTCCAAAACATTCCAAGTGTTTATCTGTGACTTTAATCTGTGTTGGTTTATCTATGAATTAGCTCAGGCCACGGTAGGACCTGTCAGCGCCGCAGCCTTTGCTTTCAGCTTATTCACCGGTGCATGTGTTAATCAGCGACAGAACACCACACGACGAGTGGGAGGTGTGTGTGCTCTTCATAGCTTGTAGTTTACAGGTTGCAGTCCTATTTTGATCTTTGTTAAATATATCACCCCTGCTGATTGCTGGAGCACCTCCCGGGGCCCGGCAGGTGCTCCTGGTTAGAGGGAGCTGCTTTAAGATGAGACGAGAGCCACGGCTCCGTTTCAAAGTCTGAACTCGATGAGGTCTTTTAATGTCTCCTCAGAGTTTGTCTGAGGTTGTTTTCCTTTAATTTTCCAAAAGACATATTGAAATTCATTGTTTGTCCTGTCCTCACATGACAGCTGCTTTCAAAAAGCAGCTTTCCATATTAACACCGTCGCCGTCAGCGGCTGTAAAGGGAAATGATCTTATGCATTAGAGGCCGACGAGCATCCACTGTGTAAACACCGCTTTGATTTTTCATTCCTGTCCGTCCCGCAGCTCTCTGACACGCCAAGGCAAGACCGCTGTCACAATCTCCTCAACGCTCTGAACTCCCACAAGGACAGGTAAGTCAGCGCATATGATGAGAAGAATAAATAGTGACCACACATGACTGGGCCGATGAGTGGCTCTCTGCGAATCGAGCAGTCTTCTTAGCGTAAGCGTAGCATCGGGCGAGGTGAAATGTGTGACTTTGAATAAAGAGGGGAACAAAATGGAGCTGCAGATTAGACCGGATGAGATGCGGCACTTTATGCAGCTTAGTTTGTCTTGTCAGGAGAGGACACGAGGTGTTGTGGCAGAATCACAATAGCCAGCCTGCAGGTTTAAGTGCTCTTAGTGTTTTTTTTTCTCTTATTTCTAACGAGAAGCCTGCAGAACTTCGCCTCTAATTATGTCACCACCTTTGAAATGTTCCTGCTTGGGCACAATGTTGAATTCATCACATCAGAGACGACTGAGAAACCCGCATAAAGTGAGGATACACTGTAGGGAAATGGTGACGGCCTGCATGAGCTGTCCCTGTGCTGCAGGTTCGTCTCTGGGAAGGAGATCAAGAAGAAGAAGTGTCTTTTCGGGCTCCAGGTCCGAGCTCCGCCTCCGCTGACGTCCGACTCGTCGCCCCTCATCACCGACCCGCCGACCAACATCACACACCGGAGAAGGTCAGCGTAAGGACGGTGTCGCTCGCTCCGCTCAGCACTTATCTCAGCGAGAGCTCTGCCACTCCCACAGGGCACATAGTCATTACGCATGAACAATTAACATAGGCATCAAAGGGCTGCAATTTCCACACGCCAGCAAAAGTATCAGTGCCTTAATAATCCCCTTAAAGAGGAGAACCCTCCCCATGTGCTTACACTTGTACATCTCAAAGTGTGTGTGTGTGTGTGTGTGAGCACCATGTACTGCAGTCTGCAGGTTTCACAGACATGCTTTCATTTTAAAGAATTTGTGCCATTTAGCTGGCGCTCATTCAGGCTGAATGCCAATGACATAATTTGCAGTGGAGCAGAGTTAAAAGGAAGTGTAATTGGTGGTGCTGCTTTTCTTTTTTTTCCTCTCGATTGCGCAAATTTACGCGATGCGAGCCTTTTAAATCGACGTACCACGTAACGTCTCGTCTAATTCCCCCCTCGCTCCCAGCATCTCTGCTCTGCAGGTTTACAGTGGCCTGCAAGAAACCTGTTCTTTAATGGCTGGATTCACTTTAGGCTCCATCGCTTCTCCTGACAGACATGGGAGACATTCGGTTTGACTCGGGCAAAGTCGACTTTTCTGCCTCCCAAATTGACAGCGCAGAGATGGCCGCGTCAGAGCCAGGATGAATACGTTTATTCGTTTCCCGAGGTCTAAATTTATGCTTTCTCAGCGCAACTGTCAAACCAGTCACGAAGAATGAAAGAGTCGTAGTCTGACTCGAAACCTCATGTATGTTGTTCGCTGAGTGACATTTAAGGTAATTGGAGGCTGAAAAGGTTTCTGTGCTTCTTGTAGCTGATGATTGACACCATGTTACAGTCTTGGTTGGGAGGAAGCTTGCAGAAGAAAGAAATTATTAAAATCAAATGTAAGTTTACTTCTGAATCATGGACTAGTTAACCCTCCTGTTGTCTTCACATTTAATACTTGTGCTCTCAGTAAAGATCTAAAATAAAGCAACTTCATTTAATTTTAAATGCCAAATCAGTTTTGCATGAAGAAACAACATACAAATACATCATTTCTAAAGCGTAAAATCATCCTTGAATCCAGCTGTTTCAGAATCTACAGCTGGACTAAACCAAATTAAAGGATTTCCTTTACATTAGGATGTGGATTTTTGTGTCTCTCAGAGGCTGAACCTCTGTTTGAGACTCCCTCGTCTCCCTCTCTCTCTCCTCTGACACCACATCAGGTCATCTCATCATCTTTGCATGCAAAGCACCGGAAACAGGCTTTTTGAATGATTTCTCACTTGCACAGAGGAGATATCAATATCTAAATGGCAGCCTGTAACAGAACTGACAGACGCTCTACGTGTCTCACCCTCAGGCCAGAGACGTCGACGCGGTACACATGTTGCCTCAAATTCAAGGTCCCACTTTGGTGAAAGCATTCATGCTCGTATGATATGAGGACAAATCCCTCTGATCTCAAATGCTCTGATGGTTTTCTGTTTTGTGTTGCCTTCAGGAAGAAAATAAGCATGTAAATTCCTTCTACCTGCTCATTTCATTCACTCAGTGTTATCAAATTCCAGGCTGTTTGAGACGTTTCCATCTCTAGGAGCCCTTTCGGGTCATTTTTGACCTCCATTTTTGTTTTCAGTTTCAAGTTCAGTTTCTGGGAAAATGATGTAGAAATGTAGGATATATTTGAGGAGATTGAGTTTTTAACTGGAGCAGGAATGGTCCAGAATATCGTCTCACTGCTCTGGTCTTGGTCTCTGGTTTTTATGTCTCTGTAGGTTTTTATGGAGACGTACTAATAAACTGACTGTGGCACGTTAACTGTCTGCCCGTATAATAATTTCTGTGTGTTTTTGTTCCCTTCAGCCCGTTGTCACTTCCCTGCCAGAGGAGAGTGGGGGGTACAGAGTCGCGTAAATCAAAGCGCCGCATCATGGAGACACAGGTCAGTGCCTCTGTCTCCGACTCAGGGCGAGGAGGGAGGTCTGAGCAGAAAACCCGCGCTGATTATTTTCTTTCTCTTTTCTGCTTTGGCTCTTTTTTTTTTACGCAGTCAGGTAAACAGCTCCCCGCGATCCAAATAACCTGTCAGTCAGGCGCTGTGATGAAGGTTCATTTCGCAGTCTAGATCAGTCCGCGTGTCTTTTCACAGCCGGTGCAGCTCGCCGTCTCAGTCTTTTCCTGCCGCTTTATGTTTAACACCTTTAGAGTCTCCGAGTAAAAAAGGGAGACAGGGTGTCGCGTGCTCGCCTCGGTTAAAATGTATAATTCAAATGCAAAATTGGCTGCGCAAAAACCCGCTCATGTATTTCATCAACATCTGCAGTTCAGCGCGGCATTTATCACAATCATCAAACCCAATTCCCAGCGGATCGCACTGAAACACTCAGCGTCACACGTGGCAGTTACTATTTTTTGCACCGCATCCTGAACAGAGGATGCTCATTGTGCTGTGTCCTCCTACACAATACTCTGATCTGCGCACGTGCACATACAGTAATCCTGCAACAATACGCTCGGCACTGCACTCGCTCTCGCTCTGGCACATCCAGGCCCCGTTGTGCCCCTCTGATTGATGCTAATCTCTGTCCGTCTTGGAGGAGCAGGTCTCGTTGTAGTGGGGGAAGTGAGCAGGGGAGGAATGCTGATATGCATAGCCTGGGACCCCTTCCAAGTGCACTTTGCAGTCGATTACAGTTTGGCCAGGTGGCGCTGGCACCTCGACAGTGCAGCATTGACAGAGAACATCCATTTAAAGGCACAGGCGTTGACTAAGGCCACTGAATAATAATCTTCCATCCTAATAGTAATGCCAGAGAAGGGAATGATAATGGGTCGAGTGCGGTGCCATATGTCACAGTCCAGCGGTGAGAAATGCTCAAACCTTTCGGTGGCGTCCCCCCAGATGACGCTCAGAGTGACTGATTGCTCCAGTGATGCTCTGATTCTCCTTCTTCTTCTTCTTTTTTTTTTTACTTTTCATGGTGCCTGAGTCTTTCAGGAGAGCTGCCTGTCCAACCAGGCAGCTCCACGAGCAGCGCTCTGGAGGTAATACATTTAAACAGACATCCTACGGCTGCGGCTGATGAGCCTTGATGACATGACTCACACCCTTTGATGCTGCCGCTGTGGATTTAGATGTCTGCCCAGATCTGCTCTCAGGCAGTGCGCAGACCTGGAATTCAAGCTTTTATGTCTTCTCGCAAAATATACATCAACTCTGATGGAGGTGGACCCATTTAACACGAAAATGTGCAGAAATAAGTTCATGCATGTCTGAGCGTGGAGGTATCAGAGCTTTATTGTATCCTGTGATCATATTGGCATCTACATGAGCTGATCTCTGTGTGTGTGTGTGTGTGCGCGTGTGTCCTGTACCCAGACTTGTCCACCCCCAGTTCCTGCCAACCCCATTGAGCTCCTGCCATGTTGCCATGGTTACGTGGGAGGGGCCGGCCTCTACAACTCCAGGAAGTCAGAGGAGGAGCTAAGTTTGAGGTAAGTGCAGGTTACTGCTCTGATGCAATAAGAGCAAGTTCAGCAGAGGGCGCTGTGATGCAGAGCCGGATCTAAACCTCGGTCCAGACACAGATAATTCAGATGCCATCCCAGCCAAACAGTGGTGGAAGTAAAGTGAGCTAAAATTAGGTTTAAGGAGTATTTTTAAATCGTGCAGCTTCAGTAAACAGAAATCTCTGCCTAGACAGAAGTTGAGAGAGAAAAGAGGTATCAGCCAGCTTATGAATACACAATAAGTCCATAAATCACTGTATTTTATTTCATTTGGGAACTTTACCTTAAATCTTGCTGCATCTCGTCCTCAGCTCGCCTCCCAAGCGGACGTACGCCCTGTACCACACCACGTACAACGGGAACGGCGCCCTCTCCAGGAGCCTCCACCACTACAACAGGTTTCACTAATGCATCATCGTCATGTTTAGTGACTCCTGCAGAATGAGTTAACCAATTACACATTTTACTAAATCACGTTTTGTCTTTAAACTCAGATGTTTTTGTAAAACATTTTTTTAATGCATTTGATACAATACAATTGTTTGTTTCCATTATAGTCAATAAGACATATCAGAAATTGTCAGCCTGTTGTATGTTCTCGGAAACGCTTCCCAACTTAATTATCATATATACACAATGTATATGTGTGTATATATATATACAAAGGTTCCATGTCGTTCCTGGATAAACCTCACAATCAACCGATTACAATATTTGAGAAACATGCGCTATGCAATAACGCTTTTAATCAAAGCGACTGTTACATGACATGACGATACATGAATAAATACTTCTCCTGCTCCTCTGTTTGGTAAAATATATTGACATACAGAGTGTGAATGCATACTGCATAGGAAAACACTTCTATAAATGCATGCATGATAATGATTAATCTGCTATATATAGTGCAACCCTAGTGTAGCTATAGTGGGGGCAGTGTAGTTGAACTATTGTTCATTCTGTGACAAAAGCACCAAATTTGGTACATCCATTTTTCAATATATGTTGAATGAATCTAGATTCTGGGCCACTGCAGATTTTTACTCTGATGACTGTGGCGGCCTTTTCAAAAGTGGCTGTCAGTGGTTCCTGGCATGGAAGGCTTTGCCTACTCTACAGCTGCTGTTTCATGTTTACAGCATCGCAAATATAATTTAGAGACATTTTAGGTGGTAAAACTCTTTATTTCAATGCAACTGAACAGATCTAACATCCATGGCCACTAGGGGGCAATTTAGGGCAAGTTTGATGGCCCAATATTGTGATTTGTTTGAAAACACGCATTTGTCACAAATTAGCGATGGTTGTGATGTACTGAGCTAAGCTGCTGAGCTAAATGACTCGGTGAACAGCGCACTGATTTGTCTTTGTTATTTTTCAGCGCTGAGGACACTTGTAGAGTACCACCACCGTGCATCCCATACCCTCTCAACTCCAGTGGCAGCCATCACCACCACCACCTCCACCAGCACCATCAGAACCACCAACACAGCCACCATCACAGCCACCAACACAGCCACCAACACAACCACCAACACAACCACCAACACAACCACCAACACAGCCACCAGCACCAATTGGGGCAGAAGCAGTTGGAGCCCGTAATCCTTCGTGATCTGCCCACGTACCCGGCTGGTATGGATGGAGGAGGAGGTGGCGGTGGCGGTGGCGTGGGCGGAGGTGGAGGAGATGCAGTAGGAGGAGGAGGAGGAGGAGGTGGTGCAGCAGTTGGAGGAGGAGATGGGACAGTGTCCAGGAACTGGGGAGGAGGCGAGGCGGTGAGGATCTTGGCGAGACGCGTCACGCCCGATGGGAAGGTGCAGTACCTGGTGGAGTGGGAGAACGTGAGTCTGTACTGACGGAGCGAGACGCAATGACTGTTTCCCAGCTGCCACACGAAGACTGCGAACGTAACGGTGTTTTAAGTACAAACAAAACAGAAAGAAGAGAAAAAAATCCCAACAACGTTGCAAAATCCAGGTTGCTCCCATTCTATCACCTCTATCCCACATCGTTATAGCGCACTACTCGTTAATAAATGTCCCTCTTTGCTAGTGTTTCTCTGATATTTGTACTGTTAACTTTGGAATATGCCTTTGCATTTATCATCTTTTACAGTGATGAGGGAAGAGATCGAAACCTCCAGGTGATTTGTAAATCTTTGAGCCACAATCAGCAAGAACTTGTCTTTGATTACACTCATATTGTGATATACGGTGCTCATGAACAACACTTCGGCACCGTAACTTAGAAACGATTGTGTTCTCACTGTTCAAGAAGTGCAAGGGGGACAAAAAAAAAGCAAAAATTGAATCTTGTTATTTTGATTCCAATTTATTTCCCGTAAATCAGATAATAAACCTCGACTGCCTCTGAGTCAAAATGCAAGGAATGTGTTCCTCCCCAGAGCAGGATTAGAAGAATGAAACCTTTCTCCAATTTGTATGGTGGAGCTAAAAGTCCTATGATTAGAAGCTGGGGGGGGGCAGCCGATCTGTCTATCAGTACCTCCATTTTCTATGGTTTTGTGCAGAAGAAAACAACAGGATGATGCTGTGGTTGACCAGGAAATAGCCGTTTCCCCCTGCTTAGAGCCTGCGTGCTAAGCTAAGCTAACTGCCTCCTGAACCTCAGCATCACAAAGACTTGGACGTGGTGTTGAAACAAAAATGTGTCAGAAGTCAGCGTGGTGTGGATTGTGTTGCCTCAGTGTTTCCAGAACAGGCCCGAACAGAAATGTGAAATTGAAATCATTTACAACAGTAATTGCTTGTACCACATAGCTTTGGAGCGCCAGCAGTGTTTAATGGTCATTGTTTGATGCCGGCTTCAGTTTGTGTTTCATTTTAATGTGTAGTTAGAAGCTACGTTATGCTGAATACTAATAATTAAGACCCCATTGAAATTTTATCTGTAAGTTTGGCCATCAGAGATTTTTTGAGCCAGATTAATCGCAGTTGTTTCAAAGCACCAAAGCGCTTGTGTGAGTGTTTAGTAGATTCTTCAAACAAGTTTACAAACTGATCTCAGATGTTCATTGTAGATGTGATACGAAAGCGTTTTCCCAGCTTTTGATTTTAACGTGTGAGCAGTGAGGGATCAGTATCCCCCACGCTTCCATCATCCTCCGCTCTTATAATTGCTCATTCATCAGCCGATGCTTAATGTTCATGTGGAGTTGAGAGGGAAAATGAGGCCAGAAAGCGGCATTGATGAATGTCCCGCCATCAGTGAGAGGCCTGAGAAGCAGCGTTCACCTTTTATATTCAGGAAGGACGGGACGCTCAACGTCCTGCTTGTTTAACTTTGGCATCACAAGCAACAACTTGTCTGGAGGTTTCCACATTCTTTCTCATGGCAGTATGTAAGTAAGAGATTGTACACATGTTGCTACGAGGTTACTTATTTGTTATGTTAGATTTTGTCATACTTTACATTTAGACTACTGTACGTATTAGAACTAGGAGCCACCAGAAGGCTTTTGTTTTATAGATAGAATTATATATTCACAGTATATTGCTATGATAAGACGACTTAAGTTTATTTTTTTGACGTGGTTGCATAGTGCCTACATGGGTTGTGTACCTGCTAGTCAGTCAGCTGACTCAACCAGCCGACCAATCAGACGACAGATAGACGAGCGAGGCTGAATGACAGGACGGCTCTGTTGTCCAGGTGACACAACTACATGGGTGAACACGGACCAGGTATAATGTTGAGTAATTGTTTTTGATTTTCTTTTTGTTTTGATTTTCTTTTTCAAATCAGAACAGACTGTGATGTTACTGTACATTCCAAAATATATATGTTATCTCTCAAAGTCCGAAAGTTATCAGAATGGGAATTATTAAGAGCGCTTTTCTTTTTGAGTCTGAAGAGTGTTGAAACGCCATAAAATTCAGCCAACAGGTCTCGGCCTCTTTCCACTGCTGCTGTCCAGTACAGGTTAAGGAGACACTGAGGTACAACGTGGCATTGGATTCATCAGGGTGGCGTCCCTCCCCTTGAGTTGTTGACACGACTGAGGATTTCATGTTTGTGCAAACAGGTCACACAAATCTAGAATACTGTGGTGCGAGTTTCAGAGTTTATATTTTATACAGATGTTTATTTCAGCTATCTGTCACGATAAAACCTACACAAAGTAAACACCTATTGGTTCTGTCTTTTTGAAGAAAGACAGCTTAACAGGTCCAGTTTGGGAAAAAAAAGGACGTGTGTGGCGTTCATACTGTCTGAATCACACTGATTCGGACTTTGTCTCAGTGCCGACCTCTCTGCTCAAGTATCTCTGCATACGTTTCAGGCCAGTGAACTGATGATGCATCGCAGTTTCCATCCTCCTCAGTGACTGTTTGACTGTAGTTCATTAGGAAGGGGTGTGTCGAACCTTTCTAGGCGATGGTGATGAATGTATTTGTGTGTTTTCTATGGTATGTCTATACCCGTCAAGTGCTTGTTCTAGGTTGTGCTCTAGGTGGAACTCAAAGCGATTAGTTCAAAACAACTAGCAGGAGGTAAAGACGTCAACATCGAGGAACATTCTATATTTTGGGAGAGGTAGTCTTCTTTTTTTTCTGATTAGTAGTCAAGTCTAAGCTGAGTTTGATGTATTTTTGGAGAAATTATGTTTGTACATGTATACTCTGCGTTGACACCTAATATGTAACATGGATAATAAAAAAATCACCTCGTACGATGTCTTTTCTTACACAAATCATCATTAATTTTACAAGAGCTGCATCTGCTTTAAGTGTCTAGCTGTGATCTTTTATTTATTTGAATGTGAAGACATGTTTTGTTGTTTTGTTTGCTGTTTCTTGGCATCTGATCTGTTCTATGGATACGGTAGGTCACATGAAAATGTTATATGTATAATTTTTGTGATAAGGATCACCAGATGAGAAGGTTCATGTTCAAACAAGTCGATTCTAGTGAAAGTTAAATCTTGCAGAATAACTGAAAAAAAACAACAAAACAAGCAAAAATCAAAACTATGATGCAACTAAAAAGAGGCCAAAAAAGTTTTATTTAGAACATCATTTCTTTTAAATCTGAAAGAACCACTGAGCCTCACATGAGGTTCTGTAAGAAACTCTTACCCCCTGTGGTTTCCATCATCAAAAGATAAAATCTCACTGAAAAATTGATCAAATTGAGTAAAATGCAATATTTGATGAGAAGTCTAGCAATGCTAAAATGTAGACAAAGCCCACGAATTTTAAGATAAATAAACATATTTATCGCACCAGTGTGTTTTTCTCAACAAAAAATATATTATTTTCACTGAGGAGCATCAGGCCGAGTCAGAGAAATCACAATAATGGTAATTCTGCAGATAATGAGCGAGCACAGAGGCACTGGAAGTTCCTGCCTTATTGATTAAGACACATAATTCATCATGAGTTTAGCTTTGTACAGCAACTCAAAGAGAACATTTCTGAGAGAGTAGGTGACCTCTTTCTCTGCTGCGCTCCTCCTCCACTTGTAATGAAATGAAGCTTGGTCTCTTAATGGTTGCCTCTTATAGTTGACTTTCGAGGTTAAAGTAAAGGAAAACATCCACATCTCTATTAATCCTGCAGACAGCCTCTATGATAGGCTCCAAAACATCACATATGAGCCCCTGATTTCTTATAAATCAGACTCATAGTTCAGTAAATCACATCTGTGAAGTGTGTGAACTTTTAACCTCCGAGGCGGGAGTGAGCTGAGGCCATCTGTCTCCTCCTCTCCCTGTTGATGGCACTTGTGTATGTGGTAGAATCAGACTGTGTTGGTGAGATTCCCCATAAATTGCTCTGATGGGGGATGATGAATTGCATAACAGCCAAACGTGTCCTTCAGGAAAGATTAACCACTTTTTTTTGGCAGAAAATTTACTACAGCTAGCCGACATGAAAGATGGATGTTTATTATGTGTTTGTGCCAGTTACAATGAGTTCTCAAGATGAATGGGAATTCTGAATAATGGTCCCAGAGATTAATACCACATCTGTGACACGGTGGTTTATTTCCAGCAAACAGGAGCAACAAGGGCAGGACACTCTGGCCCGGCGCTTCTGTCACTCGGACTTTTTGGCAGGAGGAAAACACAGGTGTGGACGATGAATGTAGCAACACATCCACTGAGCTTCTTTGGTCTCAGTGTCGTTGTGTTGTGTACACAGAACAATTGTTCTCCTAATATCAGGTGTGGAAGAACGTGCACTTTCACATCCATCAGAAATACACACAAATCTGACTCCTCTCGCACCTAACACTGGACTTATGCCTATGAAGTTGGTCGAAAATGGATGTGACAGCTTTCACTCTCCCTCTCTCTTGCCATGGCAAGTTTCAGCACCTGCGGGTGCTCCTATCAGCCACACGGTGGCGTCCTCACCTTAACATTTTAAATAGCAGGCAGGAGTAGGCACCGCAGCCTTTAACTGTCCCCCTGCCAAACCGGTGAAAGTGACTGGAACCTGCGCATTGTCTGTCTGTCGAGTGCATTTTCCCCATCAGATGGTTGTATCAGTTTATTAAAGAGTCATCCTCAACATTTGTGACAATTTGAGGGATTAGAAACTAAAAATAACAAAATAATAAAATTAAAATGAGCATATTTATATATTTCACATCCTGCTTTTCACACGTTAACAACGAATCTGTTTCAACTGCAACTGCACGCTTTCATCATCTTCAGATTCGAAATTGACCAAACTTGGTCTTGGGTTATTTTTCCTACGACACCTAAACGCAGCACAAGGCGCCATCTTGGCTCTACAGTTTCTCTTCCAGATCCTGTTCCAGCTCCGTATGGTTCTGCTCTCCATGCAGCTCCTGTTCACAGCATCTTGAGCTTCACCGTAGAGATGCTCTCAGTGTGACACCCGTCACTCTAGTCAGACATAACTCACTGTCAATCAGGCAGTTTTCTTCTGTCTGTGACTCAAAACAGCTGTCGGCCTCTGTCAACAGGTGAAACAAGGCTAAGTTTTTAAGGCAAAACAACCTGACATTTTTTATAGATTTTCAATATCAATTGTCAATATTTTATATAAAACAGTATGAAACAGTGATGTCAAGTTTTATTACTGTCACAAATGAGACCACTGGCCTGGGCACTGAGAGCATAAAACAATAAGAAACAGTGAGAGTAAGTAAGCAAGTAAATAAGTGAATGTATTCTCTGAGGTGTTACACACACACACACACACACGCACACACACACACACACACACACACACACACACACACACACACACACACACACACACACCACATTACTGTAATAAAACGTGATTTCTCCTAATTCCAATGGTTCAACCTGCAGAATGTAAAGACTGAAGATCTTTGCTGACACATATGGTGAGACATGTGAGCCCACACAGGCACACACACACGCACACTCACACGCACGCGCACGCACTCTCACACGCACGCGTAAATATGCCTGCTCAGTCTTCCACCCCCCTCTTTCCCTCTGTCTCCCTCCCCCCTTCTCCCTTTCTATTTCTCTCTCTCCCATCTCCCTTTCTCTCTCCCTCTCCATCTACTTCTCTCTCTCTCTCTCTCTCTCTCTCTCTCACACACACACACACACACACACTCACACACGCTCGTGCATCACCCTCACACCTCAACTGCAGCGTGCAAATAAACACACACGCACGCACACACTCACGTACACACGCACGCGCGCACACACACATCCCTGCATCCTGTATTTTACGCACCGGGACCGGGCGCTTTATAAGCGGTGGTGGATTATGATGAAGCCAGTTTTGATAACAGCGGAATATCGGCCTCTCCCTCGGCTCCAGCTGTGAGCGGCAGCTCCAGTGCATCGCGTGTTTTTTTATTTTCTTAGAATTTTTTATATATACATGTAATTGCAAAGATTTATTTGTAATCAGGTTCCGCGTTACTCCAAAGCACCGACAGACCGCCGACACGCACAGCCCACGTTCAATGCCGGTGGAACATGTCCTATGTTCCCTTTCAAGGTAAGACACCGCACATATTGGATGTATTTGTTGTCTTCCACTGCATTCCTCTTTTCTGTCCTCCTCCCCCGTTCCTCACCATCCTCTCTCCCTATCTCTCCCTCGCTCTCTCCCTCTCTCTGTCTCTCTCTCCGTCCCTCTTTCTCCGGCACTCATATGCAGTAAGCATATCTAGCAGCACCATATCCGACAGGTGCATAGAAATAGCCTAGAGTGCCTTCTAGATAAGAGATGCCCCCACACACACGCACACACACACACACACTCTCTCATTCTCTCTCTCTCTCTCACACACACACACACACGCGCATGCATCAATTCGCAAACGCAGCGTGTGTCCGTGTAGACCTGTGCATGCGGCAATTGTAGTATTATAATAAGGTGTGTGTGCATGTCTACTGGTGCAGGTTGTACTCCTGCAAGTGCGTTCCCCTCCATCTGAGAGCATGCAGCCGCAGGAGGAGGCTGTACTGTAGCTAGAATGCCTCTCAGATGATGCTGTGGTTGCAGAGTGCATCATATTTTACTCATGAGGAGTCGATGAGACTTATCTGATGTAGTATTCCTGCTACTCAGATGTAATGAAGTTTATGCAGCCCTTATCATGATACTCTGCCATCTGGTGCAAAATTTGATCTCTATGCTGTTCTCTCAAGGCTTTCTCGGCGCTGTACAAGGAGTTCAGAATGTGCTTTTATCACTTACTACTTCTGTTTTTAGCTCATTTGAGATTTGGATTTGCAGCCTCCTTTAGTAGCATACTATTCAAGACTATTTTTCGGGCTGCATCTTGCATCCTGCGTGCAGAAACTTTGGCCCATCAAAATATCTATCTGACCAGAATGAGAGGCCACTTCTCCCCTACCACCTCACTTCCCCTCCCACCCCCCCAGCACTGGAGCATGAGTGGGTGAAAGGCTTCAGTGTGTAAGGCAAAGGCAGATTCCCCTTGGTATCAATGCACTGCAACTGTGACTAATGCTGTATGTGAGCAGGCGTGCTGCAGTGAGCTGCCTCAAATCTACCCAGTCAACGTTCACCTTGCTGTGTGTATGTGTGTGTGTGTGTGTGTGTGTGTGTGTGTGTGTGTGTGTGTGTGTGTGTGTGTGTGTGTGTGTGTGTGTGTGTGTGTGAAATCACAGGGGCAAATGCCACAAAGGCCAAAGTCAGACCGGCATGAGATGTAATGCCCAGCTCAAAGTTGGCAGGAGTCATGAAAAATTGGCGGTGTCGTGGTTTGTGTTAGTAGCTGCTATCCACGCCAAAAAAAGCCCTGTAGGGATGGAGAAGGATGTGTGTGTGTGTGTGCATGCATGATATGAGTGTGTGTGATGGAGAGAGAAAGCAGGAGGTGGAGTCAGTGTGTGGGTTTCAGGAGCGAGTGGAGGTGTTCTGCATGTGACTGCTGAGGGTGAGAGAGAGTGAGGCGTCGTGTGTGGATACAAGCAAGAGCTCACAGACCCGTAACCCGATGAAGCACCTCTAAAATGGAGACGAAATCCCAATCTGAGAAAGTCCACTCTGGGCTCCAGAGTGACCCTGGAGTCATTAGATCTCTGCCTCTCATGAAAGAGTAAGACCTGATATAAGTGAGGCCGCCCGCTTGGCTCCTTTTCACTCACTGCTTTTTATTCCCTTGGAGCAAAGCAGATAATGGCCAAAATGCCCTCTTGCACAAGTGCAGCTATAGAAGTTGGTTGCATAATAATAGTGAGATGCTCTGCCTGTGTGTGTGTGTGTGCGTGTGTGCAAGCCCACTCTAGGAGTCATTGCCAGGAAACTGTGAGCACAGTGCTGCACCTTCAAAACCTGCCAGCGATGGCACTGAGTCCTTCTCTCTCTGTGATCGCCCGGTGCTGTTTCATCGTAGACACTGTTTTTTCGGAGCTAAGCAACGTTGAGTCTTTACTCTGCTGCTGAGCTTTCAGCCACAAGCTGGACTGTAAGGATGGAGAAGCGTAGGTCCACTCAGTTTCAGTTTAATAACTTCTGTTATGAATAGTGTGTCTTCTGATTGTGTCCCCTTGAGTAGTGTCTGAATTGTTACAATTTCCCAGTTTTCTCACTTTCCTGATGATGTATTGTGAGTATCTCTGGGTTTTTGGGTCTTTACAAGGCAAGTGGAGCACCTCCTGGGCAGCACCTTGGGAAACTACAATTTTTATTACTTTACAGACCCAAACAGTAATTTGGAATAACATTCACTTGTGAAAATAATCCTTAGATACAGCCCCGTAGATTGTGTTTTATTTCCACATTGCTTCACACACAGATACTCCATCCATCTTCTCTACTGTCTACCTATACATTAGGAGCTCCATGGTTACTCAAAGCGATTATGTAACACTGTGTGATATTTATTGCTATGCAGTGACTCAACATCCACAGATAAAGTACGTGGTAAGATGGCTGATATATCGGTGTGGCATTGATTTGCGATGAGCTGCGACGGGGAGGAAGGGGGTGTAAACCCTCAACGATCCGACGGATGTGTTTGAGCCCACATTGACAAACTAATGTGCCAGGCAAAGCCATTTGCAGTCATGCCAAGTACCGGCTCACATGCACAGGCAGTTAGTGGGAGGCAGCAACAGCAACAGCAGCAGCAGCAGCAGAAACAGACGGGCCTTCCTATCTAAGCTTAATCTTTTTCCTCCTTTCTCATTCGTTCTCTGAACTCACACCTCCTTTTACAGTCTTTTTCCTTTCTCCCTCCTCAGCTATGGTCGACCCCCTTCATGCTGAACCACCCACCCACACACACACACACACACACGCACGCACACACACACACACACATGCTTTTCTACCCCCTCACCGTCTCTCTTCTCTCCCTCTCTCTCCCTCCTTTCCCACCTCTACAATGGCAGCATCCCTGAGTGCAGATGGACAGTACGGGAGCGAGCAGCCAGCCGCTGAGCTATCCCTGGCCTTGTCGATTTTACAGTAGTTTGATACAGCAGCTCCTGTCAAGCATGGCCATAGTTAAAGAGACAGCACACCACCAATGCACTGCAGCACTCCTGTCCTCCTCTCTCCATCTCCTTCCCTCTCTCCATCTCTCTCTCCCATGTGACATAAGGGACTGTCTTACACCCCTCCACTCCTCAGCCTGTGCCAGGAACCATCATCTGTTAGGCTATTACTGGACTGGTTGCGCGAGATTCATTTCGCCCGGTGCACTAGATGATCTGTCAAAACAGAAAACCCATTCATTCTCTGATGGGGCGTGGAGTTAACAGGCAATTTGTTTGCGGCGGCTTTTTCAAGCGTGGGGTTTGCAGCAGGGACGACCAATGACCATCGTCCGACATCAGTGATTTGCTTTTAGTCGTGCACGTCAGAGGCTGAAGCCTCCAGCCAGAGAACTGCTCGGCTGGTGTTGACAGATCTGTAGTGATCTGATGTTTCGGGAATCAAAGAGCCCCCTGTCCGAGTTCAGGGATGGTTTAAATTTTTCCGGCCGAATCCCCTCTAGATGTGGGAAGTCAGCACTTCTAAATGTCAAACCAGGCTCCGACTTTTTCTCAAGTATACCCCAAAGCTTTCTGGTCAAAGACGTGCAGTGATGTCAGAATATTGAGGGATTATCACTCATGTCGTTATGCTTCCAGCCCTGAGCACAGAGTCATTCAGTGCTCAACAGGCTGTCGATTTAATGCACTCACATTGTATTTTACATATTCATCAGTATGCACAGGGATCCAGTCCATACACATTGTGGCACATAGCAGTTCATTGCTTGCTAAGCCTCTTCAAACATCATCTGGCAGACTCCTCAAGGTCTTTGAAACCCTTGAGGTCGATCAATAGCTGACCTCAGCAGCACACAGTATGTCTGCATGACACCAGGGACTGTGACCATATGGACCCATTGATAATCTAACAAGTGGAAGTGGTGATGCCTCTGCTGCTAGCTGATCTGGACATGATGTGACATTTCACTTGGGGCTCCTCTGCATTCTGGACCTCTGTAGTATAGCGTAGTATGTCATCAGCATAGTGTGGGAATCGGCTGCCAGAGACAGGTTCCGCATGGTTTACTTTTGGCCAGGAATAAATCAATCCTTAGTCCTAGATGTGTCGTCATGTTCTCTGCCTTTTTGTTGAGTGTCAAT
Organism: Karalla daura; assembly: GCA_029224185.1. Taxonomy (NCBI): domain Eukaryota; kingdom Metazoa; phylum Chordata; class Actinopteri; order Chaetodontiformes; family Leiognathidae; genus Karalla; species Karalla daura. The sequence continues at coordinate 4,778,539 of CM055191.1, read as the reverse complement.
AGCGGGAGTGCAGTCTTCTGCTGATCCTCTTTTCTCTCTTTTTTTTCTATCAGTTGCCCGACACTAAACTAGCTTTGGTGGAGAATGCCCAGACCCTTATCCTCTAAGAGCCTTTAGTGCCGTAGTGATACTGGGGGAAAATCTACACGGGGGCTGCTGGAGTCACTAGGAGGAGTGGCTTCTTAGATTCAGCTACACTTTGGGTGGGTGGGTAATTCAATTCTGCTGCAAAGCCTGAGTGGAATGACTCAATGGGTTTGTGCAGAGAGAGTGAGAAAAGGGGAGTGAGAAGGAGAGATAGAGGGAGAGAGAAGAGGAGAGAGAGAGAGAGAGAGAGAGAGAGAGAGAGAGAGAGAGAGAGAGAGATGCCTTGGCTTTTGATTGATCTTGTCAGGATTCACTCACTGCAAAAAGGTCAGGACAAGCTGCCTCCTCTCTCCTGAGCCAATCAGTTGGCTGCCAATCCGGGATAATGATCTCCCTCTGGATATGGTTGGCTCATCAGGTTTGCAGGCATGATGTCATCCAATCCCATGGATCCCCGTGATTCAGAACTATGAGGTTTTAGCCAAATACCCGAGGCTGTGTGAGAAGTTACTGTACATATGTCACTAGTATGAGTGAGAGAGTGACCGGCGGACAGAGTTTAAAATATTTTGAAGCCAGGGGATATGATTTAGTCCTTGACTCAGAGGTGTGTATGGAGCTCTGCTCTGCATCATGTTGTACATGCAGCTGCACAGTCAGCAAATACTGAACTGTTGTGTCCAGTGATTTCTGTGCTTTCAGAGAAATTGTGACACCTACTGCTCACTTAAGAATAAAAAAAGAAAGAAAATCAGGATCTACAAAGTGATTTTAATCAGAAAGAGATACATTCCTGCTCAATTTTACATCACATTATGTTATTAATATCAAGCAGTACATCCTAAGCACCTTTAAGGTGCTGCTTATGCAGGGTGTGAAATAAAGGGCTCTGAAATTACACGAAGAAATAATCCCCGAGCACTAAAGCCTGCAGCTGGATTAGACATCGATCTCTGAATAAGACATACAGCTTCATGCTCAGCTCACTATTCATCATGCTACACCGTAGTGAACATGACTACACTGCAACGTTAGGGTGTTTTTATTTATTTATGTAGATATTGTTTTGTATTGTTGTATTGTAGGTTTTTACAGTGTGTTTTCAACTTTGGGTCTGAAATGCCTCAGTCTCCAACAGCGGTCATATGAGGTTGTGGAAATGACCAGCTGGGCTGAAGCAAGCCTCCATTCAAACTGGGAGTAAGTGTGAAAGTGGTGACCTTCACTGAACAATGAGAATGTGCAGGATACAGAGCATTTCTTCCCTCAAATGAGTTAGATGTATACATGCATTACATCAAGTAAATAGCAGCGTGTTTCAGGCATCATAATGGTGAGATTTTAAAACTCTCCTCTCCATAGCTGAAAGCGGAGTGTTTGTCCACCTCTGTTCCCCTTGAGCTAATTGCAATTGAATACATGAATAGCTCCAACCTAAAGTGACAGATTTCCTTTTTATCCCTAAAGAGGCCAGTTTGAGCGCGACACCATGGCAACATGTCAAAATAATGGTGTCATTGCTAAAATATCAACAAGGGTATTGTTGTTGCTCAGCAATACAATTAAACCAGGTGCAGACAAAACTGTCAAGAATAAACCAGAACCTAAAAATAAAATGATTGCCATTCTTGTCTCATGTCCCAGTTACCACGCATCCTGAATAGTTTCATGCTTTTATCTTGTCAACGTGTGTGTGTGATCTGTTTATATTCGAGGCTGTGTTCAGACTTGTGGCTCGTTCACTTTATTCACGGGCTAAAAAGAAACAATTGTTGCGTTCTCGTTTATGATCACATGAAGAAAAATCCCAAAGTTGTGAACAAATGCCATGTGTGAGCCAACAGGTCAGAAATCTTACACGACAGAAAACAAACATGAGAGGCATGTGTTGCCAGTTTGTTCTGCTGGGTTTCTCTGGTTCATCAACCAGTTTTCGCTGAAGAGACTAAATGTCCACAAAAGACGTTAATATTGCACAAAGAACTTCAGTAGACATGATTGACAGCTTCTTGTCACGCCCCTCAGATTTCATATGAACTCGTGCAGGGTCGTGATCAGTCAGGAGCGATAATTGATGAGACAGGGGACGATTTGATGCAATTATGCCTCCAGTCAGCTGTGTATAACAGTTATGTTGGTGGCTGAATTCCCTCTGCTTCTCATAATCAATACCGATACCAACATCCAAGACATTAATATATACTCACCTGAGCCAAATAAATTTGATAAATGAAATGAATTAGTTCTGCCTCTGATTTATCAAACAATGCAAGACGTCACTAGCGTTGTAATCAAAAAGAAAAAAAATAAAAACTCTAGGACCAGAATGAAATCTGAGCTTCAGATGCTTCACTGATAGGCAGGAGACCAGCTCCAGACACATTCTTACTAGCTTTAGCTTAGTGCTAGCATTAGCTTCAGTCACAGCTTTAGTATTCTTTTCATACCCCATCATTTTGTTGGTGAATTTTGGGGGCACGTTGGATTCATTTTTTTTCTTTTTCAGGAGCAGTAAAAAAATGCAATGTGATATTTATGGTGGAAACACTAATATAACAAACAGACAGAAAATGAGCAAAATCAATGCAATGTTGGCAAATTAGGTATTGGCAAAACAGGTTATTATCAGAATGATGTAGTTTTTTTTCCAATATTTGGCTAATAATGTTCGATGCCGATAATTATTGTGCGTCCTTACACTACACCTAAATAATCTGACCTTTGGGGTCGAGCTCTCCCTGTTTTGGAAAGCCTGCCAGGTCTGAACTGTTTATAATCCGCCACAACTATGAGGTTTTTCAGCACTTGTTTTGGTCATTTTCGCTGTTTTCTGTCACTTTCTGGAGCACAAAATTGCTAAATTGAGAGAGAGTGACATGGCTGACGGATTCATCAGCAAAAAAAGTACTTTTGGTCCTGTTCCATTCTTAGACGTGGTGTACACGCACGTAATCAGCCTCCGTAAGATCCCACTCATGTCCACATCCAGTGTTCCACTACGCTTGATGTGTTTCTGAGAGGAGCCAGCGTACATGCGCTAGTTAGGGGGGGTTACACTGTTGCCTCACAGCGAGAGGACCCAGGCTTGATCCTTGGCTCCTTCTGTGTGGAGTTTGTACGTGTGTGTGTGTGTGTGGGTTTTATTATTATTATTTTTTTACTGGTTTCCTCCCACATTGCAAAGCCGTGCGAGTCAGGCAGCGTGGAGACTCTACATTGCCGGCAGGTATGAGTGTGAGCGTGAGTGGATGTCTGCCTATCTGTGTTCAACCTGCGATGGACTGGCGACCTGCCCAGTGTCCTGCCATCCGCCCAGTGCATGCTGGGAGAGGCTGTAGCCCCAGGTGTGCCAGGGAAGGATTAAGTGGGCAGAGAGATTGAATGAATAAATGATTAACCAGATGCATCTCTCTCTGCATTGAACTATCAGATAAGGAAACAGAATGTTTTGAATGGTCCGTGGCCACAGAGAGACTCTCACCATGGCAATTAATTCACTGTGGAGAATTAATCAAAAGACTGGACATTCAATATGGTATCGGTCACCACTTTCATTAACATTTCTTGCTTTTGCTAGAGATTTGATAAGAGATTTTTCATGTATATTTTAGATTTAGAGACTGCGAGGCAAAAAGGAGTACTGTAAGTTAAAGTAAGTTCGGCAGAAATGTTGTTTCTTATCCCAGAAAAGCTGGAAAAGTGAAATCGACTACAGCACGTGACAGTGTATGAGGAGAATGAAGTCTTGATGCCCATCTCTATCTTAATAGTGTTGGTGTTACTCTTCTTCTGACACTGGTGTGTGTCTGTGTGTGATTGTGTATGTTAATAAAACAGGCACTTAAAAACATCATACATTTTGAATCAACTACTTAGACTAACAAAAGACAGATGCGTTAACAGGAGGACCTCTAAGATCATGTGCTCATTGAGGAGGGTTGTCAGGTTTGTGGTCCAGCAGCTGTTTCTTCATCACCAGTAGTGGCTGTACAGATGCCTCAGCCTCGGGCTGGATTCCATCTTAATGTACATAGCTCATTAAAACAAGAGGAAAGTATTGGAAACAATATATGGTAACTGCTACCTCTCACGCTGATTCATCACGCTTGATGTTTGTCATCAAGTACAATTCTTAGGAATGTATGTTATATACACGGAATATGTTATATATATCTGAATGTGCCTCGGGATTAAGGTTTTAGGAGAAATGACAATAGAAAAAGGTTAAACTGAATAACAGACTGCAGTTACTTCAGATCTTTAGAAAGTAGCACACTTTAGATTGTCTTTTTCAAACTGTGAGACTTGGCAATAAAACAGTTTACATGGTCATTATTTTGTGAGCAGATCTCATCATCTCAGAGTCCACTGACACAGTGTTTAAGCTTTTTACAGTCAGATAATTAATTTAAGAAGATTGTTTAGGCCTTCCCTTGATTTCAGATGCAGATTAGAGCAATATGATATTGTAGGGCTCCAGAAGAAGGATTGCATTCACCATATTTGTGTGTGTGTGTGTGTGTCGGAGGGGTCTGCATTCATGCCATTGTGTGGAATATGTGTGTGGTGGTGGTGTTGTACCTCCACTCAAAGGACCTCATAAAGGTTAGCAAGCTCACTCGACAGCTGATGGTAAATTTAGCCTCCTTTTCACACAGTCCCACACACAGTTTGAGTATTTTTCTCACTGTATCCCAGCATATCCAGGCTTGCTGCTGCACCAAAGGGACGTGCATTTGTTTTCCATGTATTAATGATCGTATCAGGAGCTATTGTTCGATTTTACATTTCATTTTAACACTTTTGTGGGTTTACGTATTAGTGATAAGTGACACCTTCCCCTGGATGGAGGTGGAAACTGTAAGGTAGCAGATAAACTGGCCTCTGTGTCTTTTTTTTTTTTTTTGCCTTTTGATAAATGACTGTGTCAAACAGGTAGCAGTGGATGGTGACAACAGAGGTTTGCAGGATGCCAGAAGCACACTTTTAATTCTGGCTTCTCACTTCGCTCTCACGTTTAAGTGTGGAGAGATAGCACAGCCTGCTCTGGAGCGTCTCATATTTCCCGGTGCCATTTACAGCCAGGGGAAGGCTCCACTCACTGTTCCTATTATGAAACTATTCTGAATTTAAGGTCAGATATATCCCTCTCGCAGACACACACAGAGCACCTCGCGTTCCTCTTACGCAAGAGGTCTGAAGTTGCATCCAGTGAGTAAATCACCCTTTGCGGTAAGTTGCACACAGTTGTGTACAGACCACTCTACCAACATTGTCTAAGTGTTCCCGGCTCTGGCACACGCTGGCATTATTTATGGGTGACAGCTCGCCGCACAGATGCTGCAAAGCAAGTGGTTTGCCACCACGTCCTGACCCCTAGGTCCGGGAGCCTAGCTTTATGTAACACATGTAATGTAGTGGAAAATGAACACACGGCATAACTGCTGCATGCGAGGTCACAATGTTTTCACTACGGTTTGCACCGAAATGCTTTGCGTGTCAAATGCTCGACTGCATGCACGCTGCACACAGCTGAGTTACACTCCTGGCTTAAATGTATGCAGTGGCATGGGTCTCCACCTCAAGGAATTAGCATAGATTCACTCATGTATTTTGTTTGTAAATGATTCATTTCACAAACATACATCGCAGTGCTTAGTTGAAATCACCTGCAGTGCATAACCTGAAATCTCCTGAAATATTAAATTCATGTTGGGATGTTGTTACATTTACATGAAATGGCTCTTTTTTTATTTGTTTTCAAAGGGGATTTGTCTGCTGCCTACCAGATGTCCGCTCTCTGATGGAATTTAGAAAAATCTTCAAGTACATTAAATCTATTTGTGATCGTTATGAACATGTAATCCATCTGTGCTCCATCCTTAACACTAAGACCCACCTGATTCCTGCAGTAGCAGCGCGTTATTGGCGGGGCAGAGAACCAAACGTTTTTGGATTGTGGCAATGTATTGTTCAGTCAGCATTTTACACCTGGATGATTTTATTAATTACTTTAAGACCTGAGGGTCTAACAGAGGTTGAGCACACAAGGCAGGATTTAAAATATGCAAATATGTTAGAGTAGTGGCCTAAAAAAAAATCCATATCACTGCGGGTGAGACGTGGATGTTTTAAGTTAAAGATCTGCACAGATGTGCTGCAAAGAATAGGACAGAAGTTTGTGGAGGTTTGTGGGACACTTGTAACTGGCACATTATGATGTCTGGAGATCGAGGGAGGGAGAGAGACCTGAGCTGGAAACGGGACCCTATGATCTGACTGGTGTAACGGGGGTGCGGCGTCGTGTCTGATCTTTCAAAAGTTGTCGTCACCTCGGCCGCTGGATAGACTTGGCAAGTGGAGAGGAGTCAGTTCACTGCAGGGAAGCAGGAAGAGCTGGCTTGCATAAAACGAATGCCAAGCTGTCCCTGAAAGACAGAGTGAGGACTCTGCACAGACGCGGTAATCTTCCAGCATATGTTCATACTCTCTGGCTGTAGTTGGGCCGCGCTGCAAGAGAGAAAACAATGAGAGGCAGCGAACATGTTTATGGAGTCGCTGCCTCCTGGGGGGGGTTTGCTTTGATAGTATATATCTTGCATTTTCTGATGTTTTTTAAGCCTGGATTTATCCGGGGGAAGGTTTTTCTTAAGCTTGCCCCTCCTGCTGCCTCCTTTAAACATCCCCCTCTCTCCCTCTCATTCATGTAGTTACAAATTGAGGCGTTTTGGAGAGGCTCCGCGGCACCGATGTTTTACTCAGGTGATAACTGTGCAGCCCGGCTGGACTGCTGCCGTAGCTCCAGAGCGTCTCGAGCAGAGATTTGAAGCCACCGCTCACAACTCTGACTCGCGAGGCGCAGTTCCCAGGCCCTCCAGGGAGGCGAGAGTGTCAGGCGTTCGCTTAACTCGCCACGGGTTTGCAGCTGAAGATGTGAGCTAATGGCTTCTGGCAGGAACGGCCGCTGAGCGCTGCAAGCCCGCTGCCCGCGTCCTGTTTGTCATGCAGCCAGATGTGCTTCCATTGGAGGTGTGTGTCCATTCACATTAGAGGCAGAGCAGAGCGACTGGAGGCCTGAGGAGCTCCGGGAGAGGGGGGTGACATCATTTCATAGTGTGTGACATCATCAGTCACAACAGGGACGAGAGAGTGAGTTCACAGTGATGCACAAAGCTACTTTACTGAATGAACTTTTAATAATTACAGAAAGGATGTCAGATCATGAACTTTCACCTAGGCTTTGTTGAATAACGATGATATGTAAACGTCTATGCTCCTGGTTCTTCCTCAGTCTCTGATTCTGGTTCCACCTAATAAAACTAGTTGTGTATATAGCTGCATAGCTGCATCTTAGCTTCAGTTACCACTTAGTTCAGGGACAAGCTGAGAAGCTACATTGTTTAGCAAGGGAACATAAAGAAAAGTGATTCCTGTGAGTGGCAGGCAAGACGTGTTTAATATGAAGCCTACAGTATGTATGGTTGCCAGGTAAGCATGAAACATAATATAAAATCAATACTTTCAACATCACTTTACAAATGAAAATAAAGTGAATGTGTTGAATGCCTTCGTGGTCTCTCTTTATGGACCTTTATTAAAGTTTCAGGCCATCGTAAAGCTGCTGCCAGCCCGGCATCTTTACTGCTCACTCTCACAGCGCTCTTTGTGTCATTTTTGGCAAAGCAGACTGTCCACTGAACCCAGCGGAGCATCTAGCAATTTCAGATAGAGAGACGATAGATAGACCCAGAGAAAAGCAGAGAGAGAGAGAGATAGGGAGAGAGAGAGAGAGAGATTTTCCCTTGAAGATATTTTTCATCAGGTAGCCAGATTGATGTGGCTAAAGTGCTAACGCTGCTCTCTTTAATAATAATGGAGGTCTTGATTTAGAAGCAGGTGGTCAAAACTATCGAGTTTATCTTCAGCTATATTTAACTTAACTGCTGCAATCAGCTCCAGACAAAAGTTGTCAGGGTAGAAAGACTCACTGGTGAGAGAGAGAAGTCGCAGAGAAAAAAAAAAGACAAAGTAAAGAAATTCCAGGCTCAGAAGAGAGATTATATGTACCGTCTCATATTGCATTGTCGAGGTTTATGGGACCAAAAAATAAATCACTGTGGATCCTGATCCTGCTTCGGATCAGAGATTTTATTGCTTTAAAAGTGAGGCATTTTGCTTCATTTTGTTACAGATTGATTTTTAACTTTATTGGCCCATATGTTTTTTTTTCCTTCTATATTTTTACATCAACTGAAGACACATACAGTGTATACACTGTCTGCATACACACAGAGTTCATTTGAAAATATGTGTGCAGAGAAACCCTTTAATCCATAAAGTGCTGAAAGCAACAACTGGAAATAAATAATTTGCAAGCGCAATGAGACAAAACATGAGCTTATTTTTTTCCTGAGGAGGTGCAAACACCCTCACGCTGTGCCTCTAATTACAAAGAACAGGTCATGAATTACAGCTCTCATGTGAAGGTGGCTCCTTTCTTCTGCCTCGGCGCTCGCTGTGTGAGCTGGACGATGTGTAGCAGCAGATGTGCTTCCCTTCGCACGGACACGCAATCGCGCGTGTGTGTGTGCGAATACTGCACGTCTGCAGATGCATACCCCTTTGCCCGTGTGTGAACGATGTGAACGAATGTCCACTTTGTTTCAAAAACTTGCAAAACGCTCTTCATAAGTACATCAGACGAGTTGTCTGCTACCACAGATCCTCTTCAATCATCTATGAGTTCGAGGAGAAGGGTTAAAGAGACCGGAGTGCAGCATCGGGAACATGCTCCTGATATTTCCCACACTCTATGTTATGTGTGTGTGTGCATGTGTGTGTGAGTGCATCCTTGTGCATGCGTGGGTCATGCATCATGTACTTGCTGAAAAGCGAGCTGTGAAGAACGAGCGAACGTGTGAGGTTCCTGCCGGAGGATGTATGCGAGAAAACATATTTTTGTCTCGTACGCCATGGGCTCCTCCGACTGGCCCGTACTTAATGGAGTTTGCGAGCGTGCGCGCTGGTGAACTTTTATGGGAAGTGACAGTGCAATGATGGCGTGCCATGTAGTCATGAATATCTAAGAAGTGCGGCGTGGGAGCTGTCAAAACAGCCCGGTTAATGTCTCGGTGGACGTGAACGTTTCGGCGGGTCTCGGGCTGACATGGAGGCCTCTTGTCGCAGACGTGGATTTGTTCGTGCACTTAACCTCTGTCGCACCTTGCGAGCAGCTTTCACGCAGCCCCAGGGGCTCAGATTAGCAGCGCTGGCTGCACAGTAGCAGATGGATCGGTGCGACCCGCGTTCCCTTAGAAATGGCCCCGCACCTGCAACTGTTTTCACCTGTATTCGCTCAGTTTGGTGACCCAGGTGGACTCTTTTTGAACTTCTTTGTCGTCTCCTCTGGAATCCTGGATGAACTTGAGGATGATTTTTGATCATTTCCGATGGTCATACAAGTTTACAGACAGTCCAAGTCAAGTCAGCTTTATTGTCAATTTCCATATATGCAAGACATACAGTAAGAGGTAGAAAGCAAGAGGTAGAAAAATAATGTACAATATGATAATGCAGTGAATAAAAAAACTGTTAACATATGCTAGACATCATTAACAGCATTGACATAGGGCAAATGCAGGTAAGCTGAGGTAAGCTCCAATTTATCACTTTTAATATAATTTCTGTCGATTTAGGATGTAGGAATATCTCAGTTTAACCCAATTTCCAAGCATCAGCAGTGTGATAGGTTACGATTTCCTCTCCGACTATAATTGTCAGAATATTCAGATAAAATTAAACTTTTCTTCAAAGCAAAATTCCATCTTCATCATAAAAGAAATAATTAAACCTTACAGTTTCCTCAGAGCGGCTCCCAGAGTTGCCTGAGCGCCACTAAACCTTGGGAGGAGTGCAGCTGTGACTGGAGTTGGCCATTTCTCAGCGTGTCAGGCTCATGCAGCCCAAGCCAATCTATCTGACACATGCATCACATCACATGTCGTAATCACAGCGAAACGGGCAATACTATCAGTGGCCCGGTCGGCCTGCGCATCACACACCGCATGATGAACCATGAATGTAATTTGCAACAATAAGCAGGGAAGAGAGTCAGTCCGTGGCTGCGGCTTCAGTCGTGACATCACAACTTTTGGTGGCAGTCAGAGAGTAGAAGCTCCTCACACACACAGTCGGACCAACGCTGAGGCCTCCTCACACTGCTTCTGTTCAGCATCTGCTGCCCATTGTCAGCCGAGCAAACAAAGGATTTATTATTGTAGACGTTTGATCACACCTCTGCTGTCACGTCTATCATCTTTGGTTATTTGGAGCCTGGGTGGCTTCGCTCGTCACTGAGTGACTCTGACTGACACACTTTCTCACTTGGCCTTTAGAGCCACGCACATTTTTGGGTGAAAATGTGAAACTTTTGTTTGTCTATATGAGAGTGGCATTTGCTGTGCAGAAACAGATTTCAGAGCGCAAAGATTTGAAAATGCCTGATCTATGTATTATTTGCTCAATAAAAAATGAAAAAATGAAAAAAGTTACTTGTTATTTTGTTTGTTTTTTAATCTCATACCAAAAATTAAAGTCCTTATTTTTTATTCTTTCAATATTTGACAATTTTAGATGAGTCATCAGTGGGGTTAACATGTCCCAGAGAAATGTGAAAGAATCTGTGCATGACAGTTTGGGTAATGTTTATTATAGACTTATTCAGTCAATTCAAAATGGAAAGAAAAGAACAAGTTATGCTCTTGTGAGAAAAGGCAGGAGTGAGCACTAAGGTATGCAGTCAGGTGTGGTTGCAGAGGGAAGTGTCTATATTGATTCTATACTGTCTATATCTTGTCTATACACTATCTATATACTGTCTATAGTGCATACTGACTGTCTATACAGTCCTGAGGTCTCGTATGGATGTTTCCATCTGTATGAGGAACTGTTTGAAAGTGAAAAACATCATTGTAAAACAGGAGAAAAAGAGACCTAGAATGGTTGAATGGAGTATTTCGCCTCGTTCTCTGATGTTAACATAGAAGCTATGGAAAATGAGTTTCATCATAAGAGTTTTTCATTAGGGCCCCTGTGACTGCGCTACACCATAAGCAGCTGGTCACCATCGATGCTGAATCATTAATGTTCAGTATAATGAGGACACAACGTGTGGAGTCCAGCTCTACTAGGCTCCCTCCAACAGCTCTGAAAAAATTGTAATAAAGAGTATCAGCTGCTCAAACATATACCTTTGTCATTTTAATGGTGCAAAGCTTTTCAAATTGATAATATATGTAATTTGTGGTCCTCAGCAAGTGCTTGGTGCAGCGGGGCAGTGCACACATACTGTAACAATAGGCACAGACAGACTTTACTCAGAATGCTCCCAATAGATAAATTTAATCAAGTCCATTGACGTTTCAGCTGATGGGATCAAAATGTTAGTGGAATTATTGCAATCTGCGGCGGGATCGCTGCATGAAGAGCGTGGTGAGCTCAGCGTGCAGCTCTTATCTGAAGCATCGTGCCAGTGAAGAAATGCTGGCTGCTCACTCAGCTGAGAGACGGGCCAGGTGGAACGAACCGTGTCGCTCCTACGGTCTTCATCTCTCCGCTGCCAAACAAAGGAGGCTCTGATGGATACGGCTTTCTGAGAGATGACACATATTTTTAGACTGAAGCCACAGAAAGCAGGTGATCGTTTGCACCAGTATTCAGTATCGTAACATTGCATTTTGAGAGGCGCCTTCACGCCCGGACTGAGCTTCTTTTTCCTTTTCCTTTCTTTTTTTTGGGGATTGTAACTTGTGCAATCTGAGTTATGAGGACAGCAGCTAATTATACAATCAGACAATCAGACCAGCTTCTAGTCAGACTCGACTCTATCCTTGTTCTCTTTTTTTGCACCTCAGACATCTGCAGATCAGAATGAAGCTGTAAAGAGTCTAACTGTAATATTGACGAAGAAATCATGTTTGATTGAGGTTTTGTAAAACAGTTATGAACCACACTTTCAAGAAAGTTTACATGTTTAAACATTGAAAAAACAGTCTGACTGGTGGTTTATCTACTGATATAACATGGACACTACTTCCAACCTGATGCCCCTGTAGATAAGAAATTAGATCAAAGGTGAAGTCAATAATAATCAACTCAACTTAGTGATGTAAATTTGCATTGCGCTGGTTTTGTGTGGCCTTAGAAAAGGAGGAGCAAGTGATTGTTTATGAACTGCTGTCACCAGTTGGAACTTCATCCACGATGACAACAAGTTTAATCACAAACTTCGGTTTTGAGATGAGAGTTTTCCACCCTCCTCCCCCACTCCCTCCCCCCCTGCCCCCGATGTCTGCGTCTGTCTGTCAGCTGTTTGTCAGACTGTGCTGAGGTAACGTCAGACGAGCTGTGTTTTGAGTGAGAACTTTCAGCGACAACCCTTTGGGTAATAAGACAATGACACAGTTCTTAGTCTATCTCTGGATTGAGGACAGATGACTATAATTGCTCTTTATCTCTTAGGGACAGCTTGGCTCCGACCCGCTTTCAATCAGCACGGCGACACCGGAGAAACAAAAACACGCAGGGGTCAGGGCACAGAGAGCGTGACTCACAGGTGCCGGCAGGCACGCGCTGGTGCTTCAGCTCAGCTCCGCTTTATGTCCTGCTCCACAAAATGGGCATCATGAAACCATATAACATGTGGCAGTGACCGAGCATCCGATACATGCCACATAGTGTCTATTTAAACAACAGGTGTGAGGCAGCAACAGCCAGTATATGAATACGCTTATGTGTGCTGGTTGAGGAGGCTTTGGATTGTTTGCCTATATTTGCCTTGTTTTTAATAACGTTCATTGTTAAAACAATGTGTTTTTATGCTGTTTGCTTGTTCCTGATTGTGTATCCTCACTTCATCATTTCAGATGCATCAGGAACAAAAGACTAAAGCGCTTCTAGTGGAATTAACATAATCAGCAGTTAACAGCACCTTTAAAACTTTAAAAGCCAACAATGGTCAAATAGACAATTTCTTCTTGTTCTCTGGAGTTATCATAGAAGCCATGGAGGACTAGTTAAATCAGAAATTACTCTATTTACAATTCTATTTAATCTATTTCCACCACACGTAGGCTTTACTCTGATTGGCTCTCTTGCCTGCCACTCACATGAATGATCACGTGACTTCATGTTCCTTACTTCTCAGCTTCTTACCTTGGTACTGAAATAACAGGAGCTGTGCTGCAGCTCCAGTACAGAGCAACATGTCCACATCCAGTCTGATCTGTTGGAGCCAGAATCATAGGAGGAACCATAGACTGAGGAGGAACCAGAAGCAAAGACATTTCACCAGAAACTATAAATCAAAATGTTGCAGACTCACTGTCATTAGCCTCAGTTACACTCATGTAAATGGAGGCAAGTTTACTCATTATTCTGGAGGTGGGGGTGCTATGGTTTGCCTCACACTTATATTTTACATCAGACTCTGCTCAGATTTGCCCCTTGTTTAACTTCCATTTCATAGTTCATAATTCATGTATAAATGAGGATGTGATGGATGTTTTGGATGTTTTGAACATAATTTATGTGTAAATGAGGATGTGATGATGTTTTGGACCTGCCATACATCTTTTGCCAGTAATAGATCGCTGTTGAGGTAAAAGCGTTTTTTCATCCTAGGTCCCCTTTAATGATAGGAGGGTTACAACATCCAGCACCATAAATTCAATCACCATGGGAGCAGATAACGTATTGGCTCACTGTGCCATGTTGATCTCGTCCGTGGCGAGTGAACTGAAACAGCTCAATAATATCAGATGGGAAGCCAAACAGGACCAGCAGCAGTTTTAACAGCAGGCATGGGCCCAAGCACAAACCTCTCTGTGTCCTCAGTAGTTCAGCTTCCTCAGCCTCCACCCGGTGCTTTCTGACACCGGCAGATGTCAGCAGTGACGGGAGCCATGTCGTCTTGCTTGAGAGACTTCTATCAAGACGTCTTTTGCAGGAAGAGTTTGTTAGCATAGGCAGCTGGCGACCCTGGACTCCAAACAATGTTAAACAGACTCTATATTACCATAATAATGGTTCCAAGGTGGAGCCGTGCCACTGCAGTGAAGCTGCTGGTGCTACTCAGGTTTCGCTTTTTTTTTTGTTTCAGTTGTTCCCTCCTGCTGAAATATTTGGAGCTAATCTCCCTCAGCCCTGAAGGACATCAAACAAAGTATGTATAGGCTGTCTGTTTGCACTCTGGTTCTCAGGCTTTGTGATTATTCTCTACTCGTTCTCTTCGTTCTCTCTCGTGCCTCGCCTTTTTAAGCAGGCCTCAGTTTTGTGTTTCTCAGCCAACTCGTGGTTCAGTGCCAGTGCTGGCTGTCGAGGCCTGCGGTGCTGCTGAAATGTTGACATTGCTAAAACCCATGATTGAGCATTTCAGCTGTTTGAGTGGCTTAAACTGAACTTTGGGGTCCAAACTGTGGGAGCTGCATGTGTTTCAGCCAGGGATGCATTATAATTATCAGCCCAGCATTGGGATAAAATGACACCAATAAGTGATTATAAATTTGTTTTTGCTGATAACTAATTTGCCAACGTTGCACTGATTTTGCTGATCTTCACTGTTTATCCTGAGCTGCTGCTTCTATTGTCATGTGTATAACATCATGACATGATGTGTCACCTCAATATAGCCCTGATTCTGTATATAGCAATGCAATATTTCATATTGTATTCATCACCCATGTGCACCTTTTGTACTGTTTCTGAGAAAGGAGAAACAAATGCAGTGTGTAACAGATTTTTAGCTTAATAAGTAGATGCTAAAGTAGATGAAGAAAATTATGGATTTCAACACATCAAATCTCGAGATGTTCAACTATCAAAACAATGGTGTACGGAAAGAGTAGGCTGACGCTAAAACTGATCCACCAACGCTTACGCTAATGCTAACGCTAAAACTAGAAAGAAGGCATCTGGAGCCTATCTTCCGTAGGAAGCAGAGGCTCTGAATTTTGCCTTGTAAAATCTTCTATACTGACTAATGCAGCTGAGTGAAAGAATAGGAAATACTTTTTAAAATCATCGCTGTTCTGGTTTTTTATAGTGATGACAACACGAGTGACGTTACATTATTCTGATAAATCAGAGTTAAATTCATCTTTACCACATCTTTCTATGTGTGTATGGAAAGAATGTTATCACATCAGTTATGAGAAGCAGGAAAATATCGGTTATTGATATTAATGGGAAAAAAACCCAGTCATTTTGCATACCTACTGTAGTATCAGGGCAGCAGCTTCAGAGCTACAGCTACTGTAAATGAGTATTCAGACAGTAGCGCTGTGCTCCTGAGTACAAAGCAGGTTCAAAGGAATGAAGAAGTGCACACAGTTTTGTGCAACCCGATATGTTCTTCTAAGTCCATCTGAGCACACACACACACACACACACACACACACACACACACACACACACACACACATACACTCAGAGACCCCCCCCCACCCTGCTCATTTATCTTTATTTCTCCTCTCAGCACATTAAATATCACCTTCACAGCCAGGTGGAGAAGCAGGACTGTGCCTTTCAATGAAGCAGGAGAGAGAGAGGGAGAGCGAGAGAGAGAGTCCAGCGTTTCATTTTCCTCCCATAGTGTTTATTTATTCACACCCTGAGTGAAGAGGGGCCTCGCAGAGCAACCTGGAGGGTTCCCTGTGTAGCCTGTCAGACTGTTTAGAGCAAAATGCAGGAGAGATCTGAAGTCGGAGAGAGTCAAAGAAAAGAAAGATGGTGGACTGGGGAGTTATGGGAGGGAACATGAGAGTGGGAACATGAAAAATCACAGGGTGAGTTGCAGAGGGAAGGTGGGAGTATCTCAGGTATTAGAGAGGGACTTGCTGAGTTACATGCTTTTGTGATGTGTCTAGAAAAAAAAAACTTGGAAGTTAAGAGATAAAAAGTGATGTGAATGATGACTCGATTACGACGCAGACTCGACAGATCCACAATGTGTTGTGTCCGGTGTAGGCGTGCTACAGCACAAAGGCAGCCGGGACGCTCTGAAGTCTTCACGTACCTGAGTGTCCTGACCTTCCACAGAGACATGAATGAGCTGGCCGTTCATCTTTTGGTTTTAGCGTATTTTATCACGTCTACATTTTGTACCACAGATATGGACAACGCAGGCAGCGAAACAAGTGTTTCGACAGGCAGGGGATGCATGTGCTTCGGCCCGGAAAGCTGAGAGAAACAGGCTCTCTAACGCTTTATATCTGTGACATTTGGAAAAGTTTGCCACGAAAAGCTACGCTTGACATTTTGATAGAGACTTTTGCAAGAATGAGAGCGGCTGCAGTTCTAGTTAAAAGACATTAGGTAAGTGGAGGAGAGATGCGAACAGGGAACGAGAGAGATGGAGGGAGGGAGGGAGGGAGAGAGTGTGAACGAAAGAGAGAAGCAAAGAGAGAGTTGTGGGAGTGAGTGTAAGCGAGTGGGAGACTGAGCGAACGACAGAGCAGTGGAGAGGGAGAGTGTGAGAGGAGGCTGCTGCACAGATACAACACGCTAACACAACTTTTCTGTTGGCCAAAGCCTGAATGGTCTCAAGCTGCTCCTGTCATTCATCACTGTTTTAGATGAGTCCGGGCCATTCCGAGTACAAACAACACATTTTACTATATTTTCCTATTTAACTGTTTGACACATCTACGTTCCCACGACAGCTTCAGCCCCGTTGATTTCAGATGTGTGAGAGTTGATGCAAATGACAGACAGGGACACCGTGAGGCGGTTTGCGCTACTACTGGCCTGTTACGCATCCGCTGATGAACGTGGACGAACACCAAAGTGCTGAACACAAAAGTTGAGCAGATGGACTCATTTTAATTTATTGTCAGCGGTTGTTTTTGTGCATGTAGTTATTATTAGCAATCTGTTAATCCCAACACGTTTGCTCATGTATTTCCCTTCGCCAGTGTCGGTCTCCCAAATGTGCAAGACTTTGAATTTACATCAAGATCAGTGTTGTTCAGAGGATGAATGAAGAGGCCACTTGTAAGGGAAAGAAGGGATCAGATAGGAAGTCAGGTAGATGCGATTGGATTTAGATTTGGAGAAGGCAGAGGGAACATCACAGGGATCTGGGAACAAAAATAGAAGAACAGAAGAGTGCGAGAGAAGATGGAGGAGGGAGCTGGAGCATGAGAGAGGTGAATGGTAAAAATGTGATTCTAGGACAGATGAGTTTTGTTTTTTAGTCTCTCATAGAGGAATATTGAGGATGAAAGGGTGAGAAGTGACAGTGTAAATACAGAAGGGAGGTGTGTATGTGTGGGGGGGTGTAGAGATGGAGATAAAAGCTTTGTGTAGGGCCACATCCAGAAAGGAGAAGCTAGAGAGGGAGCCAGAGAGCGAAGGGGTGGGGGGGCTGAGAAACAGATGGGCAGGAGGAGGAGGAGGTGGAGGAGGAGGAGGAGGAAGAGGAGGAAGAGATGGATTGGAGAGAGAATGGAAGGTTTCAAGAACAGGCTGCCAGGAGTTAGTGTAGTGTTGGTGTTATGTTGGGCTGATGGCCATGTCCTTACCAGCCCCCCCTCCCCACCATAGATCTGCTGCATTTTGGCACCAATCCAAAGAGTCTAACGTCCAATGGACGGTATACGATGGAGTTCAGACGTCTGTCATCGCCGAAGGTTACTGCTGAGGTCTCTTCATTCTGGCTGTGAAGTGACACCTCCGTGTTCTGCATGGAGTGATAACATCCAGAGCTGGAGCATGTCAGAGGGACACGTACTGAGGTGTGGCTCACAAGCATCCAGTCAGTTCACTCTGCCTCTAGTGGCCTCACTTGGTCTTGCAGTCCTCACAGTTTCCGATGACCGAATCTGACCCTCGAATGAATTCAGAAATTGTGAAGAAATGTCAGAGGCAAAACATTTATGACACTTAGGGGATAGCAGCCTGACTGATAATAGCTTAAAATGCCTTCAGTTCAGTTGAAATTAAAACATTAAACAATAAACTATCAGGCCAAAATGTGAGTCAACTTTATTTGAATGTCCATTGTTTAATTGAATTTCCAAGGTGTCCCTTTGACAAATTTAGTTTTAGAGCTGCAAAACCTCTTACCTCCTATATGCAGTGGATTTCTACAGATGTGGTTATTAATTGTTTTTTTTTTTGTCTTGTGTGCATTTCAGTAGCCCGTGTCCAAGGCTTGCCTAAGATCGTGTGTGATACGCGTTTGCATTGATCCACCTTTAAGCACAGTGTTTCCCAGAGCCTCGTAATTGCTCATTGATAAAAATTTATAGCATCCTTCAAGTCAGACGAAGCCTGCAGGCTTTTGATAAGATAGCATAAGACAAGAATATTAGATAAGATAAAATATGATAAAAAATCTATATGAGTTATTTCATACCTAAAGAAAAGAAGAGTTGGATGGTTTGATCTAGGAAAGAAGCTTTATGTCCAATGTGACTGGGGATTTCTGAGGTCGCACCAATTATTAACTTATGTAACTTGCATAACTTTTCCTGGAATTCCTCTGACTCACAGCGTGTCACGATACTTCTGTAGTAACCAGTGACCCAAACGCTCGATCCCTTTAGCTCGACAATCCCACCCGCTCCATGCAGCCACTGGCCAGATGTTGCGGGGATGAGAGCGAGCGTCTGAGCTGAACTTCTCCGCCGCTCTTCGCTGCCAGCGTAGCTCTGTGAGTTCCTCTGAAGGCGGACTCTCCTAAAGTGTGTGCCGCTGTGCCGCTGCCGGCGTCTGGCCCCCTCTCTGGAACGGCGAGCGCTCCTCCTGACCTCCCGCTGCAGCCGCTTTAAAACCGACGCCGACACGTTTGCCATCTCGCCAGTGTGAGTGACACGCGGCGTAAAACGGTGTTGTTCTGGCCGACCCTGGACTTCACACGGTTTTACCCTTAAAAAAAAAAAGAAAAAAATGGATCAATTCACAGCCGGCTTGGAGAGCGTTTACAGGCTCAGAGTGCCCTCTTGAAGTACGTACGCTGTGAGAGAGTAGTACTGATAGAGAGGCGAACCAATCCCGAGAACCGCCACTGAGAGCGTAAGAGCACGGATTAATTCCTGCAGAGCGATACGTTGATGGTATATTTGGTACCTTTTGATGTGTTTGACAGTGTTGCAGTGCATGGATTACCCGCATACACACTCAGTGCCAACTAATGCTCACGGTGTTTGCGTGCGTATACGTGTGCGTACGTATATATAGTTAAAGATGGAAAGAGAAGAGGAGAGGGGGAGGGATGGAGAGACAGAAACAGAGAGAGTAAGAGAGTGAGAGGGAGGTACAAGTCAGTATTTCATGGATGGCTGTGTTGCTATGGGAACAAGATGTGGGCTCCCTATTCCCAAAAAAGTGTCCTCCTTCCTTCCTCCCTTCCTTCCCTTCTTTCCCTCTCTCTGCCTCTCATCACTTCATTTCTCTCTTCTTCTTCTTCTTCTTCTTCTTCACGACATCCGCAACATCTCCACCTCCCTCTCTCTCCTCTCCCCTTTCCCCCGATCACATCCCACCACATGCCTCCTCTCTCTCTCTACCCTCCTTCTCCCTCTCTCTCTCTCTCTCTCTCTCTATCACTCTCTCCTCCTCTCCTGTCATCCATCCTTTCCCCGCCCACCCATTCACCTCTCTCTCTCCCTGTCCATCTTTTCCCTCTCCTCTTCTTCACTCTTCCCCAGATTTCCTCTCTGTCCTCCCCTCCCCTACTCGTCTCTCTCTCTCTCTCTCTCTCTCTCTCTCTCTCTCTCTCTCTCTGTCTCTCTCTCTCTCTCCATCCCTCTTTTTCCCTGTCTCTCTGATCCCTCTGTCTCTTTAACACTCACTTATATTCTATTCTTTTCTCGGTTGTCATGGCAATAGGCTGGGGGCGTGAGGGAGCGAGCGCGAGCAAGCGAGCGGGAGTGGGTGTTTCGGAAGTGACATCTCTTGGGCAGTAACCTTGTTTCCTGTGTGGTGGAGTTGGGGGCGGATTCAAGGCGCTTGCAGCGCAGCAACAGTGACGCCGTGTGGACGCTTTGGGTGAGCAATGGGGAACCCTGGGACGCGCCGCGTGAGGGCTGGGTGAATGATCTGATAGGTGAGAATACTCTCTCTCCATCCCTACCACTCTGTCTCTGTCTCTGCACACACACACACACACACACACACACGCACACACACACACACACATACATGTATGCACACAAACACACCTTTGCCTCCGTTCCTCACTCTTCATTGAACATCTTCACGGATGAAGTGAATTGATTGTAGAAGAGGGGATTAAAAGCTCTTTTCCTGGATTCACATATTGTTTTGCCTACATGGGAAGCAGCAGTTGTTTGTGTCTGTCAGACAACATCAACCTCCAGGCAGCAGATGTCAAGATCTTCAGATGTTGCTTCACCATTAGTAGCCATGCAGAAACATGGATGCATTCATTTTTTTCATATCATTGGCCTAAATGCAACAGCATATGCCATAACATGTGACATGTCTCATATTGAGAAACAACCTCTCCACTGCTTTTCTTCTCAGTTTTGTGTCTGGAAGCCTGTCGACTTTAACAGTTTTTTTCTGTTTTAAAGCTTTGCTCTGGCTGCTACTGGCTTTACAGCCAAGTATTTGGATTTTCAGCCACTAAATGCCTCACAATGTTCATCCATTTGGTGCTGAGCAGATAGTTTTATCAGAGCCAGGATCTACTGCAGCTGCTGGAAGTGAGGGTTAAGATTTTAATTGTCTTTTTCTGTTCCATTGTATGCTGCTATCACAGTGTATGTCTGATAGGTTAATTATATACCTACACCTTAAATGTAGTCTCATATGAGCTGAAACAAAAGGGCCTGTCCAACAGCATTAAGGTCTAGACAGCCATGTGCTCTCTCTCTCTCTTCACAGGGCCTTTCATTTCTCTCTCTCCAGCCTCTGGAGTCTCTTGCACAGGTTGACACTTTTATTTGCTGATGGAAACACACCTGATTTGTTGCAGCACTGCAAACACTGCCAATCCCACATGTTCCGTGCACATGTTGCAAAATCATGTGCGTTTCTATTGAGAAAGATTGGTGGCGCCCAATCTCTACTTGGGTAATGTTGAATCAGAGCAACAGTGTTCAGACAGATGAGCACATTAAAGGACCACCTGTCGAGACTCAAATCATGGTTTGTTTCCTTCGGGATCAGACTCAGATTTATTGTCAGGTAGTTATTCAACTTGCTTTTATGGCTACAAGGAATTTTAAAACAGGATGAGGAGTGCGGGAGTTAGACAACACTACACATACAGTGAAGTCAGTATACAGAATATACAAAATATACATGTGTAAGAGGTGTAATGTCATATGCATTGCAAGGACACAGTGATTCAGACAGTGCTATTAATGTATTAGCAATGTTGTGTAAATGTATGTGCAAGAGTGTAGGGTCAGCCCATGATTGGATGATCCATTGATTTTTTTTTATGAAGACAAAATAATTTGGTTCTATTCTGGTTCTAGTCCAAATCGTTTTGATCAGCGACAGACTTGATGCATTAACTCACTCCACTGCGTGTCTTTGCACTGTTTTAGACCTTAACGCTGCAGTGATAAGTCACTTTGAGAAGGTCAACTGTGAGCACATCCTGGAGGTCGTTTTAAATCCTCAGGACGAACCATGTCACCCCTGACAAATTACTGCCACCGATGCACACGTTTATTTAAGGTTATCGTCTTTCGCAGCCTGATGAGTTTAACTGCACCATTTGCTATCCTCTAAGCTTGATATTTACAGAGTTACTGACTCGTTCTGTTTGCTGGTGAGCAGGTACTGTACAGTTTGTTTCTTTTTTTGTTCCATTTTCTACCAGCACTGACTGTTTGCAGCAGCTGGAAATGAGGTTAATGAGAGTAAAATTTGCAAGCTCTAAAAGCAAAGCCTTGCGGCTAAAGGTCTGGATGCGAGGATCCGATACAATCAATCAGTTTTAATTTGGATTATATCTGGGCAACGATCACACTGATCGACATTTAACACAGTTTCAAAAAGTCTGTGTTTCATCTGTCACTTAGATTCCTTCAGTCGTGGCATGCCACCAACTTTTCGTTACCATAGTAATCCCTGGCCTCCTGTTACTTTATGTAAGAATGATTTCAATTATTCTTTTTTTTAGAGGCGGCCACAGAGTTAGAGATTAGGAAACAGAGAGAGCTGGTACTGGATTGCTGCTTGGGCTCAGCAGAAACCCTGAGTCGAGGTTTCAGGAGGGAAAAAAAGAGCTGGATGTGTGTGTGCATGCTAAAAAGCCAGCAGTGCAGCCCTATCTGACCTCACACATAAGAACATAGCTCCAGGAGTGTTAGCACACAGCTGAAGACGTGGTAATCAAAACGCAGGAGGAGGCAAGGATTTCTGACGCCTGTTTCACATGTGACAAATTCTTTGACTCTGACAATTATCTCATTGTTTCTAGGAAAAAAAACAACTAAATGTCATCACCAAAGTATTATAACCCTACTGAGAAGCAGGGCTTTCTCTTGTCAAGGACTAGAGCTCTTATTCCAGTGTACAGTCACTTCCAGCTGGTTCTCTCTTGTAGTTGGGTTGAATCAGATGTGAAGGCTTGTCAGGCCTCTCAGGCCTGGGAGGATGAGTAATGTAGATCAGTCCTATCTCCTGCTGCTTAATACCCAGGAAGGTCAAGCTATAGGATAATGTTTCTCAATGCATCGCAAACACCTGATTCAAATGAGCGCCTGGCTGATCATTTCAATAAGGTGTACCTGGGCAGATAACATCTCAAGCCTGGTCCCAGAGGAGCAGGGCTTCAAAACACTGTTTAAGGACATAGAATCATAGAATAGAAGTGAGACAACCTGAAAACATTAAGAGTTAGATCAGAGTGGTTTCAAAACACACCAGTAATGGGTTAAACAAGTTATCATCACACCTAGTTAGGCAACAATTGTAGTAACATGTATTTAAGCACCAAATGAATGTGTCAAAGTCCACATAATGCCCTGTGCAATTACAAAAATGAGAAACTAGCCTTTATAATTTGATCATTAAACTGACATTAGGTTATCAGCTACAACCACGGCAACACAGATAAAACTTATCTCCTATTCAAGTATGACACCGCCTCCGACTCCAGCGGCACCCCTGAGTGATGGTAGCCTGTAATTGGCACAAATAAAGTCACATTCCCACAATGGAGATCCCTAATTAAAGTGCAGTTACAACAGAAGTGTCGGGCGTGGAGGTAGAGTCATGATGCAAAGTGCTGTAATAGTGCTGTTGCTGTCGTTTTGATAGCTGAATAATTGGTCACTGGTTGATTGCCCGTCACGCTGCGCCCTTCCTCCTCCTTCTCCTCGTTCTCCTCCTCCTACTGCGCATCTTCCTCCTCCTACTGCTCATCTTCCTCCTCTTTAAGTCGTCGTGGCGGGCAGTAGCGCTTTAAATCACACGCTCTGGATATTGACTTTGGGAAGCCGGGGTCTCATCACCCTGTGAGGTAATCGTTTACTAATTGGTATTGACCAACAAAACCTATCTACCCCCCGTAGATATACAGCTGATTTTGAACCATGGATGAGAAATTTGATCAAGATTATCCAATAACGAAGCAAATCTTGAGTTCTGATGGGAGGTTATTTTTAGTATTTTACTGTGATGCATGTTTATGCCGTTCACCCCAGCCGTGGCCATATCTAATGCAAGTCTAATGAGCCGGAGTTTCTCCTCCGCAGCATAAAGCTGAAGTTGACGGCATGACCAATGTGCTTGTTCAGCGAGAAGCCTCGTACTTCTGGGCCTGCATGACCCCAGTGCTGACACTTGACATCTCCCCCTTGACTCGGCCCTGACAGAAGCCCACCCTGCTGCACATAAGCATCACTCTGACTCACAGCCTGTCAAAGTGCAGCCCTACGTGTGTACTGTAGTCTTAGGCATAAGGTATATCTCCACCCTGCTTTGTATATTTTCCCAGGGACCCATTCAAAGGCAAAACGATGTGAGGCTGGTGCAGCTGGGGTCAGAGTGATGACATGTGCTCTCTGTGCTGCTTCCTTGCCTAGAAAGTAAGATGCTCCGGTTCACCGTGCTTGCAGGAGTACATTATCTGCCCCGGGCAGCCCGGGGATATTGCAGGCTTTATTTTTAGCACTGTTTTGGAGCTCAGCGATGTGTATAAATCAACATTAGGCCTGTCGAGCTCCAGTAATGACAACGTTGACTAAGGCTGACCAGTCATCCGATTGGTGCATGGCACTCTTCTTTGTAAACTGCTAAGGAAGGCAGAAAAGGGGAAAAGAGCCCACAGAGAGAGTGAGAAAGAGAAAGAAAGAAAGAAAGAAAGAAAGAAAGAGAGTGAGGGAGGGGAGGCGAGGTAAGGGAGGAACAAAGGCAGAGCAAGGCCGTGGAGAGTGAATGAAAGACAGATGAGGTGGAGGAAGATGAGCGCCGAAAAAGAGGCACCTCAGCATATCTGCGTGTGCCAAATCGTTACAGTGTACGTACGTGTACGTACGGACAGACAGAAGAACGAGTCTGCTCATTGAAATTCTGTCCACTGCGCTTCACAGGCCCTTAATAGGCAGCCTCGGGGGTGGAGAGGTAGGCCTACAGTAGAGTAGCGCAGATTGGGCTGTGGATGACTCACACTGCTTCCCTCCAGTGTATAGCTCAGCAGCATGACTTTGCTCAGCACAGTCGCAAAGTTTGGATTCAAGGGCTTTGGAGAAAAAGGGGGGAGAGCGTGCCACGCAGCGCTTCATCTCTCCCAAGCTCTGTGATAATGACCAACGAGTCACAGTGCACTTACTCAGCATCGATCACACCTGCTTTTACAGTTTGGCGTGGAGTCAACACACCCATCCAGAATCAAGAGCAGAGTACGAGGCAAAGCAAAACAAGCCCACGGTGACATCTCGCCGTAATGTTGTGCCCGGTTTTACCCATAAAAGATATGGAGATACCAACAACCAGAAATTGATACAATTTTGTTTGATGCAAGCCATAACAATTTCCCTCAGTATCTACAGTTTTTCTGGTCTTGTGGCCTTTGAAGATAAAATTACCAAGCAACCCGCCAAGCAGCATAAACAGCACACAGCGCATTAATAGAGTGTCAAGTCTCATACCTTCATATTCTCTCTCAGCTGCTTGTGAAAAAGGTTTTGACTGGGACCAGTCCTTTCACGCACAGCAATACGTACAGTACATGTATATCCTCAATATTGTCACAGCTGGAACTAGGTGCATGATAATCATCGATATTGATTATTATTGCCCCAATATGGTAAAAAATCATGCCACACCTCTAGGTCTCGTCATTTGATTCTTTTTCAATTAGCCAGCATTGCATCATGAAAACGACAGAGTATGGAATTAATATGAGGTTGCCAAAGCTTCTGTGGCTAACAATAAAGCTAATGCTAATGGTAAAGCCAACAAGAAGACATCTGGAGCCGGCCTCCTGCCTCTCGATGAGGCAGTTGAGGTGCTGAGTTTTCAGTAAAACAGTAATAAATGCTTGTTTTGAGTCATAGCTGTTCTAGTTTTTATCGTGATTACAAAAGTGACATTAGGGCAGACCTGTAATGTTAAATCTCTCTTGACTCATTACATCTATCTTGTTTGTACTGTCAGTTTTGGTTATTAGAGACAGGTAGTTACCAGCTATTTGTATTTGTAAGAACAAAATTGTTAGCTAGTTACCGATCTGAAACCACTTTGACCATTAGACATGGTATACATATTTACACTGCAACTTCAGTGTTACATTTGGTTCATCAAATGACATACAAACTTTCCTGCCTAAATACTACAGGTGATTTTTATAGGCGGTAAAATTGGGTGTAACCTGCTGTCCCGGTCTCCCTCAGGGGACAGGTGTGGGAGCGGAGGGTTTGTTTGGTTGAATATGTTAGTCCTGTCTGTCTGACTCCTTAATCCTTTATTTGACTGAGGTTTACGCTGGCTACAGCCTGTGGCTCCAAAACTTCAGTCTCACTGACTTTGTGTGTGTGTGTTGATAAATCCATGTTGCTCTCTATGGAACTGAGGTTTATAATTGCACCTCTCCCTGCTATTCTGTCAGTTTTGTCATGAAGATATATTATCTAATGACATTATACAGTCATTGCAGTATAATGACTGTATACTAAGGATGCACAATAACTAGTTTTTCCCACTGATACCAGTCTATAATTTATAAATGACAGAGATAACTATTTTTAATAGTTTATGTACACACCTGAGTGAAGACGCAGCGGGTACGGTTGACTTTTACACTACAGCTCTGCCTCTGACTTAAAATAATAATGTAACAGAAGTGTTGTAATAATAATCCAAAAAGTTTTTAAAGAAAACTGTCTCGAGTGCCCCATCAATAGGCTGGAGTCCAGGCTCCTCCTTGCTGGTTTTAGTGTTAGCATTAGCTTTAGCCGCAGCCCCTTTAAAGTCCTCACAATCTGTCCATAGGCTTCGTTTTAATGGTGAATTCTTTAGAGATTAGATGTGTTGGAACCTGTACTCTTTTTACATGCTACTGGAAGTTAGCAGCTGAGCATCTATAACACACAAATTTATTTTGCATCCCTACTGCACACTGGAGTTTAGCACATAAACTGTGGCAACATTAATGATGGAATGGCAAGAAGGAATAGGATCACTGAGGCACAGCTGCTGCTTGTAGAGTCTATAATATACTTTGATTACGTGTGATAATATTTGGATAAATAATATGTATATGAAGATTCAGTAGCATCTGTGCCGCTGAAATTACTGCTCACAGGCAACAATCACCGCTGCAACCAAATACTTGGAAGGAGACGAGACTGAAGAGGTTTTACTGGTGGTTCATCCCTGCTAATTGCCTCCAGTTTATGTAAAATCCTATCTTGTTTATCTATGTAGGAAGAATAGTAAGAAAGAGTAAGGGTCAGAGCTGAAAGGATTCATCATTTAGTCAATTAAAAGTAAATTAGACTCATTGAGTTTCATTCATGGAAATGTGTTTTTATTCATTGTTGAAGTCAGTTAAATGCCAACAATAATTTGTTTCCCTTTCATAAATAAACTGATCATAAACTGAACATTTTCAGACCTTTGACTATCTGACCATGTCACACACAAACTGACACTTTTCACCCCCTCAAACAAGTGTCAGATTCGTCAATAAGTGTTGCAGTCCTAGAAAGCCCTCGGATTAAACTGCTCTGCATGGAAAATATATTAGATAAGATAACAAATAATTTGCCAGCTGGTGAAAATTCCCTAAATGAGTTGTGTACTTGTGTGGCTTAGAGAAAGCAGCCAACCCACATGCTTCAGTCATCCTCCCTTCAGACGTCCCTCCCCCTTTCTTCTTGCTTTGAAAAAAGTGTGCACACACAAAGGATCTCATGACCCTTTAATGCAGCCCTTTGCAGTGACCCATATTCCTGGCCCCGAGTCTCTGTCCATCCAAATCATTCATATTACCCCCCCCTTCCTTCTAAGGAACAATATGATGTGCAACTTTTTGTGACTGGGCAGAATGATAGCTTAGTGAAAAAGGCCCAGATAGACTTTATTCCTGAACATCGTCCATTTGTCCGATTGAAGGGCCCTGTAGCAAGACTCAGAGCTCTTTCATCCTTGGCGAGATGAAGCCTGTATGACCTCACACGAAGCCAAAAATT
Source organism: Karalla daura (assembly GCA_029224185.1). Lineage (NCBI taxonomy): Eukaryota > Metazoa > Chordata > Actinopteri > Chaetodontiformes > Leiognathidae > Karalla > Karalla daura. The sequence goes on along the minus strand of CM055191.1, from coordinate 4,750,772 downwards.
AAAATGTTGTGCAAACCCACCGCTTCACCTCATCGATTCGCTCCTTTTCCGTCGCTTGAATCGTCCGCGTTAATTAGCCGTGCTCGCTTAGCAGCTCATCCATATTTCAGGGCATTGTTCATAATTCAAACAGGAGCCTGAGAGATCAACCGGGTTGTTGTTTTGCTGCAGCTAGAACATTTTCCTGTTGTGCTTTGACTTGTGCTGTAGTTGTCCTGTCAAAAGGAGCAGAATCAGTGAAGATATGGTGCCATAGCATAAGTGGTTGTGACACACCGTGGCATTGCATTGTGGGCCACAGGTGACAGGTGTTTTTTGTTTTAGTCTCTGGAGAGGAGAGTGCAGAGTCTCTCTCACTCACCTTGTCAAATACAGGTACAGAAGGTCAGTGGTCAGTACCCGGCGTCCAGCCAGGGGCTGCAGCCTGGTTATCCATGCGTGTGTGTGTGTGTGTGTGTATGTGTGTGTGTGTGTGTACGCAGCCCGCAGATGTGTGCAAGTGTGAAATTTGGCTGTTCATCAGTGCAGGAGGTGCGAGGCGCTGGGGGAATGTAACTTGGGCTGATTCACACACTGCAGAGCTCTTTCTCAGCTTGTCTACACCAGGACTCATTTAAGAAAAAAAAAAACATGTTCAGTCCCTTTTTTGTAGAAACCATCCAATGTGATGACAGATTAGCTCATAAATCTGCCTCATCTGTACAGTGTGTGCCCTGATGCTGGCTGAGTGCTGCTTTGCCTCACAGGGAGCGATGTCATCTCTTAGTTGCCATTGATTTAGCCTGTTGGCCGTGTTTGAAGACAGAGTATTGTGGGCGACTTGCTCCCAGCACCGTGCCACTGGACTCTTTCTAAAGGAGTCTTTGAATCCCAGCGTCGAGTAAGATGAAGTGTGAGAAATGCCCCAAGTCGTTTTTTTGCTTTTGTACTCGTGGCTGAGGAACGATAAACTGCTCAGCAGCACGATCTGAAGCATGGGGGAGATGCCGCTGTTGCCTTTTGCTTCTTCAATCATTATTTCAATTTTAAGGGAAAAGAAATGACAAGTCACAAGTTAAACCAACGCAATAAGGCTGGGAGACAGAGTGAGTCATTTACCAGAGGTCCAAAGCCTCATTTTTCACTCCAGAGGACGTCAAATGGGTATCAGAGGAAAATCCATATTAATGTTTCCAATACGCTGTGATCAATTTCTTGAATTATCCAGGGCACACAGCCCTCAGATATAATTTCCATTTCTTTTTTTTTTTCCCACATCGTCTTAAAAGATCCTGAGAATCGGGGATCACGTCAGAGATAATTGGTACCCCCGCCGAGCAGATTATAGTTTAGTTTCCCTGTGTGTCAGCAGGAGATCTCAGGAACCTCGTCTTAGATTTCTGCTAAACGTGGACGGGACAGCCTCAGGACAACATAGATGTGGAGGTTTTGGCGGTGAGCTGGATCGAGAGAGACAATTAGACAATTACCATGTTTGGCTGTGGCTATGAAAATAACAGAGATAAAGGCTTGAATTCAAGTCCAAAGTGCGTGTGCGTGTGTGTGTTTGTGGTATATTCCTGTGAATCTCTTTGAAGGTAGAGGCATCTTTTTTCTTTCATGTTGGTGAATTTACAAATATTTCTTATTCTTTTGGAGCTTTGTGAGATTTGTTTTCTTGTGTTAACAAACAAACACGTGAAACAAACAGAGAATGAGAAAACACCTTTTCTTTGGATGAGAGCACTTAACTCTGCTACTGCAATGTGATGATGCCTGACACTTTTATTCTTTTGTTTGTTTGTTTTTTTTGTTTTGTTTTGGGTCTTTTTTTACAGCATGTCTGCTTCTGTATGTTTTTAATTAAATATTTATAAGCTGGGGTCAGTTGTACCATTTCAGACAATACAGAAGTATTTTTTAAATTTGTGAAAATCTTGGATTTGTGTTTTTGTTTTCCTTTTGTCCTCTCCGGGCAGCTCGTTGGTTGTAAGGTTGATCTAGAGATCACCAGGTGAAATGAGACTACATTTAAGCATACATTTTTATAGGTGATTAGGGTTAAAAGATTTGTATTGTTCTTTTGCTTAAGGTCTTGTTGAATTTATCATTTTGCAATATGGGAAATATAGTTTGGCTCTCTTGTCGAGTGTGTCATTAAGACTAAAAATAGTCGAGGAATAACCAGATTGCTCCGTCCAGAGGGTTAGAGATCAGTGTGCTTTTTGTTTGTTTGTCAGACAAACAAAATCCAAAATGCAAAAAAACAACAGATTGTGTTTGCACAGGCAGGTGTTGGTTTGGCCTGCACAGTGCGCCGGGTCCCTTTGTTTCCAGGCTATGCTAAGCTAAACTGGCTGCAGCTTCCTACCCAGGCTAATTGAAGTGAAGCGTCTTTGTGTCTGTCCATGTCCCGTGTGTAGTCTCGTCAGAGACGCTGATGGCTGCTCTGGAGCAGACCCACTAACTTGCATGACACCTTCCCCTGATGTTGTCGGGACGTGTCCGAGCATCACTGTCCCTCACTGACCTTCTGTTTACTCCCCCCTCCTCTCTCTCACCCTCCTCTCCCTCCCCTGGCCTTCCACTTTCTCTCCCGTCCAGATGCAAGGTGTGCCGTCCCCCCCTCCTATCATCATCACCATCATCGCACCCACGCCCACTCCTTCCACGCTCCCTCCTACGACCGTGCTCCTCACGACCGTCCCTCCTTCGAGCGTCCTTCCTTCGAACGTCCTTCCTTCGAACGTCCTTCCTTCGAGCGTCCTTCCTTCGAGCGTCCTTCCTTCGAACGTCCTTCCTTCGAGCGTCCTTCCTTCGACCGTCCCATCTACGACCGTCCTTCCTACGACCGCCCTTCCTTCGACCGCCCTTCCTTCGATCGCCCCTCCTACAACCGACCCTCGCACGAGCGCCCCGTCTACGACCGACCCTCGCACGACCGACCGACCCCCGACCGCTGGAACCCCAGTGTGCGTGTGAGCTCCGGAAATCAGTTCTACATGTTGGACCAGGAGGAGGTACGGTGCCGCACACGCCACAACTTACACACTGTTGGTGCTGGTTCGCCAAGGAGACAACTGTCAGGGATTCTTTCAAACCACTGTAATGAGGAAAATTACCATACAATACGATATGATACGATACAACATATTTTACTGATCCCATAATGAAGATACTCTTTAATTACAGCAACAGTATTCAACAAACACCGACTGTCAAAAAGATGTCCAGGTCAACATGTATAAATGTATAAACATACATCATCACACATCAAAGAGGTCCACATGATATCAACAATAAGATCAGCTCATCATTTAAGTATTCAAGTCAGACGTATGTATGAAGGTGAGGTGAGCATGGATGAAATCAATCCATTGATGACCTGTCCACACTTTTGCTTCTTGTTTAAACTGGTCTAAATGTTTTTGTGGCCACCAGGGGGCAACACAAGTTTTGCACCAGGTGGAACTTGGAATTATTTGAACGCATTAAGCTACGTGTTTATTTTCTAAACTTATCGAAAAAGATTAACATATCCACAATCGCATGAAGTATGGGATAGGAATCAGCACCCAAGGAAAAGAAACTAGAGAGCTTGTTTACTTACAGCTCGGTTTCATATCTTACTTACTGCTTATGTGTTACCTTATTGGATTGAGTGTAGAGGAACAAATTGATTTTTAAATATTGTGGGAAACTGTTCAGCAGTTCAAGGTCTCCCTAGTTAATTCACAGTTAGTTTAAACCAGCCACAGTGTTGTGTCAGTGCTGATTAGCCGGACTGTTTCTGCTCCTGTGTGGATGCTCTGACAGTGACGGCTCCTCTCTGAACCTGCTGCTGCTGCTGAGAATAATCTCATCACGCTGTCGAGGCCAGGAGAGGGTAGTGTTCTTCAACTTTTCCACCTGTGCCTCACAAACCGCCTCGATCACACAGTTAAAGCCAAGACTGGTGACTCGTAACACTGAGCACACCTTCATATGAAAGTCTATGTACCTGGATATGAAAGCCAGAGGCAACATGTCACCACTGATGTGATTTTCACTTTTGAAAAAAAACAGAAGTCTGGTTAAATGGTGACACTGTGGCATCCTTATGTTGTTATTTTTGTTGTCTGATTTGTGATCAGACATATTTTATGTACTGATGTGTTATAGAGCTTGCTTTTGTGTGTGTGTGAGTGTGTGTGGTATTTCATCCAAGTCCAGCACTGAGGCAAATTCCCATGTTCAGCCGTGTTTGGCAAGTGGCTACAGTAATGAATCTTCACGTAGTCGCACCGGTGGTGACTCCACTGTAGTGTGTGTGTGTGTGTGTGTGTGTGTGTGTGTGTGTTTGTACACACATGGCTGCCAATAGTATTCCAAGCTGTCATCGCTCAGAGGACTTGAACGTGCTGTGATCCCGATGAGAGACCTGTGTCGCTCTGGAGGGACTGAATGGAGAGCCCGGGTCGATTAATCAGAGCCCTGTCCCTGTCTAATTGTGCCAATAAGGCTGCAGCTGTGAATGGGGCGGAGGCAGGGCTGATGCACTGACAGCCGTCGCCGCGGTGACGGAGAGAGGCGTTAAATATTCATGCCTGTCACTCACCTCAGACAGAGCTGCTCTCTCTCTCTCTCTCTCTCTGTCTTACCTCCTCTTCCTCTCTCTCTCTGTTTTTTCTCCCCCTCGCACACAAACATGCATGCACACACATTCGGTTTATTTCCATTCGTCTTAGATGGCTCCGGTGGCTTGGCACAGCGTACGTTTCCGCAGCCAGGATATGGAGGATCAGTGGGGGACGGGGCTGTTTTACCACACTGGTGCTGCTGCTTCCTGTGCTCTCTGATTCCAGCTGATCTGAAAAAAAACCACAACTTTCATCTCTCGCAGGCTCTGCTTTCTGCTATCTGCTAGCATGTCCGTTCAAACTACAAGTTAACGATTAATTGGCTTGTAAAATATTATTATAAATAATATATATAATCAGCGAGATATTACATTATTCATCATATTGCATACATATTTATTAATATGTCCAGAATATTCATTTCAAACAATTTGCAAGTCAAAATTTTCCAATATCAGCTTCTTAAATTGAATATTGTAGGACTTATTTACTCTTGTCCTCTGCATGAAGCACAATGTTTTTCCATTACTCAACAAAATAATTGAGAGATATTTTTGAGACAACAAAAATAAACATAACTGCCGTGTTTCTCTCTTCTTTTGCATCGCTGTGTCCTCCAGGCTCAGTGCTGTTTTTAATGCCTTCCACTGATCCATTGCTCCTCCCTCTCTCTCTCTCTCTCCTTCTCTCTCTCTCTCCTCTTTTTCATCTCATCCATCTGGTGTTCCTTCTCTTCTGTCTCCTCTCCATCTCTCCACCCTCCCTCCTTCTGTCTCCACATTCAGCACTACCACACTCTCCATCCTTCTTACCCTCTGCTCCATCTCTCGCTGTCACAGTTTCTCCCTCTTTTCCGCCCTCAGCCTTTTGCCTCACCTCCCTCCCTCCATCCCTCCCTCCGTCTCTCTGGGGTGACTGGCAGCGGTCTCTGGCTCTCCCACAGGCCACCTGTCTCTGTCCTCCGCACAGCTCCATTCACTCTGGGTTTTTATTTGTGTTTTATGAATGATGGCCGTCAGACAGACGCAGTGAGCGTCGTCCCCCCGGAGAGCCGAGGTGTCGCTCCGGGGGGAACGAGGCTCCTCTGTTGTGTCTGAAATGTGTCACGCTGGAAATGTGTGTCAATAGCGTGCCCGTGTTGCTCTTGACTCCTGGTGCGTTGGGTTCATTGAACTGTTTCCTTGTGATGGAGTGTAGGCACTTCACAGTGCTAGAATGAGATTACACCCTCAGTGACTTGTCAACACCCCTGGCTCATTTCACTTGCCAAGGATAATAGATACTCTGACACAACGCCTTGTCTTAGTGGCATGTTTGACACTGTGCATCCAGGGCAAAATATCCTCGAAAGCTTGTGGAATTAAAATGATGAGGCAAAACACACCGCCTCCAACGAAAACGCCCTCTTTTCCTATTTTTTTTGTTCATGTTGTTGTTACTGAATTGTCTTTGTGTGCGTAGAAGCGAACGTGGCTTTTACTCTGACTCCCCTGAGCTTCAGTATGTGATTGGTAGTAAAGTCTTTCCAGCGCAAAGAAAAAAAAACAGAAAAATGGAAATGTGTTACTTAGAAAACAAGCGAGCAAGCAGCCCGAAGCAGCAGAAAATGTCACTTAGTGTTACTCGGGCTGTGTGATCACGTATTAGGATTAGAAGAGAAATATTTTCGTGGTACAAACAGATCCATTCAGAGGGAAAAAAAGTGGCATGCAGCTGAGTCAACAACAGGAGCTGAACACTATAGATTCATGAAGGGGTCGTGCAGGAGATTGCGTAATATCGCTGCTACAAACGTTGCACAGGTTCACACGTGGTTTGTTCTCGTGCACGCGTTCTTTGTTCACAGGAGAGCAGAATCGCTTGAGTCAATTCATCAATTTGTAACTTGAATAAGAATTTATTGGCCATTGATTATCACTTAAGAGTCACTCAAGCTTCATGAAATTATAATGTGAACTCTATTCAAACACAGTTAGACAACAGATTAATCACTGTGCTGCTTCAATGCACCACAGACTTATTCAGTCATTGACAGTATTCATTGATAGTTCTCATGTGAGACCAGCACCATTTGAAGACCTGTGCAGTGCCCTGAGTAAAGAGGAATTTGCTAACGAAGCAGCAGAGCTGCTCCGCTAACTGGGCCACTTGGGAAAAATTTGGGGTTGGGAGAAAAAAATCAATGCAGGCAATGATGACAGTGGGCAGTGATTCCCCTGACCCTCCCATTGCTTTGACTTTTACAGCAATCTCTGAGATCCTCGTCTCTGTCACTCCACAGGCTGCTCTGCCTGTCTACATCCTGCAGGGGGAGTGAGAGGGCTGGCAGTGATGGCCTCCTGCCATCCTCCCCTCTCCCTCCTCCTCTTCCTCCTCCTCCTCCTCCTCCTCCTCCTCCTCCTCCTCCTCCTCCTCCTCATCTCACATTAATCTGAGGTGACAGAGGTTCATATACCAATGCCATGCACCAGTGCCCCGTCCCCCAAGTCATGTGTCCTGGCTGCACTCCCCCAACTGTGCCACTGTTACACAAGAGAGGGGGGCGCAGGCCTCGCCTCGCTCACACGCTGCAGAAATACGCAGCACACTGAGAAGTAGATGCTGCTCGGTAGCACAGCCGTCGCCTTGCTTTGCATGTTGCGGCTCCGATAGCATCAGTATGTGAGCCGCTCTGCAAACAAAGCCCCGGCACCTGGATGTCTTCAGGCCTACAGCTGCTGCTGTCACAGCGCAGGCAGAGGTGGATCGCGTGTTTGCTCATGACCCCGGAGAAGGCACTCAGGTGGCTGCAGCGTGGGAGTCAGGAAGGATTAATTATGTAATAAACGGAGGTGGGCAGTGGCTCTCAGACGAGAGAGGTTGATTGTTCTAGTAAGATGGCTGACCCGAGCCCCCGAGGCGACGCCGACACAAAAGCCATGGTATTTCAGTCACTATTACGTGCCATTTAAATAAAAATTGTCACCTGCTCAGGAATAAACCATTTTTCATAAGGTCATCCTGTACATACAAGAGTTTAAACGGCTTTTATCTGCAGCGTTTTGATTAATTCACCCATCCCTTTGGATGGTGTACAGTTTTTTTTTCCTTCAATACCTTAGAGGCTCCTAGAGAAAGAGGAAAACGAGGCCCAATTTGTCTCCTGCCAACTTACCAGGAGCTACTGCCAGATCTGGATGACCTTAAAAGCAATCCTCTGCCATTTATCAGTTTTATTAAGAAGAATCGTACTTGGCCAGGCCCGTCTCTGTGGGATGCAGACTTTTATGGTTAGTTTGAACTTCTCCTATGCACTTAACATCTACAAGCATACATAATAAACCGAGTCAGCGAACATTTGCATTTGAAACGTTTTTTCGATGGACCCATTTACAACAGACTCAGAGCATCCACAATAGAAAACCCCAAAACTGACGAGAGGGGAGCAGGTGGAGCCAGACGCAGGAGGGACGGTTGAACAGGGTCAAGTGCTGAGCTCTGTACTGAAACGGCAAAATTGAGACGGGAAGAGGCAAAGCATCTGTGATGACCTTAGTAAAAATAAAACCGAAAACTCAGCAAAGAACAAACTACTCTGAAGAGGCACTGAGCAGCCCAAGGAGGTGGACTGAGTGAATGAAGTCGGAAAATGGGAAAGACCCTGGGTGGGAAGGGAGAAAGTGTGAAGGGAAAAACAAGAACGGGTAAAGGAGCTCAGGAGGGAAACATGGTGCAAATAGACAACAAATACCCAGAAAACAACAAAACCCAACAGGACGATGACAGGCCCACGACATCACGCAGCGCTTGGTGCGTTTCCACATCATTTAAGGACAGTGAGGCACCGTGTGTGTTGAATAAATTACACAGTGAGACAAACTCAAGGAACACAAAGTTGCATTGCACTGCAGCCATTTACAAGCACTGTATATCACATTACAGAGTAGAGTGAAAATGATGGTCCCCAGAGACGTCCTAATACCTTAATGACCGAACCCGCTGATTGCCAAAAACTCCTGCAGTGAAGGACAACAAAGTGAGACTTTGGTCCTCGTCCTTAATCTTCTGAAGGAGTTCAGGTACAAAGTGTTTTACAAAGGTTTGGGATACGTCAGATCACAGGCTAAAAATAGGTTTTCTATTGCCATCTGTCCTATGAAATGAATGTGTGTTGTATAATTGAAAAGTGGCTTCTGGGTGGAGTCCTCTGGTAGATTGATCCGTTCACTCACACTGTGCAGCATAAGCACCGATTTCCACTACACAGTGTTAGGGTTAGGGTCCGTTTCCATTGCTTCTAGTACCTTCTCAATGTGGGTGGGGTCACTTAAGCATGGTGGTGGAAACTGCCACATGAACACATAATCTTTAGTATTTAAAGAATGCCATGTTTAGTCACGCCTGTGTAATGACGACTGAACAATCAGTGGCTCAATATCTGCTGATGTCACATTTTAGCATCTCGTATCAGGTTCTACTGTATGATGCCTTCTGATACCTCATTGGTGTCTTTCACATCCTAGTCACATCCACGTATGAAGTGCCACGGTGAAAAGGATACTGAGCAATCGAAACGAAGACCAACCGATACAGGAACACCTTGTCCACAAACTAAACACCAAACAAAATCAAAAGATTACATGTAGAGATGGAAAAATATTATAATTATAGAATGTATTGTGTCTGAATGCATGGCGGTCCTTATTTATGTATGTAGGTTTTTTTTGCGATTTTTACAGGGTTTTGTAGTTTCATAGCTCTCAGGTTTTATAGTTTATAGTTTTATAGTTTATGCACTGACTGGTTGGGCACTTGTCACCTGCGTTACAATGACAATATAAAAGATTTTGACTCTGAGCTGCGTAGTGGAAAAGGGGCATAAATTACATCTTAACCATGAGTTGTGATCACGTGGCAAAGTCAATGTAAACTATCTCTCTGTTGCACACATCAGACATGGAAATCATATAGATCATCACATGCTGGTACTGTATAATGAAAGGACAAATGGTCAAAGAGTTGCCAGGCTTGCGTGTGTGTGTGTGCATGTGTGTGTGTCTGTGTGCGTGCGTTTGTAGGTGTTGGAACATGCGTGTCGTTCTTTCAGGGTTGTGATTGTGTGTGGTGTACGGTGTGGTCTGCAGCCAGAGCCTGAGGTCAGGAGGAGGAGGAACATCTGTCCATGACTGAGAGTCACTCTTGGTCTGAAGGGCAAGCCCAACTCTTGGCCAGCTCCCGTGGCTGCCACGCTGCACTGTCTGTGTGTGTGTGTGTGTGTGTGTGTTATTTCTGTATTTGTGCAGGTGCGTGGCCAAGTTTTTGTTATTGCTCGCGTATGTGTGTCTCCATGTGTTTTGTTTGCGATTGCGTTTGAGCCAGAGTTTGACAGCCAGCAGCTCTTGATTGCTGCAGAAATAATGGATTACGGAGCGTTCACACATTAGGCTCTGTTTCTTGGGCTCATACACACACTCACACACACACACACACATGTGGCACTTTGTCACACAAGCCCTCCGGTACATCGACGCCCCAGCATATTCCCCTGCTCCTCACAGCTGGGCCTGAGGAAGCAGTAGTGACATATGGGCAGGCCAGCCTGCAGCATCGCTCAGCTCAGCCTGCCAAGCCGAACAAAAACAGCCCCCTCCCTCCTCAGATCAATGCCTGCCCCCCCACCCCCTCTCCTCTCCTCTCCTCTCCTCTCCTCTCCTCTCCTCTCCTGTCCTCTCTCCTCCCCTCTCCTCTCCTCTCCTCTCCTGTCCTCTCCTCTCCTGTCCTCTTTCCTCTCCTCTCCTCTCCTCTCCTCTCCTCTCCTCTCCTCTCCTCTCCTCTCCTCTCCTCTCCTCTCCTCTCCTCTCCTCTCCTCCTCTGCCGCCATCCAACGCCTCCATCCTGCGATCAGCGCCTGTCGCTGCGTGCCCGGTCCGGCTCCGGCGTCACGCGGTGCTGCACAGATGTTTGTTTGTCTCTGACGAGTGAGTTACGAGGCTCGTTGGGATGGAGGTTTTAAATCCATCAGCCGCACGTTTACCTTTCAGTGAGGATGAGACAATCACTGTATCACAAAACTTACTGTCAGGTGCTAATAACACGAAACTAATGTCACAATTATCATTCTTAAGCTCGACTTGAGTTGGATAAAAAAGAAAAAAATCCATGTGTGTGTTATACAGTATGTTATGCAAATATAGATATACAGATCGATATATACAGTAGTAGTGCAGCAACTTAAATGATGGGGTGATAGTGAGCTGTCTAAGAAAGTGAAGTACACTGTATACTGTAATTGGTTGATCAGGCTCAAGGGTCCAAAAGTAGAATTTACTCTTACCATCATTATTGAACTCTTCTGTGATTGAGTGTATTTTGGGGCGTTGTCGCTCCCCTCCAGGTTACTTTGACAACTGAGAGGACTTTTTTTGTCCCAGACATGAGGAAGTAACTGCGGACACCATGTCAGACACCAGTCGAGCCGCAACATCTGGTGATGATGATGGAATTTAGTGAAACTCTTCAGGGACTCCGTTGATGCCTGATCAGGATCAGCGTTGTGAAAGACAGTAACAGCTTTTCCCGCTTCGCTGCGAGTCCGGCCCATCTGCTGCGTCTCCCCATCCAACACTCGGCCCGGAACACGATAACTTCCCAAACACTGCTCACACCTGGTGCCCATATCCGCGATTCCTGATTCACTAACATTCCGGAGCTTCTCTCAAGCTCCGACCAGCACATTAGTCCATTAAAGGCTTCCTAGATAATCCCGGTCCCGCAGGATCTTTGTGGAGGTTTTTATTTTGAAGTCACTGTGGTTTGTGTTTGCTCCAGTTACAACATGGTCGTTTTGATGCAGCTACCAAGACAGCAGAACTGTCACAGATGTTTTATTTGTCCAAACAACAGGCACATGACATTAGAGCTGCAAATAAAGCACATTCTATTCTGAGTCATGACAGACTCTTCTAGACTCTTCTTTTTGTCTCAAAAAGTCCACTTTGTTTGCTGATTATTAATTGAGCTTTTGTTAGCAGAACCTGGGGACTTTGTGGCTGCATTGCTATGCTTAGACACTGTGGATATACATTAGAATTAGAGTTATAAACCTCTTATTGTCATTGCACACAATGGATTTGCCATGCTTCTCTGTTCAATGCAGCCATATAAACAAAATTAGATAAAAATAAGAGTTAAAGTAATGCAGTATTTACAGTTTGATATACATCACATACATACTATATGTCTTGCTTTGAGACAAAAAGCAAGATAAAGGCCCTCACAGATAAAGGCCACAATGGCTTGCTTTGTTATGAACTGGCACTTGAAATTAAAAGTTGAAGCTGAAGCTTCTTGGTGTTCATGTATGTGTCGGTCCAGGTCAGAGCAAATCATGACTTTTTACCCAAGTTTATTCTTTAACTTTACATCCTGAGTCTCAGCACTGTTAATGCTCCTTATGTGTGAGTGCACTTAAACCAAAGTGCTTTTCTAATCGCTGAAAAAACATCAGAAATTTCAGGAACCGCTTGGCACGTTGCACAGCCCACTTTTCCTTTCACAAATCAACTTCTTCCACCACTTTTTTTTTTCCCCCTCTGAGATTCTGTCTGAAAGCATCGGCCGTCGTTGAGACTCCATCAAATGTGCTGTTTCACATGATGGAAAGAGTTTCGCTCAGCCTCACGGTCGACCGTTTGGAACAGGTAAAACCATCAGGTCGCGTCAAATGTGGCGCTAAGAAAGCGCTCGGCCCCGTCTGCGGCCACGGTGTAATGGACATCACAGCTTGTAGGTGGCACCATACCGGGCCTCTCGACCGCTGCTTATTTTAGCGGCTCTGCGTGCCAGGTCTGAGTGCATCATCTGAAGTGCTTGAAAGTCATTGCGCCAGCCCAATGCCGCTTTCTCTGTGGATGCTGAGTGCCGGCCTGCCAGCTCTCCATGCCCACTCACCACCGAGCCTCACAGCGGCTGTTATGTCACGTCTCCAGCTGCAGACCCCCGCCACGTCTGACCAATCAAATCCCGCCACACGCCGAGTAAAAATAGCCGCCAGGTGTTTTACCCCCGCCAGAGTGGGATGCTTTATTGGTGGTCTGATGTTACAGGGTGGGGTAGAAAGGTATTCTGGGTCTTTTCCATGAGTCAAGTTGTCAGTGATGAATTGCACTGGGCAGGGCAGCAGCAGGGGGGAGAGCGAGTGGGCTTGTTCTTGTTCAAGTAGATGTGATTAAGGGAAATTACCATATTTAGCTGCTTGTACTTGGAGGCTGTTGACATCTAGACGGCTTGTGGAGAATTCAGCCCTTTAAGACTCGCAGATACAATACAAAGCCATGCAATGAAGGCAGGTCAGTGGCATAGGATGCATTAAGTGCTTTACATCAAAAAAAAGATGAAATGCACAGTTGTTAAAGGTCAGGAAATCAGTGGAAAATAAGATGCAGAAATGATCCGCAAAACGTGGATAAAATGCTGTAACCAAGGTAAACAAGATTGAGTCACACTTCACGTAAGCTCTAAACATGTTTCCACTTGTTTTTCCTGCATTTCACACTCAGAATAAGAAGAGTTGCAGTTATATAGACAGGGTATAAAGCTGTGCTTTGGCTCTGAAACTCACATTTTGTAACAGGCTCACAACACGTACTGTAGGTAAAAGTAAACGTGCCCCCTTGCTCGTCTCTCCTGGCTTCCATGGCAACAGCTGAAAATTTGGACACCAAGCAGCATCACTTTAACCCTGTTGAAAATCGCTACTATTCCTTCAATAGCTGTAAAAACCATTCAGCGAGATTACCTGCGCCCTGAGTTTCCTCCTCCTCCAGACTCTGCTCCCGATTCCATTTTCACAGAGATCGGAGCCGGCGCAGAGCTCTGTCAGGCATTATGAAACCACTTTTTAGCTCCGTCCGTAAATTTAGAGACGCTGTCATCAAGCAGCGAAGCTACACAACCCGACTGTGGCTTCACTGGATCAATAAGGAGCCGGTGGCACGTGAGGTTAATTGCGGTTCACTGTTACTCACTGCCGCTGAAGCATATTCAATTAGTGGGACACAGTACTCAGACTCTGCTCTGCTGTTTCTTACAACAGTGTGGCCGAGAGAATTAACACGAGGTTAGACAGAAGCTGCACGCGTTGACAAGAGCTTAGAGTGAAGGAGAAGGGTTGGACTGAGACTGGAGCGAGGTGTGTGTGTGTGTGTGTGTGTGTGTTTCTTCTTTTCTGGTCTAATAATGCCACAGCGGATGTGGAGAATATCCTCACCAGAGCTACGGTAAAGTAAAGAGAGAAAGTGAGATGCTGTGAGTTTTTTCAGCTGTTAAAGCCAGGATTACTTTAACATAGTAAAAACATAGCTCAGCTCAAGGTTGTTATCACAGATTTACACAGTGAAGCATGATATAGAAATATATTTAGCAAAAGAATTAAAAGACAGAACAATCACAGTGCTTTTAGTACAAACAAGAGAAACACCATCACAACATAAGCACATAGAAAAGACCTCATTGAACATGACTAGTAAATCATTATTAACGTGTCATTATCTGTCTGTATGTGTCTGTTATTACAGCATGTACACCATGGGTCCTTTGAGGGTTTTGGCACAGGTGAGGTTTCAGCCTGTTGGTGGCACTCGAGGAAAAGCAAGAGCAGCAGCAAATGTTCAGACTCCTCTCTTGGATGCAATGGAATCAAAGTGCAGGCCCAGCTAACACAGTGATAGACCATCAGAAAGATTAAATAAATAAATAAATCTCGACTGTAAATGGCAAAAACCTCTGGTTGCATAATTACCCGACACTAGACAAAGTCAGTAAATGAACACACACACTCGGTGCACTCGCATACCGGACTCATAAAGAATGGATGAACCTTAATATATTTTTCATCACAGACGTTGTACTATAATTTCATCTCAACAGGCAATATGTTCCAAGAGAGCCCGGCGTTACGACGCAGCGCCGTGCACTTTGGTGGCAGCAAGGAACAGAGTAATGATACAGGCAGTTGATTTATGATGCTTGTCCCCGATTAAGTTGGATTTAGAGACTCGTATAAACAGGATTCCAATGCCGTGATGTGAGGCGTCTTCTGCTTGGCCTCTCTAATTGCATTATTGCAGCTGAGATGTGCTTTTTTATGTGTGTGCGTGTGTGCGTGTGTGTGCGTGTGTGTTGATGTGTCCGATACGATCTGCTGGAGCGAGGTAGTGGAGAATATTAGTGGCTTGAAGAGGAGCAGTGTCTGCATTAAATTTTTATGTGCCCTCGCTTTGATGGATGCACGTGTACATACAAAATAGTGGACGGGGAGAGGCACGCAATACACATGCACACACACACACACACACACACACACACACACACACACACACACACACACACACACACCTACATACACTCACAGATAAAGGCCACAATGGCTTGCTGGCATTTCCTCGTCTTAACAGATCTCTTTTAGAGTGAGTGGCACTCTGCTGTCTTGTGGGACATATGGCTCAGCGCGACCTGCCTGTGTCCTTCACTGTTGTTGGCTGTGGCCCAGAGACCCCCCCCCCCTCCTCCCCGGGGGGGGGGGGGGGGGGGGGGGGGTTGCTGTGCTGTGCTGCTCTGCGGCGACTCCCACCTCCTGACACCGTCTCTCTGTGTTCACACCGACTCTTTCATGTCTCGACGTTGCTTTTCAGTCGGAGGCCGGTCTCAGTAGGACGCTCTCTAAAGCGCCGCCGTGTTGCGAGAGAGCACAAACACGGCCGCCGTCACTTCCACACACTTCATCCCGGCTAAGGATACACAGAGGACACTGACTTCATTTCACTTTCAAAGGACTGTTCGGGCCTTCTGTTCTTTTGACTGACTGACATCCATTGCTTGTGCAGTCAGTGGACTTTTTATTATACAGAACAGTATTCAGCCCCCATATAAAAACATGATGGGGTTTCAAAAACACACTCATGGTTTTACCATAGCGGCACAAATAGCCGAATTACATGTCCTGGAACAAGTTACTTATTCAATCCAACTCCAAAAAGATCTGAGTGAAAGATGATAAAAGAAATGACGAAATGCTCATTTTAGTGAGTGAGACTGTTTGCATGTGTTATGTATGATATAATGACCACCTGCAGACCTTGAGTACCTGTAATTGTTCGGTGTTTTGTATTTGTCCTAAAAGATGAAAATGATCTATACATAAAGAGTTGAAAAAACAGCTGAATTTATATCTTTATATAGTTCTCTGTAATGTTTCCTATATATATCTTTTACCCTATGTGCTAGAGGATATCTGAACTTGCAGAATTCGGCCCCTGTGGTTACCCAAATGTGTGTGTGTTTGAAGAAAAAGAAAAATGTGATGCAACTCAAAGCCTGTGGATTTCACGACTCCATATTAACTCCCGGTACAGTCAGGGAATACTATACTATGTATATACAGCAGAAAATTCCAGGTTCGTTCCCACCAGGTCTGTTTATCCATTCCCACCTTCCCAGATAAAAGCCAGTAGCACGTGTTCACACATGCAGTGCCAACAGTGGAGAAACCAGGACCGTCCAGTAGGGGGCGGTAACTCAGGGCCTAGCAGGATGTACGCTGACACTATGGGGTCCCTGAGGGACAGCGACAGCTGCTGTCTTATATCCTCTTGAATCTCCATGAGTACAAGTTCCAGACGTAGCATCTGGACTCTTATTCTTCTTCCTTGCAGCACTTTAATCAATCCTCAGTAGGACCAGGATGGAGAGGGATTCACTGTGAGTCCTGTGATTGGTTAGCTGGGACTATGTTAAATGACGTTACCACTGACGTGCAGACCTGTGTCTCATCAGGCATGCATTCACACATGAGAGCATTTACCTTACTTTTTAGGTACTTACTTTTAGACATGTAGGTACTTACTTTTTTAACTCAGTGAAGAGCAAGAAAGGGGCTTTAGTCATTAACTGTGGAGCCATAGCTTATGCAGTTGTAGCATTAAATCCTTGTTGTTTACCAAATAGAAATGACGTTGAAAATAATGAATGAGACTCTGGTGACACTGTCTTACTTGCATATAAAAAGGTTTATTGCAGAGCAGATCAGCATCAAATCAAGCTCCATGGTCTGACCAACAGCTCCAAATGTGCACATTATATAGGCTGGCTGTGGGTGTCTCTGACGTACACATCTGTTTTTTTGTTCAAAAGGTCCTCTGACCCCAAGACCATTAGGTATCCTCTTCCCATGAGACCTACATGTTTCACTCCAACACTTTAACCCTGGAGTGCATAACAAACCCATCAATTATATCATGAAAAAATGCACAACACCATATGTGGTTTCAGACATAGACTTCAGATACGACACAGTCCTTTCAATAGGTACAATATTTAGGAAATATAGCAACAGAACTACTTTTAATTTCCAACTTTTTGCTTTGCTTTTAGAGTCAGTCCATGGTTCAACCAGCACGGCCCAAACGATGCCAAACATAAAGATGGAGGTCTTCAAATGCTTTTCAGCTTTTTTTTTTGTACTCTTTTTGTGTGAATCCACATCCTGCTGGTGCTGTAAACGGGGTGTGATCAGAGTGAACTTTGCCGGCCATAAAAACCAAACAGCTCCACGCACTCAGTTGCCAGTTGGTTGCGCAGTTTAATACAGGAGCCGAGCTTTCACCCGTCACTGCGTCACAGCGTGTTACTGCGACTCTCTGCAGTGGCTTTTTATTTCTTTGTGCATTTCTTGCCGTTCTGGGGCCCAGAGCCAGCAAAGTACTTGCTTTAGTGTTCACTCAAGATTTATAGGTCTGTACTTTACAGTATGAGCTGTATTTTCTGAGTGTAACTGTGATGTTTCAGAAGGACCAGTGCT
This sequence comes from Karalla daura, assembly GCA_029224185.1. Lineage (NCBI taxonomy): Eukaryota > Metazoa > Chordata > Actinopteri > Chaetodontiformes > Leiognathidae > Karalla > Karalla daura. The sequence continues at coordinate 4,733,339 of CM055191.1, read as the reverse complement.
TCTGATTAGCGTGGCACACTCTCCCATTTATTCTCCCTCCAGTCTCACTTTTATGAATTCAGGGACTGTGGGGCCTACTGTGTCGGCGCTGTGAAATGTGGTTTATTTTTCCTATATGCATTTCTCTTCCCCTCTTTGCTTTTGTTTTCAGCCTCTGCACAGGGTCTCTGAAATATTACAACTCTGCCCCTGTGGTTCACCCAAAAGCAGCATCTTGTCTTGCTTTACACTGTCGAACGTTGTGTGTTAAGACTTCAAAGAATATGATGTAACTGGAAGCTTGTGGATTTCACACGACCCCATGCTGACCTCAGAAATGTCAGAGTATCGGTTCATTGGTTCACAGTGGTCAGTAAAACTCTACTTGGACATTCACATCCTTATCTATGTATGTATGTGTCTCTCCATCTATCTAATCCAAATACAACACAATCCTTTCATTATATCATACTAAAAGTTTTCTTGTCTTAGACGACTGTCCTTTTCATGTATTGGAACAGTTGCTTTTGTTTTTTTCCTGGTAATTATTATTATTATTTTCTGTCAATATGATGTTCTTTTGTTTGACTTTGAGCAATTTCTCCTCATGGATAAATAGTACTTATCGTTTCATATCGTTTCATATCGTATCGCATCATATCGTATCATATTGTATCGTGTCTTATCTGTAGCAGGAGGGAGTTTCTGGATGAGTTTGATCCGGGCCTTGTCGGTGCAGTAATCAAAGCCTTATCAGGTGTCCCATGCTGCTGGCAGACGTACTGGCTCATGTTACACGTACTCATTTCTTGTTTGTGTGTTTTTTAAGCAAGCTAACCATTTCACACTGCTAGATAAATGGAATAATAAATGATAAATTTAGCCGCAGCTGTTCTCTAGAGCTATTTACAGCTATTTATAATGCTCAGTGTGAGCACAAAGACAACAAAGAGATGGAGAAACAGGCCACAGTTTTTCAGATGCGTTCGCATTCTGTGCAGAACAACGGCATGCAGAAACCTCAGGAAGGTGTGTGTTCACGCTCTGACCTTGCACTCTCTCTCTCTCTGTGTGTGTGTGCAGGTACACCCTTTGCTGATGCGCGAGAGGCGCTCAGAGTCTCACAGGAACAAGCTGCTGCGGCGGACAGTCAGCGTTCCTGTTGAGGGACGACACCATCCCGAGATGGGTGAGTGACACCAACCTCCCAAACGCTCTCACGTGTCACGCGCCACTTCACATTCCCACTTCTGTCGAGGACGCGAGTTCACGGAACGGTTCGTGGCTCTGCCTCTCAACTTTCTCCAACTCCTTCCATCCACGTTGCAAAGCGGCGTCACCTGTGTTACTTTAGGTTAGCTTATAATAGTAGGACGGTTGCATGGCAACGGCGGTGATGTAAAGCACTTTGCATCTTTTCAGCCATTACTCTGTCTGTGTGTGTGTGTGTGTGTGCATGTGTGTGTGTGTGTGTGTTAGCAGCATTGCTCGGAGCAGCACTCTGCAGCTGAGCACAGATAAAAGCATCATTCTGATTGGAGCTTAAGGCGGCTGTTTTCTCACTGCCACACTTTGTCTTGCCCCTCTTTTGTCATCTGGGGTGATTTTTATTTTCTTTATTTTTTGGGTTTCACTTTGAGATGAAATTGATTTAATGACACCTTGATTTTCATGCGTATCTTCCAAGTCGTCTGTCTCTCTCTCTCTCATTTTTTTTTGCTTTTTCTCCTCCTCGACACATCAACAGCAGAGTTTTATTCCTCTTAATCTTCTTCCCTGTCCTCCTGCTTGGAGAGTCTCTCCCTCCATCCTCTCAGACTCGGCTGCTCAGACTCTGTGAAACTGACCCTCTGATTGCCGCCTCCCTCTGTTTGTTTGGCCTGACTCAGTCTCTCCGGGCTCTCTACAAATGTCTCGCTCAGTTTCTCCATCTTCCTTCACCCCCCCTCACCTCGCTGCGTCTCACTCGGCTATTTTAAGGGCCTCCCTCGCGACATCCCCTCTGTCTGTGATTCTGCCGTCGCTGCCACCTCGGCCTTTGTGCTGATTCATCCGGAAGCAGACCAAATAAAAACGCTGCGGCTCCGACCTGCTCTCTGACCTCCAGGCGCTCGGGTTCCTGACACATCGCTTGACACTCGCTCCCAGGGAGACTGGGGTTCACGCCGGCCGCGTGCGAGGACACTGTGCGGTCCTCCTCAAGCGCTCCGCCGCAGGCCACATCGCTCTGACACCACGGTGGACCATCTGTGGTGGCTACGCCCAGAGAGCAGAGAGAATGAGAGAGAGAGAGAGAGAGTGAGATTAATGGGCCCCAGGCAATTAGTAATTATCAGATCAACAAAACAGCAAATGGAGGTTGTCAAGAGGCCAGAGCGAGTGATGAAGTCTACAGGGAGCAACATGGCCTATTTATAAAATCCCTGACATATAACACTGAGCTGATGAAGGGTCACTGACGACACTGAAGCAGCGTGAGCACAAGAAAACTCATGACATCGTCTTTTTTATCTTGAGCTCCGGTTATTATGTGAGGTGTTGTGGGAAAAGATTCACTCTGTATAGATGTATTGAAGGATAACAGCGGTGAAGTGGAGACTTTTTTTAAGTCTGCATTTTTGGATTGAATATATCCAAAAATGCAGACTTGAATGAGAGAATTAAAAAGCTGCACACTTTGCCAAGATTTCTCCATTACATGCACAGGTATAGCTTGTAATGTAACTTGGTGTGTTTCCATCACCATCTTGTTTAACAACATTTTATGAAAATTATGGGACGTGCAGACACCAGACTAAATAAGATTTACTGTTCATATGCAAAACTCCCTTCACAATGCAAAAAATGAAGCAGCTGTATCATATTATATTGTTTTTATTTTGAAAAACAAAAACTGCAATGGAAACACTATTAATATTTGCTCAGGATCTCATTGTTCTTTATAAATATTATAAATCTCTGGCTGGAAGCAACTTCAGAGTGACAGTCAGTCTTTTAAACTGTGCCTGTAGTGGCTCTTCATATTTACCTGAATGGGAAAAACTGATATTTCTGGAGATGACAGACCGTACCTTCACAGGATAGTCATCTGCGGGTTTTATCGTATTGTGAAGTTAAAGATGAACTTCTGATGAGTGTGACCAAAATTCAGCGTGTCTATCAGTGAGAGAGCAGTATTTATTATCAGTAACAATCAGCTGCAGAATCACTGCAAAGTATTTTATTTTGAGAGAAATGTGAAGTGAGCTTTGAAGATGCTTTTCAAGTGTGAAGACTCGAGACAACTCATCCTTTCACAAAATGATGAACAGATTATGTCTTTCACAGACGTGAAAGGTGTGACCTCACTCCTTGAACATTTCTATACATTTCTCCGAAGATGGTGATGAATGGAGATGTTTGATAGCAGTCCCAGCTGGAGGTCTGATTTACAGATGCACTCGAACATATCAAACATGCGCAGATGAGACGGTTTTTAATCGCGCCCGTATCACTGTCACAACTTGTCTGGAGATGCACATCATCTTTCCCTTCTCTCCCATCTTTCATGTTCTGGAAAACATCTTAAAGTCGAGGAGGCAATTAACGTATAAGCGTAATTGCAGTGCAGTGTAAGTATTTTATGCTAATATGAGGCTTAATTAAGATTTCATGATTGTCTCTTTCCTCAGCCTCATCAGCACAAAACCGTCTTTCCTCCTGATTTCTGTGTGGCTGCAAAACCCTGGTCTGTCATGAAATGGCTGCACTGATACTTCTGAGGATTATTGTACATTACTGATCAAAATTAAACATAATTGCACATTACTGATAGTCTCTTAGTTAATATGTGCAAGTCATTTCACATCAGTGAGACTGCAACCCAGAAGATTGTGGATATTTCAGGTTTGATCTGATCAGTACTAGAATATCAAAATTTACAAATAAGAAGCTGTGATTCTTTTTAAAACCTGAATCGGGTTGTTATTATATATTAATTGACATCATCAGCAAGAGGCACAAACTGGAAAGGATTGTTTATACCATTCCACCAAGAGGAGGATGATCGTTTTCACTGTTAAATACACGATGATTGGATGATGTTATGACTCAATTTCTTAAACCAGAATCACAAGCATCCTATGTTTACATGGTTCCCAACTCAAACTTGTGGATCCCTCCAATTTGAGATGAAAGTGACATGGCCAGCAGTGGTGCAGTGTGAGGGTCTGGGCAGGTGTGTGTGTGTGTGTGTGTGTGTATGTGTGTGTGTGTGTGTGAGGGCTGGACACACACACTTTCTGAAACATCACAAGATGATCCACGCTTCACGTTTCATGCTGTTGTGGGCCGAGCAAAGGAAAACATTCACTCTCGCCCTCTTTTTCTCATTAACCTCCCCAGAACGCGATGCCTTAATCTCCATTAATGGATTTGGCCTTCTTGGTTTTGTGTTCAAACTGTAAATTGACTTCATCACAGTCTGTCTATTGAGTCTATTGAGAGAAAGCTGATTATCTGAATGATTTCACAGGGAAGAGGAGGGAAAAAAAAGGAAAAACAAATGTGGCCCCGTGGAGCTGATCGGCTCCTCACTGCAGCAGCAGTTCGACATGCAGCGACTTCTCCTCCGTTTGTCCTTGTAGTTCTCACTTATTCCTTCAGCCATCACGGCTTAGCACACTGTTGTGATAAAGGAGGCTGGGCTGAGCGATTGTTCCCCTGCCCTTTACAATGCCTGACCTTCATACAGTGCTTTGAGAGTGGATTTTGCTTTGGATGCTGCATTCAAGGCATCCTGCACCTCCTTTTAGTGTCTGCTCATTTCTTTTTTTTTTGTTATCATTTATTATAAATAATGCATCATACTAGATTTTGAAACTGCTCCTTGTACTTTCGCCTCTGTGTCCCCATGCGGCCTTTTACCCTGTTCCCTCTGTGCCGCTACTCTCACCCACTCAACCCACAGGCTAAATGTTCTCCTAAATAGAGGAGGGACACAAACGCACTCTGACACATTCAATTAAAGTCATAAGATGACAAATCACATGAGAGAAGAAGGTGTCTGACAGATGTCACCAATCACTCCAATCTGTCATCTCACTCATACAAAGTTACAGATGATTCCCCTGCTTTATTTCACCTTCTGTGTTAAAATACACGTTTACTTATTTATTGGATCCCTGCAACTGTGAACAGGAGTGAAGACGCAGGGCTCCATCAGTTTCTGAAATCTAACTTTAAACTGTCCAGGCCCTGTGTCTAATGTCAGTGCTATTTCACTGTACGAATCATCTCCAGTGTCATCCTCAGAAGCCTTTTGTATAATTTATGTCAAATGATGCTTTGTTTCGAGCTGAATGCAAGTGAGCTCTGTAAAATGTTGCATAATATTAAGAAGAATCATCAACAATCGATAAGGAATCAGATCGATGAGCACTGCTGAAAATGGAATTGGGATCAGTTCCCATTCCTATCTGTAACATCTGTAAATCTACTCCTGTTTAGCTGTCAAACATCAGATTTAACATTAAGTCAAACATCAGATTTAACATTAAAGGTCTTCGTTCTATACATACTCCCATAAAGTTTATGTGCTAACAACAGCACAGACATTATTACCAGGAATTAAAACCTCAAGCTCGAGGTGAACTCACTTTACAGGAAGTAAAGACAAGAAGTCGTAAAATGAAGTAAAGTAAAGATAAAAAGTAAAGGTATAGATAGTAAATATAGCACGAGCTCTGTTGACTCGTCTCTGGTAATGTTCTCTTTAACATCACATACTGAAGGTAGCAGCGGACTTAGGTTTGTAGGTTTTCTGGTCCGTTTGTCCTGGAACTGGTTATTAAACTCGATGCCTGTGCATCTGCTGCAATATCCTGTGTTTTTTAATATGCATCCTCATATTATTCTGCCATCACACATCCCACATCTGCTCACCGTTATGCCAGAATAGACCTAAAACACACAGATCACACAGCAGGAGAGCAGTGCAGCTTCGTGACCAGAGTTTGCAGAGTTGTGATCTGAACACGCTGAGGCGGGCGGGGGTGGCCGGCAGCGATGGCAGCTTCGCTGGTTCCAGGGTTTACACATCTGGATCCATGGATCAGGCTGTGTGTGTTTGTGTGCACAGAGAATATATAGAAATGAGATATGTCACGGTCAGCTGTTCAGCTTATGTTTTGTGCTCTAGTTTAAATATCTCAAATAACAGACGTGACAGACTGTCACATGCACATCAGCTCAGCAGTGAGTGTGTGAATGATGCTGCATCTGAGCTTTAAATCCAGGACCTTAACGTGCAGTAAAAACTTCCCAAGCAGGAATCTGCACAATTCTTGTCACCCTCCATAAGCATTAGAAGAGCCTGCCAAGCTGAAGTCAACCTGCTGCTGTGCTGAGTGCTTCATACCACAGGTCGCTCAGAGTTGGTTTTGTTCTGTGTTCATCCTGATCTTCAGCGATCTGAAAAGCCAGATCGATGTCATAAGTCGGACCAGGAAAAACACATTTTGAACAGCTCTTTACTGCCGAAATCTGCTTTTTAATTGTTCAGTGGTGTCATGAGAGAAACTCGCTCCCAAAATTGAATCTGCAGTCTACTGCGGTGTGATATAGAGCGGTATAATTAGCTGCCTCAGTGTATCGAGCTCGGTGATAAGAGTTCATTGGGAGTCGTGTTGTGACAATAGCAGCCGCGGCAGCAGCCTCGGTGCGGCTGCACGGGCCGGCGCTCTCTAAACCGTGTGATTCGATCTCTGGGAAAGTGAAGCGGCGGCCCGCTGGAAGCTGTCGGGCTTGTGCTGGGGGAGAAGTGCTGAGTCATCGGGGCTGTCCTGCCGCTGGAGCTGCGAATGAATACAAATGGTGCGCTACGGCTTTGATGGACGTGGACGCAGATGCTTCCTGAAAGCCAGTGTTGCACTTTATGAAGCTGCACATCTGCCGAGCCGGATCAATAGAAACTCTGAGCAACGCCGCGTCTCGGTTGCATATTTTAGCCGACACAAACGACGACTCGTTATCTCCTTGGAGCGGTCGCCTTTTTGCAAGTAATTCACTCCCGAACTGGAAACATTTAACATCAGTTTGAATCGATGTTGTACCATTTTAAAAGGGATTTTACTGCCTTTGTTCATACAGTTTCTACGATGCAGGCTGTAAAATATCCGATGATTTATATGCTGCCTGAAGGGATTCTTTTGGAGCTGTTTTCAATGCTTTTGATGGGAGTTAAACATCTATGACAACAATAAAGGTTTAAATCACAAATTTAATCTCACTACAATACTATATTGATGCTAAAGTGACAATATCAAGTTTGAAGATTTCTGCCACGATACAATAAGATCGAAATGAGTCGATATCATCTTCTGATTTAACATAATCTCTTCCATTCATTGTAAATTACAAGAAGCAATTTAAATGAAATTTCTGTTCCTGAGCTCAATCAGAAATTTAAATGAAAAACAATCTGTTCTTTTAAGAAGATCAGACCGTTCATATCCCATATTAAGCTTTAAGCTTTCACATAATAGAAAACAGGAATAACAATCAATTCCTATTTGTATGTGTTAAAGCAGGACACCCCTGTTTAGAGCCATTCAGAACTTAATAACAATAGCCAAGGCAGCACAGTCTGAGTACTTTGTCTGTAGGTGACATAAAGAACCATCTTTTCTCCAAAAACCAAAATGTTTCTAGATGCTGATTCTACCCCAGATGAGAGTCAACATCTAACTTTGTAACTCCACCCTGATGTCCACAGAGTGTGGGTCACAGACCAGGCTTAACTAGCTGGAACACAGACAACATTAACCTGCACATAGCAGACAGGATTTCTGTTTGTCACTTGCACTTAAGATACTGATGTTCGCATTGTGACTAAGTGGAAATGAAGCCATGGGTTACTCTGTTCAGCTCTTCAGGGGTTAAGGACATGCTTTGCTGTGGATGTACTATACTTCCTATTTATAGGAAACAGTGCTGAATGACTTTTTCCACCTGAGCATCCTGGCTTTAAGCTCGGTAGAGAAAGATTGCGAGGGCTGAGCTTTACATTCCAACACTCAAGGTCTCGGAGTGAGAGTCGGGTGGGCTGCAGAGATCCATCCTCCTCCTCCTCCTCCTCGGGTGTTTGGGTGGGCGGTTAGTCAGTCAGAAGGAGCGATTGCACCTTCTCTCCTTCCTGACACTTTTAGCAAACAGGTAAAGAGACGACGTGCCCGGCTGCTCCCTCTCCATCACTTCTTCTTCTCCTTCTTCCACTTCCACTGTGTTCCACTCACACCTGCGCGAGCGTGGCTCGGCGGGCCTTAACAACGCCAGCGCATTAAGACTTTTATGCAAAACGATATGTAAATGGGCCGATTATATAACGTCTTCCTGAGTGATATACCCCGTGGGCTGGCGCGATGGAACGGACAGCTGTATTATCATACCTTAACAACAGGCGTGAAGCGAGAGGGAGGCAGCCGGCCCGGCCTGGCTGTGACTGACAGCTGGCCACCGGCTCACAGCGCACCGGGCTCTGCCGCTCTCGCTGCTGCTGCTCTCCGTCAGCTTCAGGTGCCCTAGTCGGCTTACACCCTCTCTCTCTCTCTCACACACACACACACACACACACACACACTCGGGGTTCGGGACTGCGTCTTTCTGCGGTGAGAGGATTTAAGAGAGGCGTGATGGGTTCACCTGCTCCCCTTCAAGGTGTTAGAAACTGATGATTGCAGAGCGGTCGGCTTGTTTTCTCCAAAGAATCTCATACAGTACATATCTGCGTATACAGTGCCTGTATATACAGTATATATACAGCAGCAGCCTCATCCATTAGTTTTCTATCAATGTTCCAAGAGTGTGTTCAGACGTTGACGGCTTCACTGCAGGACCCATTGATCCCCTCAGTACACCACTGATCTGAAAAACTCTGATGATCTATGCCAGGTGTGTGTGTGTGTGTATGCGTGTGTGTGTGTAATCCGGGGGTTTGATTGCAGTTGGCAAGGTGTGTATGCGTGCATAGCTCAGATAAACACATGAAAGATGATTTGTTCCAAAAGAGAAAACTGTGATGAAAGTAAAATGCGTTAATGGTCCAGCACGTAGGATGATTATGGTTACAGGGTCGATATGTAATATTCACAGAGTGATGTTTCCACTTCTCTGGCGTTTGCGTTGCAGCTGCTCTGACTGTGGGGAGGGGTGCATGCAGAGCTGGGTGCTGTTTTTGGTTTTGATCTGTACGTTTCATGGCATCACAAACCATCTCATGTCAAATCTGAAAGATTCCACAGAAGTTGTCGTTACTCGGTTTGATTGCCTGGTCCGTCATGCTGGTTTGGCTCACGGCCATGAAGTTTTCAAAAACATGCAAATATGCCACATTGTGAGACTTGGCATTGATCAGCAGACACAGGGGGGTTGTAAGTGTCCTTCGAGCAGTTGCTGGTTGTAGTCATCTGATGCTGGTTGTAGTCATCTGCTGCACATTGCATACAGCACATGATGTTCCCATGTTCTCTTAGACTTGTGGCCTGTTCCTTACTTCCTTACATCATTCTCAGTTCTGCAGCAGCTGGAAAATGATCACGTCTGATCATCTGATTTGCACATCTTAATGGCTGCACTGCATCCAGACCTCAGCAGCTGTAACAGTTTGGACTGTTTTGCCACAGTTGTTAGAACTAGACGACGAAAACTATCAAAATGAAATCTGGGTTGTGCCTGGCTTTTATTTTTCCCTTCTGACATGTGTCTTCAGGGCTGTGGCTGTATGTCAAACCACGCACTGGCATGCACTCATGCCTCCACACGTGCCACATCAAACTCTGGAAGCTCATTTGAGGAATTTCCCCAGAGGTGCCGATATGGAGACCTGGCATCATCAGCATCTTCTCCTCTGGGAAATAAACGGCTTCATACAGATGTATAATGCGTTCTCACTCCCTCAGGACACACACCTGAGCATCAAACACTCTTCAGAATCTCCTCCAGACAAAGATGGAAGTCATTTCCTCCTCTCCTCTTTCAGATTTAGCTGGGTGCACGTGCTCCGTGATATCGTAGCTCACACTGACTTGCCCACATCCACACCTGGCATCCGCCCAGAGCGGCCGGTGCTCTACTACTGCACACTTCACACAGGTTTTGGGGTGAAGTGTCTTATGTTCAGGCTCATCTCTACAGAAGTTGCACGTGGGAGTGTGTCTCATTCACTATCCCACACCTACTCTCTCCAGCTTCTCCACACATTCAGAGTTTTGTTCAGTTAATATACGTGAGGGATCTAAGAGCTTTGCAGGCAGCAGGCATGAAAAATGAGCATGCATTCATCATAGAGCATCTCAAGTGAAGTGGGGGTGGAGGCCGCTCGAGTGTATATATTGCACTGATGCTACAACTAAAGAAGCAAACAAAATGCTGAATATTTTCCCAACATGAGGCTGAGGTGTCAAATGGGTTATTCACGTGTTTTCTAAAATGTGTGCACCTACAGAAAATGACGTTAATATAGGAACAAACTCGAGCAGCCGAGCTGTCGCCTCCTCCGCATTCACAAAGGCGCCCAGAATGAATTTTCCGCTCACTGTGCTGCAGGAATTCCTGCACAAGATCATTTGTTTTTGTTTTTTTTTTTCTTTTTTACCTCAAAACAGCCAGAATGTCTCACTGCACATTAGTTATAAGGCAGTGAGCAGTGGCAGGCACCGAGGAGTGTGTGTATTTGTGTTGGGATCAGCCTCTGGATAAACTCCGGACTCATCAGAGACTCCACTCCTCCTGTGTGCTGTCTCTCTGCAGTCCGTCCCCTCTGTCCTCGGCGTACGTTCCTGAAGTGGAGGTCAGCGCCTGCGCGGCTCCCTGCCGCACTCAGGTTGAGAGGCGGGAGAGAAGATAAATCCACTTTTTTTTTTCTTAATCCCAAAAGTTTGGAGAATAAACTGCGGGCTCTGCTCCCGCTGGTAAACAGCTCTGCATCATAGAGGAATGTGGTTCAACTCTGAGGGTTTATTCCTCCACAGCTCTGCCTGCACATCACACAACATGCAGCAAAGTCCCAGAGTACGATAACACTGAGCTCCACGAATCAAGGGCTCGTTTCAACTGAACCAGAACTCATAACAGTTTGAACACTGGGAAAACAAATCGGGCATCGTTTGAATGCTGTGTTTTGTTTGCTGCGATCTGCTTCTGTTTCTGGTTGAGGAGGAGACTGGCCAACGTTTCCATTTACTTTTGCTCTGAGGCCCTGGTGCTCTACTGCGGCATCTAGTGGCAATAAAGGATTAGGAAAGAACCTTCAAATGGGTGAATCTTGCAATAAAATTGCAAAACTAACAAATAATAAGCCTGCCACAAAGTCCATATACTTTTACCGCTCACATCTCTTCAGATCAAAGATGTAAGTTTAATAGTGTAGTGTAGTGTAATAGTGTTTAATGTAGCAGTTTAATCAATTTGAGGAAAGAGTCATAAAATCACATTTGATGCTGAAAAATACAGTGTTATCTGGTTCAGAAGTTGTATTAAACATTCTGGCTGTAAAAACCCCAAATTTCCAGCTTCTGGCACATTTTAATGTCACTGTCCCATCACGTACAGTGATGGTAATAAATAAGGATGAGCATTCACTCTACAAGCGCCCCAGATAAATCACTCTCGGGCAAAAATAACAAATTTATTCCGATTTAGTAGTTTTAAAAACTGTAAAGTGACAGTTGGAGCGTAGCCCGCGTCTTCCTCACTTTACACGGCCTTGTTACCGTGACAACGCCGCCCGTTGTGGTGACGTAGAGATGCTGCGAAGCGCGCGATGTAAATGAGGATAATTCACTCATTCATCATGCCGTTCAGGGAAAAGACAGCGCTGCCGGTGAACTTTGGGGCGCGTGCCGCGCGGCCACCGTTGCATCTGTTCTGAAGACATTTATCCGCCAACAGCTGCTCAAAGCGATCCCGTACGAAGGCAGATCTGAGGGTTAATAGTTGGTAAAGAGTCAGCTGAGACTGGAACAGATGCGGAGCCGCTTTGCAGGATTATGATTTATCCTCGGGGACTCGTGATTGTTTGTTGAGATATTTAGGTCTGGACCCAAACGGGAAAAACTTTGAGTGGGGGAGTGAGGGAAATGCTGTGTTAAAACGTGTCTTTTTAAGTCTGTGGTTGACCGATATAGTTCAGCCACACTACTTCACATGTGACTGTTACTCGTGCATATGTTTGTCTCTGAATACACTCTCAACCTTTCACTTCCTGCCTCGCTCAGCTGAAGTAGCAGTGAATAGCAGCAGCATCAACGCGGCCGCGGCGGAGCCAAGGCGATGTGGAGATGCACCAGAAAACCGAGGTGCAACAACCTTGACTGAGCTGCTGGCGAGTGGGCAAAACATCCGCCTCAACAAAAGAGTAAAAATAGACACCAGGGAAACGTTGGGGATGGAAAAGTTCAGAACATGGTCGGCATGACGACAGAGTTAGAGGAGCACTTTGTGAATGGAGACGTCAGCAGCATCTCTCCGACACAAAGACAGCATGTAAACCGTGCTGCCGTAGATGTTGGTTTAGTGTGGTCTGAAGCCAAACGAGGCAGACGTCCAGGATCAACTGACTCATCCAGGCAGCTTAAGATAAAAAAAAAGGTCTTCTCAAACCTGTTCTTAAAATTCGTCACCCTTTCACCCCTCCGATGCGTATCAGTGGTTCACAAAGTATAGGAAGCGACTTGTCGAGGTTCAGGGATATGGAGATAACGCAGTAATAATTCAATTATCTAACGTGTCGCTCCCTCTGAAAGCTGGGAACTGAAGTCTGTCTATTAATATATTCTTGGCTGGATGCTTGAAAATGTTGTCATTCTGTCACCAAAGCAAGCTCTGTTGATTTAATCACAAAACAATACAGCGATGTAGATGAAATAATTACACGGCTCAGAGCTCCACCGACCGCCTCCGATGGGCACACACACACACACACACACTCACACACTGCAGACCTGCTGTGTTTTAAAACACCTGGTGATGGTTCGGTTGGCGTTTCGTGATACTGGAGTAGAGTTTACATGCTTCCTTTCACTCATGTGGGTTTATTCTGGGTTCTCCTCCCACGGTCCAGTAAACATGCATGTTTAGGACGATGGGAGACTCTAAACTGCTCTGTCAGCATCTCGAAGCTGTTCTCAACCCTCAAACCGACAGCATGTGAACTTCACCGGTCTAACAGGGCTTCTCTCCTGGAGGATAGTTTTATTATTATGATGATTGGATGGGAGAGCAAGGGACAGCAAGGCAGTCGATGATTGGAACCCCAGTCAGACTTAAGTCCTTTCTGTGTGGAGTGTCTCCTCCTCTTGTGCCTGATGGGCTCAGTTTTCCCTGCATGCTGAGGCTGATTGAAGGCTGTAAACTGTCCTGAAGTGTCAGTGAGAGAGTGACTGCTGTCTGTGTGTGTGTGTGTGTGTGTGTGTGTGTGTGTGTGTGTGTGTGTGTGTGTGTGTGTGTGTGTGTGTGTGTGTGTGTTCCCTGGTGGGCTGGAGACCTGTCCAGGAAGTATCCCTGAAGTATATAAATATCCTTAAGAAGAAACAGCCTTGTATTCACCTGAAATGCGGACGTAGTGGACAGAGTGTGTTTCCAACAGATGTGTTCTCTTGAAACTTGACCTGCTGAAGACTTTAAGGGGGTCATTGTATTATTTTACTCCATCGCTGATCTGATTGGGTTTCTGACAGACACATGAAAACATAGTCAACAGCAAAAGAGCAAAACCTCCTCAGTCATGTTCCAGGTGTGAGTGTGTGTGTGTGTGTGTGTGAGAGAGAGATGCTCCCTGTCATCCATTAGAGCTTGATCTTAATGTGCAAAATTCTGCTTAATCCTTTTTTGATGTTCAACAGTGTGAAGTGGCTAAAGTGGCTACTTTATATGAAAATATAATCACTTTTCTCCGTCCGTGCTTGTCAACGTTCTGCAAGACAAGGATTTAGCAAGTGGCTGGTGTTAAATTATTTCTCTTCTTCTCCGTCTTTGTTTGTTTGATGGATTCTAATGCTTGTACCAGCTCGACATCGAGACACATTTTAAGCTGAGACGTTGATCGCTTTGCAGCACAAATCATGCCCCACGGTGGGTGGTGGACGTGGAACTGATCATTTATGAATGGGAAAAAAAGCAAAAAGAACAAAAGAGAAGGAATTAAGAGAACTGCAGCATGTATTAGCTCAGCTCGAATGTTTCATGTTGCTCACAGGCGATCAGCCTCTCTCAGGAACGATCCTGGTTCACAGCAGATGTTTGCAGCCTGCAGAGACGGAGACGAACAGCTGCACATAGTAAAGGAAAGTTTATTCCTTTCAGAAATGAGTTTCCTCCTGGTGATCAGCCATGTATGACAACACACACCTAAAGACAGTTTGTGCTATTGCTGGCGGCTGGGGTGAAGCAGGACATGCCCACAGCCTGTTCCATCATGCACTTCATGGACTTCTCAAGGCTTTTATACTTGTCATACGACTTCACAACGTACAGAACGTATCGACCTCATCAAGCTCAAACTGCAGCTTACTTCTGATCACCGTGGGTCATAAAAAATAGATTTCATTCCTTTTTTTTTTCTTTGAAGGTATTTGAAACACTTCTTGAAGCATGTCTTAACTCCTCACCTTGGCTTTAACTTGTCCGTCGATCGAAAAGGAGGCGGTGGCTGAGAAGCAGCGGCTGCACTGCATGCTGCTGGCTGCATAATGAAGGGACCGATCGTGGGTCAATATCAGGGCAGTTTGCCAGAGAACCAGGTCGACTGCTGATTCCCATGCAGAGGCATGCATCTCCAGTGAGTTGGTAGGGGATGTCTGAGGAGAGGTGTGAAGAGAGCTGTGTTTGGACTTTTACAGTGCATGTATCCTAAAATCACAGACCCTGTTCCTGAGATATTTTAAAAGATGTTCTTTGGATCCATCCTTGACTCCAGTTTGAAAATGTTCAAACCCTTTTTTCAAGTGGTAAACAAATCAAAATTAACAAAACTCTGAGGCAGAAACTTGATGAAATTATGGTCTCAGACATTCATCTACAGTCAAAATCAGATGCATGTATTACCAAGTAGTTGTACAGCCTAGCTATACTGCTGCAAGGAATTTTCTGGTGTTCAGAGCAAAACAAGCTCAGTGAATGGCAAACAGTAAATACCGAGACAATAATCAAACAAACATTCATGTCATCATCATCAGTTTGAAGAAGAAAGTAGTGGAACTTGTGTTTGCTATAGACCAACCGGTGTGTGGTGTTAGTCCACATCTCCCTCTCACTCCCCTCTCTTTAGGAGATCATTAGGTTTGCTCAGTTTGCTCTCAACAGTCTTTAATTGAAGATCTGCACACAGCAGTGGAATGCAGCATGGATGGAGAGAGAGAGAGACATGTGTGTGTGTTAGAGAGGAGTCAGAGGAAGAATAAAAGGAAGAAATGAAGATTGGGAGAGATGCAGTGACCACAGAGGTGTAAGAAGGTGAGCCAGCAGCCGGTGTCTGGCTGTCACCTCATGGCTCTCAGAGTCCTCTCAGCCTGGAGTCAGCATGTGTTCCTGACTGTGTGTGTCTTCATGTGCAGTTTATCTCTCATTTATGCTAAAATGTACAGTTTCTGTATCTAATACTGTATGAACATCACCTGTTTGTGTGTTCAGGTCTGAGTCACTTCCTGCGCCTCAGTCTCAGTTCTTCTCCACTACGTGTTCACGTGTAGGCGGACGTGACGGGGCCGGCAATATGTTCACGTCGTCGTGCAGGTTTAGCATATGTCAGCTGTGCAAGGAGGCCCGTAGCGTACGTCTCTTTTTTAGGGGGGAAAACTCAAATCCAAAAATGTTGGGTTTCTTGTGCTTCACACCTCTCGGTGAGGAGTCTTTGCGACTTGGAGAAGAAGCAACTTCAGGAAGAACTCGGCGTCTTTACACTTTCAATGGGAGTGTGTGGTCGATGCCACCACGCGATCACCGAAGCTGCACAGGTCCCAGTTCCGCCATCTGCTCGACTGTAGGAAACCAGCCCTGAGTGCATAACAACAAACAATGTTTCCAAGTTTGAAATGTCTAAAAGAGAAAGAAGTCAAACTTAACATAATGCATATAAAACGTGAACACGTTCCTTTCGTCTGCAACGCTATAATCACAACATCTCTAGATGGAAGCAGCAGGGCTGCTACTCAACAACACTTTCAGATGAAAATGCAAAGCTTTTTCTGCATTTCAGCCGTCTGTCTACATTACATTACTGTATTATATAATATACTAGAACTACGACGGGTGGGAGCACAGTCTGCTAGCTGTGAGTTTTTACTCAACCTTTGCTTTATTTTTGTTCTGAGCAACAGCCTGATGTGTGTACTGCAGTGTTTCTGGTCCCTGCGGTCTCCTGTGGATGGAGATCGTATTCAAACTGTTGCCTGGAAAATGGGAAACAACATCTCTGCATTTTACCTGTCCATAACTGGTATTCACACATACATGTGTGCCAGTGTTCCTGCTGGTCTGGAGAATCATCATCTTCATCATCTCTCAATATGCTTGTCTAGCTTTTATGGCTGGATGGCTGCTGAACAGCAAACTCATGATCCCATCGCTATTTCACCTAGTCATCGACATCCCTTTTTGCTGTTGGTTTTTATAAAGAAATGGAAAATATTGTGAGTTTAAATTGAATTTTAATGTGGAGTTTCGATGAAATGATTAATCTTAAGTCATCTGTTAATTTCCATCTTGGCTCACTGGTCGGAACAGTTTGGTCGCAGTCCAGGACATTGTAAAATTTAATTCCTTTTCCCGAAACTACGTCTGTGCGCTTTTTGCAAAGTCTTCAACTGAATATATAATGGCACAGTTCGATCACAGACGGCACAGAACAAGTTTAGTTTGAGAGCAGCAGAAGTCATCCAAACTGTGAGCATGTGAATCGCATCACTTCCTCGAGGAGATCGCTCTCTCCTTCCCCGACAACTTGGAGAGATTGCTCCTACCAAGGACGCACCTGATGGACTTGGCATTGTTGGATTCGATAGTCACCTCCTCAAATCCTTCCACATCCCCTGGCACAGCAGTGGTTGGCGAGGCACCGATGAGTCACAAATGACTTTGCAATAACTGGGAAGCTGAAGACAAGAGCTGCAGAGATGTGATTGTGTGGGCGGTCACTGCACCATTGGCAGGTGGCAGTGTTTTAAAGGTTAAAAATGTGGGCTTTTATTTGGAAATGCTCTGATTCGAATCTGCAGAATGGCAGAGGAAAAAATATGAGATTCAGGGCTAAATAATGAAAAACAAAGACTTCTGTTGACGTGATCCCGGGGACGGCGCAGATCGATCCAGAGCAGAGTTTGGAAGCAGCGTGCAGCTGAAAGGCTTTGATTAAACCAACCAGAGTTCCCGTACCTACCTAATCATCCCCTGTTAAATAAAATGTTGTTTTGTCACCTAAAACCCCTGTTAAACAGCATACGAAAGCTGCATCTTCCTCTCATTTCATCTCGACCGTTTTGTTTTCAAAGTTGCACCCTGTGCTTTAAAGTATTACACCCCTGTCTGGTCTCAGAAGTGATGGGCCATTAACTGGAAGCAGCAATTCATTACATCTTATACCCATTTTTCCCCTGAAAAGTCAGCAAATGCATCCTTTTAAGCACTAATATTCTGGATGAGTTCCCATTCTTTTGCATTTGATATAATGATATTATTATGTGATATTAGCAACAGCCATTAACATAAGTAAATGGAAACGCAGCCGTCGGAGGCGAGACTGCTGCACTTTCCTGCCTTGCAGCTGTGATGCAGCACCACAAAACTCCTTAAGAAGCTGAAACAATAATAAAAATGAAAAAAAAACAAGGACAGAGAGATCAGCACTCAGGGTGCTTAACCCTAACCTAGAAACTTTGACGTTGACTGTATTTTAAGGCAGTCCAACCAGTAGTTGAGTCTGTTCAAGCCAAACTGTTTCCCTGATGATGCATAGTCTCATTTACACTGTTCATAGTGCCTTTAAAGTTATGTAAATGGTTGAATACAGCACCTATTGTTCTCTGGTGTTAACATAGAAGCTATGAAACATCTGAAATGAGCTTACGACATTCATGCATCATTTGTCCTTTCCATTTTTAATTGACAATCAAAGGAATGATAAAGTTACAAGTGGAGCGACACACATTTGATTGACTTCATTATCTGAAATAAAACAACGTCATGGTAATGAAGTAAATGTTCATTCAGATTTTAAACTGTCTGACATACTGGTCCGTAGTCCCTATGCTGTCATGGTAACACGTTACCTAACACATTACCTAAACTACGCAAATTATTTCTGGGTCAGGTTAGCCCAATTAAATATCAAAACCAAATTTAGAATGAATCAGAGACTGAGGAGGAACCAGGAGCCAAGACACTGACGTTTCACCAGAGACTGGAAAACAAACTCAAGTCTTGTTCCTTCATGTATTCACATCCTTGAACGCAGGCAGGTTCACACTCATTGTTCTGGAGGTGGGTGGTGCTATGGTTTGTGTCACACATCAAATTCCAAGTTTAACTTACCTTTTCAATACGCAAAATGTATATATGAATGAAGCTGTGATGTTTCTGGACCTGGCTGTCATTATTTGACTATGTCAGAACAAAAATGTTTTTTCATTCAAGGTGCAAAACATCTGGATCTCCAGAGTTTTAGGACACCATATGGTAGTGAAAAACACCTGTTTTCTGATATTTTCCTCTAATCGGCTCATTTTTAGAAAGTCAGTCCCAACACACTCTGTCCGACTCTGCGGCTGAATCAGTCACTGCGTCCCCGCCGCTCCGGGTAAAGGTTAAAGGGAGAAGAAATAAACAGCGACGTTCACGCTCCGGTCCATCGTGCTCAGCCATCCTCTGCCTCTCGCTGTCATCCTTCCCGGGCCCGCGGCCCAGCCAGGTGGCTGCGTGCACACGTCTCATCCTGTCCTCCTTGTTCAGCCATCCATCATCCCGTCACAAAATACACCACTTTCTCTGTGGCACTTCTTGCGATGCTAGACCAGGCCTCCCTCCTCTCCTCTCCTCTCCCCTCCCCTTCTTCCTTTCCTCCTCCATCTCCCCATTTTCTCCGCCAGCTCTTCGGGGGTCCGGCTGTCTCAGTGTGTTTCCCGTTACCGCTCCTCTGCTTCCTTCTCCTGCTGTCAGCTCCCCAAACCTGCCTCTATCTGTCCGTCCGAAACACGAGGCTGACACACGGCGCTGTCTGCGCTCAGCTGGAGCCGGCGCCGGTGGCACTCGGTCCAGTCTGGTAGAGCTGCAGCAGAGTGAGATCATTTCTACCTCAGCGGTCGTGATGGATTCGCTGCTCGGGCTTGTTAGTCGATGGTTAATGGGGTTTGAGAGAAAAATGTCAATTACAATATTCATTGTAATAAATGCTTCTCATAAATATTTAATGCTTGTAATCAAATGAGCAAAATGAAGGAAATGACATTGGTAGGCGGTATGACTTTGTTGTTCTCAAGCGGAAAGGAAAGAAAGGGTTCATAAAGAGCTCTGAAGCTCAAGATTATAACGCATAAATAAACGCATAAACGAAATCAGTGTTGTTCTTTCTAGTCGGTCAAAATGAAATCTCCAGGGGAGAGGAGCAGACCACGTGCCACAGCCAGAGATGCTCTCAGATCTATTCCAAAGAATCCGTTTAACGAGACAATAAACCTTTGAACTTCAGTATAATGTAATAGTTGATTGGATTCCAGGTCCAAGAGTGTGTGTGTGTGTGTGTGTGTGTGTGTGTCTGTGTGTGTGTGTGTGTGTGTGTGTGTGTGTGTGTGTGTGTGTGTGTGTGTGTGTGTGTCTGTGTGTGTGTGTGTGTGTGTGTGTGTGTGTGTGTGTGCACAGCAGGAGAAACAATCAGTGGTACCTTTGTACTGTGTCTGAGTCACACATGCACACATAAAAGTTTAATTACTTTTAATTTTTCCAACTCTTATTTCAAGGTAACACAACTGTTACCTTGAACTGCTGTAAGGAAATTCAGATGATATTAAACAGTAATGTTGTAAATAACATAGCATAACATTTAAACAAGTATAAAGATGCCATCACTGCACACTGAACTGTATTACTGTAGTTCTAAACAAAACCAACAACAGGACTATTATATCCTAACCGACTACTGTATCCTTAAAGGAGCTGCTCTCGTCTCATTATGTACATGCTTTAACAAACTATCCTGTATTAATGAGGGCTTTAGAGAAGCTCCTCGGCTGATTCGGGGTGAGCAAAAACAGCTGTTCCTCCCGTTTCCTCGATCCATCGGTGTTATGCTGAGTTGGTGCTGTTTGCATCTTCTTATTTACTGCGCCAACCACAGAAAAGCATCAATTTTCTCATCTTCCTCTCGGCGAGAGAGCAAATGAGCCCATCTCTCTTTTTCTTTTTTTATTTTATGTTTACAGCGTTGCACCTTTGACTTCTTATGTAGGAGCTAGATATTTCCAGGCATAGTTGCTCATCATTTATTCTGATGATTCATGCTCATCTTAGCTGGAGAGGGGCTCTTAACTGCAGCTGTCAGTCACCTCCTGTCATCTGCATGCAAGAATATGAAGGCACTTTGTATTTGCTCAGTCCTAGCTGCCTTGGCTGTGTCTCAGGGAAAAGGGTGCACGGTGTGTGTGCTTTTGCCATGCACCTTTGGCTGCTGATCTTCCAGCCTCTTGCAGTGGCTTGTGATGCATGCTGAGCTGCTGCTGCAGTAAAACAGCACAGGATTAATGCTTATGGGGCGGGCTGATTGCCTTAACTTGCTAACATATGGATTACATGGGTATGAAACAATATATTTCTTTATTTATTTTTGCATGTGCTGGAGCTGTGCAAAGCCTCCACACTAAATGCTGGTTTTAAGCAGATTGTGCACACACGCACACACACACAATCCAGAGAGTGCGAGGAAGGAGAATGTGAGAGAGGAGCAGGCTGCAGAGGATCGTGTAGCAACGCGGCGTAGACAAGGACGAAGACGAAGCGACAGATGAGAGAAGAGGACGGAGGGAAAGATTACCACCGTAGTGCATCGGGCTTAGCTTCACATCCTTAATGGTAACCATGGAAATAATTATAGAGCAGATAGACAGGCTGTGTTGGAGAGAAAGAGAGGGAGCTACAGGGAGGGAGGCAGAGGGAGAAAAAAAAGACAACAGGAGAGGAGGAGAGAGAGAGAGAGAAAGCGGCGGGGGGTTAAGGAGCAGAAATGTTTGTTGGAATCCGTGAACACTGTCTCCGCAGCCTCTAATGACTGGGAGCTGTTTGAAGGTGCCACGAGCATCAGGACTGTGGCGGAGAGCGAGCCCACGTGAAGCCGGTTTGAACACCTCCTCACAGTGGCTGCAGAATGGACTCTGTCATCCTCCTCAGTCTAGTGTGAAGCTGCACAGAGGCGGGGCGTCTCAAAGTGGGGGGAAAATAAAGCCCAAGTGAAGCTGTCCGCCGGCAGCGTGGAGGTCATATCTTTATTTGTCTTAATCCACCTTTTTTTATAGAAACATATATATCTATATATGTCCCAGCAGCGATGAGGGAATCTGGTGCAGCACACACTGCACACACTGTCATAATGCATCGTTGGTTTAAAAAAGTTGCTTCAAACCCACAGTTGTCATGGAAACAGATCTAAGATACCCTTTACCCCTCTGGAAGTGCTGATTGCCTATCATAGCTGAAAGCCCAATCAATGGCGATGTCCTGAAGACTGAAATTAAAAAGTACTCTCTCACGTTGCCTCATTCATCTCGAGTCGGATACGGCTGACACTGAGACGTAGAATTAGGCTTCAGGTCGATTTACATAATTGGATGTAGCGGCTGGCTGCTTGTTAATATGGATTTCTGAGCCGTGTTTATATATTAATGTGGAGCAGCGCGGCAACTCGTGGGAAATTAGCAGGGGTCACGCCAGGCTTGGGTTTAGAAATTAGCATTCTGGTTTTTAATTTTGATTGGTCATGATTTGCCCGCGGGGGTGCGGCAGTGTGCACGGGCAGGTGGTGGCGCACGCTGGGCCCCTATGGACGCACGGCGTTTCTGGTGAGTAATAACATGCTTGCACGCTTCCCACACGTCTGCCCTGCGGCGCTGAACCTCGCACTGCTGCACCGCCTGTGTCAGCAGAAGGTGAAGCCGGGGAACGTGATGATGAGGGATGTTTGAAGGGCTTAAAGGGGTCCTAGATGGAGGATCTCTCTTTGTCTCTCTCTGGGGTTTTACAAAGAAGCTATGGGACAGTGTTATGTCAGAAAGCACTTCTATAAGTGGTTGGAATATAATCTGGCAACCACACATACTCTTTCCCCTTCTGCCACTCACATGTCTGACCATAATTTTTTCTGCAGCAAGCTTCTCAGCTTGCTGCAGAACTAAGTGCTGAACGGAGCTTTGCTACAGTGATTCTGGTTAGATTCAGACAGGAACCAGGAGTACACACACCCACATTTCACCAGAAACTTTCACTGAACTGCTGCAAACTCACTCTCATCTTGAGACTTGAGTGCCTTCATTTACTCGTATACCTGAATCTTGTTATTCTGGAGGTTGGGGTAATCTGGTTTTGTATCATCCTCAGATTTTATGTCACATTGTGTCTCTGCTCAGATTCACACGTTTCATATCTGAAATTTCTTCATGGAGGAGGACGTGATGATGCTTAGAACCTGCCATACATCTGTTTGTATGTTGTTTATCCACAAATCGGATGGGGGTTAAAGTGTTTTACTTATTCTAGGCCCCCTTTAAATGACTTCCAGGTTACAGTATGGATCCAGAGAGCCCCACCCCTTCTGAACCTCTCTCTCTCTCCCTCTCTCTCTCTCCCTCTTACACTCACACTGCTGGGTAGAGACAGAGGCAGAGGCAGTGAGGCAGAGACTGAGGCGCAGGGCAGCGGTGCTGCCGTCCACCTGTGCAGGATTATCTGGGTGCAGGCTGCAGACAGGAGACCCCACTACATCCAGCGGATTACCTGAGGATGAGGAAGCGAGGCGAGGCTCTAAGTTGCCATCATCGCCTTTCTTATCCCCTTTCTTCATCTCCCTCTCGTTGCTCCTCTTCTGCGTGTTCTCCCCCTTCTCTCTGCGCTGCCTGTCAGCCTCTGGCACCCGTTCAGATTCCAGGCAGCAGCGCAGTTTTCAGACTTCACTGCTTCACTTCGTCCCGAGCTCTCCCTCTCTCCCTCTCTCTCCTCCCACTCGGTGCTGTTGTTTCTACAGCTTGTCCACGTATTTCAGGCTGCGCTGGAGACTGAAGCTTCTGCTGGAGGTGTCCGACCCGGAGGAGCGGCGCATTTAAGGAGCGCAGTGGCGCACAGAGAAAGGCGCACTGAGAGAGAGAGAGAGCGGTAGAGAGAGGGAGAGGCGCACTGTGGGAGAGAGGCGCACTAGAAGAGGCGCACCCGGTGCGCTCCGTTCCGACTCCTTTACGCACGCATGCGCACGGCCGCGCAGGTCCTTCCAGATGAGAGCAGGTGTAGCCGTGCCGCTGCGCCTCCACCCTCTGCTCTCAGCTGCTTTCTGCCGCTGAGCACCTGCAGTTTGCCAGATCCGCAGACACGCACACGGACGTTCGGACCTCCAGGAGCGCATCCTCTGAGCGGCTCGGTGGGACATGCAGCTGCAGGCGGACCCCCGCTAAGGAGACCATCGCCAGAATCTTTCCCGTCTAAAACATGAGAGGAATTGGCCTCCGCGGATCTTCCGTCGGTCTCCGGGATTGCGAGTGCAGGGTCGGGGCGGGGGGCACCGGAGGGAGAGGACAGGGAGAGGCCGGGGAGGAGGAGCTGTCAGCCGGACCTGCCGCCGGGGAGGAGCCGCAGGGAGGAGCAGCCGCCGGGGGGAGGAGGGGGGAGGAGGAACTCTGCCTCGGTGTTAAGTTATAACACTCTGTCGCTGCTTTACCTCTCACTAATTAGTCTGAAGATGCGAGATAACGAACAGTGGCCTAGTTAGAACCTGAGCGCTTCTCGTCGTGGCACTTCTGGGTCACCTGGAAGGTAAACTCAGCACTTTGGAGTTGGAGGAGCTGTCCTGCCTCCCACTCACACAGTTTCACCCTCGTCTTGATAGTTTAAGGTGTTTGTAGTTGACCAGTCAGATTTACCCCAGAGAAATATCCTAATAATAATAATAATAATATTCCTGTAATATTTAGACTATGTCTGTGGTGCTCAGTTGTGAGTTTATGGTCAACATATTCCACTTGATGGTATTTTCTATGTCTTAAATATGACTAGGCTTTAATATTTCTCTAGAATATCATAACTCTATATAGTTTTCTGTGATATTTGTATAGCACTGTACTTTAACTTTATTATAAGACCGTTGTAGTTCTTTTTTCTATTCTTTAGGATTCAGTTATTTCAAGACGTATCCAGATACCTTAAAGGAGCCCTGTTTCCAGGTGCCTTGGTAGTGGAGGCTGGTGATTTATCATTTATTCATATTCCTATTTGTGTATGAAATATTTAAAGGTCACAGATTGATTTAAGGCCACCGTTCCATCCATTTGCAAAATGGAAGCGTTTTGCTGTCTTGGGCTTTTGTAATGGAATCGATGTGACTGGCTTTGCTTTAGGTAGAGTCCTCAGTTGTTTTTCTTTCCCTATAGAGTAGTTTGAGCGCCGACTATCTGAGCAATACTGGAACTTGAACACAGCCTTACCCCCCCACACACACACCCACTTCCAGAGAGGACGGTCACCTGCTATCCAGACAGTCAGACAAACACACGTGTGTCATGACACTTGTTGGCAGGTGCCTTTTGCAGATACACCAACACGCTCAGCTATTTATAGACATTAATATCACTGTGTGCTTTTGGAGCATCGATTCAGAACGAGTGTCGATGCTCGGCGGAATGTAACATAATCCCACGGAGCTGCTGCAGCTTCTATAACACACCCCGATATTCAGTGGAATACGCTCAGAAGTCAGTGAATGCACCTCCAGGATTTAACCGGCGTCAGCTCGACTGTGGGGTCACACAGGCTGGGAACCCAGAGACTTTTCCTTTACAAGTCTGGACACCAAGCACAACTAGCCCCACCTGATCTAGGTAGGACATGTTTGTACTCTTATCCAATCTTACCCACATGTTCCACGAATTCCACACAAAAACCCAGTGTAGAGAAAATGTGCTTTTTACAGATTGTACGTGTGAATCATCATTTGTATATACACCAGTGAAAGTGCACTGTACCTAGCTGCTGCTGCTGCTGTGCCTCTCCACCTGTGGTCTTGTTCTTTGAGTGGGCGTATCAATTTTACCAGTGCCTGCGATGCTTTTCTTTAAATTACTGTTACATAAAAAGCAGAGCCCGTGTCGGATCCCGCTGAGTTCAGGCGCTGGTCGTCACCCCGTTTGCACTCCTCTCTTTCAGGATGACGTCACTCTGTGTTTCTCAGCCTGACTTGGCCATTCCCTTATCCTGCTCTGCCTTAAACATGTACTGATGATGTAGAAGCAAAAGTACGGATGCTGTTCTTTTCATGCGGGACAGTTTCATGAATGCTCCCGATGCTTGAAGCTCAATAGAAGACTTAAAGACCTCATGTACAGTAAATAATGCAGAATGAGGAGCATTACCCTGGGAGTGTTCCACTTAACATGCTACAACCTGTCTACTTTGCTCTAAAAATCAAATGATTCCCAATGTGAAAAACAAGCTGGATCCAAAATTAGACCTATGCAAAAGAAGCCGAAACGTGCACGCTCACTTCCCACTGAGGTGAAAACAATCGGCAGCAGTTGATTGACACCTCGGGGTGAAGCTCTTCCTGTTTACCTCAGATGTCCAACACAAAACATAAGCAACGACGGCAAATGGCAGAGAAATGGCACTATCAACAAGGCCCGACTATTGCATTATCTTACTCATTTTTCTTAACTCGAAAATTACATCTGTCTGATTCAAAGCAAAATGTCATTTCAGAAAAATCTACCTGAGGCGCTTTGAGCATCATTCAGATACTCAAGTGAAGCCACTAAGGTAGAGAAAAAAAAAGAAAAAGAAAAACAGAGCTTGTTTCCCTCTGCCGGCTTGTGGTAATTCAAAAGCCCATTTCTCCAGGCGAGTGGGCTTTGACAATACAAAGGATTGTCCAGAGTTTTGGGTTTCTGCCACGTTGGCTCCTGCTGTTCGTGTCGAGCAGAGAAACTTCTGATCAGCAGTCAAAATGCATCATGATCGCACTGTTGGCTGCGGCTTCTCTCTCAGTGCAGCTTTTTACTCAGTGTTTTTTTTTTCACTTCTCAGTTACAGTAACAGATTTGAAAGGTCTGTCGCATGACTTCACTTATTTATGTAACAATGAGTTTGAACAAACTTTGGTTTCTTTGCAATCTTTATGTATTTCGAGGGACGTTGATGCTCTGAAGCATGGCTTCAGAGGGCTGAATCATCGATATCCCGCCTTCTTAATCCATAGCGTGGAGTGAAAGCCACGGTGTCATGTCCAGACCAGCCTCCGTTTGATTAGTGATGGTCTCATTGAGGCTTTGCCACCGCATAATGAGCCCATGTGTCACCACAACTTAGCCTTGCTCATATCCGTCCTCTTCACCGCTTCAACACTCATGTGTGTGGTTTGTTTTCAGCCTTTTGCTCTAATCTTTCTGTCGAGAGCTCTTTGCTCCTGCTCCGGCGTTTAGAGACATGTTGGGATTCACTGTGGCCCCTCAACTCAGCTGTGATAGTCTGGGCCTGATGGGAACTGTTGCCTTTTACAGTGTTGTGTAAATAATTGACTCCAGTTTCCTCCCAACAGTTCAAAAACATATGTTTTAGGCCCATTTGTGACTTTGAAACCTCTTTCACATATGCAGCCCTAGAGACGTGAGTGAATGTGACCCAGGTGTTCTTATCCAGGCTAGTTTTTTATCCAGATAAGAACCATGTCTAATTCGCAGATTAGATCTGAAAATGCGGAATGGATTCCAGCAAAGATGAGCAAATGTCATGTCTTTATGTTTTTGCCTGGTATTGACAACAAAGTCAAAGACACCTGATCCACCATTGTCTTTACAGATAACAGTTGCTCCTCCTTCAGCGTGTACATTCAGTATATGGGGCCGATCCTAAGTTAGCGCCATCTACTGCACACTCCCAGTTCTTTGGCGGTGTACCTTTGGATAGGCACTAGCCGGGTGTTTTCTGTGGATGTAGGTGTGGGTGAATGACTAAAATCAGTCACAGACCTTGCAAAGGTTATCCAGGACGCTATATGACTGGGACTTAAAACTGCTACAAACTCAAGCACCCCCCCCATGCCCAAATACTGCATATAAGTCATTGTAGGAGGCAACTGCAGGCTCCCCAAATTACAACACAGTAGCATTCTCCTGATGATCTTCACCATTTAACTATTGTACATCAAGGTTTCCAGTAAGTAACACAGTCTGCACAAAAGGAAAGCTCCCACAGGAGACCGTGGAGCTATGTGACGTAGCTCGGGTTATTGTGAAAACGAGCAGAAGTCGGATGTACTGTACATCCTACTGTAGCGGGCTGTCCGTTAGTCATTGTTCAGAGAGCTGAGTGGATTTCTGACAGTCAGGGTTTGCAGATTCTGCTGCTGCTGCGTCTGTATGAGGGGCTGAAACATGGCACATCATAAACGGACTCTCTCAGCTCAGAGCGTATGAGCGGCCACTGCAGAGCTCCATCGACTCAGAGAGCGAGCGGGACTCGTCCAGATAAGGCGTAACAGGACAGATTCCCTTGCGCTCCATCTCTGCCTGGGGACGACAACATGTATGCATTGAATTATGTAATGAGCGGGTCGTGCTGTGAGTGCAGCGTTGTGCTTCAACCATAGGAGGGGCTGCGCTAACGCTTGTAGTCACAGTTCACGGATCAAAAGCAAACAGGGAGCTAACCAGCGTTCTATCACAACAAAGGCAAACATACAGAAAGCCCAGAGCGTTTCAGCGCTATTAAGACACCCACTCCCTCTCCAGCCTCCATCTCTGGCTCCTCTGCTCCCTCCCTCCCTCAACCCGACTCCCCCCTCTTCAGTGCAACTCCCCCATCCTCCCTCCCTCTCTTGTTAACGCTTCCTCAGATGCATTTCCTCCGTTTCTCTTCCTTTTTTTCATTTTTTCTGCCTCTACAGCTCTCCTCCTGTCATCCTGTCTTCTCTGCATACAGTCTTGCTCTCGCACTGTCCCTCCTCCTCCTACACCAACACTTACCCACCACCCCCTACACACACACACACACAGTGTTCCTTTTCTGTTTTTTTAACCAACCTCTTACTCATGTGTCTACATCCCTCCCTCCCACTCTTTTAACTCTGTCTCTCTCTCCCTCTCTCTCTCTCTCTCTCTCCCTCTCTCTCTCTCTCTCAGTTCTCTCAGAGGGTCTAAGCTGGAAGCGTTTGCCACCCACACATTCCCTCTTCAGCTTTCAGCTTGACATCAGATTTACATTGACAATGAGCAAGTGCAGCGTTTCGCATGTTGCTAGACACATGGCTACATGTGAACGCAGGACCGGGGCGCATGCACACACGTGGACACGTGCCTGTGCCATATTGTACTGTATCATACTGTACTATACATGTGAGACGTCAGGTTACGTTACATGCATTTACACGCTGGCTGTTCTAATGCTGGTATGTTTTGCTAGGACTGAGAAATCTGATTTTAAAACTCACTGGTTCCAGCTTCTTAGTTATGAGAATTTGCTCCTTTTTTCTCTATTTTGTTAGCTGGAATATTTATGTCAGTTCGACAAAACAAGAATTTGTCTCTTTTGGCTTTGGAAAATATTAACTCTAATCTAATCCTGTTTTGAAGATTTTTCAAGATTGATGGATAATGAAAACAAACCCATCCGCCGAGCCTCTGTGTATTCACCTTCATCACGTTTTATATAACTGTGAAGGAAAGCAGAGATGGCCATTTGAGTTAGGTGCAGTATTTGAACAGTCATCTCTGTCATCTCAAACTTTTCCACTTGTATAGATAAGAAATGTGGTGAAAAACACGTTGATTTCTGAAATCCTGGTTCAGGTCTTTTCTGCCTCTCGTCTTATACACAGTTCCAGCTTCACTTGATTCGACTCAGATCCATTTACATCACCTCCTCAAGCACATAAACAATGAACGACGTCGAGGTGACGATAATAGGAAAGTTTTCCCCTCGTCAGTAGCTGCACTGTGGCTTCAGAAACGACGGTAAACTCAAGTGAATCAAATCACTGTCTTTGTGATTGCGATCAGTGAGGACGCTGTCTGACCAGTCAGTGGCTGGCAGTCACACCAGGTTAGTCCCAGACTCGGGTTTGATTAGGAAAAAATGTCACATCTTTATTTAGTTCAGGTTTAGCTTTCATACCTGCCTGAAACGCCAGGCTATCTGCAAGGTAATATCTAGTCTGGACTATCCAGCTCTGATGTGAAACCCACCCTTAGTGTCTGCTTGCCTTGTTTTGAATCTCAACCAAAAATGAGACCAGGTGCTCAAGGTGCTTTCCATAATGGAAAAGCAAAACAACCAGGCAGAGCCAGAGCTGTGCAGCAGGAGAGGGGCGTAAAGCCGAGAGACTTGAGCTTTCTATCGCTAAGAAAAAGAGTATAAAAGTTCTAACCTTCATCAGAGCAGCACATTATTTTCAAGAAATGTTTAAGTACTCTTTCAACATGTGTCCTGCATTGAACAACAGTAAATAGATGTATATAGTGCATTTCAATTGGAAGTTTATTGGGTTTGTTGGGTCAGCCTTTGAGCTTGGAAGCACCATTTTGTTCTGTGTCATCTGGACTGTAACACATCTGCTTTTTGTTTTCACCTGCTCCTGTGTTGGATTGTTATTATCCTCACTCAGACTAGACCTCGGCCCCCACCAGAGACAGAAACAAAAATAAATTGGCAAATCAGCCCCAGACTTCTTCAAAAAGCTGTTTAGAAAACTTTGTGAAACGCTGTCTCTGCACAATGCTCAGGCAGCCTTACCCTCTTGTACAGTAAACCCTGGTTCTATATAACATATTGTGTCTGTCTGGCAGCAGCAGCATGAAGGCCGCTCTGTGACAGAGCTGCACAGCTGCACAGATGTGCAACGGCTTGCACTCAAAGTAGCTTCCCACTGCATATTATTCATGTTCTCCTCATGCAGCGATGTGGACTAATGTCCACAGAGTCCCTCAGCCCCTTCAACCCCTTTTACCCCCCCTTTAGCCCACAGCTCTGCAACAACCTGGATTTCATTATTTAAACTTTTTCTTTCCTTATCTAAGTGACATGATGGAATGCTGATGCTCAGATGCCATTAGCTGTGTCTGAACACATTACATAACCTTTCAATATCAGTTCAATATCAGATACATATTCCATCATTGGAGGCTGTTAAGTCCTAATTCTAATGTTATATTTAATGCAATGGCCTGTTGCAGTTGCACCTGCTCCTTTTCTTATACTTTCATGTATTTTTAAATATTTTTGTCATTTTTATTGTTTCTATTGCTGCACATACTTCTGTGCAAATTTTCCCATACAGTATTTCCATTCTCATTCATGTGCACTATTGTTTCTGTCTTTTTTTTTTTCCTCCATTTTATTACAATTCGCTGTGGAATTACTATTATACAACCTAATTTCCCCTCAGGGATCGATGAAAAATTTTGATTCTGATTCTGCTGAATTGGTTATGATGACCACTGAGGGCCATTAATGTTTTTCCTTTTTTACTTCTTTTGTCCGTCATGGATTTAAGAGCTAATTCCCCCACACCGGGTCATCTTTACCGAAGCCGGAGTAATATTTCAGGACGAGCCACTTGAAGAGTGTTATTGCAGCGCATCAATGATTTATTAAGCTGCTAAATTAAAGAGACAAGCACGTCAGGCTGCCTGGTGAACCCGGGCCAGGCTGAATCATAACCTGCCGTAGCTCCTTCCCGTCGTACCTGAGCCATGCTGCTAGTTTCCTATCCCGCTTTTCAGGCCCTTACATCATCTCGAGACAACAGTTACATAATTGGATCTGAGAAAAAGAAGGTTGAACTGCGTCGACGTCTCATCATGTCAGTCATCAGTGGTGATCCTGAAGCTAACGACACCTTTGAGCAATTAACTGTGATCTGTCGAGTCACTGTGGCTGCTTAGGCATTGCTTTGCAAGGTGTGTGTCTGTGTACATGCTTACATGCTTGTGTGTGTCGTGTGTGGCATGATGTGTGTGTGTGTGTGTGTGTGCGTCTGTGTGTGTGTGTGTGTGTGTGTGTGTGTGTGTGTGTGTGTGTGTGTGTGTGTTGGACTGTTGCCCGTGTAGTGCAACAGTCCAACACCCGAGCTCCGTCTGTATCTGCAGCTTTTGTTGTATAGCATGTTTTAAAGTAAAACACAAGGTGCTTCAGAAAATAAAACTGTTGCCACGGCAACGCAACACAGAGAGCCTGAGAGAGAGAGAGAGAGAAAGAGAGAGAGAGAGAGAGATGGATTCGTATGGGCATATCTGACTGACTTTTTTTCTTTGCGATGATTTTGCCAATACCGAAATAAAATGAACGTCATTAGAAGAAGAACTCAGTGACTTTCTTTTCCCTTTTAATTTGCCTCTTTTGAACCCCCCCCCACCCCAACTTGCACACCCATCTCACATCCGTCCATGCCGACTGTGGCTCGGATGATTTATGCACTGATTCTGAATGAGTCTTTGCACACTCTGCCGCCCACATTTCTCCACTCTGTGAATGTTAAGCGTAGAGAGGAGCAGGTATGCCGTGTTATGCTTAAACAGTGAAATCAGCTCTGAATTCCACTTGAGGAGAAACCATTTCCCAAAATGAGAAGTCTACCTGCTAATGTTCTGCCTCTTAACACATCATAGATAATGCAGCATGTGATGGTAAATGCAAGTGCATGGTACAAAGGCAAAATGCAATTGCAATATTAACAGGACACAAAGAGACAGACGATTTTTAAATGGGATCTATGCATGACACTGAGGCTTCATGTATTGAAATGATTAAACATTTCAAGTTAGAAATAAATAATGATTCAAAAGAAAGATCCACAGCCTAAGCTGCTGAATGATTCTGAAAATGTGTATCCTGATGGACCTGGGGCTGGGATCTACAACCATTGTTGTTCAATGAGGTTTCAGAGCTTTGAGGTCAAAGGTCAGCTTCACCCTGACAGCATCATGTGATGCTCCTGAACCTGTGCTGATTGCACAGCTTCTCTGTGCCTCCAGGCTGAGGATACTTGTGATCTCACAGCTCAGAGCTTGTATTCAGCTCCAGCTCCAGGGCCTGTGTCTGCTGAGCGTCAGGTGTTTGTCCTTGCATCAGATCAGTCCTCTGTTCTTTTTGCTTCAGTTACTTAGTAGTAGTTACTACTGATTTGGTGACAACCTCTGTTAAGAGAAAACTGAAAACATTGCATTTGCTGATTAATAAGAGTGAGCCTGTCTGATGTTGTTTGTGGTTTATTAGCCCACTTTGTCTCCAGGCAGGTCGTGGCATAAAACAGAAGTGGTTTAAACAAACATATTGCATGTAGTTACTACTGTACGTGACTTACTTTGTGTCAAAGAAAGTAACTCCATCCATCCATCATCCTACCTGCTTTATATGCAGCAGCATCCTGGCCAGGTCTCCAGTCCCTCACAGGACACTCTCACACTCTCTCTCTCTCTCTCACACACACACACACACACCCACACACACACACACCTACACACACACACACACCCACACCATTTACTCTCATACTCACACCCAGTGGCAATTTAGAGTCTCCAGTCGACCTACACATGAATGTTTTTTGGAGGAAAGTGGGAGGAAAGCAGAGAAAACCCACGCAGACACAGAGAGAACATACAAACTGCTCCACATCTGTTCACCGATCCACTGATTTACTATCATTTTCAGAATAAACCGTGTTTTATGAAAAGATACTCTACTGGAGGTCATTTACACCTTTGGTTCCATATATCTACTGAGTGCAAACACACATGCACTTAACCAGCTGCTGTTGTTTCGAGGTGATTCGAGTGATTTTATGATAGACAAACCAGCAAACAAACGAATAACCAAAACGTAGCAGTTTTTTACTGGCTTACACTTGGTCTTGCTGCTGCTACTGCAGCTGTGCAAGTTTATGAAGGAGCATTTAACATGTGACGCTCTCTGTGCGCCGCTTCGCTGCAGTCCAATATGTCTTTAAACTGCTCATGATTTATACTCCTTACACCCGGAGTAAACAGTAATCTGCCCTCTGTGGCCAATTGTACAAATTAGCAGAGAGCAGAGGAATGTGCACCATGCAGATCTCCACCCCTGTGAGGGTGAATCTGAATAATGTGAATGAAATCAGACTCTCTGGGAAAAAAGTCTATAAATATGATGTTTTGGAGGTCAAACTGCATTTAAAACCCCACACTGAGTTTCCCCCAGAGATTAGGGAAGTAAATGCTCGCAGCACGCCGGAGCTTCTTGCTCAGCACTTTCTGACAAACCCCCAGCGAGCGGCTGCGTCTGAGCGCGCTCTGTCAGACGCTTTATCACCCGTGAAGCGTGGCCGCTGCAGAGCTCCGTCCCGCTCCCATCAGGTCACCTGACCACAGTACATCCTCAGGGTGACTTTACAGGTCATTGTAGCATTTACCTTAGGGCTCTGGGTTCTGTTTGCAATCAGCTCCTCTGCTCATAATTTCATTAATCGGCAGATCGGAAGGACAAGGACAGAAAAGTTGTGTTTGAAAATGAAATGACTCTTATTCATGGACATCTTTCTATATCATTGTAGGGCAGCATAGTTCAATATGTCAACAAATCTGCATATTGAGCCATTGTGCAATCACCACCGTGTGCCAATAGCTGTTAGATCTGTTCTGTCACATTGTAATAAAGCTTTCACCCACTTTAAAATGGCTCTAAATTATATTTGTGGTGCTGAAAACACAAAGCAGCAGCTGTAGAGCAGGCGAAGTACTCCATGCCAGGAACCACTGGCCGCCATTTTTGAAAATGGTCGCCACAGTCATCAGAATAAAAATTTACAATGGCCCAATATGCATATTGATTTAACACATATTTAGCAATAGGTGTACCAAATATGGTGCTTTTATCACAAAATGGACAGTATTTTAGCTATGCTGCCCAACTATCAGATATATCAGTTTCTAGCACAAGCTGTCTATAAAATCAGCAGCTTGTTCAGACGAACATGATGCAGCTGCCTGGGTGAAACTGACCAGACTGCAGTCTCTAATCTTATTGATCAGAATCCAGAATCAGATTTTTTTGTTTTTTTATGTCTAGCCTGGCCTGTGTCTGGCCTATTTGATGCCATCAATGAGGAGCAAGTGTGTGTGTGTGTGCATGTGTGTGCGTGAGGTTGTCAATCGTGGCGACTCACCTGCAACAAAACATTACAACAGCATAAGTAACAGCAGGATTTTGTCTTGTTTTTCCTTGAGTAAGAGTTTAAGTTTGGAACATCCTGTCGATCATTACCAACCAATATTTGATAACCGCGTTAATAAACGTGTTTATGTTACACTGCTTTACCTTGTGTCAGCTCCACGTCTTACACCAGATTAAGCTGCTGTGAATCAGTGGTGTGAAAACAGTGTGTGTGAAACAGAACGGAGCAGGTCGTATGTTGCGGGAATCGCTGATTTTTTTGTAACCCAATAATTCGAAAGCCATCATTTCAGCCCTGGCTGTGAGTAGGCGGTACCAGCATCGTCTTTGTTTTCATAAAAAGCTTCATTGTCAGTGTCATTTGTCCCTGATCCAGAGAAGTGTAACACACCTGCTGCTGAATCAGCCCATCAAGCTCACGTTGAAATGGGTCTGATCCTCATCTCTTTCCCAGACTGTTGGTTTGTTTCCATCGCATGTAGTTTTATCGTTGGGTTATTTTGAGAGGCCTGCGTGTAAACCCTGCTGCTGTGTTATGGCTCCTGTTGCTCTGTGTACGATGGCGCAGCTGATAAGGAGAGTGCAGCGATCCGCCCGAACGAGACTCGGCATCAAGATCTTCTCCAGCAGAACAGGATGCAGTCCTAGTGGATGCTCATATCACAACACGTGAACTCTCGAGCATTGATTTTTGTGGTACACACCTTTTTTTTCCTTTGGGGAGGGGGGCCAATGCTTTCTCCTTGACTCCCACCCTAATGAAACCCTCCACTGGAGGATGTAATAAAGCACCTGCTCTCTGCGAACTGTATGACTCCAGATTGGCATGGAGAGGATAGAGTATTTCCTCTTCTTTTTTTTTCACATCACCCTGAGGGTGAGGATAGTAAACAGACCGCTCTTGTTTCGGATCTCACTGTCTGTTTCTAAACCCGTGAAAATTGCCTCAGAGCAAACTCATTTTTTAACCACTTAGATTGATGCCAGTTGAGCCCGAAGTCGGCAGTCCTCTCCTGGGTGCAGTCTGCTCCGGATGCTGCAGGAGGACAGCGAGCTCCTCACTCATCTTCAGTTCTGAGGCGTCTTGGGCGAGATGGCTGCGGTCCCGCTGCATGCATAATGCTGCGGTAACCTCCAGCCGCACGGGGCATCACCCAAGACAATTGTTGTTAATTAGCGCTTCTCACAGAGTAACAAACACCTAAGAAGCTGTGAGGGTGACTGTGAGCATGCAACGGCACAAGCTGAATGGGGAATGTCTGAAGTGTCGGTGAACCAAAACTCATTCAGTTTATCCAAACTAAGCAAGGCTGAAGGTTCCTGGTGACATGCACGCAAGATACAGTAGCCTGGGAGAGTTGCTGCCAATGACAGGATCTCTACTCTCTAGCTAAAATAAAGAAATACTAATTGTTATACTGTATTTTACTTAAAACAAGCACACATGAGGCTGTGCTTTAACTAGATCTCTAGAATTATTCCTTGATGAAGAAAAAAGCATCACAATCGAAACACCTAGATAGATAGATAGATAGATAGATAGATAGATAGATAGATAGATAGATAGATAGATAGATAGATAGATAGATAGATAGATAGATAGATAGATAGATAGATAGATAGATAGATAGATAGATAGATAGATAGATAGATAGATAGATAGATAGATAGATAGGTAGGTAGGTAGGTAGGTAGGTAGGTAGGTAGGTAGGTAGGTAGGTAGGTAGGTAGGTAGGTAGCTAGGTAGGTAGGTAGGTAGGTAGGTAGGTAGGTAGGTAGGTAGATAGATAGATAGATAGATAGATAGATAGATAGATAGATAGATAGACAGACAGACAGACAGACAGACAGACAGACAGACAGACAGACAGACAGACAGACAGACAGACAGACAGACAGACAGACAGACAGATAGATAGATAGATAGACAGACAGAAGTAGAGACTGAACTGTTTCTTAATCTATCGACCTATCTAATAGAACAACATTTTGGATGTCCATCTTCCTCAAAGTGGAGTCTCACTGGTTGGGAACACCCTTCAATGGAAACAACTGTTGATATTTTAGAAATGCTGCGAAGATATCGCAGAAATACTGTCACTGGGTTCAATCCTTCAAATCCTCCAACGGTTTGCCATTGTGTAATCCTATTAAAAAACAGTTTTATCAGACCAAAATTAGCTTTTCACATAACAATCAGCTGTCAAAAGAGCTGTAGGAGCTTGTCGGAGCTTAATGGGGCTCGATGTGGATTTCTTTCACTCGTCTGATTTATCAGAAGCCTTTTCATGTCCTTCGCTGTCAGATTTCATTCCAAAGACTGGCTCTGCCTCTCGCTCACCAGGTCCTCAGAGTTTGCTACGGTAGTTCTGAAGCTGTGGATGCAGACAAAAGAGATGGCAAACACTTTCGTGGTCATCTTTTTCCTTCCTTTTGCGTGGGTAGGAGAAAATGTTAGGATTGCAGAGAGCGAGCGAGAGAGCGAGAAAGAGAGAGAGAGGCGGGCCGGGGCTGAGAAGATTGGACAGGAAAATGGGAGAGAGCGAAAGCATGGGAGCGGTGAGGATAAAGGAGGAATACAGATAAAGGTAATACTGGGAATATAAAGGGTTCTGGTTCTGCCACACCTTTCTGAGGGGTGGGGGGGTAAGGGATGCAGAGGATGGAATGAAAACAAGATGAAGAGGGGAAAGAAAATGAGAGAGGAGAGCGATCAGGAGCTGGAGAGAGGTAGAGGAATAAA
Source organism: Karalla daura (assembly GCA_029224185.1). Taxonomy (NCBI): domain Eukaryota; kingdom Metazoa; phylum Chordata; class Actinopteri; order Chaetodontiformes; family Leiognathidae; genus Karalla; species Karalla daura. The sequence goes on along the minus strand of CM055191.1, from coordinate 4,696,210 downwards.
TGCACTATTCGAATTATGTAAAATAGCTGCGTGGGAGAGAAGAGGCGTGTGTGTGCGTGTATGTGTGTGTGTGTGTGTGTAAAATAGTGTGACGGAAGAGGCAGAGAAGGAGAGAGAGAGAGCGAGAGAGCAAAGGGAAGAGCGGAGACAGACAGCGTGAACGAGACGAAGCGTCAGGGCTGCGATGCTGCAAAACTGACAAAACGTAACTTTATTTTTTTACCCAGGGTGAAGACGCTTTATGTTTGTTCTTTTATGGGGGACGTGCAGCAAAAAAAAAAAAAAAAAGGAAGAGAAGACGTGAAGACAGCAGGAGAGCAGAATCTGCAGAGATGTAGCGTGTGCTTTGGTGTCCTGCCGGACATAAAAAGCAGGAATCATCTTTTCTGCACACGTCGTGTCAGATAGGGACTAGATCTGTCTTAATGTGGGGGACAGATGGAGACATGCAGATGCATGTTTTTCTACCTTTATGCATTCGCTCTGGGCTAGAGCGTCCGCTCCAAGGCTGGAATTGTGCTTCTGTTCCGCAGCCGTGCGTGCTGCTCGCTCTGCCTGAAATATCTCAACAAGTTGCTGTGAAATGTTGTGCACACATTCACGGTTCCCAGAAGGTTGATTTCAAAGACTTATGTAATTCTGCCACTTTTTATCTGGCTCCACTAGCGACGTGTTCACATTAGTGAAATCTATCTAACACATCCAAGATAACAAGGAGCTGTATCTTCCTCCCGTGCCACCGTGAGATTTATACAGCATGTGTGCAGTCTGAAGTGTCTGAGAGATGATCTGCCTTAGGTCGGTCCAGACGTTCATGTTCCCCTCAGGAGGAATTGAAATCTCCTCGGACTCATTCAAAGCCAGTGGCAGTGCAGGGCCGGCATAGAAAAGGTGCCAGAGGAAACTCTGCTCACACCTTTCACAGTTTTTTCAGTTTTCTGTATAGTGACATATGAAGTTGAAGAGCCGTGGAAAAATCTTTGACTTTGACCTTCAACTTCAACTTTATTTTAACTTTACTTTCTCCCCATACTCACAGCAAACTATATACTACAAGTCAATAAGCGAGAGAAACTGTGGTGCAAGTCTAAAAACATGATAAAATTTTAACAGAGAATATATCAAGTGTGTTGAGAGATTTAACGGTGGTCCTGTAGAAGTAAAAATGAGCTTGAAGGCATACTTTTTTACATGCTTTCCCATACAAAATTGACATTATCACATAATGTCCTGTCCCACAAAGATGCTAGAAGTCTGTTTTAATGGCAAGAACAATATCTGATATGCACAGAGTTGTGACTTTTGATAAAAATCGCTGTTGCTGCATGTGTACGTTTTTCAACATTGTGAGGGACATGCTGAAAACAGACAGTACGTACCGCATCATAAGTCTTAATAAAAGACCACAGTAGCTTTCAATGTCGTTTGCACGTAATGGGGCCAACAAGGTGGTTTCCCGTGTTCTCTGACTGTACGTTCACTCCCTCGTCTGTCATCCGTCAGGCGCAGGACAGCAGTTTATTGTCTCACCGACCGATTCAGTGCATTAGACTCCGACTGGCCGACAAACGTCAATAAGTGCTTTGTTTGTTTAATTCTCTCAGTCCGTGCGTCCGCAGTCCCTCCCTCAGCCAGCGCACTGTTAACATTCACCTCATCCCGTGTCCAGACAGAAAATCCATCTCTCCGATCGTCTCCCTCCCACTCCGTCACCCTCCTCCGCTCCACAGGTGTGTGTGTGTGTGTGTGTAGCGGTGCTGCAGGATCTGTGTGAACCTGCCGGGTTTCAGCTCTGCCTCGCTCACCCTTCGACCTCCATCTCTCTTTCATATCGTCTGGTCCGCGTCCTTCTCTTCTCTCCCTCCCCCGGGCGGACGGTGAATAACAGCTGCAACGACTGATAAAATAATCAACCGTTCCAGGGATCGATTAGTCTATTTGAGCACTGAAAGTGTATCTCCGAGGACGTCTGTCAGAGATTCTCCATCAGCCTCTTAAATGTGAATATTTTCCAGTTTCTCTGAATACCTGAGAAATAATCGGCCCTAAACCAGACTCTCTGTCTCTCCACACGCAGACAGAAAGTCGGCACCCTCGGTGAGAAAAGGTCGGCACACAGATGGACCGGCCAGACAGGCAGAGGTTCAGAAACACCCACTGGTGCTAGAAACACCCATTTACTGCTGGAGGTCTTGACAAACGCAGGGCCGTAAAAAACAAGTCAACTCGCGCGACACGACCTTCAAAATGAAACAGTACATGACATAAAACACAATCACAACAGCCCTAACCTGCTGCCAGTGACCGCTCTCCACCCCACGCTCCGCTCCAGCTCCTCCTCCAGCCTGCTCCCATTCTGCCTCTAACGTTTCAGCCTCCGCTGATACATGTCAGTGTCGCTGTCACAGCCTGGTACATGTGAGACGCAGTCTCTGCTGGGGGCGGCCGACATGCATCTGCTTCCCTCGGGAAACACGGGACGTTCTCTGTTTACGTCAACAGCTGTTGTCAGAGGTTGGACGGTGTCGTCCCCGGGGCATTGTAGGACGAAGGTGCTGAAGGGCAGAACTGAGGAGGTCACCACTAAAGAACACATGTTGATTCCCCTGGGCCAGGTTATAAAAGGAGACCTGGAGTTATAAAAAAAAACGTTTACCTTGGTTGTGCTGAATAAAGAGAGCATGTACCCAGTGATGTCACAGCATCATATTCTTGTTTTTTTGTTTTTTCAAATTTTGAAACCCAGCGTAACAAGAATATTAGCCCTAACCAACTAGTCAACAAGTGTAAAGCTGCCTCCATTCAGGCACGTGAAGTCACTCGACTGTGAGTTTGCAGCAGTTTGGTTTTCAGTTTGTGGTGAAATGTCAGTGTCTCTGCTCCTGGTTCTTCTTCGGTCTCAGGTTCCTCCTCAGATTCCTCCCCAGTCTCTGCTTCCCCCTCAGGTTCTCCCTCAGTCTCTGGTTCCTCCTGTGATTCTGGCTCCAACCTAACAGGCTGGATGTGGACGCATCGCTCCATTGCTGCATCAAAGCTTAGTGAAGCACTTACCACTTAGTGAATTAGAACAAGCTGAGAAGCTACGCCATTAAGCAAAGAACGTAAAGTCGCACGATCATTCATGTGATTCCATTCACAGCCAATCAGAGCAGAGCCAGATCAGCATGAAAGGAGCCAGATCTGAGTAGAAACAGCCTGAGCTAAAAAGAGGAGAATCTGAGGCATTTCTGATGGAACCAGTTCCATAGCTACACATTAAAACCAGAGAACAAGGAGGAACTCTCCATTCAACCATTCCAGGTTTCCTTCAACAACCTCCTCAACGTGAGACATCTTGGATCCCAGAGTTGTTCCTCCTAGTCATCTTCTAACATGTTGCTCTCTCTCTCTCTCTCTCTCTCTCTCAGATCATCGCGCCCGGCGGAAGAGCATAGCCACCGGGAAGCAGCCCAGCATGGAGGTCCCTCCCACTGCCCCCCTTCAACCCTTCCGACAATCCGTGAGTAACCCCCCCTGTTCCCGGCCTCGCTCGCTGCCTCCGACCCTGTCGCTGTCCCTCCTCCCTCCCTCCGCCCTGGGCCCGCCGCACACCTGCGGCCGCAGGACCAGCGGCACCCCGCCTCACCCCTTCCCCCTCTCCCTGGCTGTGTCCCCCTCCCTCGCCTCCTCCTGCCCACAGCCGCAGCCGAAGGGCTCCAAGAAAGGGCCCGGCACGCCCCCCCTGCCCCGCTCGCTGCCCCTCTCCCCCTCCCTGTCCTTCACCCTGCCCCACTCGCCTGCCGCCTCCTCCTCCTCCCCCCCCTTCTTGTACTGGGGCGGAGACTGGAGGGCCGCTGGTTCGAGTCCAGTGGCAGGAGGAACGTTTATTGCACCACTTCCCCCCTACGAGGTATGTGACACAAACATGGCTGAAGCAGAGACACTGGCCACATTTGCATGCCTTGTGAATGTTTTTGCTACTGGGTCTTGGTCAGAAATGGGTTGAGAGTCCCAAAAATTTCACCCTGAAACATTTTCTCTAGATTATTGGTAGATGATGAAATTCAAGCAGAGCATTTCCAAAAGACTGTTTCTCAGGCAGCCATCGGCCTCCATTAATTTCCCAGTGGTATGAAAATCAATTAGCAGACTCTTACGTACTCCAGTTGCGTAATCTGCATTAAAGTTTGTCAAAGTTACTCGTTCATGGTGCCTTGATGCAGTTTAAGTGCAGCTTGATGTGAACACGCTGCACTGCATTCGTGATTCGTCCGCTCGCAGAATTAAAACCTTATCATTTAATGCACCAAATTGCAGACCTTCATGAATATGTAGGACCCCTAAAATTCCTCACTTTCAATCAAGTGTGAGCGGACGTGATGAGGCAAACGGGACAAACAAGAGGGAAAAGCACAAACAACACAAAGTGGAAAAATCACTAACTAATAACGTGGCCTTTTATTTAATTTTTATTGCACTAAACAGACTTCAATTATTATTATGATTATTTTATGCTGCTGCACTCAGCCGAAAGCTTTCTGGGGTGATATTTCGCTCCCTTGTCAATGTTTCATGCAGCAACTTTGTCATTATTTAACGTTGATCTTATGAAAGACTGACGTGAAACTCCGACATATTGCGCACGGTGAATAATTCAACCCAGCGAGAAACCGACACACGAACGGTTAACGGTGACGTAAGGCAAATCCGACTTGTAGTAAGCGGATTAAAACGTGTAAAACACCTGGTGTGATTCTCTAATGCCAACAAATGAGGAACAATACGAAAGGATGTTTCTCCCGGGATCAACGTGCTCAGCGTTTTCTGCACCAGAGGCCACGAGCGAGGCGTCCGCGGCCAGACATAATCGCTTTACTGTTTTATTCATGTCAACAGGAAGACAATCACCAGGTATCAACCGTGCACGTGAAAGGGGCTTAAAGAATAGATTTTGTCTTATTAAGTTTGCGCCCAGTGGTGCGTGCGGCTGCAGCAGCTCTGCTGGTGTTTGCTCTGTCCTGTGAGGAGCGGCGCTCTGTTTTCCCTGCTTTTTACAGGGAATTATCAGGCGCCCGTCACAGTATGGAAAAAACAGCTTCTTGAGAATCACGGAGGCCAGATAATCCCCTAGAGCCGGTGTGAGGAAGCCTCAGTGAAGAACTTGAAGAAACAAACATTTCTGTGATTACTCTACCTGAAGTAAATCATTAAATCACCGTGCTCTAAGACGGAGTAGCACCACTTACCACTACATGTAGCTTGTAGCTTTCTAAAGGTGTATTTCCATCACACATAGAAACAGATAACCTAAATATCACAATAAAAATTGGTGATAATCTTAATATTTAAGAAGGAAAAATGTCACTAAAACATGTTTACAAGGTGGTTTCTCATGTGTGTTGATATAAAGGTATATAGAAAAAGTGCAATGAGAATACTTTTTAAGGTTTATGTCTCACATAGCATTCTTCTTTTTCTAAATATGATTAAAACATCTAATAAAACAATATGTCAGAGGCCCACAAGGTGAAATTTCATGAAAATTATGGGACATTACGGGAAAAAACTGAAAGACTTGCGATAAAACACCATTCAGTGGGAACACGGTCACTGGGCCCCTTTGAAACTTTTAGAAATCTCAGTTTTATTTTGTGAATAACAGTAATGGAAACGCACCTTACGAGAGCTGTCGATTGATTGGCCTCAGGGAGACTTTACTTTGATTCCTTGGTTTAAGTCCTGATGGTTTCTCACTGAAAGGTCTGGCAGGATGTCTTCAAGGCAGCAGATGTCTCCTCACTGATGTCGTTTCCTGATAACTGCAATATAAAAACAAACGCTGTGCCCCGTTTAAAGCGAACATAAGTGGTATGCCTTTGGCCCAATCTGCTGATATTATCCAAAGTAACAGAACTGATGAGGACAGCAGGAAAATGGCTTCTTTATGCGCTGAATAATTTGTGGGCAAGTAATAATGACTTTCATTAACGCGCAATCTGCCGATTAGCTTACTCGATTAATTTGTTCTATTGTGTATAAAAATTCAGAAAATGCAGTGAAAAAACCTAAAACTGTCTGGTTTTGTTTGACCCAACAGACCAAAATTCACCTGGAGATCTTCCATTTTTAAGGCGCTGGCACTAATAACTTTTTATGTAATGAAATTATTAAAGTAATCACTCAGACATTTGGAATAGTTGCTGCCCGCTATAAGCTAGGCCTGTTCCCAGCTATCACTTTCTAAATGAAGCGAAAATATCAATATTTGAAAAGTTCATAATTATAATCCAACAATTCACCTTTTCTGACCCAAGGTCGACAGAGAATGACACAGAGACAACACATTTCATGTTTTACCTCATCGATCTGGCAACAGAAGCAACAATAGACGGGGAAGGTTGTGAAATGCCTCAAATAGCACTCGTTAGTGTCCTTCACAGGTGAACGTGTTCAGTAGGTAACAGGTGAGAGGGTCACGTCTAGCTGTGACTGGGGCAGCCTGGAGGGACTCAGTCAGGAGTAATTCCAGATGAACTGCGGTGGTTTTAGAGTCTGGGCCATAATAAACAGTCAGCTCGAGTTCATTTCGGTCCACGTTTGACAATTAGTGTCTGAGAAACGAGTGTCTCCTCTTCCTCCTCCTCCTCCTCCTTTTCTTCTTCTCGCCTTACGTGAACTCACTACCGAGGATGAGGATGCAGCCCATTTTCCCCACTTCCTCTCAATTACCTCACTGCGTTGTGTTTTCCTGTGATTAAGCCCCTCTCCCTCTCTCTTTGTGCATCGAACACTTTAACTTTTTGAGACTTAAAGTGTCAGACGGAGCGGCTAATCAAATCAGATTTAGTCATGCAGCCTATTAGAGGGGAACCAGCAGATGGAGCCAAGTCTTTATTCATATCCTTGAGACGGGCTTCAAAGCCATTCGACTCATGCCAGATGACGAGGTGTCACTTCCCTCCAGTCATTCCGCGCTGAATAATGCCGTTATGCCACAGGTATAAAAATGACATCGCTGCGAGTCTTGAGGCGAAACCTGAACCCCGAGTGAGGGTGAATCTTCTCCCGGGCGCAGTGGTGCAGAGGAAAAGGAGAGGAAGGACAGGATATTTCACGCATGTTTTTAGCTCTGAAATGATCCCGGTAGCTGACATTTCAAGGTGTAGAGTGTGAAAACAGCTTTGGAATTTGACATTCATGGTGCGCGCACCCCTAACAATGCCTTTGTTCGGCTTTTTAATGTGGCATTAGCAGATGCATTTCACTCGGAAAGGTGACATCTTTTTAATACAGATTCGCATTTTCGTCTCAGAGTGACAAATTACGCTGACACCTGGATTCGGGATCATCACACGAAATGAAATTAATTTATTTTCGACCTTCGTGCGATTTTTGTAACAGTGAAAACTTGTCTTGTCGGGTCCTCGCTGTCTCCCTGACCCAGGGAGCATCACAGATGCTCCAGCACCTCTCTGAAACCGGAAGTCAGTGACCTGCGTGTCTGAACAGTCCAGACTCCAATAAAGGAACTGGTCAGAATTAAAATAGCGTAGCAGACGGTCAAGATGAAAACTGGCTGTTTTCTCCAAACAGGAAGCGGGAAAAAAAAGAAAAAGATAGAAATGCAAAGCAAAGCAAAGCACGGCAAGTCACTGAAAACTGCTTAACATGCGGTCGCGCTGCGGTTGCGGCTCCGCGCTCCGGCTCAGGAGCTTTTCAGGAAGTCAGCAATCGCACAAAATAGTGACAATCAGAGCGGGAGATGGACAGATCTGACATGGTAAACAGAGATCACGGAAATGCTGATACGTCTCCTCCCCTCAGCATGGCCTGACAGGCCCGAGTCTCCGCTGACCCACAAAACCAAACACTGACACCTCGTCGGCCAGATCTGGTCTGCGTTTGGCATTTTGATCGCACCAGATTATACACAGCGTGTGTGTGCGTGTGTGTGTGTGTGTGTGAGAGGGATCTGGCTGTAGGTTTCTTTTTTTTACCTTTTTCACAACTTTCCCTTTTTGTTGCTTCGATCCTGACTCATTTGAAACATGTTGCTGCATCAGATGCATAATAAGCAGATATATACAGAGATCGATAATGCCGATGAGGTAAAACATTCAGTATGTTGTCTGGAGGGATTCACACGCTGCTCTGCGTTCCACAAAATGCTATTCTATTATAATCTTTCTTTCACAGCGGCCCGAGTGGAATCAGTGTCTTAAAAACTGAGGATAAATAATAATTTGCTGTGTCAGATTTGATCACGTCAGTTGTGCTTGTTGTCGGATTGTGTGGCTCACTACTGCCCACTGCAGGATGTGCTGTGACACTGCAGCGCTCTGTGACAACTGCTGTGATTTCTGATGATAATAAATAAATGTACCTTCTGTTCTTCCCCATCACGCATCACGTGTGTCATTTGTGTGTCTCCACCTGATTTCCGTGTTACTCACACATACTCACACACACACACACACACACACACACACACTCCATCCGTCTTTACTTCACTATTTGCCAAATGTCAATCTTTCCCCTCAATCTTTACTGTACTCAATCCATCTTCTGAAACCCACGTCGGCCTCGTCCTCTCCTCTGTGACTTTGCACCATGCACATCCTCTCTGTCCCCCTCCATCTGTCGCTCTCCTCCTCCTCCTCCTCCTCCGCCTCCTCCACCTGCTCCAGAGTTTCCTCAGTAGAAGGTTGAAGGGCTCCATCAAGAGGGCTAAGAGTCAATCCAAACTGGACCGAACCAGCAGTTTCCGCCACATGTTCCCCCGCTTCCACAGTGCCGACCAAGACAGGTCAGTGAGTGGCGTCTGCTGTCTTTTCTCACCAAGTTGGATGGTGCTAGACTGGGTCTGCTCGTTTGCTTCAATAAAAGATTGTGCAGATTGTGCAGACAAAGCTGTGCATGCCTGATGAGAAGCTTCTCTTAGTTTTATTTTGTGCACAGTTCAGTTCAGCCTCTCTCAGTCTTAAGAGGTCAGACCCACATTCAAACTCAACATTACATGAAAGTCAAATTAATTTGTCCCCTTAAGAGAGAAATTACTTCAGAGAGAGGGAAAATGTTGCATGTATGTACAAAACCACATTGTGATCTATCTATCTATCTATCTATCTATCTATCTATCTATCTATCTATCTATCTATCTATCTATCTATCTATCTATCTATCTATCTATCTATCTATCTATCTATCTATCTATCTATCTATCTATCTATCTATCTATCTATCTATCTATCTATCTATCTAATCCCCTTCACAGTGTCACTAACACTAAAACACTCAGCATCGTCGCTGTGTCTCTGCCAAGGCCGTGAAAAAACTTCCCCCTCCTCTCCATGGCAACCAGCAGACAGCCATATGGCGGCTGTACAGACCATAATGAGTCAGTGGGAGACTTGCTTAATTATACCTCCTCTGTCTCATGTACGTGGTCGTAGCAGCACCGGCTTTCTTCAGTCCGAGACGTTCGCACAGCAAACGGTTTGTGTTTGCAGGAGAAGCTGCAGAAGCTGTTAAACCGTTTCTGAGAACTGTGACATCGGCCTTGTGCTTTTGTCGGCGTTTTTTATCGAGTCGCACAAAAATATCTTCTCTTTTCACCTCGGTTTGCCCACTTTCTGAATGAGGAGAAGAAAAGCACAGCTCAGAGGAGTGTTGTGTTAGGCTGCAAACAATCATGGTATAAATATGTCCTCAGATAGATTGGACGGAATGTGACCTTGTATCCTCTCAAATCCATATTTGCTCTTAACTCAATTAAAATCTGATCAAACCGCGAGAAATGAGAAGTGAAAATACTGTGATGTTCCCATACAACATTCACTGTCACTGTAGATTCAGGAAAGCAGCGAATCATCAGAAGTTGGAGGGTACAATTAGAGAATTTGATGGAAATAGATTGTCGTCATAATTCCCTATTTGTTTTCTGCCAAGTGGAAGTCAATGAAGTGGCCCAGAGTTCAGGTCGTCCGCTTCCTCCTCCTACGTCGAGCTTCGCGGTCCGCAGCTGCCAAGACAGACGCGGGCCGGTCGGAGGTGAACAAGGTCGTCCTGATGAACTAAACTCCGGGCTAAAGTGCACCCCGGAGAGCGCTAAAACCTGTCCCGAGCCAGGTGCTCCCCTATGATTTATTCATTTGCTGAGGCTGTGGATGCGTTTCCCCGGCCGGTCGGAGTGGACGGAGCAGGCGAGAGCCTGTGAAGTCGAGCTTGTTTTCACAGCTCGCTCTGGATGTTTCCTGTCAGGAGTGTCTGCAAACATCTGCAGCTTTGTTCATTATCATTCTGTTTTTTTTTATTCTTTATTTACCCAATGAGCTTTTGCTGAGAGCACACACAGCTTTTTTTTTTTTTTTTTAGCTTGGGATGAAATTTATGCAGCCGTAAATGAGTCTGTGAGCTCCCAAACCGGTTCTAAAACTTGCAGCGAAATCTATTCTTTTCAATAATTACTTTTTAACCCGATTGTTCATGCAAATTCCAAATGAGTCCCAGTTTTCTTCCCTAATGATACAGTCATACAGCTCCTCACACTCCCATAAATATATATTACAGCGTTTCCTCCCCTTACATCTATACGCTCTTCATCTATGCACACAGGCACAACCATACATCTGAATGTTCTCTTGTACAGAATTCTAATCTGCTCCAAACATCTTTGTTATTGTACATCCTCTTCACCTTCAGTCACTTATTCTGACTCTTCTGAGCTACTTCCACCTGCTCCTCCAGGGAGATATAATCTCTGTCTCTGGGTCTCCTCCCAGATGAACACCTCCCCAGAGAGTTGTCCATTAGGCATCCCGAGCATATGCTAAACCACCTCAGCTGCTTCCTCTCATTGTGGAAGAGCAGCACATCTACTTTTAACCTGTCCTGTCAGTGAAGCTGAGTCCATACAACCTGCAGAAGAAAACTCATGCCTGTTGCTAGTATTCATGATCTCATTCACCTGGGTTTTTGTGTTAGGGTTAGGTGTTAAGGTCGCAGCTGAGAAAGACAATATCTGACACGTAGCTTTAAAATCCTCTGTCTGCAGTCATGTCAAAGAAGTCCCAACCTAAAGTTCTGACCTCTCTGCATTATTAAGTTGTACCACTGTTCAGTTTAACTCTGAGGAGTTGAGTTCTATGTCTGCTCACTGCAGCCTCGTTTCAAGTCAGACTGCTCCTTCAGTCTTGCATCTTAATGAAACGTGCTGGCTGTGTGTGTGTGTGTGTGTGTGTGTGTGTGTGTGTTGTCTCTCATGTTTGACTCCTCCTGCTCCCCCGAGACCTCTGCACAGACCTACTCTCACCTCTCGCTTTCTTCTCAATCCCTCTCACTCCCTCCTCCTCCTCCCCTCTAATCCATGCTCTCGCTCTCCTCCTCTCTGAAGGATCCTCTGTTTACATAATCAACGTGAATTCCTCTGGTGACCCCCCCCATTCTCCCACAACTCCTTCTCTCCATCTCTCCTTCTCCCTCCTCTGTTTTGTCCTCAATCTGACTCATTCCTCTGGGTCTATTTTTATCCCTCTCTCCCCTCCGTCTCTCTCTCTGTGTCTCTCCCCCTCCACATGTAATCAGCGCTCTCTCCGCTGATGAGCGTTATGATTGAGCGTAGACTAAACGCAGAGTGAGAAGCGGAGAGTCGGACGCAGCGTGAAGGATTCCTCCTCTGTCTTCTTCTCTCCGTCTCGTCACCTCAGACCGTCCCTCCTCGCTCTCTCCGGTCAGACTCACCCTCTCACCCCGTGTCTGTCTGAGTGACTGTGTGACTGTGTGTGTGTGTGTTGTACTGTATACGTGCGCACACATCTGTGTGTGGGCGGGAGCGTGTAGGTGCACGTGATGGACGGAGCTGCAGTGGAGAGGAAGCCTGCTTCGTTTGTTAGTTAGTCAGAGCCAGCACTTTGCATATGTGTGTCAGGATTAATGATAATGTTAAAATGTTGCGCGCAGCCTAAATTGTTTCGCCCGCAGGGGAAAAGAGGATAAATCTGTACAGACGTCGAACTAAATACTGAGAAATTAGACAAAAGTGTAACGCATTGTGAAAGGCTCGTTTGTAACAGCTGACGCCATGCGAGCAAGTCAAACAAACGCTGGAATGAGCGTTTATGAGTGCTGACTCATCAACACGACTACTTTGCCTCAAGTCAAGCGTCTACTCTTTCTCTCTCTTTGTCTATTAGCCAGAAGTGGAATAATTGCGACTAAATGGTAATTACATGCTGTCAACAGCCAAAATGTTGAAAAAGTCAGAATCTGGTGTAAAATGAGTTCATGGAACGTATTATTACAGCTAACTCCAGATTATCGCTGGATGTAGTTTGGTTAAAAAGTTGTCGTGTTTCCTTTTTCATCTGTGAATGTGGAATATGCGCATCTTGCCGTGATTCATCTTATCAATCTTGGGTGTTTCCATGCGCAAGATATTCACAGTGAAGATCTAACTTGTTTACAGCACAAAGCTAAGTATGAAAATAATTTTTTAAGAAAGTTTAACGATTAGCATCTCATCCTCGTACACTGAGGGGCACAAATGTCCTTCAATGCTGCATTCAAAAAAATGAGAGAAGAAAAGAAAGTGCCTCCTCCTCCTCCTCCTCCTCCTCCTCCTTCTCATCTTTCTTTCTCCACATGTAACCACAACTATCTCTCCTCCCAGGACCCGTTTGATGCAGAGCTTCAAAGAGTCGCACTCCCATGAGTCCCTGCTGTCTCCCAGCAGCGCCGCCGAGGCGCTGGACCTCACTCTGGATGAGGACGCCATCATCAAACCCGTGCACTCCAGCATCCTGGGACAAGAGTACTGCTTCGAGGTGAGAGCTGCGCTGCACGCTGTGCTCCCAGCAACACACACACACACACACACACACACACACACACACACTAACACACACTAACACACACTAACACACAGTAATAAATGTTGTTCCAGCCTGACAAGTGACACTGATGTGAACAGAGAATGTTTTTTTTTCGTTTTTTTTTTCTTTTTACCACATGTGACAAAAAAAATGAAAGGACACAGAAATGAACCCTAGTCCCAACATAATTCCCAGCTCTTTCCATCACGTCGCCATTAGCGGAACATGACATGAGGTTGAGAGTGAATGCAAGTCATTGTTTTGGCACCTCAGTTGCAGTCTCCATAGTTACTAATGGCTGTGGTTGTTGAATTTACCATTGGCTATAACCTCAGGTGACTACGGCATCGGGAACCAAGTGCTTTGCGTGTCGCTCAGCTGCAGAGAGAGACAAATGGATCGAGAACCTGCAGAGAGCTGTCAAGCCCAACAAGGTGAGGGGAGAGAAAGGGATGCGGTAGAGGAAGAACAAAAAAAAACAAAAAACAAAACGGATGATCCCTCTGTCTGTGTGTCTCTCTCTCTCCTCCCCGTCTCTCGTCGTTGTCTGTACTCAGTGAGAGCGCACCGCTTCATGTCTCTGTGTGAACTCCATCCTCGTGTCTGTGTGTGTCTGTGTCGAGCTACTTAGCCGCTTTCTCCCGAGCAGAAAATGTTAAAGCTGCATGAGGGTCAGAGGGTCGAGAGACAAAAAAGCTCCGGGGAGCCTCGGTGTCGTGAGCCTCATGCAAGAACCTTGTGTACAAACACATTCATTAACAGCTGCAAATAAGTGATCTGAGAGCTCTGTGGCCTTCCTCAAATTCCTGACACTTGAAGTCCTTTCACAGACAGAAAGTGTTGAACAGACGGTTGTTTCTACTCACTGGGGAGAAAAGCACTCAGCATCCATCTGAAGTCCTGACACCTACCTCTGGGTTTGATTATGACACTGAAACTTTAAGGAGAGACAGATTTCAGGGTGTGACATGCAAGGTAGCTTTCAGAGATTAAGTTTAAGACATTCAAAGAGCTGAAATTGTGAGATACAAGGTTTGAAGTTCTGCCAAAACCATCTGAGTGCAGGTGCTCCCTTTTCCACCCTGTATCTCAACATGCAGTGGTTCGATTTAAACCCCTGATGGTTGTAGCTCGCAGGTGTTTGCTAGTATTTTAGCTGCACTTTTTGCTTTTAGTCTCTAAAACTTAGATTCAGATTCTGTCTTTCCATGATCTGCTATGAACATAAAACCACTGCAGATTGGTTAGTCCTTCATTTTTTCACTGATCTCTCACTCTGGTTTGTCTCTGGGTTGTCCATTCTCCAAGGTGATTTCTTATTCTTATTCTTCTTAACATGTATCAGCCTATGTTTCACCTCGTACAACAGTCAGAAATATAAGACATTTTGCAGCATTAAACCTCAAGTTCCCTCTTTGTTTCTGCAAAAAGCGCTGAAGTTTTGTGGGCAAAAATGAAAACATTCTTGCATGAGGCCCAGTGTCATCATGTCCACGTTTGCGTCCAGATTAGATGTAATCAGAGCAGGTTGGAACCTCTTCTCCTGGACGATGTGAGCAGGTCTGAAGGTGTGTGTTTTCCTCTAAAGAATCCCGAGTGCAGCTTTAAGATGCTGTGATCTTGTTTCCATCCTCACAGCTTAAAATAACCTTCCCCCCGGCTCCGGGAAAAACCAATATCCTAATTTTCACCCTGATATCGCATTTGTGTAAAACCGTCCCAACTGTCTGTTATTAAAAAAAAAGAAGAAGAAGAAGAAGAAGAAGTGAGTTCTGCCTCTTTGAGGGCGTCCTGGGACTGGTAGTTATTACAGAGATGAAACATCGGCCGGGTTGAATGCTCGGTCCAGATGCCGTGGCCGTGGGGGTCCTGGCTGAGTCATGGAGCTCCAAGGACTCCACAAAGGGGGGCTCTCCATCCCCCCCTCCCCTTCACGCTGCAACAACAGTCACAGTTCATGTCCAACCAGATGCACCGACAGAGATAAAAGTCTTATTATTACGAATCTTAACTTTCAGGAGCCGTTTGCATCCCCTGCTTCAAGCTTTGATTGTCTGGATTTTTCTTCTTTTTTAATATGGAGGCAGCCTCTTCACTCTGCATTAGTCTTTCACTGCTCTTTTTTTCGAGGTTGGGGGGGTGGTAGCTAGATATGAAAGAAGCTACGGAGGATGTAACACAGTAGAGAGGCTCATGCTGGCGCTGCAGCGCTGCGTGTGCACCAGCTAGCTGAGCCACCAGATGCCCAACACATTCAGACTCTGAGCTTTGGAATTAATTATGCCTTGTGTTTGGTGCTGCTTATCAAAGAACACACAGATGGAGAACTTGAGAGTCGCGGTTCGGGCCCATGCCCGCGTATCGAGGCGTCTAAATTAGGACCTATAATAGTTTGAAGCAAACTAGCATCAGCGGCATTTAGAGCCCCGTCCAGATGACTCAGTTCAACATCACTCCGCAAATCGACGAGGCTCTCTCTCTCTCTCCTCCCATGGGGGATGTCAAATATAGCTCAGGCTTTGTGATCATTATCAGGAGGTGTTGCTGTCTAAGGAAACATTCCCGCCATTGTCTGTGCCTCTTCCACGCAGCACATGTGTCATTTGTGTTTCTCTTGGCTTGAGTGTACTACTCTCCTCTTCCTCCTCCTCCTCCTCCACCTTTTCATCCCTCACATCTCCCGTTATACTTCCTCTCTGTGTCGCTGTCACGCTGCCTTCCTGTGCCTGTGCTCAAGTCCAGAGCTGAGTTTATCAATCGCAACACAGCAGCGCAGCCGCCATGTCACCCCGCCACCATCTCCTCTCTGCTGCTGCCGGTTGACCTGCTGTCACACACACACACGCACACACACACACACACACACCGTCTCCGTTTCCCTCCTTTTCTGTTTGTCATGTCCTCCCCCCTCCCTCGCATCTCACCATCTCTGTGACTCTGCCGCACGCCTTGCCTGCTCTGACTCGACCTCCGTCTCCACGCAGGACAACAGCCGGAGGGTGGACAATGTGCTCAAACTGTGGATCATCGAGGCCCGAGAGCTGCCGGCCAAGAAGCGCTACTACTGCGAGCTCTGCCTGGACGACATGCTGTACGCACGCACCACCAGCAAGCCCCGCACCGACACCGTGTTCTGGGGCGAGCACTTCGAGTTCAACAACCTGCCCGCCGTCCGCAACCTACGCCTTCATCTGTACAAGGAGACGGACAAGAAGAGACGCAAGGTAACACAGGAGATCTGACGCCCCAGAGCAGTTGTAGAAGTAACTAATGGTCTCTGGGGCTAGAACAATATAATTGTTGCATTTTTCTTGTTTTGTGTTCTTATGGTAACAGTCACAAACATCCACGGCTGTAAATGAATGCTAATGTACGAACAACGAAGACGAGTTTACTCGTGAAAACAAACATGGAGCATCAGCTGCTGTGTTTCTCTGATTGCCCACATCCATTGCCACGATTGACAGTTTCTTGTCACTCTCCATTACATTACATAAGAACTAATGCAGAGTTATGATTGGTTGTAAGCAATGACTGATTAACACAGCATGATTTTCTGAGATTAAACCTCGAGTTGTCGAGTTGTCTGTGTGCCCTTGTGTCGTCCCTCTCACTACGTACAGCAGATTATGGTCAAAGGCCCCATAAGAAATCATAAATGTTAGAGTGGAATGAAACTTTTGTTACTCGAAATGTTTCCCCAAAATGGTGATGTTGTTTTGCAACATTATTGCAACATTATTTTGTTGTTTTTTTGTTGTTTTTATAAGTCAGAGTCAAGTCTAGTCAACTCAGAGTTTAACACTGCCATAGCCAGAAATAGAGAAAAGCAGAAATTATCGTCAGTGGAGTCATTACTGAGTCACTGAGGTGGATCAGCTCTCCTGCCTGCTTCCTAACAACACCCGCAGATTTAGTGCTACTCTTCATTTATTTGCAGCTGAAGCTTTAAAGGAAAACTAGAACCAACAACCTCTTTCACCTTGGCTTTGTTCAATAGGGACAGTCTATTCCCACCCAAAGATGTACAGCGGGTCCCAAAGCGTCATCACCTCCTCACATGGAGAACTTTTGAGACCTTTGCAGAAACAAATCGTAATGTTCCCTCCATCTGTCATCGTACCTTCTTTATACCCTTATCCTGTCAACTATCTCTCTCTCTCCCTATCTCAGGAGAAGAGCACATACTTAGGACTTGTAAGCATCCCCATCTCCAGCATCACGGGTCGTCAGTTTGTGGAGCAGTGGTACCCGGTCATCCAGCCCAGCGTCCTCACCAAGGGGGCCGGCGTGGGTGGAGGGAAGATCATCAACGCATCGCTACGCCTCAAATCCCGCTTCCAGACCATGAACATCCTGCCCATGGAGCTGTACAAGGAGTTCGCCGAGTACGTCACCAACAACTACCGCACCATGTGTGCCGTGCTGGAGCCTGTGCTGAGCGTCAAGAGCAAAGAGGAGGTGGCCTGTGCTCTGGTGCACATACTGCAGAGCACAGGGAAGGCCAAGGTATGGGGGGTTTGTTACGCCCATCTCAGACATCTCCTGGCCTGTGGCGAGGAGCGGTGATTCAGCTCTCCTCTCTCCGCAGGACTTCCTGTCGGACATGGCGATGTGCGAGGTAGACAGGTTCATCGACCGAGAACACCTTATCTTCAGAGAGAACACTCTGGCCACCAAAGCCATAGAAGAGTACCTCAAACTGATCGGACATAAGTACCTCAAGGATGCGATAGGTGAGTGGCAAACTGTGACCGATGTCACATGTTTGTTTGTTTGTTTTCTGATTCTTTATGTGCTTAAGTTGCTTTTTTTTACTCTACAACTGTATCCATCGAGTCCAGGCTCTATCAAAATTAGTGCATCACATGTAAGGCAAAAAGAGTAAAAGACCTCAAATATCAACATCTGAAGTCAACTTTAAATGCCAAACTTGAGGTCACAGCACATATTTCATCCATGGAGTGCTGCTCAAACTGCATTTTACATAAACCAGAGGTGTTATGTAAAGGTGACGCAGTGTGCACATCGAAGATAATGAATGCTATAAAATAATAAAACTTTCCAGAGTAATGAATGTAAAATTGAGGACAATGTTAAATGAAATCAGTATGAACTGTCACTTTGATTCAGTAAAGAGTAAAGAGACATTTCCAAAAGTAATTTGCAGAACTTTCTATGCAGAGGTTTGAGGGCCGGTACGGCTCCTCCTGGCTGCTTTGCCTGGGCTCCGTCTGCGTTTAATGCTGTAATGCTTGGCGCAGCCTGGGCAGCGGCTCCTCGCTAAACCATTTACAGCTTTGTAAACAATAATCCAATTTTTTAAAAAATCAATTGTAGGAGAGACAGAAAAGCGGTGCAGAGATGCTGTGGTGGCTGTGCTCTGCCGTGCTTCACTTGCACAGCTGCATCTCTAAAAGTTAAGGCTGAGGAGGCTTCTCCAGTTTTCTGCTAATTCAGTTAAAAGATCTTTGCAATAATCCAGGGCAGAGAAACACTGAGACGCAGATCAATTTCTTTGCATCGGGAAGAAAAGCATGATGTTACTCAGCTGGAAAAAATGAAATCAGTACCATGTTTTTTATATACAAAAATTGACACAAACATTTTGGGGGGCTTTTAAAGAAAGGTTGCATAAAGGTTGCCTTTCAAGCTGCAGTTACTGCCTTATCACAATGCGGTCCAGATCTCCTAGCCATATCTTGGTTTTGCTATTTTTTCTTCCCTCTTTTCTCCCCATCATTGCCACCGCCTCCTGTGATAACAGCACTGAACTGATGAAATGTCATTTGTAGGGGAGTTCATAAGGGCCTTGTATGAGTCGGAGGAAAATTGCGAAGTGGACCCCATGAGAATACCACCCTCTGTGCTCCCGGACCACCAAGCCAATCTCCGGATGTGCTGCGAGCTGGCACTCTGCAAGATCGTCAACTCCAATTGGTGAGCGGTGTGAACGCCGTGCGAGGCTCGGCCGGGGTCTCCAGCAGGTCGGCTCTGATCGCGCTGTGCGTCTCCTCCTGTCCTCTCCAGCGTTTTCCCCCGAGAGCTGAAGGAAGTGTTTGCCTCCTGGAGAGTGCGCTGTGCCGAGCGAGGTCGGGAGGAAATCGCCGACCGTCTCATCAGCGGCTCCCTCTTCCTGCGCTTCCTGTGTCCCGCCATCATGTCCCCGTCGCTCTTCAACCTCACCCAGGAGTACCCCGACGAGCAGACGTCACGCACGCTCACCCTCATCGCCAAAGTAGTGCAAAACCTGGCAAACTTCTCCAAGTCAGTTTATCACCCAAGTTTAACTTTTTTTCTGCAAAATTCTTTTCCCCTTGCATCCAGTTGTTATGAAGCACAGGACTGTATCTTAGCATTAATAGAGGTCATAGAGCTCACCAGCTTTTCTTATTGCTGTTTGATTATATTAACATTGTTACAAGATGCAAACAAGGTGCATGACTATATACACCAGAGGATAGTATAACATGTAAAACAGTATAACAAGGTAAGAATTTATAGTGAAGACCCTGAGGTATACAAGATATGCATACAAGATATGTCTCCTATAATTGATATATAACAGTGAGGTAAACTCACTGAATCTGATACCATTCACACTAGTAATGAGGGGCATTCAGGTACCATCGTAAATTTGAGAATCTGATTACCGCTGTCAACTAATCATTGCCCCACTTGGGCCACCCCTACAAAAAAGATATCTGGACACGCCTCTGAGTTACAGGCCTCCAGGAACCATGGTGCAATAACACTGTTACCAAAGGGCTCGTTTTGGTTTATTTGCACAGACACACGTCTCCTTTCGCTCCAACTCCTTCGAGTCGTTCTCTGGATTTATGGATTCTCACTAGTGGTGTAAGACTCAGAAACATAGCTCCCTCATTTAATGTCACCCTTGTGTTTTTTTCCTGCTTTTTCCTCCCATCTTCATCCCGTGCGCAGGTTCGGCAATAAAGAGGAGTACATGTGTTTCATGAATGAGTTTTTGGAGATGGAGTGGGCCTCCATGCAGCAGTTCCTGTACGAGATCTCCAACCTGGACAGTGTCAGCAACGCGGGCGGCTTCGAGGGATACATCGACCTCGGCAGGGAGCTGTCCATCCTGCACAGCCTCCTCTGGGAGGTCATGGCTCAGCTCAGCAAGGTGAGCAGCGAACAGGAGCTCTTTCTGGAACAAATGTTCACAACATCTGGGGCTCACTGAAGCTCTCTCTTGTCTCCTTAAAATGCTCTTACACCAACTTTTTGATTTGTCACGAAAAAATCAGAGAATGTCTCTCATTTCCTCATCAGTACAAAGGACCAAAGGAAGAGTATTTTCACATCGCAACATGAAAAACAGATTGTTAAAGCATCATACAGTATAGTATATTTATAATCATTAAAAAAGTAATCATGTGACACTGAACCCTTTCTTTTTCCTCAGTAAATTGACAAGTAGTAAGAGATTTGACTGAAGCCCTTTGACTTGAATGTCGTTCTTCATAGATTATGTTGTGCAGGTAATGATTGTGTTCCACTCGAGGTTTTATTATGTTCAACTAAATGAAATGTCAGGACTGAATTTCAACAATATCCTGTCAGGAAGGTCTCCTCTCTCTACTGTCTGCCCTCAAACTGTTTCAAGTCTCTAATCAGGCCGGAGCTGTCGTTCAGCACCAGGAGAGTGGGGGTGGAGGCGGAGGACTAGTGGGGGTGGAGGCGGAGGACTTAGAGTAGAAACCTATTCGTCAGAGGAGCTCAAAATGAAACTCGCAGTAAAACTCAGGCTTTCATTCCTTTCATGGCAGGACGCCATCATCAAGCTGGGTCCTCTGCCCCGCCTCCTGAATGACATCAGCATGGCGCTGCGCAACCCGCACCTGCAGCGACAGCCGAGCCACCAGGCCGACAGGGTGCAGGACAGGCAGGCGGAGCGGCTGCTGTCACGGCCCAGCTTCAACCGGGGAATCTCATCCGAGTTCCAAAACCTCATGATGAGGGATATGAATAGGTGGGCGGAGCTACAGCAGAACCGGTGTCACTCAAGTGACTCCAAGTAGCTGTCTGAATCATCTTCAAATGAATCAAATGTACAAGGGCAGTCAGTGATTGATTATGGAATCAGGGAAAGTGGTAATATTACCTGAATATGTAACCAGGCCAGCCCTGAATGTCAGCTAACATTAGCAACGTAGTAAGTAAAAACAATAAGTGAGTAATAATAATGCCAATGGTAATGACAAAATAATAACTAATATTAACAGAAAACTTGAATAGAAATTGTTTTAGTTAAATTATAGATATATATAGTTATATATGGATAGATATAGATGAATGAACAGAGAATAGATTGCTCTCTGTCGTGTGTTTTTGTATTTATAGACCTTGTTCCTCCACATAAATAAATTGTCTTCACAGTACATACTTTAATTCGAGATAACTCACATTTGAGATTCACAAAACACTTCAAAATGGTTCTGTGTTTGGTGTTCGGTGTATAAAAGAGAAAATGCTGGCAGAGCTGAGCCTCCTGATCAGTCGCTGACTCGTTCTGTTTTCCAGCTCTATAGATATCACTCGTTTGCCTTCCCCCACCTCCACCGGCGGGGTCATGCCATCCCGCTCCCAGATGAGTTTTCAGGACCGTGACCACCCCCATCGAGCCTCCTCCAAAGACATGTTTTACGTATCGCGCCCTCCCCTGGCTCGATCCAGCCCCGCCTACTGCACGAGCAGCTCTGACATCACGGAGCCAGACCCCAAGGTAAGTTCTGTCCTGCTGACACGAGGGAATCATCATCCCATCCACTAGGTTTTTACCTTAACCTGAGTGAGGTCAGTATGACGATGCATGTCGGTCATACTTAACAGAATCTGCCATCGTGTGATCGAGGCTGTAGTAGTTTATCATGACATCTGCTTTTTTTTTCCACTGATTCACCTCGCAACTCATCCTAGCGGTATTTCCTGGGAAATACCTTGAGGCATTCCGATATCCAGGCCTCGCGGTAAAAACACCCCGCACCACCCTCACCCATACCATCCGTGACCACCCTAACATACATGATAGAGTTAACCACAGGGGGCGTCTAGCCTCTCATATTCCTGACTACTCAGGTGCTCAGTGTCAATAAAAGCGTATCTATGATGGACCTCCAGGATTCCCGAATGAACAGCGTGTCTAACCTGCAGTCGGTGGACATGCTCAACTCCTCCCAGGCCTCCATCGCCGGCATGGGCAGCTTCGGCGGGCTGAGCAGCGGAGGCGGTGGCGGCCTGGGGTCGGGCCTGAGCAGCCAGCTGCGGGCCGGTGGGAGGTTGTCAGCTGGCTCTGGCGGCTCCAGCATGTCCGGCGGCCTCCGGCTGAGCCAGCTGAGCCAGATGGGCACCACCACCGACTCGCTGTCCCAGCAGCAGCAACAGCAGGCCGCCGCCATGCGCTACCCGCTTTCCTTCCAGAATCCGCTCTTTCATCTGGCGACCGCTGACGGGCCCCAGCAGCAACAGCTCCATCACCAGCACAGCCGCGCTCAGCCCCCGGCGCCGCTGCTCCTGGCCCCCGAGCCCGAGCCCTCTCACCAGGCCTACATCCCGCAGTTTGCCCACGGGGGGTTCTCCCGCAGCGAGGACCTGTCCACCCTCAGGACCAGGGACGGGCACCTGGGTCAGCCCAGCATCATCCACTCACACAGCTACAGCGACGACTACAGCAGGGCCGACTACGGACGCAGGCAGATGTCCATGCAAGTGCAGGTACGCGCGGGGCCATCAGCATTCCCATGATGCTTCTGTGTGATCTTATTCTGATGGATGTGGCAGTTCAACTAATGATTGTTTTCTCTATCATCTACCTGAAACCCAAAGAGCCCATAGTGACATCCCTATGACAGAGATAGAGGTTTCATAAATTACTTATAATAGCACTGGGTACATAGAATTCAGTACATATGAATATATGTATACGCACATAACTCTATACACATAACTCTCTAAAGAAATAAAGGATTGAATAATCCTAGAACCATGTAAAATCTGAGGCACTAAAGTCCCCCAGTGTTTATACATAAGATGAAATCTCCTATTCTCTGGCCAACTTTGTAAGGATTCTGGTTCTTGACTGACATTAGAAATTAGTTGACACCTATAAAAGTAAAAGGCCAAAACAAGTCTAATGACAGTTGGCTCAAAACGTGCATGACTATGAAATTCTCAATGTATGTACACTTAGCCAGCTCTTATATCAGCCAGCTCTGCCCCAGGGTGTCCAACAGATGACTTAAATATACAAAAAAGAAAAGTAACAACATAAGCATTTTAGTAAAGTTCATATAAGTCAAAAAATATGAAATGACCCAGTTGTGAGATTTGATGATTATAGCATGGCGGGATGAACTCAAGCTCTTTGGCTTTCGGTCAGTCAGATGTTGAACCATCCTCGACATCATCTGACATTTCATGGATTGAACTTTGATGAAATAATCAGCACATTAACAAAGACTGAAAACAATCATTAGTTGCAACTCGTATTTGACGGTCGATCGCAGCCAGGCTGGAACGACGGGATCAGAATAATGGGGATGAAAAGACCTCAAGCTCATGGAGTCATCGCTCCAGCCGATGACTCCATGAGTCATCACACCATGTACATCTGCAGTGTCGACTTCTGCTGCATTCATGTTATTCCCTTTATGAATTGTTTCTCCTCGTTGTCTGGTAGTGATGGGCGATAAAATGATATTTATCCCCACATCACTTTCCTTGACACATGTATGAAGATATATGAAATATATATAAAAAATCATATGAAGCCGATAGGTATTTATATTTTGGATTTTATATGTGTGACTACAGTGTGTCACATGAAATGTAGGGAAAACAGCAATCACAGACTGCAGCAACTGGGTAAAGAATATATATGTCAAGAATTTTTATTGTTATAATATGAACTTTCGTGGGTCTGTTTTCTTGGTCATGAATTATTCATCACATTCAAACTGACGAAATAAGCCTTCTAGTGTCTTCAGATTTCGTGACTAATAAGGAGAATTTAAGCTTGGCAAAAATAGGGATTGGATTTATATAGTTATGTATATCAACATCAAACCATATATTGTGTGGTATATAACATGTGGAATGGGGCCCGGCCCTATGCTCTGGTATCAACACAGAAGCTCTGGCACATTGATTTAATCAGAAATGCCTCAGATTCTATTTTACAGCCCTTTACAGGATCATATCCTGTTAGTGTGTCACCTGGAAGTGAAACGACGTTCTCAAACTCCCAGATTGTTTTCCCACAGGTTTCAGGTGAGGCTGACACACAGGGCTTCACTCTCCGCTCTGCTTTGCAGGACAACCTCCAGCAGCAGCAGCAGATGATGGGCATGAGCTCCCAGACAGGAACCTCCCACTCCTCCCTGGCCACCACACCCCCCTCCACCGTTCAGCCCATGCGCCAGAGCTCCGTGGCTCCGCCCCCCACCCAACGCGTCAAGTCCCAGACGTCCCACCAGCTGTCAGTCAGCGCGGCCGCCGCGCCCGCCGCCCCGGCCAAGACGCGGCCGCAGAGCGGGAACCTGCTCCAGTCCCCGGAGTCCGGCTACGGCGGCCGGCAGCACGGCTCCCGGCAGCTGTCCGTCAAAGACAACACGGCCCCGGGGCTGCCCCACCAGCAGAGCTCGGTCAGGGAGTCAGGCAGTCCGCAGGGAACCACCAGTCAGAGCGCTCAGCAGTCCCCGCAGCAGCAGTCGCAGCCGCAGCAGCAGCACCTGCTTAAACCCACCATGAGCAAACAGGTAACACCTGCACAGCCCCGACACC
This sequence comes from Karalla daura, assembly GCA_029224185.1. NCBI lineage: Eukaryota > Metazoa > Chordata > Actinopteri > Chaetodontiformes > Leiognathidae > Karalla > Karalla daura. The sequence goes on along the minus strand of CM055191.1, from coordinate 4,671,557 downwards.
TGCATCTGAGCAAGGAGGGTGTCCATCCTGCAGGATGGGAGACAGGTCAGAGGATCTGTGGCTCTCTGAACTTACTCACAGTGCAGTTTCATAGATAGGCAGTCGGATAGATGTATAGTTATCTAGAAAGATATGTCGATACTTAGGAAGGTAGATACATAGATGCAGAGATCGATATATCTATGGAAAGAGTGGGAGCATAAAACACCAATAACAGTTATGCATGAGTCTTTGAATTTGGTGTGTGCCTTAATGTGTGTGTGCGTGTGTGTGTGCATGTGTGTGTGTGTGTGTGTGTGTGTGTATAAACAGTGAGCGTTAACCCTATAAGTTAACACTATAAGAGGCAAGTTGTTGAGTCCCACTAGGGTCCAGAGATGTACTGTCACTTCAACATCACAAAAACTGTTTTCTCTTGATTTTTCTCTTGATTTCTCTTGATGACTCTTGATTTTTTTTTGGAGGATGTCCAGTGAAAACTGTTGTGTTAGCTCAGCTCATACAATCAGTGACTCAGCTGCAGTGGAACAAAGTGACAGGAATTACATAAGAACCTGCAAAGGCTGCACACACAAATCTTGTATCATGAAAAAAGGGAGAACAGACAGAGAGAGAACACGGACAGGGACAACAAAACATTGGACACTATGGAGGTTTTGGACCTGCTCTGCCATAAATACCATACTATGGAGCGTGGTCCCCTTACATCCCTATGTAGCTCCCACTCGCTGTTTGTTGTGGACCTGACCTGCATTCAGTAACAACCTGTATGTTCTCACATTCAGTGTGCGGGCCTGTCTCCCCAGGGCTCCCAGTCTCCATCCACCCTCAACCCCCCGACCCCGGCCAACGAGCGCACGGTGGCCTGGGTCTCCAACATGCCTCACCTGTCGGCCGACATCGAGAGCTCGCGCATCGACCGCGAAGAGTTCAAGCTGAAGGAGTACTCAAAGAGCATGGACGAGTCTCGCATGGACAGGGTATGTATCCTGTGATTTTGACATAATAGCATCAAAAAGAAGTCTTCCAAGCAGAAGCAGAGGAACACTGAGTCTTGTGTGCCGTGGCCGAGCAGAAGGAGCTCTGATCCGATCGAAGCTCAAACACTGTGGGAAGCAGCAGCAGCCCAAATGTTCTTCAATGTTTCCCAGTGTTTGGTTTATTCTCTGTACGTTAGCCCTCAAGCTGCCGCTTCTCTTCTTTGGAATATTCTGTCCTTTCTCCTCTGATGCATGCATGTACAGCCACTTTCACACGTATGATGCAGCCTCACGCAGCATTTACATGTCATTGGGATAAGAGATGTATGTGAATGCATTGCCGACCGTGTCCAAAAGCTGGATGAGATGCAGAGGCTCGTGTGTGAAGGGATGCTGGGTGAAACACGACGTCTTAGAGGCTGTTAGCCGATCACAGGACTCATGATGTATTCCCCTTCGTCCTGGCTGCATTGGTCACTGATTAAAGTGCCCCAAGGAAGAAGAATCAGAGTCCAGCTGGACTAATGTGGAAATTTGAGTTAATTTGGAACACAAATTCATTTGTTTTGAAATGTGATGCAGTGTTTCTAGGTTGCTGCATTCTTCTGATGCATTCATTCTGTGTCCTGGTATGTTTTTGGTTTTTGCATCTTTTCTATATTTGGCCGTGCAGTGCATTTTCCCTTCTGGTCCTCTGTGGACAGGTGCTTACTGTCTGTATGTAAAACCTCTTTGTACCATCAACGTTTCTAATGCGGCTGTCCTCCTCTTGCCTTAGGTACGAGAGTACGAGGAGGAGATAAACTCCCTGAAGGAGCGGCTGCTGATGTCCCACAAAAAGCTGGAGGAGTACGAGCGGAGGCTCCTCACGCAGGAGCAGCAGACCAACAAGATCCTGCTACAGTACCAGAATCGGCTCGACGACAGTGAGAGGAGGCTACGGCAACAGCAAGTGGAGAAAGACTCCCAAATTAAAGGAATAATTAGCAGGTAAATGGAAGCTGTTGGTGGGATGGAGGGCAAAAGACAGCGGAGACTTCGTGTGGCGTTTGTAGGGAGGCTGCTGGTGGGCCACACTGACTTTATTCTGATTATTGTGATGCCTTTGGTGAATAGACTTTTTACGAGATTCCTTCCAAAATGTGTGGATAAAAAAGTGTCATATTCTCTCAGATTAAGATTGCTGGTAGTGATTAAAATGCAGTTTTGTGCTTGTGCTGAGTGGAGGCACAAGTACGAGCTCAGCAGAACTGGATCATGTTTAACCAGAGTGAAACGTTAACTCAGAGCTTTTTTTTCCCCCTGAGACGCACGTATTGCACATTGGAATCTGACTCTATTTACAGGGGTTGTTATCATGCAGAGAATATATTACAGAGTTTGTTTCAGTTTCATTAAGGGGAGTCGACAGGGAGCTGTACAGTGTATTGAAAGTCAAAGCTGCGGACATGTAATGAGTGGTAAATGAAAGGACAGACTATCGTAAGGAAGAGATGGTACGCTCTGATAAGAGCGCAGGGCGTGTTCCCCTGGCAGACGCTTCTGTTCAACCGGACGAGTTGAGCCGGACAAAGGAGTCTTTGATTATCCTCTGAGCTCTTGTTGTGGCAGATCTGCTCACAACACCGTCAACTTGTTGTTAAGGGACATCATATCTGGAAGACTCTGGAGGACTCGGACTCATTTGTCGGGCGCTTGAGTGAGATGGTAACGGCACAGTTTTTGAGAGTAGTCTTTCGGTTTCCTCGACTCCTCACAATTAAGTAGTGGATGGGAATGGAGCAAATTATCGATGGCATCTCAGTGGTATTCAAGCATGAAAACCAAATGTTTGCCGTGGATTACGTTTGTTTTCCTTTTCCTTGAGAGTCCAGATAAATCAGGAAAGAGGAGCTCAATGGTTGTTTTTTGTACACAACTTAAAATAGTCTGTGGTCTGCATCTAAAGGGTGCATGTCTGTGACAGAGAATATTGCCACTTCTAATCCACTCCAGGAACGAAGACGTGGAATGAAGACAGAGACAGTCCTGCTCGTCTTTAACGGGAAAGCATCTTAACCTTGTATATAACACCACCTTTAGTCCATCCTCCCTCCCGTATCCTTGTGCTGTTGCACGTATCATCGGCCATTTTTACGAGCAGAGCTTTGGAGCGGACGTCTGGATCACGTCAGGCGACTCCACTTAGCTTAATGTTTAGCCGACTCTCCCACGAGGACGCACTGTAAAAAGCACAAGAGGATTTAGAGTTTGAAACCTTCAGAAACACGTCTGCACTTTCTAACGCCACATTGCAGCAGCGTTTTGGACCTTCAGGCCCAGGACTGGAAGACCACGGTGTCATTTTAGATCTTCCATTTTAAAGCACAGTGAACCACGTTCACTGAGAGACTCCTGATGTGTTTCTACAGAGTGACCGTGGAGACGTTTGGGTTTTTTTGGTTGTTTGTTTTTTTTTACACTCCTGCAACGCCGCGGTGTTTATTCAAAGAGGCGAGGGAGTCGCAGACTATGGTGAGGAGTCAAGTACGAGGCATAAAGGAAACATGCCGCGACAGTAAAACATTATCAGAGCACTTAAAGCCAAATCTTTGATCCTTTGCTCCCCTGGAGTAAACGTTGAAAGCAAATACACTAAATCTACTGCACAGACACAGCAGACAGCAGGGCGTGCAGGAGCCCCATGCTGTCTGCCTGCCAGGCATACTGTACGTTTGCAGCTTGTGTGATTTTCATGATCTGACCACACAAGGGATGAATGAAGTAGCAGATCTGAATGCTTCCGAGTCAGTTTCACTCACAACTCACTGAGCCAGACCACGTCCTTGGATGCAGCGCATCATTGCAATTTACAGTTTTAAACGTGATGCAAAGTGTGAATGCCAAGAAACATCCGGGTCGATTGGACAAGTTGTTGACCATAGCCTTATGTTGCTTCATCTCGAATTGATTTTTTTTTCTCTGTTAAATTTTCCGCATTCAGACACATTAAGGTGATGCAAATGCAAGCTCAGGTTCTGCAAAACGAGTGGAGCGCGCGTGAACCCTGAGCTTGCGGTGCCCATGTAGGCTTGAAGACGTCTCTATCTGCAGAACTGAAACACGTAGCCTCGCGTTTCCAGCATCAGAGATTTTCTTTCGGAGAAGCCTTAAATGTTCTGCGCTCAGAGCAAACCCCACACCCCGTCACTAGACCAGACAACGCTTTATGTTCTTAACAATCTAATTTAAACCAAAGCCAAATATTGAGTTTTAGATCACGCTATGTTTGACCCACTGAAAACACTGAATCCACTTTACCTGTAGCACTCACATCTATATTTTTTTCTATAGTGATAAGTTGGCTACAGGCTCTCTATCTCTTCTTTCTTTTGTTTTTCTAAATATTTTAATGCATTTTGGTTATTCTAAATGTAAAACTATTTATCTTCCCCAAGCTGTTTGCTGACAACAAATACGAGTTACGCTCGAGAGATGCGGTAAGTTTACAGGAGGGGAGAAAGAGGATTCTATGGTCTTAATTGTACCTGTCATAGTAATAATCTATTTTTAACTATAATCCATAGTATATTAAAGTCTGTGATGCAAGAGCCATAACAATAATAATAATAATATATTAGATATCTATGAAAATTCTATTGAGAGTGAGATTATAATTATTTTAACCTTGCAATAGCTACGTTTTTAGCAGGAGAAGCGCAATAATATAGATACAGTACGTCCAGGTGTGCTGCCTGTGCTCGTGCACCTGCAGGGCCCTGGCCACGTACGTTGTATGCATCTCGTGTACATACAGAAACTTCCTGCTGAGATCTCTGTCCAGGTGCCATCTACAGTATCTTAGGAGGGGAAAAAAATAATTTAAGAAGTAAAGACCTGGAATACTGTAAAGTGCACAATAACCGGAGAGACAGAAACAAGTGACAACGATGACAACGTGACTCTTCTGCAGAGTGTGTTCCTAAGTTCCCTCCTCTGTTTGTGGCTTGCCTGTACGATGTTTGTGAACCTATCTGCATTTTAAATGAAAGTCTGCTATGGATATTATTTATTACCTAGAGCAAAAGCAAGATTTTTCTTTTCCTCTTTTTCTGTATGATTTTTTTGTTTTCGCTGTATATGCTTGGTATGACTTTTGACCTGCAGTCTGTCATTGGTGGTGTCCAGTGACCTGGTGATCAGAGTAGTCGTTTCAGAAAGCTACGTAGGCAGTAACTGTCATTTACCGTCACAGTATCATTTCAGTATAACTATTAGTAAAAACAAAGGGCACCCGCATCATTTTCTTTCCCCTTCCCCCGGAGATATCGATAATATTCTGGTGTTTGTAGCAAGACTACATGGATAGGTAGGCTGTACAGATTGTACCGCAGCAACACTTATGTTTCAATCTTACAAATGAATTCATAGTGGTGATGAGTTTTGGCTTGATGTGTGCGTGTGCGTGTGTGTGTGTGTGATCAATACTGGTCTGACTGACATGGCTTGTAGCAACAGCCAAGGGTTTATGATCACGTGGACACAGACCTGTGTCAAATGGTTGCAAATAATTCTCAGTTTGTGGTGAAACCAGGAGGATTGGGGTTCGCTCCGTCACGGTAAGTGTTTGGGTCAAAGACACAAAGTGTAAGAACGGAAAGTATTTGCACCTGCTGTTTGATCCAGGTCTGCTGTTTTGTTTTTTATTAATATTATTATGATTATTATTATTATTATTATTATTTCTGATGACTTCACACCAACCTTGACGTCCTATTTGACACCTCTGTCTCTGGCCTTTTTTTCTCTGTAGCAGAATATTCAGACATTGTGACCTCATGTCGGTAAATACTCGCATTGTTTTGACTACGTGTACGACTTGACCTCAGAAGCACACTACTTGAAGTACAACTGCATATGAAAAGCTCAATTTTTTTGTAAACATATCACCCCCACATGAACCATTGTCTGCCTCTTGAAGTCATGTCGAAATCTTAATGCTGTAAACCCATGTTACATTCCATTGTTTTTTGCCGGGACAGTGCTTCGATATTTCTGTCTGTGCTTACAGTGTGATTGATTCTTTTCTTTTTCCTATTCAATTCTTTTGTAAAATAACTCTCAACACTGTACATTATTTATGGAATAAAACATCCAAACGCCTATGTTTGAAACTTCACCTTGTGGATTTTCGTTCTTTATTGTCAGACATGTGCCTCTCTGTGTTGTGAATAAAACACTGTGAATGTGCTTCGAGCGACACAACATGACGTGACAGGTGGGATGCTTATCCTGAGTTGAAACACTGCCATCGATAGGAGTTACTGTCAACCACTGGACTGGAGTTTCACCCACGCCAAGTGGCATAAATCTGCGATTACAAAGGGATAATATTCCAGTCAGCTTATTTTCATGTCAGCAAGTTGCTGCGATATTTCTTCTGCCACTGTAGTTAAAAAAAGAAAATCCTTGGAAACAGCCAGTCCTGTGAAATCTATCATGAATAGAGCACTTTATTTTGTTCTCACACTAACTTGGCATTCATCACCATCCTAACAGTGTTTACTGCTGAGCCAGTTGGCCAGGCAACTTCAAGGTAACCTTGGGTGAGAAAGATCCTTGAATGACCCCATCTGGAGTAAAATAAAAAAAACAAAAAAAAAGCTCCTCCTGGCACGTGGAGAATCACGAGTAGCGGGGGAAAACCTGCACTCACTCAAAACTGCAGCGACGCTCGCTGGTATCTGCGGGCGGACCCTTTGAACTGATTAGTCAAAGGATTTTCCTCTCAAGCCTAGGTCAGTTCCCTGTTATGCAAGACAGGCAATTCCCAGGGGAGGAGGAAGATGATGGAGGGGGGGTTGATGGGAGCAGGAGGGAGGAAGGGAGGGGGGGTTCTGTCTCTGAAATCATTCACTTCACATAACTGGGTCTACTGTAGTTCTCAAAGCTTGGCATGTAATTGCGCTTGGAAAACACCTTTACTTGGGGGGGATGAAATACTTTGATGAATCCCATGAGGCTCGAGGGGGAGGGAGAGATGGGAGGAGAGAGGGAAAAAAAGACAGTGAAAAAAAGAAAAAAAAAAGCTTCCCCAGTGAGGATTGGCTTGGGTTAGTGCCGCTAAGCTACGGCTACGTGAGTTAGCGTTCTCGCTGAGCTGCTGATCCAGGTAACCAAACGTCTCTCCTCTGTGCTGCTGTTGAGCCAGATGTAGCCAGAAGATGCATCTGCTCAACTTATTGTCCAGTATCATCTCGGATTCATAATACCCCCCCTCCCTCCTCTCTCTCTTTCAACTCCCCCCCAACCCTCCCCTCTTCTATCTCCCCCTCTCCCTCTGTCCCTTCCTCTCCCTCTCTCTCTCTCTCTCTGCTTCTAAGACTCATGGCTGTGGAGGATGAGTTGAGAGGAGGACCCATCATTGAGCCAAAAACCAGGATTTTCGCTGATCAGGTCTGTGAGACTGCTTCTTCTCTCGTCGAGTCCGTATGACGGCCCGTGCTGTCAGCTCCCCTCCCCTCACACCACTACCCCCTCCCTCCCTCCCCCCACCACCTCCCTCCTTCTCTCCTCCCTCCCTGCTACTGTTATTATTTTGTCTGCTGTGTGTATGTGGCCCCTCTGACTGTCTTGCCCTGTCCCTGACCCCATCCGTTTGACTGCCATCTGTCCGCCAACACACCTGGGAGCTTTGACGCTCCAACGAGCCTCGCTGTTTGCATTCCTGAGCTCTGGCCAGGTCTTGGCCTGCGATGATGATGATGATGATGATGATGATGGTGATGATGGTGGTGGTGATGATGATGTTGTGGTTGTTCCTGTCGAATGCCTCTGCTGAGCATGTCGGGGTCGAAGTCCATTCTTCACACATGATGTAGCACACTCACACGCAGGTTATTGAACAGCTGAGACCCACATGATGTGCAGGGTGGTTGTTGTGTCCTGAGGAGATTCTCTTCAGTTTTTTTTTTTGTTGTTGTTTGTTTCACACTCTCAGCCCGCCCCCCTTTTTTATTCTGAGATTGAAGTCACACACACACACACACTCACTTACTCTCACAAACACATATGTATTTGCCCAGATCTTTTGATTATTACCAAGAGGCAGATGTAGCCTTAAAAAAATGAAGCCAAGAAACCTTGAAAAGCCTAAAAATGAGTCCAAAATGCCCAATATTAGAGCACAAATAAACATGTTTACAGACAGAAAAATAAGCTGTTACAAGCAGCTGAAGTTTATTCACAGTGGGTGAATTTTCTATAGAAATCACTAGTTTAACTAAAATAATGCTTTTCTTTGCCATTTGCTTGCACTTTAGTTCAGCTAATGCTAATGCTAAGTTATTGGTTCCAAACCCCTCAGTATAAAGCTTCAGTAGCTGCTCCACAGCCATCAGTGTGTGTGGGGGGTTTCTCATGAATCTGAGAAGCTATATTAATGCTAATCCGAGCCTTAAAATAGCTTGTTCCTCTGTAAAAAGAACAACAGCAGCAGTGACAGTGTAGCCCCGCTTGACGCGTTTCTTCTTTCGTTTGTGAATTTCTGTCGGCTAATTGCACAGAAAATCAAAGAGGAGTGTCAACGTAGAAATCCCCATCAGAGGGGAGGAAGGAAGTAATGAAACGTTCCAGAGGGAAGAGCTGACAGAGGCTTCCAGGCACCGACCGATGATCATTATTACAACTAACGTGTCATTTACATTCTGAGAAATCCCACAAGGCTCAAAATATATAGAACCGCATGAATAATACGAGGACAAGTCATCGTTATGACAAGGAGTAGAGTTATCTGGCTGCAACTAATGAACATTTTCATTAGCAATTCAGGTTTTAACCTTTGATTAGATCGACAATTTATTTAGTCTGAGCAGCAAAATTGTCGTTGAGCTTTTGTACAGTTGAAGCAAAAAATAAGTATAGTGACGTGAAGTATAGATGTGAAATATATGAAATATTGGACATTTTTGCTATGCTTTTCTAAGCAATCAACTCCTCCATTTGATCTTTGTTTATTTTTCTCACTTGCAAATATTGTGTTTTCCATGCCAGATGGATAAAGTTTGCAGCGTAGGATGAGGAATAAAGTGCCATAAAGTGTAGGCAATTAGGGCCCAAAAAGGACAGGAACAGAATGTGGGATATGATGTATAGACCGTAACAAAAATAAATAGGTGAAAGGAAAGGAGACGTTACTGTAAATAAAACAGATTCTGGCCTTTCGGAGCCCAATGAATCATGCTGAATCCTGCTCATTGTCTGCAAAATAAGGTGTTGTGCAAACAAAACGCTCACAGTCTTCAAGCAGTGTTTATTATAGAAAAGTGTTTCCATTCTCTGTCTCGGTGCAGGAGTCGGAATATAGACTGCAAACACTTCAGACCACGTAGTCCACGTAGACAAACCCGCTTATTACCACCCGTCCACACTTTTAGTTTGATTGCATTTTAATCGCAGCTCGATCCTTGAGTGGTTACCTTTGTTCAGACGTGAGTGCGCTGTTAGCTCGAGGGGCGTAAACCACGATCAGGCAGGTGCAAAAACGTTCCGCTTCGTCTGCGTGACTCTGTAAGGTTTCCTCTGGTCTGCCTCCAATGCTAAAACACTATCCCAACACATACATTACCTCAGAAACAGACCTCACATTATAGCACAGGCTCAGGAGGGCAAAATCCATCCCACTGCAGGTTCCTACAAAATAAAAGCACTGCATACAGTGGACTCTACCACAGCTAGTACAAGAACATGGATGCTTTAGTAATTTATGAGTGTATGAGTGAGGAAAAGCAACTGATAATGTAAGAACTGCCAAATATAAAGTAATGGGATCTGCAGGTATTTGAAAAGTCATTGAAATTAGCTTAAATATCAGCTTGGAACAAGTTAAGTAAGTGGTAAAAATCAGTACAGTTTATCCAGTAGCACTGTGCTAGAAGTTAAACCTCTGCTGGTTTTGTGTCAGCCTCTGACTGGTTTAACTGGGACAGAGGTGCTTCACTGCAGTCTTTGAAAGCTTAAGATATAAATGTGAGGAACCCTGCAGAAACCCTCTGTAAAATACCAAAAATGTGTCAGAAATGTGTCAAAGAACATAAATAACATTCCATCATTTCAGCAATAAACGATAGATTTCAATAGGGGTGGAATTTATTTCACTCATGCAACAGCATTGACCAGTGCTCACAGACTGGGACTGAACAGCTGTCCCTCAGCAGTCAATGGCACTTTCTGCAGTGTCGGGCAGTTACTGAGCATTATCAGTTGTAGAAACTGAAACCCTTGCTTTCAGTTTTTGACCGTCAGAAAACTGTTTTTTTTTTGTCAAGCCCTCTTCAGATTTTGCTGAACATTGTCAAGTTTCTGTTCAGCAGTGTGTGTTTAAAGAGCAAACTGCCTCTATCATTTATCATATCCACTCTCTTTTGACAGTGTCAGTCGGTGCCACCTCTTATATGTTGGTTTGTGTGAGTGTGTGTGAGTGTGTGTGTGTGTGTGTGTGTGTGTGTGTGTGTGTGTGTGTGTGTGTGTGGCTCTATGAACAGCAAAAAGAAACTTGTATTTGTTGATGTTTTCACTTTGTTTTTCTATGCAATATAGTACATTATTGTGAATATGATTCTGGTCTTTCCAAGTGTGTATCTGCTTTATCTCAGTAGACTCATTGGTTGCATGTTTGATGAGCATGTTCTTCTCACCTTTCCGAACCAGGAGAAACGTTCAATACTCTGCTTTCCAAAGGCTTTTCGACTCACCGGCTGTTTTTATTTATGTATTTAAGATCCAGACGTTGTTTGGAGTGTACAATTTAAGACTGCTTATTTGTTTTTGTCTTCTTGTCTTTGGCATGATTCCTGCTAATGATAGCATAGCATGGCACGCTGCTTTGTCGCTTTCAGGCTGTTGGGTTGTCTGACACGTACGGTTGCCATATGTACCTGTATGTGAATGTGTGTTACTGAGCATTTTATTTATGTATATTTATGTCCTTTGTGTGTTTTTCTTTACATTAATTTCAATGGTTTCTGCATTGTGTTGTTTGTGTGGCAGTTCCTTCAACCCTCACTGCCCTTCTGAATCCTCCCCTGCACATCTCTGCCCTCCCTTCCTCTGTCGCTGTCAGCTGCCTCCTCCTCTTCCTCCTCCTCCTCCTCCTCTTCTCCTTTTCTCCTCTCCTCTCCTCTCCTCCTCCTTTGTTGATGAGATACGGTGATTTCTCTTAGGGGAGGCGTCAGTCCATCCTAGTGCAGCCCCGTCTCGCGCCTGTCCCACCCCGAGTATCCAGGTAATAAACAAGCCGGCAAACTCTCCACTCTCCATCCATAACCTGCTGCCTCTTCTCCACTTCTGCTGTTCTCTATGTGCGTCCCTGTCCATATGAAGCACTCTGTGAACTCACTGCAAGCCCAAACACACCGGCAGGCCCGCTCACTCACTCACTCACTCGCTCAGCCGTCCATTAATTTTTCAGAGGAGGAGGAGGAGGAGGAGGAGGAGGCCGGTCACAGAATACTTTGGACAGAGGTTACTGATGGTTTCTGAAGGGCCCACATCACCTCTGTGTTGAGAGAGTGACAAGAAAATATTTCAAAGATTTAAAGCCACGCCAAGCAACTTCTTGGCAGCCGGCGGCGCTCGTGTGAATTATGTCTGAGGCGCAGCGTCCATAAATCATGCAGTATATTATCAGTGAAGTGTACACAGCACTTTTTACTCAGGGATACCAGATGTAGGAGAGGAGATAAGCTGGAAATTTAATGTGTTGGTGAAACAAGAGTTTGGATAAAAGGCAGTCCCAAACAAGCCTACAGCTCGGTTTAAAAAAGACAGAGAGGCTGTCGGAGCCGAGAGGCTGTGTTAAATTAGCTCCAGACAAACCGAGGCAGAGCGCGACCCTCTCTGTGCTTCTGCCTGATTGAACGTGTGTGTTTTCTCCAGGAGAAAGTGTAGCAGGTGAAACCAGCTTCTTAGAGTATCCACAGTGGCTGTGAAGTACGAGAATCTATTCTGGCACAAATGATTCCAGAGGCAAAAAGTCCCATTCATTTTTATTTTTTTCGTCTCCTTATAGACAGTGTGACGTGACTCATAGTTGGAGCACTTCTGCAAAAAGTTACACAGTTCTGTTAGGAAAATATCTACTAGTTGTAAAGGAGAACCTACATTAATTACACTGTCGATGGCTGAATCTGAAGCTGAAATCGCTTTTTGGAATCTGGGTCAATTTCCTTATTTTCCTCCAAGACTCTAAAACAAACTTTTAGCGCTGCAGGGTTCAGGATCGCTCATTAACGTGATGCCAGTGGCAGAGGTGTTTCCATCGCTCCCATTGGCCTTCATCTCAGCAGATTATCTGCTTCTCATAGCAGTAAAAGCACAAATCAAATGTCCCACCGAGTTTAGCCATAAACATACATGGTATATTTACTTTGACAGATGCCATGATTGACACTTACCTTACCATCCACCACACAGATAGAGAGCATCTATATTTTGATAAGATTTATTGTCACCCTCCCAACAAAGAAACATGCCCGTATTGTTTCCACTGCTAAATATTCTGTGGCAAACCTCGGACAAGAAGTTCATTTGAGATTTTAGATGAATTCGGTTGCTTTTTCACTTCATGTTGACCGGTGAGCACATTCCCGATCATGCGTTGGCAGAAACACATTGAAGTGGTGCAGTAGCACAGTGATTCCCACCTTGTACCTCCTATAACCACTGAAATGCAGAGAAATATGAAATAAGCAATGCACACATGTTACGGCTCTGCTGCTTTAAGACATTTGCAAATATCCATTTCAGATTTTCATCACAATTAACCGTCACCTCATTTTCTTTCTTGCTCTTGATTAACTTGAATATGTAAATCACTGTAATCATGACAACCACATACAGTAGTCAAATGTGTCACATCCCAGGGTTAGGGACTGTAAAATGTGCATTCTGACTGATTTTTACAATCGCATCATTGGAAAACTATTAGCAAAAATAGTAAAAATGCATTATTTTTAAACAATTTTGAATGCAAAATTGTTACTTTCTGCCAAGCAGCTGCACAAACCAATGTAATAAAAGAGAATCCAGGCAATAGTAGATGAGGCTTGAACTGTTTACTACTTAATTTCCTGGTAGAAACAGATCCAAGCGTGACGTTTTGAAGAGAGAGTCTTCTTGATGAATCCGTCCAGAAGTCTCTGAAATCTTGTTTGGATTCTCTTTTATTAAAGACCTTTTTTCCCTCCCCTCACACAACATATCTTTAACGATGTGTTTTCCCACACACACACACACACACAAACTCATATTTTCCATTCAGTCTCTCATCCCTCCCAGCACGCTCTCACACAAACAACGGGAAATTTGGGGAAATCTCCGTATCTGACCCAGTCCTTCCCTGAAGAGCACTGATAAATGTGCACTTGTTTTTTTGTGTTTGTGTGTGTGTGTGTATGTGTGTGTTTTCTCTGTGTCTTCTATGTTTTGGATACTTGTATGTTGGTGTACATGTTTGGCACCTGGGCACGTGATCTGGTCGAATGGTGGCGTGGAGCTGCTGTGAAGAGGAGTGTGTGACGTTGTGTGACTTACGTACTTTCATTTTGTTCTTTTTTATTTCCTTTGTGTTAGAGCTCTTCAACCCGGCGAGTTAGTCCTCTTAGGCCATTAATTTGAAAACTGCCTTATCTGCTTCAATGAAACCAACTCATAGAGAGGTTTTTAATCTTGGAGGTGAGAACAATTTCACAGTTTGCTCTGTAGGCAGTCGTTATTCAAACTGATTGGAGATTGGAGGAGATGGGTAAGAAACCTGTGTGTACAGCGTCATTTATACACACCCAACATCTCAAAACTCCACTAAGTGTTTTGTGTTGTTTTCTGTCTCCCGTACGACAATTACCATTAGCATAGAAAAACACTCTCACATCAAAGCTGTAATTGAATGCACCGAATAATCAAACACTGCAGCCCACAGAGCGAGAAGCGCGTTTGGTAAGTTAAAAAGGATGTCAGTAAACATTTTCTTTTGCCATGTTGTTGTTCAGCTGCTTGATTCCTTGAGTTTTAATAGACATGTGTTCCCTGCTGTGTTCACATGGATATTAAACGCCACTGTTTGGTTGTGTTTGACAGTAACGGAAACACGTGTTAGTGGAGTGGTGTTACTGGCATCCTGTAACTGTCTGGTCTGTAAGGCTGTAGCTGTTCATAGCACCAGTTACTCCAGCAGCTGAAAACTGTTCTTTCATTCATTTTGGTTCTGATTGAGAAGAGAAAAAAAGTCCTGTTAATAATTCACATCAAATTTTGAGGGGATAACTTCCTTTTCTGTTGTTCCTTTTTTCACTTTTTCCCCGTAAAGTGAAATGGAAACACCTCCCACTCACAACGGACACACCCCATCAGATACAGCTTTATCAAGTGATGATTTGCTTTTTTTTTTTGCTCCTTTTTTTGGTTCATTTTCTCAACCGGACGCAGGCCAAGCTATCCCTCCTACTCCCTGTCTCCCCCACCCCCCTCTGCAGCATGTCATTCCACTCATGTCACAGTATTTCATACTTCTTGTATGTAAGCATCACAGTGGTGTTTAATGTCACACATACTTACAGGCGTTAATTATTTGCAGCTCATTTAAGTGGCTCTGCACCCGTTCTCTCTACATTTTTCAGCGACACAGAGTCTTTGTAATTATGTCTAGACACCACACAGAAAATGTGCCAGGCAAGATAAATCAAGTGCAATTATTTCAAGAGGTTCTACTGTAGCCTGGTCTGATGATAAACTGTGATTTCTCCGCTTTCGAAATGCTTCTATATTCAAATCATCCTGCAGTAGCTCTTGGATACCGTCAGCACCATTGTGAATAGAGTCCTCATAGTTGTCTATTGGCACAATAACCCAATTGTTTTCTCTTCCCACTGCTCCTACACAGACGTCAGTGAACAAGGCTGGGAGTGAAGGCTTGCAAACAGAACCTTGATATATACCAATAATGACACTAGTGTTTCTTTGCTGTTATTCTGCGCCAATGTAAGTAAGAAACGACGGCAAAACCAAACTCTGACTTAATCGCCGATCGAACACTCCAACCCAGGACGAGCACCCATTGCTCAGCGATCAATGGGTTTGGGTTGGACGTTTTGCTCGGTGAATCTGACAGAGGTTTGGATTTCCTGCCAGGCTCTAGGATGCACCCTAATTCTGCTTTTTTTCTTGAGATTGGGCTCTGAGCTCTTTGTGGCTTGGCATTTATTTCTTGCATGTTCATAGTAACAAGCTGATGCTACAGTGTTTGCTGTTAAGATCCCTAATTGTAGAGCTCCTCTACAGCCCTTCATTTAAGATACTTTCAGCTACTCGAGCTCCTCGCACATTTACATAGAGACTTAAGAGGATATTGATCATGATCTGTACTCATTGGCAAAGAATGGCTCATTTAACTTCCTGACTTTTCCTGACACCTGTCACCTGACAAACACCCCTTGCTACTCATCCCGTGAGGATCAGGACTCTTTGACCTCAAGAGTTTTAATTCCCGTTCATCCCCTCTTTCCCCTGTGTCCCTTTTCCTGTGTTGCCATTCCTTTTGCCCATGCATCAACTCTGTGAACTCATTTCTCTCTCTCTCTCTTTGTCTCTCATGCCCGTCCTTTCTGTCTTTTTCTCTTTTTTCTGTGGTTTTTCCAATTCCTCATCATCTTTATTTTTTAATTCCTCCCTCCTGCCTTTGTTTATTCCATTGCTTTTTACATGTGCCCATCCCAACTGGTACTCTGTGTACGTCACATTGATTTTCCTCCATTTTCCTGTATCTGTCTACTCTCCTCCTCACATCCCGCCCATCGTTGCTCATTGAATGGCCTCTCTCCCTACGACCATCTCTCCCCGCTCCCACTCCTCTTTCCCCTCCCCTCTTTCTCTATCTTGCTAGGAGGACCAGCTTTCCTCCCTGGGTTCTGCAGACCCCGGTGTGAAAACTGAAGGTGGAGGGGGAGGTGGAGGAGGAGGAGGACAAGGAGGAGGAGACAGAGGAGCGGTAACCAACGATCAAGGCCTCAGAGTCTCTTCCTCTGACAGCTCGCCCCACAATGGAGACTTCCTCCCCCAGTCTGTAGACCCTCCCTCTCTGCCCACTCCTCATCAACATCCTAGTCACAATGGAGAGCTCCGTGGCAAACAAACGTCCTCCCCCATGACAACCTCACAGGCGACTGGAACCACGGCAACAGCAACCGCAGGCATAGCAGAGGGGGGAGTAGGTCAAACACAACACTGAGCCAAATCAGAGAGAGACCACGTCCCTGTCTTTAGTGAGACAATGCTTTGAAATAAATCCGTCATAGATCCCCGATCCCACCCCCGAACCCCAACCCCTGGACAAGAGAGAGAAGAAAGGTGTGCGGGAGACCGGCAGTAGGCG
Organism: Karalla daura; assembly: GCA_029224185.1. Classification (NCBI taxonomy): domain Eukaryota; kingdom Metazoa; phylum Chordata; class Actinopteri; order Chaetodontiformes; family Leiognathidae; genus Karalla; species Karalla daura. The sequence goes on along the minus strand of CM055191.1, from coordinate 4,655,174 downwards.
CACAATTACTGCGTAGTGCGTAACACATGAACACACAACACTAAGGGCTCTTCAATGGACACCTGTTGTCTCGACGCTCGCTCGGAGCTTCAGTCAGTATCACTCTTGCAGGACGAGATCATGATACTTTACAACACGCTGTTCGAAACAAAGTCAAACAGAGCGTTTGACGTAGATAAGTTGACGAGCTCCGCTCTGTGCACTCATCGCCTGTCTGTGGCGCCGTGAGAACTAAACACTTGGAAGGAACAAGCACTAAAGAATGTCTCGCACCTCCACAGACGTCGTAGTAGCCAGTAGTAACCCTCGACTCCCATGGACGCATTAAAGGTGCATTAAATATCTCTGTCTTGAACCTGCCAGGCTGCAGATTGTGTATAGGTAGAGACGTGGTGACGTAGTCTGGCTCTCTTAGTGCCTTTGGATGTTTTTCAACAGGGTTTTCCAATAGAGATCGGACACAGAGGCGACAGATCCCAGTTAGCTTTGCCAGTGAGAGAACTGACCAGTGAGCGGTAAAACAGAGAGTGAAAAATGCGAAGATCAAGCATCGTTTTGAGGTTTGAGTGACAAAAACAGGCTTTTTTGAGAACTTTGCTCTCTGTTTTTTCAGTCTAAGGGACATTTTTTGGACTGAGCTCGTGCAATTTTTCTCTTCTCAATCTCAGAACCGATATGTGATAAACTGGTGCTAAACAGAAACAAATGGTGCCATTTTCCAAGTCAAATGTCTGTGTCTGCCATAGCACTGCCTCTTTCATGATTCACTCACTGTCTTTTCTCTCTCTCTCTTTCCCCTGCAATGTGTCTCTGACAGGACTTGTTTTTCCCACCAATATGTTTTCTATGTGCACTTGTCTTTGTTCTTTGTGCATCCTGTTGTTCTAATGTTGAATGGGGTTGTTGAGTTTTCCATATCTGTGTTTAAGACGCACCCTCCTCCAATCTCTGGTTTTATTTCCAGTTGATAAAAGCAGCTCAGCATCTGTAAAACGATGGCTCACTATTGAACAGGTTGTTTCCTATTTGTGAGGGCCAAGTGCCAAAGTGTTGATTTCAGTTTTATACCGAGCACTAAACGTTTTAAGACTGAATGAATCTACTTTGAATGAAATGGGTGAATGAGTTTATTACCAGTTTTAAAGTTTTTTGCTCATTTCAGTTTGTAAAGCGTTGGTCCATCTTATGAAAGGGAAGGAAACAGTACCATTATTACCTCCTACCAGTTAAAAACGTTTATAATCAAATTTGTCACTATTTTCACCAAAATCAGTGTGTGTACAAAGACTAATGACAGCTTGTTAGATATTGTCCCCTCATATTTTTCAGTATGAGACAGTTTAACCCTGTTATATCGGAGTAAACATTGTGAGTGTGGCAGGATAACTATAAGGATCATCTCTTACCAAAATATGCATGAAATTGTCATTTCAACCATTTAGGTTTGCTGAGGCTACCGTTTAGTGCCTGGGATGAATATACTAAGCATCCTTTGGCTAGAAGAGCAGCTAGAAATCAAGCAGATGCACTTTAGAACGTCCTGCTTATAGGACATATACAAATTTATTCAACCCTGGATATTTTAACATTATTCATTGGCTTAATATAGCTTTCCATTACTTTTAGTTTCAATTCAGAGTGAAAAGTATAGCGACAAATGACTGTGTGAATTTGTTTGAAGATCAATTTTCCTCTGTGTTGAATGCTGAAATGTTCGAAATGTTTGTAACGTGTGTTCATATTCCTTCATCCTGTGCACAAACTGTCTGTTGTAAGGTTTTGTCTGGATGTGAATATGTTTTTTGTCTCTGTAGCCTCTCACGCTCTCTGCGACGGCTCAGCCTCACGTCAGCCATTTTTCCTCCTCGAGGACGAGAACAAACCACTCGCTCTGCAGTGTCAAACTCTCTAGGCCAGCGCTAGATGATTTGCAGAACTCTTTCAGTGAATGTTTTAACTGTGGAACCACCAAATATCAATAATGCTCTTCTACTCAGACAGTTTGTAGGGCTACTTTTTTCTTTGTGTGGGAAGAGTGTTGGATGTGAAGTGAGAACTAGGTTCGAGCATCCGCGTCTTCTCAGAGATGTGAGATGTGAGATAAATTACCATTGCAGTGAAAATACCTCAGTGACTCAGGTAAACAAGCAGTTGCCTCAGAGCTGAACACAGAAACTATAGACGAGGAGATGAGTCCAGCTTTGGAGAGAAACTCGCTCTCTAGCTATGCTTCAATAGCCGCTGATCAAGCACCCTCCCCCGTTTCTTCTCTCTCTCTGTCTCCTGTTTTTCTCCCCCTAGCCACTCTCAAAGCTTCATGGAGGACCATGTGGAACCTAATTGGCTGATGCACCATCGGCAGTCCACAGGGTGGCATGGCCAAATGTCCAGAGCCCTCTCTCGTGATGCGATTGGCTGACAAAGGGAGAACTTGGGGCATTGGTCCCATTCTCTTTGCTCACAGGATGGTGCAGAGCCCCAGCGGACCATGTAAGGAAATGCTGGGATTTTTTTTTTTTTGGGTGTTATTTTTTCCTTATTTTTTCTATTTGACTTGGGCCCTCTCTCTCTCTGATTTGAATAACAGGACTTTTTTCTTAACGCGTTTGACACCTCTTGGATCTACGTTTTACTTTTAAAGAGGTAGGCTGGACGCACATTACTGGCGTTTGGTAGCCTGCCGAGCATGCAAAGAACAGCTATGCAGTCTGATCAATCAGCAGAACGGAGGAACACAAAGGCCAAGGAAGGCGTGACGCGCAAAATGAGAGAGAGGGGAGGTGTGTCGTGGGTAAGATGTATTTCAAAGGTGCTTGACTTCTCTTAACATTTCAGTCAAAGCTGATTTACTTTCAAAGCATTTATTTCATTCTCTCTCTATCTATCTCTTTATCTCTATCTCTCTGCCTTTCTCCTGTAGTCTTTTCAAATTAGCCTTTGACTCATCTACTCACTCTTTATCTATCTAGCAGTGCATTATTTAACCACCTTAAACGCACTTGATCTCTTTCTCGATTCATTGTTTTCGCTCTTCCGTTCCGATCTCTTTCAGACTTTGATTTTAAAGGAAAACTAAATATGCACAGCTTAATACAACAAGTGAAACTGCTTCTGAACACAACTCTTGCTTCAGTGAAGACTTTGAAAAACCGGACAGAATGTTATTATTTATATTTCTATGATACTGCGTATTCTTACAATAGTATTTAAAAAGGCAAAAACTCTTCATCAGAACTATTCCGGAGCAGATATTTATTTCTTGATATAGATAGATGCCTCTATCTAACGGACGTTCATTAATAATCCATTTTATATGAACCGAGTTTTCTTACTAAGACAATCTTGTGGAGCGAATAGTTGCCCTGAGGGACTGTGGCGAAAGGGACAAACTTGTGTTTTACCTACTCCCCTTACAGCAGTTTGCACGTTGCTGTGACCTGTGCCCTCCCGCCTCTTAATTATAATCATTCAGAACAGAGGGAAAGGAAGGAAAAACTGGACGGATATTCCTTGCCCAACAATCGCCATGGAGCTCTCCATTTACGGACGATGCGAAAAGCCTTTTTTCGGATGAGGACGCTCTCACTGCTGTTGTTTTGTACTCCACTTTGACTGTGTGTCTGTAGAGTTTTGACCGAGCAGAGGATGAACTCTTGGTTTCAGTGCGGCCACATTTCTGCTGTCAAATTATGGTAAAACTCCCCATTTATTCTTCCGATGGGACTCCACTGACACCAGTCCGAGTTGAAATTCCTGCCATTTCCACTTCTGACTGAAACAGAGAGAGATATGTTAGAGGTCCTGCTGAAAATGAGTGAATGTGTTTGTATATAAGTGTGTGTTCTGGCTAAATCTTTGTGTATATACTGGATAAATGTGTATATATGGTATGTCTATGTGTATATACAGTTTGTTTGTATATGCAGAGTGTACAGTTATTTTTTTCCTCTAATGTTTCTCTCTCTTTCTATGAGTAGGTCTTCTCAAGTTACCAGTACTGAGGCATGGAAAGGTTTTTAAACACGTACAGTACCGAGCTATCAGAGGCACTTCTCTGTGCAGACTTAGGATATCAGCGAGGTCTGTCACTCACAGCTGCATTCTCGAAGCTCTTATACAAGAAGTAACACATAATCTTAAGCTTGCACTCATTTTCTGACCAACTAAAAAGCTTTTCTAAGTAGATTTGGGTGACCAAGCAATGTTTGTACATATATAGACTAAGACATTTTTTCCAGAATCCTCCATCTACATTTCTTTGAAAGGTCTAAACCTTTTTTGAGTTCTTGCGTATCTGACTTTCACTTTAGGTTCCTATGGTATATGTTTGCAACGGTTGTCATTAAGAGTTATATATTTATTCCGACAACCCTTATATATTTCTTGAGATTTTGTTCCCCAAATTCTGCCTCTCATGGAGCCTTCTAGCCTTTTGTTGCGATGGGGTTAGACTGGCGAATCCTTCCATGAACGTATACTGTCATTACTTAACATTGCTTGTTTTTGTATAGGTCCTTACTAAATAAGTGTGCCTCCCCCTTATACTCTTACTAACCTTAGATCCATTAACTCCGCTGGTCACTCATATTCATACCCCTTGACAAGCCATAGCCCCCCTCCCCTCCCCAAAACTCCTCTATTGTTGTTTTGACAGGACAGAAATTTGGGGATTTTGTGTATATTAATGGAAGAGTGGTGTTGAAGAGTGTATTGCAGTTGTATATGGATTTGTTATGAATGTGGATATTCTGATCATTGAATTATTATTGTAATAATGATAATAATTATTGCCACTTTTGTTGATTGATTCCTTTGATGCGGTTGATGAAGATGCCATTGTTCCTTTTTTTTTTCTTTTGGAATACACCGGAATTTATATTTTTCGGGTGGGTGAATCTGGAGATAGAAATACGTAAATAAATTAATAAATAAACAAATAATTAAATTCTTAAACAGTTTTGGGAACGTGTTCTGTTTGTCAACGTCTTGTAATTCCTCAAGCACGGATCGATTTTACACAAAAAGGTAAGTGTGGTGATATTTTCCTCAAAACCTATGGAACAGTGCCGTGGTAAAAACACCTCAATGAGCCATCTAAATGGCTTATTTTCCTTCATTAACATCAACTCAAACTCAGTTTATTGACCCAGTCCCACCAGCACTCTCCTGCTGCCTTCAACAATGACCTCAAAAACTGAGGATCGGCTTAAAAGGGGCCAGCTGCTAAAATAAAACTTTATTGAAAGCTAATTTAATTTAGGTGTTTTCATTTTCAGCAATCTATCAAACAAACACCTCCAGCAGCTTAATACACAAACCACCCTGAAACTATGAACCTAGAGAGTAAGCAAAGTAGAAGACAGACACGTGTTGCTTTTGGCCTTCCTAGAGAATTGTTGATTTGATGACAGTGACATATAATACATATAGTGTGCTTCTTACATCACTTCATTGTCAACAAGAGCTTAAACTAATACTTAAAGTAAAGTTTGTGGTGTTAATCCTCAATATTTTACAAAAAAAGCTAACTTTCTGACTTTATTCTTTCACTTAAAATGCCTGAAAAATAAAACAATGAAGGAAAGAGCAGTAGAAGTAGAAGTTGGCATTTTTGCTTGACAAATTAGTCACTTCATTGATTGATATATTCATTAACCTTCAGTCTCTCATCTTGCTGATTCACTGACTTTGATGAACAGGCTCAACATACACACTTTTGCACTCCTGAAAACATCTTTTTCTTCCCAGGCAAAAAGACTCTAGTTTCTAAACAAAGAAGATTCTTAATTCGTTTTGCATCTGTGGTTAAATAACAGTTTAAATCACTGTTTGTATGTTTCTCCCACATTTTTTCTGCCTCAGGATAGTGACTCCTCTCCCGGTGAGCATAGAAAATCACATCCTCACTCTCAGAGAGCTACTGAGAGCGTGGATGGCAGGAAGGCTGGGAGCTGGGGACTCGACTGAATATAGCAAGCTTGTAATTTTACTCATCCTCCTACACTTAATCGTCTGCAGTTCCACTGTGGGTTGGCAACTTCTGAGTTTTGGACAGAGCAGAAGAAAATGAGCACAATGGAGGAGCAACAGACAGCTCATGCTGTGTGATGAGAGAGAAATAGAGCTGCTCCAGACACATGGAATAATTCAGGCACATTCATTTTTCACCAGGTAAGAACTTGCCAAAAAGATATTTTCCTCCATCTGCAGGACATCAAAATGACATGGAAAACATCACAATCCCTACACAGTCCCAGGAAATTGTGAACCAAAACCTTCAAAGCAAGTTTTTTCTGCTCTACATCTACATTACTGTCTCACCTGTGGAACCAGTGTTCTGTCTCCAGTGTCAGGGTGTACCTGGAGGAGACCTTATTGGTTTATTCACAGTGAATATTTACACTTCTTTTACTTTACACTTCCAATACAAATTATGTCTTTTCATCTGCAATATCATAGAATGTCTCCATATAAAATAAGCCTTTAAACCTCCATAATGAGTAGCATTATTTGAATGAATTATCTAAGCTGTTTTAGGCTGCAACAACTACTCGATGAACAGTATTCTTCATTATGAGTTAATTCTTTAATTCTCTTAGAACGTAATTTCGTCGCGTCTTTGATTTATGATCTTTATGGACCTCTGCTGTCAGCCAACCGGAACTACAACAACGTAGCTGTGGCTCGGGAGACAGTCTTGTTAGTTCTAAACATAATGCTGCCATCATTCGATGTGTGTTTTTATAGCAAAAGAAAACTGGGAAGATATTTATGAATGTACAAATATTAAACCCATGTAAGGCCACTGCAATACTCACAAGGTGTAAGTGTAACAGCAGTGGCCTGCGCATAATAACGTGACGTACCATCTAACAGTAATTAAAATGGACAAAAAGAGTTTAAGGATATTACATAGATAAAAAAGACACGTGAAAAGAGACAATAGAGTCAGGTTAAATTTTAAAAAGTGTGTGTGTGTATGTTTGTGTGTGTGTGTGTGTGTGTGTGTGTGTGTGTGTATGACTGCGTAAGATTTTGGATGGATGGACAGGTGGCCTGAATAATATTAAATAATAATAGTAATGAAACAATATTGAGAACATGCATTTTACATGCTTTTTTTTGTTGTGTGAGTGTTATGGGGGGGGGCTCATAAAACTCACACACAATCAAACATCATCATACACATACTATGTATCCCCAAAACTGTGGATTTTTTTATATTTGATAATAATTTACAACATATCATAAATTATAATTGTCAGTAATATTTATGGAGATATTTATGGAGAACCCTTGTGTATAATGCACATTCATAACAGATACGGATAGCCTAAATCATAATCCTCAATACTGTATATAGTATGTATTTTACTTTATGTTTTTCTTTCTCATTTTTATACAGCCATGTCCTGTACAAATGAGTTACACTGCCAGTGTCTTTTGCGACGAATGATAGAAATCTTGAACTTAAAGAGGCGTGAAATCGTACGTGTTTTGTTTTTTTTAATAAACGCGGGATGTACATGTGACCTGGCAACCCTGGATGTGATCTTGCGGTGGCTGCTATGAAATCTCGCGATAGTGTGTAGGACAGTGAGAGCAGTAATGGCCGCCCTGGCAGCGATGGCAGGAGCTGGGAACAACAGCAGGAGCAGCTCGGAGCGGCTCAGCTGACCAGGAGCAGCACACAGCCCCGGGAAGCCCCTTCTGCCCGGCGTCCGGAGCGGATGGGTAGAGGGGGACCTGCCACAGTCCACATACAGCGACACAGACGCGGAGGGAGCGGCGGGAGGAGCTAACAGCACCCGGGCAGCTAGCGTTAGCTGCCGGGGAGCGAACCGAGGAGCCCGGACATCCGCGGCTCGGAGCGGCCGAGGGACGAGGCGACAGGAGCCGCAGTTGGAGAGCGGGAGACCCGCTGCTGGCTAACATGAGTGGACCGGGACAGGACAGCGAGCCAGAGGCCAAAGTCCTGCTTATTAAGCGGCTGTACAGGTGAGTCCGAGGCCGAGCAGTGAGGCTAACAGGGGGGCTAAGGGCTCACTTGGCTACATAATATACAGGAGCTGCCTGTCTGAACCACAGCACCATAACAACACAACACCTGTCCTAGTGGACACCTGCCTGGACATCTGTACGCCTGTCAGAACTCTTGTGAGAACAGTGGTACTCGTGTCTTGTCAGACCACCTGTCCTCTCAGATCTCCTGCTCTCTCACAAGTCCTGTCCGACCAGACCTCCTGTCTGAACACCTGTACACCTTTCCTCTTATACTTCCTTGCCTATCAAAACATCTGTCCTGTAAGAACACCTGTCTGGACTTAGTGACATGTCCTACCACAAAACTTTCACTATTAGAACGCTTATCCTGTTAGACCATCTGTCCTATCAGGACTCCAGCTCTGTCAGTCCTTTAGTCCTTTCAGAACACTTGGCCTATTAGAACATGTGTCCTATTGGAACACCTGTCCTGTCAGAAATGGCCTATTGTAGCTCCTGTGATCTAAGGACTCCTGTCGCTACATTACACCGCTTGTCCTAATGTCCCAACACCATAACGCTTGTCCCATCCCACCTCACCTGTCACAAGATCTGCCACCTCACCATGCGAGCATCACCTGACTGAGGTCGCACCACGTTTCTGCCATAAACGCGCTGCCTGTCTCTGAGTCCAGTCCCATTGCTAGCACTCAACATATACCAGGTTTGTTCAGCTAAGTCCATCCATCCATCAGATGTCCCCATGCTGGCTTGATGATATAGACAGAGAGGTAAATGGGGGGGTAGTCGTGGTCTAGTGGTTTGGATCCTCCCATGGCTGTAGGGACCTATGAGCAAGGCAGCTCACCCCATTTGCCTCCCATTGCGAGTTACAATTGTAAGTTGATTTGGATAAATGCATCTGCCAAATGAGTAAATGTGTAGGTGAATCTCTCCTCTCCTCAGCCTGGTCAGATACTGAAGCAACTCAGTTGGTCCCTGTCAGTGTGGGGGAGCAGCAGCTCTACTTTGAGCCTCTCCTGGATGTCTGAACTCCCAGCCTGTCACTAACGCTGAGCCCAGATACCTTAAGGAGGAAACCTGACAATGCGTTCTTCAATCCATCAATGCATTTTAATTTTTTAAGTGCTATATAAACAAAAGTTTTACTGCATATAACACTAAGCTTGAAGGGTTTCAGATACTTGGCTAATACTGTAGAGAGAGACCAAATATGCTGACAACCCTTATCAGCCTGTCCTCATCCATCTAATGTCCGTTGTCCTACCTCACTTCAGGGCTGTGGTGGAGTCCGTGCACAAGCTGGATGTCATCATCGGCAGCAAAGCGTCCTACAGAGAGGTCTTCAAGCCGGAGAACATCAGCCTTCGCAACAAGTATGTGCAGCTGTCTCAAAAATGTGTGTGTAAGGCTGGAGTGGGGATCTAACCTCACAGATGAATGTCTTAAGGGTTTTGTCTGGTCAATCCAAGACACAGATGCTGCGTCCTCAGTGTGTGAATGAGTCTGGATGGCACAAGCTGCTTTTTGACGTGAACAGGAAGGCACGCCTCGCATCTTGGAGCCCAGACACTACTCTCTCTTTACCAAGCAAAAGAGGAAGTTAGGACTATGAGAGCTATGACCACATGTCTGCACAGGCGAGATGGAACAGATGGTGGTTGTCAGTTAGACTCTGCGCCTCTGTCTACTCTGTCTGAGGGTTTGTCGTTTTTGTAGATGATCAGATAAGAAGACAGTCACTCTCTCTCAATTGATTTGAGGATCAGTGGTCTGGTAGATGCTAAATGGTCTTTCTGCTCAACCACAACTGTTAATGCCCCGTCGCAGCATCAGGGACAGTTTGAGAGTCCTGCTCAAAGATACTTAGACAGGCTGACCCTCCGGTAGCTGTCTCTAAGCCACATCCATGACAACCAGTGAATATGTGAAGTGGTTTCATTTTGTTTTCCACATTTTATGTGGTTTTACTCTCTTGTATCTGCTTGACTAGTACTTTGCTGTCTTAATGCACATCTGTGCTCTGGTTACCACTGAGTGCTACTTGTTCCTGATTGCTGTATGGAGAGAAATACTGTACAATACCTTGAACCTTGTTGACACAGTGTCGGCAGCTGCATGCACAAAGTGAGAGCTGAGATTTCACAATATTCTCATGAATGACTCCGTATCAGTTCTCAGTCACTCCCACAAGCAGAGCTCCAACTCCTTTTTAATGTCACTGACAAATCTGGGCAGATCAATTAGTATTTCAACTAATAGTTGAGTTTCTGCCAGGTGTTCCTCAGCCACGCCTTTAGAGGTCTGAGGTTTTGGAGGATGACTGTTAAGTCCTCCTGTCCAACAGGTGACACCTACCTGTCTCACTGGTCTGTCTGTGTGTGTCTGTGTGTGTCTGTGTGTGTGTGTGTGTGTGTGTGTGTGTGTGTTTCAGGCTGAGGGAGCTTTGTGTAAAGCTGATGTTTCTTCATCCTGCTGACTATGGCCGTAAGGCTGAGGAGCTGCTCTGGAGGAAGGTTTACTATGAGGTCATCCAGGTGATCAAGACCAACAAGAAGGTACGAGGAGCACGCACACGTCACATGTGGGTGACACCAGAATATGTCACCCTGACAACTGGAAACATGTTTTTATGTAACCATCAAAAGAGCCACTAGTAGTAATAATAATCACTGTACTAATGAATATGGTTATTATTTTTACTAGTTGTAATTTTGTAACAAAATAAATATTTTTGATAATAATAGTAATAATGAAATAAACGACTAATAAAAGCACATGTCTGGTATCTGTAATGCTCTAGTGCTTGCTCTCACTCTCTCCTCTGCAGCACATCCACAGTCGCAGCGCTCTGGAGTGTGCGTACCGCACACACCTGATCGCTGGCGTGGGTTTCTACCAGCACCTGCTGCTTTACATCCAGTCTCACTACCAGCTGGAGCTGCAGGACTGCATCGACTGGACCCACGTCACGGACCCCCTGATCGGTCAGACCCTCCACACACGCAGTTCACACGCAGCTGTAGAAGATGCAGGACGTGTCAGGGAGAAAGGACGGTTTGAAAATTCCCCGGTGGGGAAATTTTGAGAGCCATAGAGTGACATGCTGCCACGAAAGACTGCAAAAAAATGACTAGTATAGTTACGTATAGTATTAGTGTAATCAGTCCGACTGTTACTACTCCTGTCACTGCTGCTACAAGAACAACATCCACTAACAGGCAGACAAGCTCTTTTGTCAGGTTTTGCATGTCTTCCTGTTCATTTCTCATGGGAAACATGTTTCTTATGAGTTGTGTCAAAAAAAAAGAATGCACTGAGTCTGACCAAGAAGCAAGTTTTGATGTGTCAGTGTTGCCTGGATGAAGAAATATTTGTCAGATGGATGTGAAACGTGCACCTGTTCCTGGTTGTTTGTTAGAGTAGAAGCGAACTGTTCTAACCTGTTGTTTCCCTCTGAACCAGCTCAACATGCTGCAGAGCTAAAGGCCAAGCTGCCACAAATAGTTTTTTCTTTCCCACTCATTTTTAATCCAGTCTTTCTTTGTGAGAAACGGACTTCAATCCACAAACCCCATTATTCTTCTGAAATCCCATTCAAATGGCATTATGATGAAAACCTGCGGATTTACTGTTTCACCCCGTGATTTACTGCGTACTCCCCTGGTTTACAGTTTGACCTGATTTGTGGATTTGACATTCACTTTCACAATCCAGACAATGAGCAGCGTGACATCACAGACCTTTCCACCAGGTGTTCATGTTCTCTGTCCACTTAGCTCAGTCTGTGTCAGAAACCAGTGTTTGTTTGCTCTTTGCAAGGTAGACTACCAGTTTGAGCAGAGAGAGGTCCTGGTTCTGCCCAGCCCCTTGAATGAGTTTATCTGTCACTCTGTTGTTGGACAGTAAAGCATAAGATAAGAGCTTTATTTATCTATTGAAATGAATGTTTACGTTCAGCAGCCAAAGTCACACAAAACATCACTCACAGTAGTCACAACGTATAGTACAATACAAAGGTAAGTAGTAATAATAATATAATTATCATTGTAAAATGTATATATATTGTAAAAACGATGGGTCAAAAATAAAAATACCATGATAATTTATTTTGTATTAGCATGGCAACACAGCACAATTAATAAAAGAATAATAGTTAACTACTGTTACAATAATCCTCATGAATTGCAATTGCAATCAATTCATGATCACTAGTTCATAATGACTAGTGTCTATTGAAAAGCCTGCTGGTGGCAGAGCTGCTGGTCCAGTCCTGCCCTGATGAGATATCAGTCTGGGCTGCTAGATCCTGCTGAGCTCTGCAGTGTGTGTGAAGCAAAACGCAGCACAAACGCCTCAGGAGTCTGAGAGCCAGGGCTCCAAATAGCACCTGGCTGCTCTCTGCAACATTCCTGCAATTTAAGCTTGTTTGTGTGTTGCATAACTGCAGGTCATTTAGCAGAGTGACTCGACTGAATTTGTGAAACCAAGACGGGCGAGGGAAGAAAGAAAAAAACAAAAAGAACTAAACCTGGTGTAATTGTCCCCCCCTCCAGGCCGAAAGAAGCCGGTGTCAGCCACCCCCAAGGAGATGGAGTGGGCCCAGATGGCTTGCCACCGCTGCCTGGTCTACCTCGGAGATCTGGGTAATAATGCTGCAATAGAATACGCAATTAATTCAGCCCCCAGCACCGAGACGTACCGATGTCCGTCACATGGGAGACGTTGGCCCGGCGACACGTTCCAATTAGCAGGAGGATGCTTTGCTTGCCTTAGAGTTGCATAGAGATGAGCGTTTGGATTGATTGATTTCTTTTTTTTCCACATCATTAAGATAAGTATTACAAGAGTTTATAACATTAGGTTTTCACTCTTTCTCTCACACACACACACACACGCACACACGCACACAGGTTTTGGACTAGTTCAGTGAGTCAACCTTCTTCAGGCCTCTCACTGTGTTTGCTCTGCAGCCCGCTACCAGAATGAACTTGCCGGAGTGGAGGCTGAGCAGCTGGCCGAGCGCTTCTACCACCAGGCGCTGTCGGTCATGCCACACGTAGGTGAGTGACTGCAACGCTTCTCAACTCTCAAGAGGTTTCTTCAAGAAGCTGCAGGACCGCGTGTTCCTGTGACTGTGAGTGGCATGAACAGTGTTTCATGGCCACACTCGTCCATTAAGTGCTGGTGAACTGATTCATCCAATCAGAGCTTCCACATGCAGACTTGGATGATATGTAATGACATAGCTTGGCAAATTCACAAATAGACAGGAGTGGTTGTGTCACTTTTGAAAAGGATTTCAAGAAATTAAGCAAATACTCTCTGATCTCGTGAGTATTATGTTTGTTTTGTCCTCATTGCCAGATTAAGAAAAACAGGCAGGAACAATTTTCATCAGTTTTGCATCTATATATAATCTATATAATGATATATTTCTAATTCAAATAACAAATCAATGACAAAACAACTTCAAAATGATAGTTAGTGGCAGCTCTACATGTGATCTGTGACTCCTGACTCCATTCTGGTCCCATTTATCATTTATTAAAGTGCAATAAGGCAGGAGAGCTGGAGTCCAGCTGTAGTGACTGGCGAGGGGCTCGAAGTGTGAGATTAAACACTGCAAAGCTTTTGAAACAGGATTTCTGGCACATTCTGGGTTTTGCAAACGTGTCCAGGAAGCACGCGCTCAACAAGTCACATGCCATGTGTAAAGCCTGACGCTCGGTCATTAAATATGCCGGCCACTCCACCAATTTAAGAAATCATGTTAGCTGTTTCCATCCACCCCGAGTCGCTAACAACTCAACTAACGGCCAGGGGGAGAGGCAAAACCTTCTATTCAGTTTAATGGAGATGAAGATCAGCTCGTGTTTTGATGCTAGAAACAAGTAAACAACAATATGATTGAGTGTTCCAGTGGTTTTGGTCTCAGCTGCGTACCAGATTCAACATAATGTGTGCCACACTCAGGAAATGCTCTAATTTTTTAACAGATCTAGAGTAAGTACAGCTGTGTCGATGATGATAGCTGTGTTGATATGATGGTCCAGTCAAGGCTCACACCTCTAATCCACTCTGTAGTTGACAGTCTCATGCTTGTGAATTTATTTCATTTTGTGTCATTCATTAGAAATGTAACTCTCAATATCACTGTCTGAATGTGAATCTTTACAACGGGCTGGGCTGGCCGAGTTTCAGTTCTGCATGTATCAGAGCCAACCATTCTCTCGAGGGCCGCTGGACTGGAAGGCCAGCCCCGAAAAGCTGAATTCAGTTCTGCTCAATGTGAATTATGTCTTTATTTAAGACCTGGTGTATGGTTATGATGAGTTCCTACTGGTGAGATTGGGCTGTAAAGATGTGGTACAGTTATTACCAAAAACATTTCAGAAAATGGGCGTTTTCACATATCAAAGCTGCCTTCACATCTTTGTCAAAGAGGTGGGAGGAAAAAAGAATCACCTGCTTCCTCTAAACTTAGCCTGCTGATGTCCATTGGCCTCCCACCAGTGACATGCCTAGGTCTGTTTCTTCGAGGCTGAACATGACATGACGCTCCTGACTCTCCTGTCTCCTGTTCAACAGGAATGCCTTTCAACCAGCTGGGAACGCTGGCCGGGAGCAAGTTCTACAACGTTGAAGCGACCTACTATTACCTGCGCTGGTGAGGAGGAGGGGGCGGGGCTTCCCACGCTTCACTGTGGCTAGTTAGCTGGTTAATGGGTCCAGAGACTAACTGATTTCTCCCCCTGTGCTAGCATCCAATCAGACGCTCCCTTCGAGGGCGCTTATGGTAACCTGAAGCGACTGTTCGACAAAGCTGCCAAGATGTACCACCAGGTGAAGAAGCAGGAGATGAAGAAGCTGTCCCCCTCTCGACAGAGGTGAGCAGACAGAGAGTCTGAGTCTACCTCGGCCAGCTCTCCGCCTCCCCCACTGCCTGCGTCATTAGTGCTTCTGCAGCTACAAATGAGTGTGAAACAAGCCGAGTGTTTGGACCCATCCCTCTGCTGACACCCCTCGGTAATTTAGATTTATATCTCACATCTTTAATCACATCATTACTGACTGGTTTGCTCACCATCTAAATGACAAAGGCTCCCTCTCCCCGGGGTGGAACGGAGCGGCGGCTCAGCACGATGGGACGAGATAATTGATGAACCCTGTGGGGAAAGTGGATTGTTGGAGTGACAAAAGTCTCAGGAATCGCTTTGATAAAAGACTGAAACACACACACACACGCATAAGAAGGATAGGTTTAGGTTAAGGTAAAGTCCAGGTCATGTCATGTTGATATACTGCTACACACTATATTTGCAGCTGGGGTCGTCTAGACTGCAGCAAGCAAATAAGATTAACAAATTCTTGAGCCGCTCGGAGAGAAACCAGAGGCGTGTTCATTTAGGACCACGTCACTCGGCTGTGCAGCATTTCATGTGTGCTGCCTGCTTTGATTTATTTATTGTTTTACTGAAGAAGAGAAACCTTGTTCTAATGTTACATACAGAATAATGTTGATCCTGCTGTTTATCTGATGTATTCATACATTAGTCTATACTCCATCTACTATACTATTACTTACTATTACTGTTTACTACTATATTTTATCTACTATCTTTTGGTGAATACATCATTATATACTGTATACAAATGGTACAGAGTAAATAAAAGATAGTAAATAGATAAATGACTGAAAACAAATCATAAACAAAGAATTACCTTAAAACAAAAGAATAAACATGTTATGTCTGTATGCCATGATTTCTGCCCTGAGTCTTATTCAGAAATGATCCAAAATGAAAGCGTTCGCTCTGTAACTTCCTCACCTCGCTGTGTGTTTGTGCAGATCGAAAGACATCAAGCGTCTCCTGGTCAGCTTCATGTACCTGCAGAGCCTGCTGCAGCCCAAGAACAGGTGGGTGCTCCTCTGCTCCTCTTCATCACTTTGCTCCTCTTCATCCCTCTGCTCCTCTGCACCCCCACATCCCTCTGCTCTTCTTCATACCTCTGCTCCTCTTCTTCCCTCTGCTCCTCTTCTTCCCTCTGCTCCTCTACGTGGGGGTGAAAACTGTCTGTGTGTGTGTGTGTGTGAAGCCTGATGGAGACGGAGCTGACCTCACTGTGCCAGTCGGTGCTGGAGGACTTCAACCTGGTGCTGTTCTACCTGCCGCTGCCCAGCCACGGCGGCCCTCACCACTCCCCCAGCGAGGAAGAGGAGGAGCAGCAGCAGCACGCAGACAGCTCCTGCTCCGTGCTGCCCGACACCCTGGTCTTCAAGATGGTGGTCACCTGCCTCATGGTGGTGCACAGCCTTAAGAGGGGAGGTCAGTGGACGCTAACCCTGCAGTCCTCTCCCAATCATCTCACTTTTCTTATATAGCACTGTGTATACATTAAGATGGAGCACAAAGTAGGTCCAAAAAACAAGCAAAACAAAGGGGAAGCAAAACCTCAACACACACTCTCACATGTAGTTCATTGTAAGTGAGGAAACACTTGAGACAGAAATAATGAATTGGTTTTGTTCTAAAACCAAATGTTTTTGTGCACTTTTTGTATTGTTTGTCACTCTGGATGTTGTGTTGCCTCTTCAGGATCGAAGCAGTACAGTGCTTCCATCGCCTTTACTCTGGCGCTGTTCTCCCACCTGGTCAACCACGTCAACATCCGTCTGCAGGCCGAGCTGGAGGAGACGGAGACACAGGTGCCTCCGCTGCACACTGACGCTGCAGGTGAGATGTCCCCGTCCCTGTCCCAGTCCCCGTCCCGTCCCTGTCCTCATCCCTCTACATGCAACTCTGAATCTAAGCAGCTTAGATTTCCTCAACCTCGAGCTTTAGGAGCAGGTGTGTTGCAGTTTAGAGTTGACTCCACCTCTCTGAGCCCACTGACCTGCTGGTTCAGGAATAAGCTCGTGCAGAATATCTGTCCTGAAATGTGAAATATGCAGCTGGAGAAACCTGAGAGACAAGAGAAGTGAGCTCTTCCTTTCTGTTCTTAGAGTGTCAGCAAGGTTTTAAAAAGTATTAGAAGTTGATAAATCAACTTTGGGAAAAATTAAGGAACTTAAAAAGTTCATTTTTAATCACTTTTATATGAGGTATTAAGTCTTATAGGTATTCAAGTTCTTTCCAAACAGTTTGACTGAAAAAAGTGGTGCATTTATGATGAATAACTGATGAATAACTAAGGTTTATTTTAATACATTTCGCCTTTGGTTTAATTCAATTTCGGGAGCGTTGTTCCTTCCCAGCTGATCTGAGATCTGTTGTATGGTTGAGCTCTCTACATTCATTGGCAAACTACTCATCTCGCTCCTGTTGTCTTCACATTCTGGATACACCGCTCATCCTTTAGGTCAAATATAAAGCAAATAAATGTAATTTTAAATGCCAAATCTATTTTGCATGGAGAAACAACCTATTATGCATTGGAAACTGTGTGAGATAGTTCATGTTTAGGCCAACTGTATCACAGATGAACAGAAAGTTGCTTTAAATGCAGTTTACTGAAGACACTTCTAGACACTACTAAGCAGCATAGGAAACCAACCTTTGTACCTAAGGGGTGAAATATAAATAAAGACAATAATTACAGTTCAATCATTTTCTAATGTTGGGGTCACTTTGAATTGAAAAAATAACATTTAAGGTGTTTTCTCGGCTGTCAGGTCATTTTTGACCCAAGGGCAACAGGAAGTTTAAAGGGTGTCAGAGAAACTGAAATGAGCTCTTCATCCTGTGTGTAGATGACTTGGAGGCCAGGGACTCGTCGGCAGCGCTGGCCGACCACCCCGAGGGACGGCCCCTGCAGAACGGCTCCCTGGAGCAGGAGGACGACGAGGACAAGGACGAAGACGGCTGCTCCAAAAACCACGGCGGGCCGGAGGAGCAGCGGCAGCTGGAGGAGGAGAAGCAGCGGCAGAAGAAGAAGTACACGCGTCTGTCGAGGCTGAGGAGGAGGCGCTGCGCCCGGAAGGACACGCGGGGCGAGGACGAGAGCGACCTGAGCGAAGGCTTCGAGAGCGAGGACGAGGAAGAGGAGGACGACGAGAGGAGGGCTCAGGCTGAGCCGGCCGCCGCCTCCTCCGCCGCAGCAGGAGCACCTCCCGCTCTCCCACCGACCAGGAAGGAGTCCAAGAGAGAGCACCTGGGGGAGGACGGCAGCTGGGGCAGTGGCTCGGAGGAGGAAGAGGAGGAAGGAGGCACGGCGTTCGACGTGGAGACCGACTCGGACATGAACAGCCAGGAGTCTCGCTCCGACTTGGAGGACATGGAGGACACGGAGAACTCGCACAGCGAGGACGGTCAGGCAGCACGGGAGCAGCATCAGCAGCAGGAGGAGGAGGAGGAGGAGGAAGAGCAGGCCAAGGAGGAAGGAGGGGACCAGGATGGGGACACGGCCCCCACCACCAACGGGCCCCTGAACCCCAGCGACTCCAGCATCAGCAGCAACCTGCAGGCCATGTCCTCGCAGCTCTTCCAGGCCAAGCGCTGCTTCCGCCTGGCGCCCACCTTCAGCAACATGCTGCTCAGGCCCCAGGCCTCCTCTTCCTCCGGGAACCCCACCCCCAGTGACCCCTCAGCTCCCCCATCCCAAGAGACCCCGCCCCCTCCTGGAGACTCACCCTGCGACATGAACCCCAGCACTGCTAACGGAACCAGCGAGAACGGTACTGGTCTTCATCACTGTGTGGTTCATGAGTGGGGACATGGAACAGCCGATGGATAGATGGATAGATGAGAGATAGATAGATAGATGAGATGGATAGATAGATGACAGATAGATGGATGGCATATCTGGTCTTCACATAGAAGCTAACATTGGTTGCATTAGCCCCTTCCAAGTCTCTTGTTTTAAGATGTAGAGATTTTATATGCTGTGTTTTTCCACTGAGCTGGTGCCTTTTCATGCTTATCTGGCAACCACTGACTGGCTTGGCTGTGTGATAAAGGGAACTCTTGTTTTCTTTGTGTCCTCTCTCTCTCTTCTCTAGACCTGGACTCTGACTCAGAAGGCAGCCAGCACAGCACCCAGTCAGTCCACAGTGAGAAAACCCTCCTGGAGAAGCTGGAGATCCTGACCAATCAGGGCCTGATCCAGGTGGTGAAGGTCTTTGTGGATTGGCTGAGGACCAACACTGACATTATCCTCATGTGTGCTCAGGTGAGGGAGTAGACTCTCTGGCAGTATGCTAACCCCAGTCAGTATGCTAACCCTGGACAGTATCTAATGCAGCGTTTCTCTGCAGAGCTCTCAGAGTCTGTGGAACCGACTGTCCGTGCTGCTCAACCTGCTCCCAGACGGCAGCAAGATGCTGGAGGCCGGTGAGTTACCAGAGGCTGGACACAACGTCCATGTTTTATTCTGGAATCTTTTCTGTTTTTCTAGGATAGAAAAAGAATAAAATACACCTTTACCCATTCCACAATATGGAATTTTCAGGCAACACAGCAATAAAGTGAACAGTACAATGGAGGGAGAGGAGTCAAAAAAAGAAGTAGAAACCAGCACAGATTACACATTATGAACCCCTTGTTCTTTCAAGCTGTATTCCTTCACAGCTGATCTGAGCTCTGACCTGTAGATTAAACTGCAAACTACAACTGTTCAGTAAGTGAAGATGTGAGGTAGCAAGGAGGTCTCAGAGTTGTTTGGAAGGACTTTTAGCGGAAAGATTTGTGTGTTCCCTGTATGAAGCTGGTTCAGAAAGTGGACAGATGGAGCACAGATACATAGATATATATCTTAGACTGTTCCCTGAGCTCTGCACTCACTCACTTAACAAACAGTGCGAGAGCTCCACTCCAACACAGAATATTTGCCTTCCCGTGTGACTTTTTTCCCTCCCCACACTGATGACTGTGCTGTGGATGGGCTGTTTCTCCATGGATTCGTGTGTGTGTGTGTGTGTGTGTGTGTGTGTGTGTGTGTGTGTGTGTGTGTGTGTGTGTGTGTGTGTGTGTGTGTGTGTGTGTGTGTGTGTGTGTGTGTGTGTGTGTGTGTGTGTGTGTGTGTGTGTGTGTGTGTGTGTGTGTGTGTGTGTGTGTGTGTGTGTGTGTGTGTGTGTGTGTGTGTGTGTGTGTGTGTGTGTGTGTGTGTGTGTGTGTGTGTGTGTGTGTGTGTGTGTGTGTGTGTGTGCGTGTGTGCGTGTGTGTGTGTGTGTGCTGCAGAGCTGGGCCTGAACTCGGAGGTGACGGAGCTGCTGAATGAGTGTGAGCAGCCCGGTCTGCTGCAGACCCTGCTGCTGCCGGAGGACGTGGCTCTGAGGAACCTGCCGGCGCTCAGCGTGGCTCACCGCCGTCTGGACTTCACCCGCCGCAACCCGTCGCTCAGCCCGCTGCAGGAGGTACTCGCTGCTGCCCTACATCTAGAGTAGAAGAGATGGCCTCCCGGTACGAAAGATGAGGCAGGAAGTGACTTACAATGCCAGGGAGATCCTCCAGGCCTGGCTCCAAAAAACGCTTTCTCCAACACACATCCTGTCAAAAAACGTCATTTTCAGTCATCAAATACTCATTCATACAACTCACCTCCACCAGCTGACGTTCCCCATGCCCGTAGTGTGTAATCTGGTGGTCAGTTTGCAAATGATTGAGATATCAAAACTTAAAGAAATGAATGAATATGGGCGCGTCCATTAGGTTGACAGGGGGTTGACCGTTTCATTAATTGGACAAATCAATTGTGTTACCCTCATTCATACTGGCAGGTTGTGCCATGCCAGCATGGATGGTATGGATCAGTGGGTGTGCTGAGGATGACGGTTTTATCTGTCACCTCCCTCTACACCCCCGCCCTATGGCATCTGCTGGCTCCAGCCCTGTGACAGTCAAGCTCCTGGCTTCATACACGGTCCACGGGTTGGAGCTTGACTGAAACACACACTGGTGGTCAGCCTCCACTAATGCACCTGCTGATCCCCAGTACTAAAGTTTTAAGGAGCTGCTGTGGCCTCAATTCTTTATTACATATAACATATATGTATAACATGCATGTATATACAACCAAAAGACATGGTTGCAACCAAAAGAAATGGTTAGAGAAAGCAAATGAGCTCCAGATAGAGCGTCTGGGTGCAGATCAGGTCTCTGGCAGCAGCACGTCTGTCGCTGGCTTGGCTGGTAGATCAGAACGTTTTCCCACCATCTGCGCTGCTGAGATGTGTGATAACTGTCACCTCCTCATGTCCAGTACCAGTCCAACGCTCAGGACTGACGACACTGTGGAGAAACTCTGCTGTCCCTGAGCCTGCTCCTCTCACTTCTGCCACCTCAAACTTGATCTTGTTGTCAGTCTCTGTCACAGGGTTAAATCTAAAATTCCGTTTTCAGATTTTATTTCTGGCTGCTACGAGACAACAGCCGTCTGCTTGAGGGCGACATGTTTGCAAGCAGCATCTCTCAACATACGTGTCTGTAGCACCAACATATCAGATCACAGCGACCGCAGTAGCTCTCAGAGTGATTCATGAAGTATTTCAGAATGAAGCGCGCATCATGCTGAGGCGCCTCGTCCTCTCGCTCCCTCTCCTCAGTGTGTGGTGCGAGTGTGCTGCATCCGCAGCTTTGGCCACTTCCTGACCAATCTCCAGGGCAACGTTCTGCACTTCAACCCGGAGGCGGGGATCTTCACCAGCATCAGCCAGTCGGAGCAGGACAACCTGCTGCAGCAGGCCAAGGCCCAGTTCAGGATGGTGAGTGCCGGCTGAGCCACAGGGGGGCGCCCTCTGAGCTGTCTGGGCTGTTTTTCAGTCATGTAGTCATATGAATGTTTCCCCGTCTTAATGTCCAGGCTGAAGAGGAGGCACGTCGCAACCGCCTGATGAGGGACATGGCCCAGCTTCGTCTGCAGGTTTTACATTCAACCACCATCTCGGCTAACTGTTAATAATATAGTATTAATAATAGTTATTATTGAAGCAGATGCTTGTTAGATTCACAGCTTTGTCTTTTAGCAAGTAAATGGGCTCACATGAACATAATGTCAGTGAAAACATCATAAAACATTGTAAACATGTATTAAATTGCTATTACTACCAAAATGAGTAGAAAATGAGCTCAGACAGATAAAATACTGGAACATAAGGTACAGTGCATCTGCTGACATACATGAAAACCCTCAGTTAGACAACATATATTTCATAATGTGGGGAAATTTACTTGGTAAACTGTGGTTGTATCACAAAAACGTGCATGAA
The DNA here is from genome assembly GCA_029224185.1 of Karalla daura. Taxonomy (NCBI): domain Eukaryota; kingdom Metazoa; phylum Chordata; class Actinopteri; order Chaetodontiformes; family Leiognathidae; genus Karalla; species Karalla daura. The sequence goes on along the minus strand of CM055191.1, from coordinate 4,632,964 downwards.
TTCCAAGTAGAGCAGCAGCATCTCTGATGTGGCCGACGCAGTATGTAGACACTGCTTGCAGGGGTCGAGGCTGCGGTTTGTGACCCGTGGTGTCTGTGTGTTCCTCGCTGCAGCTGGAGGTGTCGCAGCTAGAGGGCAGCCTGCAGCAGCCTAAAGCGCAGTCCTCCATGTCTCCGTACCTGGTGCCGGACACGGCGGCTCTGTGCCAGCACCTCAGCCTCATCCGGCAGCTGGCGGGCAGCGGCTGCTTCATAGTCATCATCCCACGCACAGGTCGCTGCTCCCCTCATGCTACCCCCCCCCAATGATCTCCACTGTTCTCCAATGATCTGTGTCTGACAGCAAAGCAGGGGTTTGACCAGACTCTCTGAATAACAATATGAACACTATACAGTATACATCCAGGGATCTGCAGGTTTTATAAGAACCCTTAAAATGATTTTTAAACATTCCCCATTTCTTTTTCACTTTCTTTTTCCCTCCAGAAGACCATTTAGTATGTTGTAATGTTCAGTGAGGATATTGTTTGTTTGTTTGTGTCAGATTAAAGGCTTTTGACAGACATTATGTCACTGTTGCCACAGCGGATTGTGCAAATCCTTTCATTATGTAATTTGAGGCAGAATTATCAGACCTGTCGGAAACACTGGCAAAGCTCATGATCCCGCAATGTGCAGGGTGGTAATTATTGCACAAATGCAACAGAAGTCAGCATTTCTTCATAAGCCAGTAGTCTATATGTTTTGTTTGTTTGTCATGTTGTTTATTGAGGTGTTGCTCGGGGCTGGTTGTGTGTTGCAGTGATCGACGGACTCGACAGGCTGAAGAAGGAGAACGCCGGAGCGAGGGACGGCATCCGCTTCCTGGAGTCTGAGTTCCGCAAAGGCAACAGGTGCGTGTTCCTGCCATGTCTGCCGGAGCCCAGATGCTAACGCTAATGCTAACACTAACGCTGCCTTAGCTCGGCGGAAGTGTCCCGGTATCGCTGAAACATTCCGTGTCCCGTCTGCAGGTACATCCGCTGCCAGAAGGAGACGGGCCGCAGCTTCGAGAGAGATAAACTGAAACGCCAGGACATCGAAGCCTGGTAAAGCCCTGGCTCCCCCTCCGTCTGTCTCCTCTGTCCGTCTGCTGGTCTCTCTGTGACTCACGCCTCGGCTCGCTCCTTCCCAGGCATTTATACAAGATGGTGGACAGCTGTCGTCAGCTGACCGTCTCCCAGAGCAACGGAGACGAGGACACGGCCGGCATGGTGACCATCCTCACCGGCCACCAGGTGGAGGGGCTCAGCAGCCGCTCAGCGGCCATGAAGGTGGGTGTCAGACACACACACACGCACATGCACACGCACACACACCGTACACAGCTCAGCACAAATCTTTGCTCAAGCATTCAAATTAGTTAGCTAATTAATCAACTAAGTCATTAACCAAGTTGTTAACCAAAGTGTTTTTTGTTGGATCGGTCACAGAAAAGCCTTAAAAGAACAGCCTTGTCTAGTCAACACACACACACACACACACACACACACACACACACACACACACACACACACACACACACACACACTTATACACTATATGTATGTATGTGTATACACCTAAGTCACATACACAAGCTAGTCAAAAACAGCTTTTGAGTGAAATGAACAGACTTTTTTTTTCACAGAATAGCTTAAAAAGTGAATATATTGATATCTATGAGTAGAGAAAATATTGTGTACAAACATTAAAGCAATAATAAGAAGTTTAATATGACACCATATAAAAACTAAATCTGAGAAACAAGTCCTTAGACCATCAAGGGATGTTCCTTTCTCCCGATTCAGCCAAACCCCCTCACGTGTTTCATACTGGACTGAACACACGTTCAGTCTCGTCTCATTCACACAAATGGAAAGAAAACCCCTCATGAGAGTGCTTCCTGTTGCTCCTCCTCTCCTTCTCTAATCTTTGCCTCCTTTCCCCCTCTCCTCTCTTCTCCTTACCTCTCCTCCCCTCTCCCCTCCTCTCTCGTCTCCTCACCTCTCCCCTCCTCTCTCCCCTCCTCTCTTCCTCTCCTCTCCTGTCCCCTCCTCTCCTCTTCTACTCTCCTCTCCTCTCTTCTTCCTCTTCTCACCTCTCCTCTCCTCTCCCCTCCTCTCTTCTTCCTCTCCTCTCTTCTTCCTCTCCTCTCCTCCTCTCCTCTCCCCTCCTCTCCTCCAGGCGGCGGTGCACGCGGCGTCCCTGGCGGGCATGGAGCTGAAGAACATTGTGGAGTTCTACCGGCAGTGGAAGGAGATTGGCTGAGAGGTTGAAGGGGCGGCAGCTGTCGGCGCTGCGAACAGCTGATCGATCACAACACTCGCTCCCTCTCTCTCTCTCTCTCCCACTCTTTTTGCTCTGTGTGTATCTGCGTCTCCAAAGGCAAAAAAAACAACTCCAAAAGAAGGAAGGCAGGAGTTTAAAGCTCAGACGGTGCGGAAAGGTTTGAACAGCGGAGTGCAAAAAAATCAAGAGAATACCACGAGCGAGACGGCGCTATACGAACCGGCAGAACTCCCACCTCCCACTCTCATTCCCACACATACAGAGTGACCTCTAGTGGTCGGAGTGCGGAAGACGGTGGGGGAAAGCTACACAACTTTTAAGTGCCCCTGGTTCACACCCTAACCAGGAATACACTGTATATGTTAGCAAACGAGTACATACGTGTTGAGAGAGAAACTGCGCACGCACACACACACACAGACACACACACACACACACACACACAGACACACACACCTACACAAACATTCATGCTCAGATGAATCCATATAGATATTTAGAGCAGTGGTATGGATTTCTGTTCCCTCCTCCCTTTTCCCGTCAGTCTGTATTTGAGAAACAGGGTTTAGAATGTGCAGGTCTGCTACGGCTGCATCTCTGGAGAGTTGAGGGCGTATGACGACAACTTTTTACGGTAGAGAAAACCCGACGCCACCCGAGGGGTCCGTCTGTACGACGAAGCGGACGTCTCATTGCTTCCAGGCAGGGTTGAGGGAGGATAACGTGCTCTTCTCTTCTTCAGGATCAGTTTCTTTCCTCTGCAGCTTTTTAAGGAAAAAGTTTTATTTGGTTTTGTTTTTTTTGTTTGTTTTTTTCTCTTTATTTGCAGTGTACTTTTTGTGACCAGTGACTTATGTATTGTGCTATCTCTGTATGAGAACAGAAAAGGAAAAAAAAAAGACGGGCGTTGTTTGTCCTGTTTGAAAGTTTTAATTTGGATTTTATTTTTGTACCCAAATGATGTTTATTTTGCTTTTTGTAAGCTGAATCTGAATGACATATGCAAGAATGTTTAAGGGAAAGGGAACGGGGTTGTCGTCATACGTTGATTAGATGAACAAGTCCTTCAGTTCTGAAAGTGAATGCAAAAAGAAAAAAAACAAAAACACAAAAAAAGCAACGTAAATCGAGGTTTAATTGAGCTGGGTGTCATGTTGGAGTGGAGAGGGAGTGTGACTGATGGGCCTCGTGTTGTAGCTCTTCATCCAGGAGGCTGAGAGGTGAAGGGGCCAGAGGGATGTGGGCTGTGTTTGGACCCCTGTAAACTCCTTAAAATGTGTCCCATCTACATCACCTTTTCCATAGTGACTGTCCCATCATGCACAGTGCAAACAAAACCAGTATAATGTGTGGCCATGCATTGAACAATAAAAAGAATCTCATGAAATCATCACTTCTTTTCCTCTCTTCTCTTTAAAAGTATTGATCGACAAAACTATTCTATCAGTTGATAGATTTAAAGTAGCTTGAGCAGAATCTGCTCAATGCATCATGGGTCAATTTTGGAGCTTGAAAATGTTCAACTTAGTGGGTTGATTTATATAAATGTCAAACCCTGAAAAAACCCTCATTTTGTGCTCAAAATGAGCAGCTTGGCAACATTCCCTTGAGACCACATACTGGACTTTTATCAGGAAAAAGACTTTTTGTCTATTTTATTTTTTGGTGAGGTCTCCTGGCCTTCATTTTGTATAGGATGTCCAGCAGATACTCCAGGCCAGGATATGAAGCTGGATAAAAACTTTCACCGTTAGTTTCAGTTTACTTTGCTAATTACTTACTTTGTTCCTAGGGGAGGTTCCCTTCAGGAAATCTATCTGCAGGTCCACCACCTTTTATTGTTTGCTGTGAAGACAGTGAATTTTTTTCTGCCTTTGGAGTTGTTATTCTGGTACATCAAACATCAGCTTAAATAACTGTTGTTTAAAAATAACAAATAGTAGTCTAGGAATCTGTGCAGTAAACTCAAAGCGACGGCCGAACCCTCTGAACTCCTCGTGCAGAGCCTTTACAAGGACTTTTCCTCTGCCCTCTCTTTCAGTGAGGTCTCCCTGTGCCATTCTTTCTCTGTCTCCCCTCCCTGCCCCCCCCTCCTCCCTCTCCATCGCCTCCCTGTCCCAGGCCCTGTGCCCACCACTGACTGTGCACACAGAATAACCAATCCCCGGCCTGCAGGGTCAGTGCCACCCCAGCACAGGATCACTGGCACCGGTGCTGGCCCCCTATTCTTCCTTTCTTTCTTTCTCTCTCTCTCTTTTTCTTTTTTTCTGGGGAAGGGGGTTGGTTAAAACCTCACTGACCCACAGCAATCCTCTTTTCTGTGTGAGCCCATGAGGCTGTGGGGCTGCGGGCACTCCACAGAGGGACAGGCAGGGCTGCAGGGACTCCGGGCCGGGACAGGATGACGGGTTTAAACGTTGTCCAAACCCTGTAGGTCGACTTCAGCCTCCGTCCCTGAGAGCGGCCTGCGATCTGCCTGAGAGATGTCCATGCAGGGCTCGGTGCTGGCAGTGGGGAAGTGCCTCGCCTGCCTGGAGTTCATGCGTGAGTACACATCACTGTCTCTTCTCTTGAACACCAAAGTTTTTGCTCTGATTCGACACTACTCGTGTTAATGATGCCGGAGCTCTTGTCCTATCTGCTTTGTCTGCTCACCATGAGGAGAGGGAAGCCTTTCTTCTCCCACATCCAATGGAAACATGTCTCAGCCCCGAGGGTGGGATCTCTGGGAGTGCTGGGGTCGGTGGGGGGGGTGTAGTATAGTGTTTTTATTCGTTTCCTGCAGGAATGTGCTGAGGAAGACTACGGGGGGGGGGCTTCGACTGGGGGGAATAGTTGGAAGTTTTACATCCCCAGGGAAGCATCACTCCGAGCTAAGAGGTCACAACGACGTGTGCGTGTGAATCAGTTTGGCAGCATTTACATAATTACTGCACAGCACAAACCCATGCCCGTAAACTGCCCTCTCCTCCTCCTCCTCCTCCTCCTCAGGAGACCCTGGGGAGTTTTCCCTCGAAGTCACTCCCATTTACAGAGAACTGGACGCGTCTTTGTCCAATAGCACTTCCCGGACAGAGTCCTGCCCTCGTTCATGCTTCTGACTAATAAGATCACTGATTTAATAGGATGCTGTAACTCACATGAGCTGCGGCTCGGTTCAGATGAGTTTTTGGGTTGTATTGGGTCAAGTCTGATCCACGCCATGTTCATTAATGGCCCTGAAGTCTACATATAGTGAGATCAAAAGGTCTGGGCAACAATAACTCATGATATCTGTCACGGTGGATTACAATCACAGGCAGATGGACCAAGTCTTCTGAAGGTGTGAAGTTCAAGGTGAAACACTTTCTTCAACAGTTTAAGCAAGTTTAGAGTTGTTTGTCTTGTGAGATCTCTCAGATTTGAGATTTGAGCTCTACTCTCATTAAAAGTCTATGGCTGAGTTTGGCTCTTTCGCAGTCAGGACTCAGAATTTTCAAAGCTTCACAAATTCTTCGACCGCCTGCAGAGTGCTGCCTCAGAGTTCTGTGAAAGCTAGGATAAATAAAGCTTAAGACGTTAGCAAAGTGCTGCCTCCTCAGCTCTGGTTGTCATGAAGAAATGGTCCTCTTAAAAAAAAGTGGAGGCTCAGTAGTGGAGAAGTCTGTGGAGACTCTCAGTGAGATCTGCTCCTAGAAAAGTGAAATCAAACACCTCATTTGATGACAAAAGCAGCACCTGTACAAGCTTGATACTTTCGTTATTTTGGAAACAAATCCTATGTGGACATTTGAAGAGAATCTATTCATGAAGAGATGAAACACTTTTCGGGCTGTTGAGCTCCGGACTGGTTCGATCAAACGTTGGGTTTGTGTTGCTGCCACTGGTGGTGGGGTGAGGAGAGGAGAGTACATGATGATGAAAAGCTGAAGCAGGAAAGCACACAGTTGATTCCACATTATAATGGTCCTGAGCACACTACAACAGTGAACAATGTGCCGAGCAGCAGCTGAAGGTGCTGCTATGTGTCCCTGCCTCCACCTGTGCTTTATCTCCACCTAAACATCTGAAAAAAATCTCTATGAATAGACCTGAAATTCCAAGAATCTCTTGGAAGAAGCTTTTTGCAGGAAGAATGAGCAAAAATCCCTCAAACGAGTAGTGAAAAAGCCTGGGGGTGCAGAGTCTCAAACCTTTACCTCCTTTTATTCTCTCCTGAAGATGGAAGATGCTAGAATCAGAATCAGAGAAATGTTTTATCTTGAACTTTACAACATCTGGAATAAAGGATGACTGAAAATCCATGTTAAACACAAGGGTACTATGTGATTTAAGAAAGAAAAAAGAAGAAGAATCCCTGTTTGCTGCTTTGATTTCCTCAGACGAGTCGTTCCAGATTCTTGGAGCCGTGACAGCAAATTCTCGGACTCTCTGAATCTGGATCTGGATCTCAGAGCTACGGGGAGACACTCGTCCCAGTTCAGCCTCATAGAGAAGCCACAAAGCTGCTGTCACTCTTACAGGGACCAGCGACGATAATGTCTGTACATCCGGTTCATTTAACCTGCTGCCACAGTCAGCTGGGGTGATGCAATCTGGGGGTGTGTCGCATGTCTGAGACACATGATGCAATGTTTTTACTCTGCTTTGACTCATAAAATCCTGTTTTGCTAGCTGATCCTTGGAAATGATGTCAAAGCACAGGCATCCTGGACTAAAGCAGGGGAATGAGAGGAGAGCCAGGGGTGAGGAGAGAGGAGGACCCCTGCAAGTAAATATTTGGAATAGTTCTGAGAAGTGGAGCTCCTGTCTGGACTCGTGTTGAACGTGTGTATCAAAGTCGTGCTTTTTTATGTGTACCGGTACATGTGTGTGTTTGTGTGTGCGTGCTCCTCGCGTGTTTAATGTCAGACTGGATGCTTGAACAAACAAACACGACCTTTATGGGAGACACAGTGGGATAAAGCGCTGCCCTCAGCCTAACGCCTCCTGGACATCTGCCCTGTGGATAATGCAGGAACAGGAAGGGACCGTCCCGGCAGTGTCGCATGAAGGCTCCCATTCATCAAAAATCATGTGATGCGGTCAAAGTAAATCAAAGGCGACCGGACTTTAATGTAACTCTGAGAACACGGCTCTCGGTTTCACTCAGCGCGGTTGGGTAACTTCCTGTATTTAAACACCATGTGTGACTGTGACATCATGGAGGTTCATTACAGTGTGTTTTCAGCTCTGCCAACAACGTGAGACGACTGACAGCAAAGTAGGCGAGTGGAACAAGTTGGTCCAGAGTGAGACATCTCAGAAGTTATGCCATGTTTTTTTTTTTCCCATGATTTCTTTTTTTGTTTTTTAATTAACCACATTCACGTCCCCAGGAGACGTTCTCTTCCTTCCCTGCTCCCAGAACCAGTTTCCTCCTCAGCATTATTTGAAAAATCCAACTTAGACAATACTTTTGGTTTATGATGCAGTTAGCTCATCTGTCAACCTCATGGTGGCGCTAGAGAATGAGGCAGATCACCACTAGGATGAATTACTTTATTGTTTAACTGGCTGTAATTGTTTTAAGGTATTAACCGGCTTTGGGAGCCATTCAAGGAATGTGTGAGTGTATGTGTGTGTGTGTGTGTGTGTGTGTGTGTGTGTGTGTGTGTGTGTGTGTGTGTGTGTGTGTTGCCGTTATTTATTAATGCTGAGGCACATACTCCAATGTCCTCGCCTATGTTTGGCTCTAATAATATTCATACACCAATAAAGTGGATTGTTGCAGGGATGTAAAATAGATTCTGAGGTATTTCTGATGGAACCAATGTTCCATAGCTTCTATGTTAACACCAGAGAACACTGAGGAATACTCCATCCAACCATTCTAGGTCTCCTTTAATGCTCCATGCAAAGAAAGTGTCGGGTAAATGAATAAGTCAATGCCATAGCCCACGTGACTGTGGGGAGGGGGCAGAGAGATAGAGCAATAGACAGAGAGAGAGAGAGAGATAGAGACAAAGAGAGAGAGACAAACAGAGACAGGGGAGGTAGACAGAGACAGAGAAATAGATACAGAAAGAGAGACAAAGAGAGACCGAGAGTGAGAGAAAGAAAGAGAAATCGAGAGAAAGAGAGAGAAAGAGAAATAGACAGAGGGAGAGGGAGAGAGCAGATGACATCGCATCCTATATGAATAAAATTCACTTTCGTCTCTGTTTAAAGTTCTGAGGTCGTCTGGTCACACCTGTGTCCACACCTGAGACAGTGTTAGGCTCGCGCGCCTTTTCTCTGGGAAGCGCGTGGCTCGTGTTGTTGTTGCTGCCGAGGTCCACGTGAGCAGCGAGCGGCGCTTCTGATTGGCTGAGGAGGGACAACAAGGAGAAGAAGAGGAGGAGGAGAAGGAAAGAGATGCGTGCGTCTGAGTCCAGTTAGACAGACAGCAGGGACAGACCAGGACCAGGAGAAGAGAGAGGGGGAGGAAGAGGAGGAGGAGGAGGAGGAAGGCCGCAGCCCAGACTGACACACTTGAAAACAACAACTACATCGACAACTCTCAGCTCCTTCTTCTCCTTCTTCTGCTCGGACTCTCAGTCCGGACTGAGACTCTGCTCCGCATGCCCGAGGGTCGCGGTGAGTCCGAGGAGACCAAACATCTGACACAAACACGAAAACTAGGTCTACTCTGCTCTTGAACCACGTCCAGGAGAAGCGCTTTGTTTTCCCGTGTATCTACACACACACACACACACACACACACACACACACACACACACACACACACACACACACACACACACACACACACACACACACACACACACACGCTCCTCTTCGTGTGACGGGTGTGTTTTTCCTCCGAGATGTGCTGGGTAGCTTCGCCTGTTTTTCCCCTCCGTCTTCATCTTCTGGAGGAGTTCAGGATTTTTCCACATAGTGAGGCAGAGTCCAGGCTACACGTGTGTGTGTGTGTTTTCTGAGTGTGCCTTGCAAAGGAATGTGTGTGCCTCCTTGCTGTTGTTTTGTTGTCACGCGTGTTTGTGTGTTTGTTGGATCTCAGTCTCATCCATTAAGTTATGTTTTTCCAATCATGTGATTTTCCTCTCAGATTGTTCGTTTAATTGGGAGGGAAGTAATTGGGCAGCAGCTGAGACCATTAGGGAACATTACACCACTTGTCACATGTCACCAGAGACTTTGGGGAAGCCAGGGTAGATACCTTCACTCCTTGTTGACTGTTGAAGATGTAAATGAGGTTATGTGAATGATTTGCTGATGAATTAATTGACAGTTTTCTTAGAGATCCATGGATTGAAGCTCTTCCTCATAGTAAATCCAAACCTGCTGAATGGAGTCGCCTCTCCCTGCTGCTGAGGAGCAGCGTTGGGCTCTGCAGAGAAAGAGGAAAAACAGGAAATTCTTGCACATAAACACTGAAAAAACTGTGTTGATAGTCAGGTGTGTAGCTGGGTCGTTTGGAAGAGACACTGGGTTAAACCAAACCAGGCTAAACCAAACCAGGGTAAACTAAACCAGGCAGGGCGAGGCCAGGTCAGCCTCGCTATGACATCGTCCTCTCAGTAACCGCAGTCACAAGCCAAACGAGCATGTGCAGCGTCAGTATTGAGAAATGATTTGTTGGCAGATTGTGCTGAGAGGATGAGACGCTCTGAATGAATAATGCAGTGAGAAGGTTGAGTTATTTTCAGACGGGAGGTGGTCGTCCCCACCACCACCCTATGTCTGTGTGTGGAGACACATGAGAGCTGTGTTGCGTAACCTGGAGAGGCCCCTATTGACTTGAAGTGGAGACACTGGCAGAAGGAGGAACACCTTCTGAGAGAGCTTCCAGTCTGACATCAGACCTCACGCAAAAATGTGGAAGTTGTAAAAGCCGTCTCATGACAGCCTTTTGCACATGTTCCTGTGTGCAAGGTCGACTGCTGAGGTTAAAGACTCTGAAGAAACCTCAGACACTGTAATTTAAGAATTTTTGGAGTCACTGTCTTAGAAAGAAAAGACAATTTACTGGTTCCCATGTGACACATTTTAAGGAATGCGTTGAGGAAATTAACTTGAAATTGGAACAAACTCTGATTGGATGAAGTGCTGCCACCTTGTATCCAGAGTGTCTCGAATACTTACATTGGGTGAAATGGAAGCAGATACATTTGGGATGTTGTGCTTGATAAATAGAAAGGTCATAAAGAAATGGTCACTTCTCAGCAATGGTGTGGATTAGTTTCTATGTCGAGTGACCGACGATTCATTTCTAATCGAGTTGCAGGTCAGTGGACGTCTTCCTGGAACTGGCTCATTGTTGACACTAATGCAGTGTGTCTTATGACCGAGTGATCGTATGCACAAAAATGTCTGTGGTGACATCATCACCCGGTGGGGAGGGCGGACAGGTGGGTGGGGCATTTCTGAAACCGTTCTCAGCACACACTTCACTTTAATGGGCACACTTGACAAAAATGTGGTCAGGAATGACAGGATGAAGCATGTTTCCTGAAGATATTGAGTTTCGACAAAGTCCTGGGCCACTCGGCAGCCATCTTGACCAGACCCCTGTCTGAGTGAATGGGGACATGTTCAAACCTACATTTTTAACATGAGAACGGAAAACACTCCTTTTCTATGTCCTCACCTCAGTTTCCTGTGACTGGGACTAAAGACGCTGGAAAATATCCAGATTTAAGAGGCTGAGATCAGATCATTTTGGCATAACTTCTCAAAATCACTCTCATTTCCTGTAAACGCTTAAATCGATTATTTTAGGAGTTGCTTGTCATGTAGCAGAGCTGCGGAGTCATCCCAGGTTTGTGCCTGGACAGCAGCCTCCTGCTGGGTCCCTCTCTCTCCTGGTCAGCGTGCGGCTAATGAAGTTGTCCACTCAGAGCGGTCACATGATGGCATCACGAGTGTATTTGGGAAAGGATTTTTTCGGGAGAGGACCAACAGCCAGAGGAGGGAAGCGGTTCGGGGAGGACGGGGCAGGTAGAGCAGCCAGAGCGGCTCTGGGACAGCAACGTTTTCACAGAGAAAATGTCTGTTTTTTATGAAAGCGCCTTTCCCTCTCCGTGTTTGCTCTGCAAACAAACGCTGGCAGATGAGCTCCGTTCTGCTCTCACACAGCAGATAAAGCGTGGGGGTCTCTCCTTCATCGCTGTCTTCTCTCTTAAAGCCGTTAAAAGTCAGCCGTGTGAGAGGAAGCGGTCATGTGAAGTGTTTAGAGGCTCCAGAGGGATAGCTGCAGGAGGTGGGCTTTACTAAGCAACCTGCTGGGAATCCAGCAGTGTCTATGTGTCTAATGTCGATGGCCCGTTCAGTTGTATTCTCACTGGGTGTTTCAGTCTCCTCATGATCAGATCAGTTGGGTGTGTCACGCTTCTAATTTATTCTAATTATTTCCTGAAATGTCCTGTGTGTGTATTCAAACCAGTCTGACAGGTAGCGAGCACAAAGACCATATGACCATATGACAACTTTCATCATTATTCAGTTTTGTACATTTATGTCAGGCAGAAACAAACGAGTATTTCTGAAGTCTGATCACTTCCTCAGTTCACTGATTAGTTGTTTGGTTTGTAAAACGATGCCCAGAAAGTGAAATCTGTTACTGAAGGTGTCACAAAGGCAAGATAAAGTCTTTAAATGCTTTGTTTTTGTAAAGTTTGAGTTCATTCCTTAAAGTCATTCTCAAAAAATGTCAATCAATGCTTAAATTGACAAATCGCCTATTTAAAATAGATGTCAATAGTTTTATTATATCTACTTCTTTGGACTTTTTCAGTATCTGAGAGACTGTACAAAACTGATCCTACGCAAATATGTAAGCAGCTAGAAGTCCCAGCGCCTACACATTCTCCTCATTGTTCCCTTTTAAAATCCACAAAGTCTCCACTTTCTTTTTCACTTTCCTGTGTCACAGTGTGAGAAAGCATCACGTGTGCATCCTAGTTTTAGTTTCTCCATCCGTTAAGGCTGGAGTCATCTCAGCAGCTGACCCAGAGCCGATCCTTCTCCCTGGGGAAACACCCTGTGGTCTGACTGAGGTTGTAAACGAGGCTCCTTGGAAAGACTTGACTGCGAGCAAAACGTCTAAAGCAAACATCTCTTAAATCATCCGCACAGACTAGAATGCCTTCAAACAGGACTGGCTCTGTGTTGACAGCCACAGAAGTGTTGAATATTGGGAGTCGAGGTTTTTTTTTCCTGAAACTCTTCAGGAAAAGGCAGCAAACTCCCAGCACTGGATGTTATCTTTTGTGGGGAGACGCACGGGCCGTTTTTAATAAACCTCGTTCACAAAAAGCCTTAGTCTGAGCCAAGTTTTTCGAGAGGCTCTAGACAGGGAAAGCAAATGTTCTTTGCTTTATTTTTAACCCTTTGTTTTGCGTGGCAGCATGCAAAACATGGAGTCGACGCCAGGTTTTCTAAATCCCTGGGACGTGGTTTTGACTCATCGGTGGCTTGAGAGACCAGTCAAGTAAAGCAGATTAATCAGACCAGCTTCCCTCTCTCTGACCTCTCTGTTTTTCTACAGGATGGGCAGAGCTGTGGAGTAATGCCTGTCGCCTTCTCTGCCCTGGATGCATGTTTGTCATGTTTGCACATGTGCTCCACAGAGCTGTTGTTGAGTGTTGAGATGTAGATTACCCACAACTGCTGTCACATGGTCTATAGAGCAGCAGCACGCCAGGACATGCTGTGAGAGCAAAGGAGAGAGCGCTCCTCTGCTTCTCGTCTCCAGACACTGGGTCAGCTGTCCCACAAACGTCCTGTAGGTCTCATCTCTGGCTTTATTCGTCTTTTTTTGCATGCGGAGATGTTAGCATTCAAATCCATGTTGCAGATTCTTGAAACGCACATCCACGTCTTTATTTGTGTATTCAAATCCCCCCGCACCATATGGCGCTGATGCTGAATGCAAACGAGCATATTTTTTTTCTTCTTCTTTTTTTTTTCTTTTTGTTTTGTCCTCGCGCTGCAGTGACCTCAGCTCGATGTTTGTGTGCTCTCATTTCTCCCAGCCGTGGTGAATGCGGGATTTGTGCCACTGTGTATGCATGTTAGAGTATTTGTGCATGTTCTCCGTGGCAGAACACAGTGTGTGTGTGTGTGTGTGTGTGTGAGGGGGTGAGAGAGAGAGAGAGAGAGAGAGAGCGCGGAGCCTCATTTCCATCCAGAGCAGCATGTAACAGTCGTCCTCTGGCCCCCGTCCTCTCAAGGCCTCCTCCTCAACAAAGCTCACTTTGTCACAGTGTGGAGGCCGGGGCCTGCAGCTGGGTCCAGAGAGCTGCCGTCCCCTCGTCCTCCAGTGCTGAGCCGTAACGATGGGGACGGAGGACCGAAGTGTCCCAGACCCTCCCGGGGGCTGGAGTGTGATCCCAGCTCTGCTTCCTCACCTGCCCTGTTGCTCAATGTCAGTGGAAGGTGTGTCCACACACACATTAGTGTGGAGATTAGATTCGATTAGATTTGTCAGTGCACACAGTGCAGGAGGGCAGTGGAATGCTATTTGGAGTCTAACCGGGGGCACTAAACACAGAAACTGCAGATATGAGCAGTATACATAGTACAGTGAAGAACATCCAGTATGAACTCTAAAATAAGGAGCTTGGAAACATAATGACTGTCTAAAATATGAGTGGTGAGCAGCATGATAAGAGATACAGCAAGGCCATGGTACGTTTCTGCTTGTAGTTTTTGTCTTTTATTTAGTACCAATATTTAAGGGTTGCTCCTCTCTAGAACTGCAGCAACGTAGAAGTGAATCAACTGAAACTATTTCAATAATCGATGAGTTTGGAAAACATTTCAAACAACTTTTGAGATCAGTAACAATACTGATCTGGTCTCGGATTTACTCAAATCTCTATGATGGAAACTTGAATCTCACTGATCTGACCTGATCTTGGTCTGGCTCTAACAGGCTTTAACAATTTCCACAGTTTTTCTATAATTTTATGGACTGAACAGCTAATGGTCTGGAAAAAGTGATGGACAGAGAACAATCGTTTGTTGCAGCTTTGCTCCTCTCAAAACACGATTCCACCTTCTCAACGTCTGAGGACAAACCTGAATACACAGACAACGACTGAAAGAGCAGACTTATTAGCTGATTACACATAAGAGTGGGAACGTGGCCGAGGCCTCCATAGTTAGACGAGGGCTTTAAGAGAGAACAGCAGCAATGAAAATCCTGTGAACATATTATGGGATGGCATAGTCTGAGCAGTCCCCTCTGAGTGCTTCCCTACCAGCTGAGCCACATATGAAACATCGTCCCACATCTTAACCTCACACTCTGGTTCCTTGACTGGCAGGCTTCAAATGAGGCGCAGCATTTCTAGATCCCTCCTGATTAGTTTGTTTCTAGTTTTATTTAGTTTTATCTAGTTTCTATTTTACTTTTACGTGATTTAACTGGAGCGATGGGACCAGCAGGCTGAGACTGAGACCGAGCGACCTGCCCTGGCAGAACATGTGGGGTGAGCTGCTGACGTCCTGCTCCTGCTGTGGACAGAGGAGCAGCTCACACACACACACACATACACACACAGACACACACACACACATACACACACAGACGGACAGACAGGCGTTATTACACGCGTGCTCCCAGTCACAGGCCAGCGCAGCGCCACAATGCCGCCCATTGTCCGCGGCCGCGTCGGGGTATGTTTCAGCAGCAGCCACAATAAGAGATTGTTCCCAGCAACGACCGCAGTCAACAGAACTTTAACGTTGATCTTTGTCCTGTGAACATCGACGTGAGCCTGAACACAGTGTACAGACACCAACACTGCTCTGCATCTGTCAGGAGACGGCCCGAGAGTTCAACATCCAGCATGCAATATGAAGAAATGTATATGAATATATATCTGAACATTTTACTTGATGCATTAATATCATTATTAATTATTTATATGCATTATCTATCTATGCATTACTAAGAATATGTCACTAATAACAGTATCAGTGGCCATAAGCGATACATACAATGATAGTAATAGATGTTTTTGTTATCTGTAACATACTATCAACAGTTCTTGCTATTGTCAGCACCATTTATAATATTCTAATTATTATCTTTATTATATTATTGTCTAAAGTAACCATGGCGGTAAGATCCAAAACACATAAAACCTAAACTAAGCCGGAGCTAAAATATGTACAACGCTGCAGAGGTTTTAACTTCTAAAACTACTTTTTATCTCAGTTTAACCAACGAACACAGACACGTCTGTGGGTATTTTCACACACACACAGCGTATAACAGACAAATACTGGGGACATCTGAGTGGCTGACAACAGGTAGAACACTAGTCAAAACACTAGTCAAACACTATTCAGCAATCTGTTCATAGATCAGAGCGAAGACTGGGCTACTTCCTGCTCTTTTTACCAGTATAGCAGGGGAAAACTGCAAGTTTTCCTCTTTTCTTGATCTAAACTGATGAATAGAATAGAGTATGCCTTTCTTGGTCCCACAACTTTCCCACAACAGCATTTCTGCTGCAGAAATGAGCTTCAGGTTGGAAAAGCAGCGCAGCTCGATCTGATGGAGAGTGATGGAGTGACTGATGGAGGCTGGAGTCATGAGCAGCTTTTAAACTACAACCTCAGTGTGGAGTGTGAATCTGAAGGAGACAACAGAGAGGAGGAAAACTAATCAGCGTCTCCATCTCTCTCTCTGTGCAGTGTTTCCCGTGTGGCGGGGCATCGGGGCCGGTAATGGCGTGGGAGGCGGGTGGAGCCAGAGCTGGGGGCGCTGCCTGCGCTGGGAGCCCGGGGCCAGTCCGGCACAGCGGGCCCGCATCCCCGTCTTCGACTACCCGGTGTGGCTAGTGCTGTGCCGGGGGGGCCGAGCCCGGCTGGTCGAGGTCTACCAGAGAGGGAAGGGAGCCATCCGACTGCCCGCAGACATGCTCAGCATCAAGCTGCCGCAGCTGTTCGACATCCACCAGGTCCCCAAGGTAAGAGGAGGGAGGGAGGCCAGGTCCCTACTGCTGTAAATACAGGACTTCCTGCTGGGGTTTTCAGGGGTTTAGGAGGGGAACAGACCACCATCACCTCTGATTCACTGGAGAGATGAGACAAGAGAAGCCTTAGCAGAAGATTGGAGGGAGAAGAGGAAAAACAGATGAAATTAGATGGTGTTTAGTGTTTTAATTTATTAATGGAAGATAATTATTTTTACCCTCAGATGATGCATAAGACATGCATACAGACCCATTTAGTATATAAATAGAAAGTATGAAGTATGAAAAGTATGAAAATATGTAGTTGAACTGAGGTTATGATTGCCATGGAGAAGAAACTATGTCTACATGCACGTAACCCACAGGAGAAAGGGCACAGCAGTTGTTACAGCTGGAATAGACTCAGCATGTGAACTAATTGAATCGATTGATAGAAACTTTATTGATCCTTTGGGGAGATTCAGGAAAGAGGAAAAATAAATTATACTGCATGATTAGTTTTGGTGTAAGAAACCTGAAATAAAAATGTAAACTCACAAAATCAGAGATTAGGACTGAGCAGGTTAACTCTGGTCACAGCTACTAGTTAGTTTTATCCTGCATTCCAAAGAGCAGCAGAGTTCATTATTAGTAGTTATGTTTTTTATCTAATGGATGAATGAACATCCTGTCTTCACTCCATGTATCTGTGACTTGGTTTGAACCAGCTCCTGATGTTCCAGAGCTCTCAGGCTCTGTGTTTAAGTTATGCATATTTCACTTTCACATTTCAAAGTTCCTACCAAGACTTTCTCCTTATGTAACTGCAGGAATGTGACAGCCTTGTTCCTCATAGGTTTCCTAGCTCAGGGGAGTAGCTTGGTGCCACAACATCCATTGTTACCTGTTTCTGCCATGAAGTTCAGAACATTAGTTGACTATTTGTGGTTTTAAACCCACTTATGTTGCTATATTGGTATATTTCTTTAGGTTTTAGGAGGGAGAGATGGTGGATGACCAGAGCTGCAACAACATTAATCGACAAATGAAACAATCGACTGCTGTTTTGATCATTTTATTGGTCGATTAAACCATTTACAGCTTTTATTGAGAAGGATTTTAAGAAATAAAGTTGAAACTCTGAGCTCAGCTCTACTTCTTGTTAGTCTCTGTGGCATGAAATTGACTATCGTTATCATAAGACTTTATAGCCATAGAGGAACAGGCATTAGCAGTTTTCCTCTTGTGTATGTGCTGGCAGGCCTCCACTGTCTGCAGGTATCTTATCAGCTGTGATATGCAAACACTCCTGGTTCTAGTTCGACATCACCAGCTCCAGTCTACAGGTCTAGAGTCGGCTCTCACCGTATGTCACCTTGGTTTTGAGTTAGTGGAGTTTCAATATTTGACTTTCCATAGATGGATGTTTTTCTTTCTTTCTTGCCTCAGTCTCAGTGTCTATAATCTTAGCCCTCACTCTCCTGTCCTGGAGCCGGAGGGCTTCCACCCTGCAGAGACAAACTGCAGCATCAGGCAGCCCCAGCTAGCGTGTCAGTCAGTGGAGAACAGGAATGCAGATGTTTGTGTTCTAGAGGGAACCTGACCTCTCATCAGATCTCATCCTGTCCCTCTACTGAGGTGTTGCACCTCACCGAAGCACTTCACTGCAGCTCTTTAACGTGCAAGTTGCTGTCATACCCATTCCCAGCACATGCTGTTAGAACCAGGACAAGATGTTATTCTTCCACCAGGTTTTTCACCAAATCCTCTCATTTTAAAAACGCTGGATGAGTGTCTGGGTCCTTTCAGTGGGTGACAGAAATCATCTGAGGGGTTTGTAGATGATTATAGCACAAGAGAAAACAACTGCAAAAATTTCTGCAACACAGATTGTTTGTAAAGTTTTCCATCAGCTGAGCTGTTTCTTGCAAAACTTAATCCTCTGAAACTTCTTAAAATTAAACTAGGGCTGCACCAAATGATCATTTTTGTAGTTAGTTATTTTTTTCAGCTAATCGATTAGTTGTTCTTTAGACAATGATGCAAAAATTGTGAAAATTGTTAATACTGTTCCACAAAAGCCAAGATGAGTTCTTAAAACGACTTTTAATGACTGTTAATGTTTTTTTTTCAATTTCGTCAGCGAGCACCAAGGTTATTATCGTTAATAAAATGAAACAACGAAAACTAGAATAGAAAAAACAGTTAACTGAAATAAATAAAAACGTTTATAAAAAGAAAAAGTAACAAAAACTGTACTATGTGTTTACAAAAACTAACAAAAACGTATTGTAATGATGGCTAAAAGTCCCTTTGTTTTAGTCTTTGTCAATGTTGGATTGATATGAAATCAATTTATTGTGCTCAAGCATTTCATGTGAGATGGAGGCACCATAGGCCACTTCACAGTTTATTTATTTACTTTTATTTACTCTTTTATTTATCTCACAATATTTTGAATCATGCACCTGACAAAGTATGAAAACCTAAAACTTGTACTAAAACGAATAAAAACTAAACTAAAACTAAGAATTTGGAAAAAGACAAAAACGATTGGTAACTAGCAATCCAACTCTAAGGACTGATAAAAACTAACTGAATTAGAAGGGGAAAAAAAGTCAAGACTAATTAAAACTAAACTAAAATTAAAAATCTAAAACTATCATGACCCTGTCGAGCACCAGAGAAAACATAAAATACTTTTTTTTAAGCGGAGATCAGAGAATTTTGACTTCTCAAAATCCTCCTCAATTTTTCTTTTAAAGTGATTAATTGATTATGAAAACATTTGTCGCAGCTCTAATCGAGAGTGGGAACTTCTCTGTGCCACCTGGTCTCTATATGTGGGGGTAGCCGATGCTTGGGCTGGTTCCTCCTGGGCCGAGCAGATGCTGGCGGGGTGTGGTTGCTCACCTGGGACGTGTGCTCCTGTCCTCAGGTGTTCAGGGAGGACAGCATCATCTCTGGATACCGCCACCCCCGCAGCTCCGCGCTGGACTGCGTCCTCAGCAGCTTCCAGATGAACAACGAGACCATCAACATCTGGACCCACTTCCTGCCCACCTGGTTCGTATGTCTGCAGCTTGCTAGATCACCTTTAGGCAGAGACTCTGCTGCTCCCCTGTGGAGGTTCCATTGGGGGAACTTCAGGTGTTAGACTTGAATCATTTCAGGTGTTGTAGTCGCTGAACAACAACAGTGTTTCTACGGTCAGGACTCAACATTCAAGAGTTTTCCTTTTGCCTTGTCACATGTAACGTACAAGACTGTGCAAAACGTTCAAGTTAAAAACATACAAACATACAATATGAGTTGAATGAAACTACAGCTTTATATATATATATATATTCACATATTATTCACAGGATTTATCATCATCTATATCCATTATTATATTGTTTTATATTATTATTATTCTATATTTATTTTTATTCTCTATAAATAATTAAAAGTATGTTAACAATGACAGTAAGTCTACTGACTTACTGTGATTGTTAACATACTTTACTTATGTAAATATTACATATATACATATGCAAAAAGTATACATATACACAAATGGACACATATGTATGCATGTTTAAAGGCATATTCTATTCAGTTTTATTCTACTCTGCACATTAGCTGTTTTTATTAGTTTCAGTTATTACTGTGCAGTTATTGTCAACAGTAACTATTGTATTGACACATGTAATAACATATCTAATATATATATTTCTACATATTGTAATGATTATCAATTTCATAGAATTCCAAAGCTAAAATATCCAAATCACAAACTAAAGTATGTAAACTATTGTCGTTATGGGAAGCATGTGTGTGTGGGATGGTTTGTGACTGTGTGTGTGTGGACTGGGTGTTATGTTCTCTACGTTTATATGTACAGTTATACAACAGACACACGTACCATGTCCAGAGCTGGGTGCAGGTTCCTTCCCATGCAGGAGATCTGTTTTCTATCTGGAATGTTTTCTATCCGAGCCTTCAGGAACTTCACGAGAATAAGCGCCAGCTCTCCAGCTGTGCAAACATCAGTAGAAGTTCATTATGTGGATCTCGTGGATCTTTGTTTTAAAGCCTCTGATCTAATCCCCTTGAATTCTCAGTCGAGCAGGAAGGGAAAAAAAAGAATCAGATAAGCGTGAATCAAAACAAACACAGGGCTGAGACGGCACCCAGGGTGGCCGAGCAGTAGTTAGCAGAGCTGCTGGACCTGCCGAGACCTGGAAAACTCTCACTTTCTTTCTTTCTTTTCTTATTCTCAGGTACTTCCTGTGGCGGTTCTGCGTCCTGTGCTCCACCATGAACTTCCTGAGTGACAGCTACACCTGGCCGCTGCTGGTCTACATGCTGCTCATCTGCATCTACCCCTTCACCTCCAGCTGCGCTCACACCTTCAGCACCATGTCGCCCGAGTCGCGCCACATCTGCTACTTCTTCGACTACGGAGCGCTGAGTCTCTACAGCCTGGGTGAGGCTCCAAAAACATGCCACCCCCCCAAAAAAAAGTCTTATTTATCTCTTATTTTAGACAGCTTATCTTGTCTTGTTTATCTTGTCTTACCCTGCACTTATACAGCAGGTGTTTCATGTAAAGATACAGTGTTTTTAAATACAAAACAAATGTTGTGTTCTCAATTGGAACAAAAATTGTTTGTTTATATTCCTGAGGCTTTTTTTTTAAGTCCCTGGTGAATGAACAGCAGCTTTTTCTTTGCTGATTTTTGCTTTGATGTGCTAGAAAATTGATCATTTCATACATACAAGCACCTGTAATGAGCCTCTCCTCTCTGAGGCTCCCTGAGAGACGATTGTGTCCTGGTTGAACATTTCTCCTCGTTTCTTTGGCGTTTTTCTCTTCTGGGATAATATTTCTCTCCCACCGTGTCTCTGCATTTCAACAAAGACTGGCAGAAAACAAACTCTGTGCGTGACGATTCAGAGCTTGCTGCACAAGTCCTTCACGTTAAAATGTTTATCTGTCGTAAATCTGTCAGCGAGACGTCTTCAACCAGCCTTCCACGGCCTCATGCAGACACTGTATTTACATAGTTACGTTCTGTATCATATACATTTCAGATTGCGCAACGCCGTGTTTGTCCTTATGGGTGTGCTCATGACGCCTGCTCATCACACGCACACATACACACACACACACACACACACACACACACACACACACACACACACACACACACACACACACACACACACACACACACACCCTGAACCTCCTGCAAAGCTTCTCCGTGCCAACAATAATAATTGTGTTGAAGGGGCTGAAGCTGCCCCAGGCCTCTCCCCGGCTGCAGGGGAGGAACCTCCAGTCTGGGGCTCAGCTTTGACTCTGTTGAAGTGCAGGTTTTGCCTTCTAATGTTCACACCTCACGGCACTAAAATGCCAAGCTCTCAGCTGGGAAAACACCTATTGTGGGATAGAAACAAACATCTGTTGATTCCTCAAGAGAAAGGCTGCAGATTAAGAAATGTTCTCGCTTTGGCGACCCCTAGTGGTTGCTCCAGATACGACACCGTCTCACCGCCTCTGACCACAAACCTACCAGTGATTGACACACATGATGCTCAGTGTATATGTCTGCCCTGCTGCAACACTCGCATTTATTTCTACTTTTGATTTGTTTGCATATGAAAGAGGAAGGAAAAACAAAGTTTCTGCCAGGTTTGAATGGCCTCATGTGTCTGTGTTCAGGTTGTGCCATCAGCTACGGCTACTACGTCATTCCAGACAGCTGGGTGAACACGTGGCTGCACCAGCACTTTGTGCACATCGCCATCGGAAACACTCTGTTCTGCACCAGCCTGTCCTGCTACTCCAGGTGAGAGGAAGCCCGACTCTGGCATGTACTGTCCTCTGAACTGCTGCCCATCACTCCAGGCCTGGAGCGTCACAGCAGTGATGACAGGTGTGACAGGCAGCTCCCTCTGATCGACAGAAATGTCACTCCTTCATGCCTGGAAAACGCATGTTTTTAATGTTTTCCTCAGGCTTTTTGTTAGGAAGTAAAACAGATCTTTAAGTATTTCCTGCATCATGTGATATCCAGATATCAAACACATCATGTGATGTGTTTGATATCCAGACTGGAGTTCTTATAAAGACACATCCACTCCCGACTGGTCCTTAAGCCTCGGAGAAGTGTTCATCAAATATGGAATATGACCTAAAAGTGAGGAAAATAACAGAACAGAACATTTCCCTGATCCTCAGGTCTGGATAAAAGAAAATTATAAATCTGAAAATGTTTAAATGTCAAGAGTTTCACAAATGAGCGTTAATTTACAAGGAACCATGTGGAAGAAAAGAAATATTCATCATATCGCTCTAAGGAAGCCAAGTTCAGCCAAATATCAGCCAGACATTACCTCTGTTTAAGCTTTTCACTGTTTCTTTTCTGTATCAAATTAGCATGTCAGTCTGATCTCAGTTCATATCTTCAAAGCAGATTCATCCAACAGACGTTTTCTTCTTGATTCACTCGGTTTTAATATATATACACTTTAATCTAAAACGGGTGACACCACAACAGGAAATGAGACAAACAACCACCAGATTTGTCGATTAAACATCTGCTCCAGAATGGAAAAAGAAGAATATTGTTTCCCCTGAGCGTGCGTGCCTTTCTGAAGCTCCCGTTGCTCCTTTTCCTTCTCCCTCCTGATCCGACGTTAAACATCGTCGGACTTGTTGCCACGGTAACGAGAAGACGGAGGCGAAGCTCGATTGGATGGCGCCATCCTGAGCTTGATAATAACAATCACAACCGACACAAAAGTGAGAGCAAAGCTTTTCCATTTTTTTTTTTTAACTTCAACTCCATGAAATGAAACAAAAGAAAGCCTGAGCTGAGCTTCATTTTCTTCTCCTATGAGCTGTGCTTTGGTTGCCACATTAGTTGGGATCTCTGCTTCTCTGGCTCTCAGTTTGTGCTGTAACCTCTGCAGATGGGACCAGATGAAGACGGTTGATGCTGGTTCTGTGTCTCCACAGGTTCCTGGAGCTGCAGTTCCCTCAGCGCAGCAAAGCTCTGAGGACGGCCGCCTTCGTCGTCCCCTTCATGTTCGACACCTTCCCTCTGTTTTGCAGGGTGAGTGTCGGCCTGGTCTCCCACTGTGAATCATGTGTTGTTCTGTGTTCTTATTATATAAGTGTGGCAAGCCGATTAGAGGTCTGAGTCGCTCCAGCCCAGAAACTGTAATGCAATACAAGTTTATCGCTGCCATTAATTAATTCCCCTAATCGCTGCAATGATTGTGCGGGTCATTAGTAAGAAGTTTTGTTTGTTTCTTGCCTAAATGGGTCGCAAATGCTGTAACAATCAGTGCTGATCTCTAATGTGATTTAGAACCCAAAGTCCTCATATCTCTGACTGCTCTGTCGCCTTGAGGCAGATCTGCTGCTTTGTTCTGCCTTCTGCTTAGAACTGATACAATAATCTGGCTGTTTTCTATTTGTTTTTGTTCTGTGTGTGTGTGTGTGTGTGTGTGTGTGTGTAGATCCTCATGTGCTGTGGGGGAAGCTGCAGCCCCACAGACGCCTTGTCCAGCCACTGTTACCACGTCCTCTTTGCCTTCCTCACCTGTTTCCTGTTTACCGCCCACCTCCCGGAGAGGCTGGCCCCAGGGCGCTTCGACTACGTCGGTACGTTGTGCTGAAGGTCGTGACCGGCCTCTGTGAAGGCCCCGCACGCGTCTCAGGGCTGGTGAGGAGGAGGTGTTTTCCCTCTGCCTGGAGGGAGACCCGGAGCGGTGTGACTGGAGCGTTTCTCCTCACCCTCCAGGGCATTAGTTTAGTCAGAAACGCCTCAGTCGACTCTGCTTTAAGCTGTTGGGGTGCTACGCTCGGTTTCTGCACAAATCTGACTCTGTCATGCTTATCTGGCAACCGCACATAGGCTTCACTCTGATTTGCTGTCTCACCTGCGTCTCACATGAACAAATCTTAACATTAGGAAGTATGGTGGTTATTTTATTTTCACTCTTTAAGGTTCCTAGAATAGTTGAATGGAGTCTCTGCAGGCTGTGGAACGGCCTCAGGAATGCCTCCAGAGCCTATTTTATTTGATTTGATTTTACTTTTACAACCTTATTTCTATCTACATCAACATTAGAGCCCGTTTTTCTCCTGATCAGGCTCCTTTCTTGTCTGGCAACCACTCTGACTGGCTCTCCCACCTGCCACTCGCACAAATGATCACATCACTTCACGTTCCTTGCTAAACAGCGCAGCTTCTCAGCTTGTTCTCCTTGTCTGAGTGGTAACTGGAGCTTTGCTGGAGCTATGGAGAGATGCATACACATCCAGTCTGAAATGTTGGAGCCAGAACCAGAGGAGGAACAAGAGACTGAGGAAGAACCTGAGGAAGAACCAGAGACTGAAGAAGAACCTGAGGAAGAACCAGAGACTGAAGAAGAACCTGAGGAGGAACCAGAGACTGAAGAAGAACCTGAGGAGGAACCAGAGACTGAGGAAGAATCAGAGGAGGAACCAGAGACTGAGGAAGAATCAGAGGAGGAACCAGAGTCTGAGGAAGAACCGGAGGAGGAACCAGAGACTGAGGAGGAACCAGGAGCAGAGACACTGACAATCCACCAGGAACTTAAAATACCAAACTGCTGCAGACCAACATTCGTGTGTGTTCATTTACTCTCGTACCTGAACAGAGGCAGGTTCACACTCACTATTCTGGAGGTGATTTGCATCACATTTGCATTTTCCCATTTTTAAATACCAGTATCATGCAAAACATATAAGAAAGGGGACTGGATTAACCTCTTTTGCGAGGAGCAGGCTGTTAGAAAGTCTCCTCTAGCCTATATCCTATCGGGGTTTTCCCTCCATGTGGAGCTGGAGCTGTTTGTTAGTCTGCAGCCTTTTGTCTGCTCATGTTCTGGACGGTCCACGCAGAACAATAGCTCGGCATCAAACGGCTTTTGATACGAAGCCCTCGTAAAGTTGCACAAGCGCCGCCGCCTGTTTTCTTCTGCTCGGGGTGGGGGCGGGGGGTGGTTGTTGACCCTGGTGAGGTTTCAAACAGAAAAATGTTTGCTCCTGCGGCTGGAGCTCGGCCTCGGGGCTGTAGAAGGAGCTGCTGTGTTTGGCAAAGAGACAGAGGCCGTGTTAAAAACAGCTGCTGATCTAATGGAAACAAATGAAGGTCTGTTATCAAAAAGCACGTCCTTATCAGTGATTCAGCCCGGATAAAGATGTAAAGTCCCTGTTAAATAAAAGCAAGCACAAGGCTCTGGAATAGACACTGGCTGAGCTTTAATAAGAAGTCCTTGTGATAACAAATGATGGGAGCGTTAATCATGAACAAACTTGGTGGTTTAGTCTGAAGGCCGCCGCTTTGTTACCTAGCTGCTGCCTGATGAGAGGCAGAAACAGCAGATATCACACTTTGTCTTTTCTGCATTTTTAAAATCCTCACAAACTGAATTTCTTTCGAGCTTGTCTGGGAACCTGCTTCTGGGAACGTGCTGGAAACATGAACCGTCCCACAGGTGCTGGGCGTGTTGTGACAGACTGGTCAGCCCGGTGCAGAAACCTGGAACCTTCTCACACGTTCTGGGAAGCTGCTGCCAACCAGAGCAGACGTGCCGCTACAATCACTGCTATCACGCCTCCTCGTTTCCTCCTTCTGACGACTTTGATTTATTAGGCTTCTCATTTTATTGCACTGCGAGGAACCCAAATTTACCCAAATTTAGGTGTGAAATGCGAAGTTAGAACTGCTCACACGTGAATCATTAATCAGAACTGTGGCTGACGCTTCTTTGCAAATCTTTACAGAGTCCAGCATGAATGACAATCACTTCACAGAGTTTGATCACACAAGAAAAAAGTTTGGAATCACAACTTTTTTCTTTTTTCTTTTTCCCATTTTTTGATTTGTAGTTTTCCTTATAAAACAAAATATGAATAAAAAATGAATAAAATGAAAACAGTGAAAACAGGTGCTACCGTTTCACAAAGGCCAAGCTGAAGTCTTTAAAGTACTTTTATCTCTGTCAGAAGAGACTAAAGAAAATAGTCACATTTTAAGAAGCTGAGATCAGATCATTTTCACTGAAGTCCTTAAACCTCAGAAAATAATGTAAATGCTGAAGATACGAGGAGAATGAGAAATCATTCTGTCCAGCAGCCAAAGTTAAAAAGACACATGCCAGTAACGGTAAACGACGAGTAAAGTTGAAATTCATGATAAAAAAATAATAACAAATAATGGAAATTATTGTAATTTCCCCATTGTGCCACGATTAAAGGCTTCAACTTGAACTCCCCTCAATTTGGCCTCGATGCAAACCTCTCAGGACTATTAAAGCTGTCGCACTATTAAAGAAGAACAGTGATATTGATAACAATAAAATTAGACTTGCTAGAGGATGTTGAGCTGCTTGGAGCTTGCTCTCTACAGTCCAGGGTGCTCCCAGGCATCTGGCTACTACAGTATGATAGAATCATTGATTTCAGTCGATTAAAGCAGAAGATGATGAGTTTCTGATCCGTGTCTGGTCTCTGCTCTCCTCCCAGGCCACAGCCACCAGCTGTTCCACGTCAGCGCGGTGGTGGGCACCCACTTCCAGATGGAGGGCGTGATCACGGACATGGTGTCCCGGCGGGCGTGGCTGCTGGCCCAGGGGCCCCCGCCCTCCTTCCTGGGGACGGTGGGCGTGCTGGCCCTCAGCCTGCTGCTCAACCTGGGCATCATCGCCGTCTTCAGCGCCCCGCTGCTGTGGAAGCCGCCCGGCGCCTCCGCCTGCCAGCGCAAGGAGCGGTAGAAACACGCAAAGCGCTTCCGGAAGCTTCCCGCAGGAAGGCCCGGGGCGCGGGTCTCAGCGGCAGCGCCCCTGCAGACCTCGCCACTGACTGCTTTTACCCCTCTGACCTGAAAGGCTGGATCCCGAGCCTTTCCTCTTGTTTTTTTCTAATACTTTGAAGTATTTGCTCCATCGTGTTGGCTCCGACGCTGAGGACCCGGTCACACTGACTGAAGCCTTTTTCTTTCCTTTTTCAGTGTCTCTTCTTTAATTTATTGCAAAGGTTACGCAGCGTAACACACGTTCCTGCTTAAGAAGAGAAAACGGAAAACTGAATGGGATGAAGAGGCTGTGGGTTGCAGGAAGCGCCATGCCAGGACCCCCCCCCTCAGAAGTGCCTTAGCGTAGACCCACCACGTGGTTTCTAATGTTTACAGCTCGTCACCACCTCGACACCTCTCCCTTTTCTTGTTTTAATGGCATCTCAAACTGGAAAACATTCAGCAGTTTGCAGGGACTTCACTGGGCCAGACTCGCCTCTCGCGTCATTAAACCTCCTCTCCCACCGTCGTAATGTCATGCAGATTGAGTCACGCGCCCTCGTACGTCCACCTATTGATTCCCACTCCACAGCGCAGACTGGAATTGATTTGAAGACCAGTGTGGTTATTTTCTCTCTCTCTCTCTCTCTCTCCCTCTCTCTCTCTTCTCCCCCCTGATTGCCTTCCTCATTATAAACCCCACAATCTGCCCTCAGCAGGGTTAGGGAAAAAAAAAAGAGGAAATAAAAAGACAGAATGGTTGCAGTGTAGCAGCGGCGGTGATTAAAAGACAGGTACCACTTTTATAACAGTGGGTTTCCATGGCAACAGTCCAGCGGCCTCATGCCCCCCGAGGGTCCCCAGCTATTTTAATGCTCTGAGCCAAAGCGGACCCATTTCCCCTCGCTGCTCCGTCCTCTCAGATGAGAGACGTCCTGATTTGTATCGACGTTTTAGCCCCCCCCCTCACACGGCCCGAAAAGAAGGCGCTGGGCCCCTGTAATTGTGACCTTCCAGGCGCTTTATTCTGAGTGGTTGTGTTTAGAGGAGCGCTGAGAAAGCGTGGACGTGCTCCTCGGGTTGTTCCGGTGGATGTGCGGCGTAACGGGCAGCTGCTGCTCGCTCTGTTCTGTTTCCAGGATTGTATTATATTTATTGATTGTATCCGGTCCAAGGAGAGGTCTGGAGCACCTGCAGGGAGGTGACTGAAGTTCTGCATGTATAAACAAAGGTAGTAGCAGCTGGTGGCTGAGGCGCTCTCAGTATAAAGTATAGCACGCTTCCAGCCCCAACTCATCCCAGGAGGCCTGAGACGAGCGCCTGCACCCCAGTCCCAATCATTACTTCATGAAGTTGCATCAGGCAAAGACTCCAGATTATTTTTTTAAATTCTTTTTCTATTTTCCGATTTCATTTAAGACCTTTTAGCCTGTTTCTTGAACAAAACTTCCCAACAAAAACAGTTATTATAAGATTAATTCGTTTCCATATTCCAGAAAATATAATAAAAAAATATAGTTATTTCACTTATTTAAAGAAAATACACTTAGAAATGTGTAATAAATAATCCATTAATGTTTTTATGTTTTGTAGGTTTTAATGGGAGAAACGACTAAACGTCTCTGTAGCACTAACGTACTGTAGTCACGGACACATGTGGAAGGCACATCTGTATGAAAAAATAAGAAATAGTTCAAGCACCTTTTAGCTCAAACTCACACGGTTAACACACACACTCACCCAGGCTCTCACACACACACACGCACACACATTCACACACGCACTCACACTTTTGGATGTGGGGAGTTCCAGGAGAGGGCAAATCGTACGTGATAAAGTGGGATCGAGGTGTGTCACAGGCGTAGAAATGTCAGACATAGAGAGGATGTGTAGAGTCACACACACACATGCACACACACACATACAGTACATTTAGAGTGGCAGTGGTTTAAGATGTCTTCAAGGTGAGGGCCGAGAATAAAAGTGACGGAGCTCCTGCTCCCTCCATCTCCATCCTGCTGCAGAGGGTCCATCACTTCTTTCATTATTGTGTTTTTATATGTCTCTGCAGCCTTCATCGTCACAGCGCTCCTCCTCGGTCAGACTCTGCTGAGTTGAGTTTGGAGCTCTTTTTGTTTGATTTCGGCCGTTATTATTATTATTTTCCCCCCGTCTGCAGTTCAGTGCCGGCTCTGCTTCTCAGAGGTTTCACAGCTGTGAGGCTCAGAGCACCCCGGTACTTAAAACTGCACCTCTTGGTTTCTTTTTCTTTTTCTTTTTCTGCTTTTTGTGTCATTTATTGTGAGCATGTGGTGGACTGCAGAGCCAGTGCAGGCCGGATCACTGTTACTCTGAAGGCGGTCTGTCGGGCTGAACCTCGACGAGCCGCTGCAGGTTGTAATTATCAGGAAAAACTGGGCACTTTTCTTGTTTCTGCAAAGACAGATAAAACTACAGTGTATTTGAAGGATGTTTGATAAGGTGAACAGAAAGGAAAGACAAGTGTGGCATGAACCATTTGGTACAAGAATATTTCTGTGTCAAAAAAAGCAAAATTTTGGTTTTGGAAGAATTATCGGTGCCTATTTAAAATGTGTTTTTTTTTTTTGTACAACTTTTGATATAATTCTCCATTTGTTCCAGCAACAAACTACTCTAAAAATGTATAAATACTTCCTTGTTCTTTGCTGTGTGTAATCTGTAATTTGCTACTTTGTTCTACTAGACTTGTGTAATAAATTAAGCCTTTTATAAATTGAATTATTGCCCTTGGGGTTATTTGAGTTTCCTCAAGATGAGACGGATTATTATTTGACAGTTTTACCATGAGACCCGTACACAGTTCTGATGCTTAGTCAGTCATTTTTGCAGATTTTCTCCTCTCTGAAATATGCCTGAATGAAATGTGAGCAGAAAGGCCATTAATTAATTATTCTCATTAGCAGATAATGTTTTTAATTGCTTTGTCTTTGGAAAAAATCCAGAAATTTGCAGTTGAATATAAAAAAAAAAGCTGAAGATGCTGATCAAGTAAGAAAAAAAAACAAACTAAAACAGAAATTAAATTTAATGTTATTAATTATCAATTTTATTGTGATATAAGAACTGCTGTTTCTTGCGGGGCATAAATTAAACATCCTTGCAGAATATTCTTGCATCATTTGCATAATGTCAGCGTGTTTTCGGCCCGGGTCCAGATGTTGCCAGGTGTGACTGGGAGCAGTGTGTGTGAGTGGCCAGCAGAGGGCAGAGCAGCACAAGGCCAGAGCGTCCTGCAGGACGAGCTGCTGCTCGCTGCTCCACAGTGAGTCTGCTGAAGATTCAGCCGGAAAGATCAGCCCAAGATGCAGCCTCTTCCAACCCGACCTGAAGGTGATCGATTAAAAACTGGGGGGCAAAACAGGCCGAATCATCGAGAGATCCAAACAGATTCTGTAGAAACTCGTTTCTCAATCGAGCAGATGTGCTATGATCCAGTTCAATGCAGGAAGTCATGTCAGTCACATTTTTAGCAACATTTGCATTCAAAAGAAGTGCAAAAAAAGCACCTTTACTAATCAGTATTTAAGGATGGCTTATTTAAGGTACATGTCTGCACCAGACACACTTTTATTAATACTTGTACTGTGCTACACCTCATCCACTCTCCTTCTGATCACTTCAGTTTCTTAATCACACAAAAAAAAGATTGCACATCTGTGAGAAGTTAATCCAGCATCCAGTTGGAGGACAGAAGTTTTCTTTTTCCTGTTTTGTTAGGAAATATTTGATGGTTCCAGCTCTACAAATGTGACGGGCCGTGGTTTGTTTTGGGGTTTTTTCTCGCTCTCTTTTGAGGTTTTCTTTTTGGTTGGACAAATCGGGGTCACGAAGCTGCCTCTCTCGCCTCAGGGTAATTATCCCAGTTTTCTGAATTTTGATAAAACCAAATGAATCATACATGGAGAAAATAGTCAGCCGATTAATCCTTAACAAAACGAGTCATTAGTCACAGCTCTGTATAAAACACAGACAGGAGTAAGAAAAAAACTAAAATACAAGTGTTTTATGATAATGTATGAAAAGATAATGACATCATAATCTTATGATAAAATATACTGGTAAAGAAGCTGTAAGGAACCCTTCTGATTATACCCAGTTTTAACATGAATCAGGGTTTTTTTTTTCTTACCTGCATTAATATTTATGGAGTTAGTAATTAATAAATGGCCCCACTCTGTGGATAGGATCTATCTGTGATCTATCACCTGCTCAAGTTTGTTCAGATTCCCATGTTTTCAGCTCGTCGTCCTGCTCCGTCACTGTCCTCAGCCCTCACGGGATGGATAAATCACACTTTATTACTCCTAGCACTGGATAGCACAATCTGCCCTGCCATTAGCATGGAAGAAATAATGAGCATAAGAAATCAATATCCTGCATACGTGCATTATAAGATGAGGTGGAAGATTGAAATGGGACGAAAGTTTCCCGCTGCTGCAGCTGCAAAGCTCTAAGAGGAGTTCAATTTACCAAAAAAAAAAAAAAAACCTTCCTCATTTCCAGCTCTCATTATGGCCAGACTCCATATCTAACAAGGCTGCAGGCTCGAGTGCTTATTAAAAAGCCTCATTCTGAAAGCACAAATGGAGCCCTTTAAGGAGAACAGGAACAAATACTGCGTGGAGTGTGCTAATCCTATCTGGCCAGCATCTTGCTTGTAGACAGTGGAAGAAACAATGAGGCAGACTCGAGTCCTCCAAATGTTTTCATCCCCCTCCGGTACACCAAAGGAGTGGCAGGGGGGAGAAAGAAAGAGAGACGGAGAGAGGGATGATAGCATTACTCACGATCCATTTCCATTCCCTGGAGGGAGGATGGAGGAAAGGGTGGAGGGCGGTGGGTGGAGGTAGGGAGGGTGGCAGTGTGAGGAGAGAGGGGGAGAGAGAGATAGAGAGAGAGAGAGAGAGAGGTTTGGTCTTACAGGGGTTTCTCTGGTGGAGGCAATATGAAACTTGATTATTCCTTTTCAATAAGCGTCTCCCGAGCATCCAGCGGAGGCGTCGCAGGCTGCTGATTAGTCCGTCAAAATAGCGGAAGGTTCTTGAATAGCCTTGTTAAGAGACGTCTAACTTCTCCATACAGGACGGTGGGCCCCGGGCGCGGGCCCCGAGCTGCACGCTAATGATGGATTGACTGGAGCCAGAGGGACGTCTTATTAATCAACTTTGTTTATTCTTAAAGGGCAGACCATATACAAAGTGCTGGAGTAACAATACATGAAGATATACATATATATATATTTCATTTCTGGACATCAGTACAGAGTATTTACATGGAGTATTTACACCTGTTTGGCCTCTGAGTGTTGAACTCGGAGCCTTGTTGAGCTGGAGGTGTGGGAGGTGCCTGCTCTGTCTCAGCACCATCTGTCCACCTCCTCCTGGAGTTTCACTCACTTTAATCCATCTGTTCCCATGGCGCCCCCCCCCCCCCCCCCCCCCCCTCCACCCACCTCCCCTCCCACCCCCCCATGGTGCCAGATTTCACCCGCAGCGCTTTGATTCTTGAAGGTCGTGTAAAACATCACTAATTTGTACAAAAGCCACCTCTGAGTGTCGCAGGTCAAGCTGTCTCTGCTCAGAGGTTTTTCTTTCTTTCTTTTTTTTTCTTTTACTGTTAGTTTGGTTTATATTTGACAGCAAGACGGACGGCATTAAATGTAAACGCACACTTTCACTGCTTATATGACTTTTTTTTTTTTAAGTCCTTCTTTGTTTTTTTTGTTGAAAAATACTCATATGATACATGGGATTTGACACGTCATGGGAAACAAACGAGCTCTTGAAGGTTTGGATTGAACGTGGTGGATCTGTTCTGTACATTGAGCTGAAAGCCTTTCTAAGCAGTGACTGCACTCCACTGTAACAACGACCCCCTCCCTCCCTCCCACACCCCCACCCCCCCACACCCCCGACTGCTCCCAAATCTGAAACACTGCTTTTTCGCTCTCGACTCAGCGGTGAAGTGCCCTCTCTTGTAATCATCTGTTTCATTTTCTAATTGCCTTCCAACACGAGTGCCGTGCCGTGGGGTCGCTTAAAAAGAAAGAAAAAACAAAAAAACGGCGCCACAGCTCAGCTGGCAGGCCTCTGCGGGGACATCAGATCCGTCCAGTTCACTTTGACACTCATCCATCCATGCATGTTGACCCCCCCCCCCCCCCCCCCCCCCCATCCCCCATCCTCTGGCAGGGCAGACCCCAGGTCAGATAAACATTGAACACTTTGGTAAACATTCGACAGGTTTCCAGAGGAAAGGCAGTAAACAGGTCGGGTCGGGGGTGGGGAGGGGGGGAGACGAGGCTGCACAGAGTCCCGTCGAGCGTCTTAAACTTATACCTGCGTGAGGTCATTACCCCTGATTACACTAATGGAGTTAAAGGGTTCAGGTCTCAAATCAGAACCTGGGCCTCTCCACGCTCTGAGCTCAGCTCCCTGGTGGCGGCAGGTGTGTGTGTGCGTGTGCGTGTGCGTGTGCGCGTGCGCGTGTGTGTGTGTGTGTGTCTGTGTGTGTGTGTGTGTGTGTGTGTGTGTGTGTGGGAGACGTGTGTGTGTGGGCTCTGCTCCTCCAGGTCAGCCCAGGATGTCCAGGTAGACGGGCGGGTTCTTGACCAGGGCCAGCAGGCGGCTGTGGATGTCCTTGATGACCATCCTCTGCTGGGGCTCGCGCTGCCAGCAGCCCTGCATCAGCAGGTACACCTCCTTGGGACAGGTGCGCGGCCGCTCCAGCTCCCGGCCCTGGGTGATGCACTCGATGGCCTGAAACCAGGGGTGAAGTGACGTCAGCAGGAGCGCGAGGCTCCACTCATGACATTATATTCTACATAAGCTGCAACTGGATTGCTCTAATAGTTTTTATCTATCTATCTATCTATCTATCTATCTATCTATCTATCTATCTATCTATCTATCTATCTATCTATCTATCTATCTATCTATCTATCTATCTATCTATCTATCTATCTATCTATCTATCTATCTATCTATCTATCTATCTATCTATCTATCTATCTATCTATCTATCTATCTATCTAGCTATCTATCTATCTATCTATCTATCTATCTATCTATCTATCTATCTATCTATCTATCTATCTATCTATCTATCTATCTATCTATCTACCTAGCTGTGTGGTTTATTGTCTTTTCATCTTTTCCATCTCTCTCTGTCTCTCTCTCTCTCTCTCTCTCTCTCTCTCTCTCTCTTTCATATATTCTGCGTGAGCTGATTTGAGGAGGCTGTGGCTGAAAGGTCAGAGTACCCAGAGGTTCCCAGGTCTGACGGCGACGCCTGTGGCTGAGCCCGGCATGGACCACGGCTCCAGCGCTCGGCTCCATTATTAAATCAAAGAGGAAACGGGCTGAAACTGTTTCATTACTCTGCACCTGAGAGCAGGTGCCGGGGTCCCAGCAAGCATCCAATCTCACACTCACACCAGACGCTCTGAAGTTTCTAATCAGCCTAATCATGCATGGCTTTGGACTGTGAGAGGAAACCAGAGTACCTGAGGTTAAAAAAAAAGAAGGGAAGAAAGAAAGAAAGAAACCTCCACATACACGGGCAGAACATGCAAGCACAATCCAAAACTGACACAGCTCCAAAGGTCCATTTAAAGAACAATATTAAGTGGGTTAAGCAGGTTTAAACGACTGGATTAAATTAACTAAAATCAACAACATAACAATTATTTCGTCTGATTATTTTTCTGTGGAACACAAATATTTTTTTTCTAACCAATTAAATGTTCCAGCTAATGCACAATGTTTTCCCAGGACGGCAGCAAAAATCCAGGCCCAGGAGTCTGAACGCTTCTGGCCCGGATCACTGATGGAGCTCAGAAACACTGTTGCTGGAAAGAGATGCTGCTGAATATTTAATGGGGGGGTGGGTGGGGGGAGGGGGGGGGTGGGTGGGGGGCACGGACCAAAATCTGGGAAGCGCTTTTGACTAAACAAACTTTTTGGCACGGCGGTCTGCGGAGCTGCAGATTTATGGATGCGTGTCCATTAGCGGGACGCCTCGGGGACAAACGCGAGCAGCCAAAATATGAATAACCTCCAGCTCAAGACACTAATGGCCCCGCTGACGGATAGAGTTCACACGCTCTCACTGCCCGGTGGATAAATCACTGTCGAGGATGAGAGGGAGGGCGAGAGAGGGAGAGAGGGAGAGGGAGAGAGAGGGAGGGTTTCTCTCTGTTACGGGGGTTTCTAACTCAACCTCTCCCCCATCGTTAACCTTGGCCCGGAACAATGAACACATAAAGACGAATTCCAGCCAAGATGGCCGCTCGTCGGTATTTCGAGGGAGGGTGATTTATCGCCTCTGTTTAGGCAACACGATAATTTCTCCTGTCCCTCATTGGCCGAGACAGATTAGGCTAACCAGGTTAAAGCTCATTGGCCTGGGGGCCAAAATGAGAGCCAATGAGATTAGGATCGAGTGCCAGCGAAAAGCGATCCACCCTCCTCGTGAAAGGGGAGAGGGTCTGGGCCTGTAATAGCGGCGCTGTGGTCGCGCTGGAGTCCAGCTGCTGGTGCTGGAGCTGAAGGCTAGACGGGGCCGCCTTTAATTACTACGAGCTGATCGATTCGATAGGCAGAGCACGGCGCTGAAAAGCTTCAGATGGATGGAGAGAGGAGTCCACGGAAAATGTCTGTCCTCTTCAGCTGTTTGATGCTTTGTACTCAAGCATAATACAGGGCTCCCACCCCTAACCTGATATCATTTTCCAGGGCTTTTCCAGGACGTTTTCAGCAAGTTATCATGTTGTCCCGCTCATTCTGTGGAAGTGTTCTGTTGTACAGTTGCAGCTTGCATTTACCTAGATTGTTTTTGTCTGATACTCAGAAATTTGATGTGCAGTCTACGGCTGTAATTCATCGATGAAACATAGATAAATAAAATCCTGCACCGCTGCACTTTTGTGTCTAGGCACGGGGTCTGAAAAGTCTCTAAATCTAATCACAAAGTCAAATTTGAATGCTTTTGTTATTATATTATATTACTATTATATTATTATTATTATATTATTAAGAATAGTTTTCCAAGATAACTTCAGAATTTCAAGGACATTTGACTTTTTTTTCTTCCATTTTCCATATGTTTTCCATGACTGGAAAATTGGTCAATCATTTTCCAGGTTTTCCACATTTTTCAGGACACGTGGGACCCATGGTAATATTACTGTTGCCACAGTAAATAAAGAGAGGGGGAGGGGCTCAGTTTCACATCATTAAGTGAAGAGTCATGTTTTAACAGCATATTTTCCATGTATCACGTTGTTTCAATTCATTATATTGTCACATTATTACATGATAATGTGAGGCAAGAATATTACAATCACAATTTATGCTTTATGTTCTCAGACATGGAGAGTTTCTACAGTTAATGAGCACAGAGGATGGGAGCATTTATAGTATGCATACTCTAAAGATCTAAAGATCTAAAGAAAGGTTTTGAGGTCCGACCCTCTCGAGGTGGCATCGTTCTAACAGATCTCAGAATCGTGTAAACGAGTCATGCTCCTCTTGCCTCACATTATGTTGTGACATTAAAAGATAAAATTTTCAAATAATATGATAATTTCACATTATAACATAGAAAACAGAACTGCTACTGTTGTAACTTTTCACATAACCGCATAAGACCACGCCCCTCATTTTTCATGTTGTCACTGTAGTATTGAAGTAGGAATGAAGCCGTAAAAGCCAATAAAAGCAATAACCCTGTCGTCTCATGTCTTCACTCTGCTGCAGACACGTGGAGGTGAAGCTTTTAAAGCCCGGCTGCACGCGACCACACACACAATCACCAGTGCTTAATAATTCAGCCAAAGTGGTTCCACGCTGCACCTCGAGCCCCCTCGCTTCCGTTAATTACCGGCCGCGGGCCAACCCACCTCGCTGTTGGACAGCTGGTACCAGGGCTGCTTGCCGTAGGTGAAGATCTCCCACAGGACCACGCCGAAGCTCCAGATGTCGCTCTCGGTGGTGAACTTGCGGTACATGATGCTCTCCGGGGGCATCCAGCGGATCGGCAGCATGGTGCGTCCTCCCACCTGGGGAGGGGAGGAGAGGGACACGCTCAGCTGGACCTCTGTCTGTTTGATGGCACGATTACACTTTCCTCCTGCTTTTCAACAGGCCTCGTGCACACTATTGAGGTGCATGTAGTTTAGGGATGATGAATTGTCACGCACATGAATTGTGTTGTGAGAGCCGCTGTGCAGCTCTTCTTTCCAGTTTTTAGTTTGATAAGTTTTTTAGCCTTTATTTGTCTGCTAGAATAAGCAAAACTCTATATGCAAAAAGCTCTGGTTTACATTGTCTCTGGAAATGAGGATTTTCCATAGAAACATGTAAATAGAAACATGTAAATAATCACAAAAAAAGGAGGTGGTGTTTCAGACGAGTCGATATAGAAGTTCATCACAGAAGTGTATCACATGACCAGTTCACCTCAGACACGAAACTTTCGCTAGATTGATTGAAAATTAACTACTACTAACTAAAACCAGGGAAACGAAATTTTTTCAACAACCATCGTCTTTAAAGTGTTGCAGTCTTGCAGGATGTGATTTTACTGACATTGTGGGATGTGGCTGGCAGAGACCCGAGGAATCTCACTTTTATTTGGGTGAAAAAGAGTAAACTGCAGCGACAGTGGCAGCAGAGGCAGGTCTCTGAGGAACACGTGGAGCTTCATCCAGCTCTGGGTTCATCTGAGAGCTGCAGAAAGTTTTCCTCAGAACTTTGGCGTGGATGAAACTTTCTGTTTGTGTTTTGGTTGGACTGACCCTTTGAAATCGAAGGTTGTGAGGACGTTCGTGTCGGTAACATGAGGTGATCTCAGACGTGGGTGAACTTGTGTTTTTATGTCCAACTGAAGAGGAGACTACTTTGTCTGCCCTTCTAGTTTTGTACACAGGAGCAAGGAAAATATTTTGTCCTAATTGCATCATGGATGTCTCAAGGTTGCTGCTTTGCTGTTTTGTCTGAAGAGCACAGAAATATTTTAGAGTCCCTCTCCTCTTCAGCCTTCAACTACTGTACCACGCTTGTGACAGCCTAGAAGAGCCAGACAATAAATAGCTTCAATTCGGAGAATTTTAATTGAGCATGAGCGATAACCTTGTATATCAGCTACTTAAATCAACCCGGACAACTTGCCTGGCCCCCACTTTTCTCTCTTTGCTAAGTTTGGAGGTTTGCGAGTTGCAGCAATGTGACCGGAGCAGAGAGCGTGTGCTGGAGGGAACTCATCAGCGCGGGAGCTCAATCGAGCCGTAACAGAGATAAACTCTGCTACTGTCAGACTGACATCTCACCACTTTGGCTAAGAGGTTCACAACAAACTTTGCTCTCACAGTGAGTAAACTGAAACGTCTGACAGCTCCCTCTCGTTCGATTCTATTTCTGAGAAATTCAACAGGCATTTATAAGTACCGCGGCTCCAACACAAAGCTTCATTCGACTAGATCTGCCCTGCTAATTTTCATTAGTGCATGGAGATAAAAATCAAGCCTCACTTCCTCTGGAGCATCCAAATGTGAACACTGACACCTGAAAAAAGAATCTGTCAAGTTAAATACTCGGATTTGTCTTCATTCTCTGAGGCAAAACTACCCTGCAGGACACATGAGAGAATAAAAATCAAAACTAAAGGTTTCGAATGGGTCATTTGATGTGACTCTGTCTCGGGCCTGTGGGGAGTAGATCGGGTAAGGAGAGCTCCCTGTTCACTCTGTGAATCGTCCAGAGGAAATAGGACATTGAGATTGGAAACCAGTGGTTCTCAACTCTTAGAAACCTCAGAAAGGAGAGCTTAGCTTGTCCACAGGTTGGATTACAGCGCAATTCAGAGGAAGTTCAATAAAAAAAACAAACTATTATCCGTCTCTAAAAAGCAGTTAAAAACCAGAATAAAATCTGAGAGCGAGTATTAACAAGTGAATGGCTTTTTATTTTTTAGTGTCCCTGAGCCCATGTAGAGAAGTCCTTCAGACAGTCATGTGTGACTGAGCCTCAGGCTGCTGAGTGACTCTCATCATGCCATTAACCTGTGGAGCCATCCTGGCAGGTGGGGCCAGACTTTCTCCTGCTCCCCTATTAATTCTAGTACCTCCTCGATACGGACCTTTTTTCACATTAATCCTAAATACCTGGATGGAGTGTAATCACACATCGAAACAAATGGACATCGGGAGAGTTTCCTCTGCAAGCTTAGTGCCTTTTACTTAAATTAACTATTTCAAGTGTAGTTAAAAAGTGTCTGGAAACGGCAGCACAAAAGGCACCAAAGCTCCACAGGTCATGACGAATTCATCCACAATGATCACGGTGAGTAGAGAGACATCAGGTGAACTGCTACTGAACCACCACAATGACAAATCATTAGCATGTCACTGTAAAACCTACTTTATGTATAGTATAAAGAATAACCTCAGAACTGTGGCGTAACGGGTGCCAAAATGTTACCAGGAACCAGGAACTAACCTCAGTGGGTACACATATGTACACATATGTATACATATACATATATACATATATATATGTATACATGTCAGCAACCAAAATTCACCTAAATAAGCACTCACATCATCCCAGTGTGGTGTCTGGGTGACTGGATGACCTCTCAGATCATCACTGCAGTTTTCTCTCTCTATCTGTCTCTCTCTCTCTCTCTGTCTCTCTCTGTCTCTCTCCCTCTCTTACCCGATAGTAGTCGGTGCTGTAGATGTCCCGGGACATCCCAAAGTCTCCGATCTTGACCACCAGGCCCTCCCCCACCAGGCAGTTGCGGGTGGCCAGGTCGCGGTGGACGAAGTGCAGCGAGGCCAGGTAGACCATGCCCGAGGCGATCTGAGCGGCGATGTGCAGCATCTGAGGCAGCGTGAGCTGCCCCAGCGGAGGCACCTTGGTCTCCTCCAGGATGCGGGCGTCAGGCCCGTGAGCCCTGCAGGGGGGGGGAGTAGAATAACCACAATTACCAGGATGACCTCTGAAAAAACTGGATTGTTGGTTTTAATTAAAAGCATCTCATCAACAGGCTCCAGCAAAGTATATTATATTAGTTAAAAGCAAAGATGCTAGGGTCATCTAAAATGACCTCAATATCTTTGCTTTTAACTGTTGACAAAATAAATTGAATTAAAGTCAATGTGTGAAATCCTCTCACACATTAAAGTGAAACAATTTATATGAATGAGAGGATTTCAATAGTGTTGATGAGAGAGTTTCAGTAGTTTATATGAGCAAATCATTTTTCAGTGATATGTATGAGAGAGTCTCAGTAGAGTGTGTAAGAGCTGATTCTGAATAATGTAGGGGACAGCACGGTCATATATGTGTGGACCATACACAGTATGGAAGTGAAGGTGATAACGCGATGGTTTCAAAACAATCCACGGACCGAAGCGTCCACAGTGGAAGGGAAAGCAAGACGTGACCAGATCTGTGCTGTTGTAGCTGCTTGTGCTGGAGCTGATTTTACTCCTCTAAAGGGACATGAGATAAATTAGGGCTGCTGTGAGATGATTAACACAGGGAATAAAAGGCATGAAGGCTGATTCAGTGTTTGTTGCCTTCTGTGATATAATGAAAATACTGATTTTATTAAGCCTTATTAAGCCCTGAGCACGTTTCTCACGGCTGTGAAGATGTGAAATCAGAGGCTCCGATAAAACTTTTCCTTTTTGTTGAGCCAAAATGTTTCCAAAGCAGGTATCTAATAATCGATAACAGTTATATATCCAGAGCTGAATCTTTTAGACATGATGTGTTTTTTTTGTTTTTTTAGGCATAGTTGGTCAAAAAAATAACATAAAATCGTTTCCCCTTGAAGCAGAGAAAAATACAGGAAACTCTCGGGTGAAGGACTTTGAAGTGCGTCATTCCAGTTGTCCCCAAAAGCACTAAACAAAATAAGCATGTCCATTAATTCTGGAACATTCTTGAAGCTGAGTGGAGCCCTTTTAAACTCGGATAGGACCTGGTGAAGTGGGTCCAATATCTGGAGTTTAATTGCTTTTTGAGGGACAGCCATTGTTGGGCTCCCATGTTTGTCTGATTAAGAAGGATTCATAATGATGTCCGGAACTCATGTTTGCTCCGAGCTGCACATGGGGCTCCACAAACCCACATTTTACATTTGTAAAGAACAGAACATGATGACCTCTGCTATTCTTCTCTGCTCTCCTCCAATGGCCGTCAAAGGCTGGGGCCGGGCTCGCGGTTTGTTTGTAACTATGGCATCAACCTTGGTGACCTAAAGGACAATGACCTCAGCTCGCGATCTGCAGATTGAGTTTTTTTGGACGAGAGCTCTACAGATGTGGTCCGGGCAACCACGCCATAATGAAGCCATTTAACAGTGGCGCTTAATAGAAAACACGAGCCTTGTAATACGCCTACAATTGATTTGCAATAATGCGATTGGGGGGAGGGGAGGGGGTGATGGGGGGGGGGATAGAGCTGATCCTCAGTCGTTCTCATGCATCATAAACACCCACTCTCACGTCTAAGTCCGGCCTAAATGAGCAAATCACAGATGATGTGTCTCCATCCATCCTAATATCTCTCCTCTCTTTCTTGGTCTCCTCCTCACAAAGGAAGTTGTCCATACAATCACTATTAGTTTATCAGGCAGGTGGCAGGGTGGGACAGCAGCTGCATGCTGGGGGCCCTCCGAGGCTTCACCCATCCTGTCTGCTGGAAATGCGATTTCCCATCCACTGGTGGAACACAGAACCTGTGTGCATGCATGCCTGTGTGTGTGTGTGTGTGTGTGTGTGTGTGTGTGTTTTCATTCCCAGTCTGTCTCCCGTGGAGGACACCTGGCAGGCAGCATCAACTGCGTCTGCTCTAATAGTTTTGTCAGATGGTTTCCCAGGTGCCAAATGGGCTCTAATAGGTCCACAGCGTCTCCAGGCTGCGCGGCTCCTGCGGCCGCCTCTGGAGGTCTCTAAACTTCCAAACACAGACGATTCAGGTCTTCAAGGAACCGTGTGGGCTGCATTAGCCCCGCTGGCTGACTCCTCTGGATCTGTTTATTTACTGTTTCCATTAGAGTTCAAATATAATCACGTCCACATTTGAGATTCACTCTATTTGCCATTATTGTGAGAAAGGACCCGCTGTAAATAATACATTCACCCCGAGGCCCGGCCTGCGCTCCGTATTAACCCTGCCTTTGAAGCAGTGATCGTTTCCCGTCTCTGCTTTAGCCAAGCACAGCGTTTGTCCACTTTCTGCGACATCGGGGCAATTTGAAAAGCGAGTGGAGCGATGAGGAGGATAAATTATGCACTGGGAACGAATCACAGCAGATACTGGGTTGGCCATGGAAACAAAAGATATGGCAGATTTACAGCGAGGTTGTAAATTACTATCCCCGGGATCCTGGACAAAATTAGAATGAAGAGACCTCAAATTTCAGGGATGGAGGACACGCGGCAACATCACAAAATATCAAAAATAATTGTACAGGCTGCACAGCGCAAACACTCGCTCCTCTCCAGAGCCGCTGCCTGCAGGGCTCAGCTGAGTGGGCTCAGACCACGAACGCACCTCAGGCTGGACTAATGCTTTAGCACCGTGGCGAAGAAAAGAGAAGAGGCTTTACACACTCTGCTGCAAGGCATAAATTAGGGCAATTATCACTCAATTAAGTTTGCGCTGTGAAGTTGCATTTGTTCGAAAGAAAAATGTTGTATGTGTTTTTTTCCCTTCCTCGTCATAATGGCCACACGTCAGGACTTTGATTAGACGCCTAAAGGGCGCCATGCAAAGAAATGCGAAATACAGAAAAATGTCAGTCATTATATGCCAAGGCCCAATTAAGGTTTCTAGCATTCAAAAAGCTCTTTTGTGTGAGCAGACTTTCAGTTTTAATATCACAGAAGCCAAGAGTCAGATCTGCAAAGCTGGAAACTGTGGCTTATTTACGCAGTTATGATTGACTCAAAATGTGTCGTTTCTGCTCCGTGTAAATACAATCCTGGCCCCATTACAGTGTGGATGCTGTAAAAGCATAAGCAAAACATGATGTGATTTGGTCCTCTGTTTTTTGGGGGGGGGTTTGGAGTCATTTTGATGCCAGCGACAGGTTTCAAACCTGTGCAACTAAAGAAAGGGGAGGAAAAGACACAGTTGCACGGGTGGTGTTGCTATATATGCAGGGACGTCTCATTGATGCAGTTTATCTGCAGATGGCTGCAATTCTGTTTTTCTGACTCCCTGGGAATCACAACATTTTCAGTCCTGGTTTCAGAAGAGATGACGGCCCTGTTTGTTACACTGCATGTGAGCAGTACAGCACGTCGTGTCCCCAACAGATTTGCTTTGAACGTTAATAGCCCTTTGTTTAGCTCTGTGGTATCAAACTCTTAAATGATTTAGACTCAGATTAGGAAGGATGTAGGATTACGTAGATCCTCAATGCTCACACAGATCTTAAATAATAATCTACTCCACCCCTCTTGTTCAGACCTCGACATCTTATCTGAGCCAGGCCGAGACTTTGTCGTCTCAGTTCAGTCTCCCTTGCTCTTCCAGCTTTGGTCATTTCCAAACTCGACCAGTCACCCGACAGCTTTGGCCCAGCCCTGGAGCGGCACGGTGACGTACCGCAGGAATCGGTTCAGGTCTCCGTGCCTCATGTACTCGAACACCATGGCGAGGGGCTCCCCGTCGGTGCAGACGCCGTAGAAGCGCACGATGTGCTGGTGCTGGAGCACGGTCAGCAGCTCCGCCTCCCTCTGGAAGTCCTGCCGGGTCGACTCGTTGGCGTCCTTCAGAGTCTGAGACCACATCGACACAGACGTTTCAGATGCTCCAGTCACCACTGTGTGTGTGGCTGTGTGGCTGTGCTATTATTGTATTTAATGCATCTTACATTGTATTTATTCTTTGTACTGCCTCTGTGATCTATGACTTTTTGATTCTATTATTTAATGATTGTATTTTATTTTGCAGTATGGGTGACTTGACCCAAGAGTGGGAAAATCTCTCTGTAGGAAATTTGGACAATACAGTTTATCTTATCTTATCTTATTTTATCATTGTGTGTGTGTGTGTGTGTGTGTGTGTGTGTGTGTGTGTGTGTGTGGCAGAAAAAGAAGAGCTTAGAAATACATCTGAAGCACAGTGCAGGATAAAAACATCCCTGCGCCACCACGCCTGATGTGTTGC
Source organism: Karalla daura (assembly GCA_029224185.1). Lineage (NCBI taxonomy): Eukaryota > Metazoa > Chordata > Actinopteri > Chaetodontiformes > Leiognathidae > Karalla > Karalla daura. The sequence continues at coordinate 4,588,667 of CM055191.1, read as the reverse complement.
CATAAAAGCATATCATGCGTGATTAATGGGCTGATAAGTCGAGTGTTTTTATTCGCCGTGGTTTGCATTAATATGTTGGAATGTGAGCTGCGTCTGAAACTGGAGAACGCAGTAAGTGCAGACACTTTTCCTGGTGTCTGTTGTACTACAAACCTTACTGCAGAGCTTCTTTTTCCCTGGCAACTTATTTTTATGTTACATTGATTGAGCTACTGGACAATAGAAGTACGGTAACACAGCATGGTAGAAGTCCCTGTAAGAACACAGCTGTGACGGGTCCGTGCTGACGCCGGGTACTCACCTTGATGGCGACCAGCATCTTGTCGCTGTCCGGGCTGAGGTTGGCGCACTCGGCCAGGTAGACTTTACCGAAGGCTCCTTCGCCCAGCTCCCACTTCAGCACAATGTCCTGACGTTTGATATGCTGGACGCCTGCCGGGAGCGAGCAGAGCAGGTCTGAAAATCCAGGTGATTGGCATCAGAAAGTTAATTCTAGCTCACTTCATCGACTCTTTTAAAAAATCCATTATGCGCGTATTGTAATTGAAGGCGGACGGACCGGTAAAGAAAAAAAAAGTGCTTGGTACCAATCATAAGAACAGTGGAGAACATTTCTGGAGCAGACGTGTGTGTGTGTGTGTGTGTGTGTGTGTGTGTGTGTGTGTGTGTGTGTGTGTGTGTGTGTGTGTCTGAGCCAATGAGCTCAGTGGCCACACTCACACATGTCCTTCTCCTTGATGATGCCGCAGAAGTACTGAGGGTTTTCCACAAAGCTGGACAAGCCGGAGTCCTCGTCCGAGGAGGGAGGGCTGCTCCCAAAGTTCATGAAACGCAGAGAGACGGCCAGGTCGTCCTCGGTGCCCAGGACGGAGGAGCCTAATGGAACAGGGAGGAAAAGAGCAAAACAAGCCACACTGAGACGCATGGAACACCTAATCAGCCGCCAACTATTTGTGATTACAGAGGCCATCAAGAGAAGCAATTCAGAACCCATTTTTTTCCCTTGGAGGGAATCGACGTTCTCCACGACTGGTGTGGTTGCACGTTTGTTGGTGCCATGGAGACAGATGATGGCGAGCTCTAATAATCATCATCATCAACCATGCAGCAATCAGGCCACGCCGAAATAGAGGGTGGGGAGGGAAAAAAAAGGCCGTATATAGGAAGCCTGAATGGTTAGCAGCCCCCCGCCTGCCATGCGTATTAAAGGCCAAACAAGTGGGGCCCAAATTGTAAAACCCCACTCAGCAAGGCAAACCACAGAACCCCTGGAGTCCAACAAGATGGAAAATGGAACAACAAAGAGAGAGAGCAGAGGCGATGGAGGGAAGCAAAGAGAGAGCAGGGTCCACTTAGGCAATCAGGCCCATTTAGGCACTTTGAGAGTGAGAAGGGCAGACGTGTGTGTGTGTGTGTGTGCATGTGCATGTTGGTTGGCTGGGGGGCTGGGGGGGGCAATATCACATCTAGCTGTTCCTCCATCCATCCATCCATCCATCCATCCATCCATCCATCCATCCATCCATCCATCCATCCATCCATCCATCCATCCATCCATCCATCCATCCATCCATCCATCTTCTTTAATGGCCCTCACCACGTGGCAGTGGCCAGGGGAGGTCTCTGCCGCCGTTCTCCTGCAGTAATTAAGGCACTTTAGCCGCGGCCGACACAGCGGCTGCCCGCCTGGCTGCAGCCTTACAGCCCGCTGGAGATCCTATAGCAGTCAATCTCTCCTGTGCATTTCCTCCCGAGAGCCTCGACAGAGCCAGCCAGCCTTGTGCTGTGGCCTGTGCCATAGTTAGTGGTTCTGCTTCTGAGACAATCGTGTTTCTCGCCAGGTGGGACTGAGTGGTGTCGAAATTATATAAATGAGCACAGAAAGAATCTATAATCTATGCAATAACCACAAAAAATAAAAAGTTTGTGTTGGTCAAGTCAGCTTGCATCAAGTCTTTTTTTTATCACCCTCAATTTATATATTTTCTATGAGGAAAACACATGTGAAAAGTGTGTTGTCATAAAACTATATTTACTAAGTAATAATATGAAAATACCACATTACATTATACGATATTTGAGGATTCATTCAACCCTAATCATTTCAAAATCCTTCTTAGAGTTTACATGTGTCTGCGTGCATGGACTTACGGTGGATACCAAACTTTGAATGCTGGCCACACTTGTTGATCATCACAACCATGACGAGAAGGAAGGTGCATGCGAACACAGCCAGGCCCACGGCCACAGAAACCTGCTGGGACAGAGAGGATCAGACCTGAGGTCACACTCACTGTTGACATGGTGATGATGGTGGTGATCGTGATAGAAATGGTGATGATGGTGATGATGATGGTGATAGTGATAGTAATGGTGATGATGGTGATGATGATGGTGATAGTGATAGTAATGGCGATGATGGTGATGATGACGGTGATAGTGATAGTAATGGTGATGATGGTGATGATGATGGTGATCATAATAGTAATGGTGATGATGGTGATGATGATGGTGATAGTGATAGCATTGGTGATGGTGGTGGTGGTGATGATGATAGTGATAGTAATGTTCATGGTGGTGATGATGGTGATGATGATGATGGTGGGGATGATCGTGATACTGATGTGGTGATGGTGATAGTGATGGTGATAGTGGTGGTGATGATGGGGATCATCGTGATACTGATGTGATGATGGTAATAGTGATCATGATGGTGGTGATAGTGATGATTATGGTGGTGGTGATGATGATGGTGATGGTGATGAAGGCTGGGCATCATTGAATTTGAACTTTTCCAGTTCCTGTTCCCCTTCCTTGTATCGATTCTGTCTTCCGATTCTCACAGAGGCAGGGTCAGGAAGTTAGCATGGTTGAAATAAGGGAGCTAACCACAGTACATTTTGGATGAAACGGTCTGAACTTCTCTGTGACTTTTAATTCTAGAAACTTTCTTTACTTATAAGGAACTTTACTATGAATTCCTGAAAGGGCTATTTTAACCAGCATTTAAATATCGAGCCAACGAAAATGTAATGAATTCTCTCCTCACATGGGTGGACAACAACGGAGGGGAGGTGGGCGTTACTTACTGCCATAATTGTCAGATTCTCAGATTTCCAGTTGGTACCTGAATGCCTCATATTTCCTACAATACCAGTGTTACAGATGCACTAGACCCCAAACAAAGAAAAATAAATATGTATATATATTTTAAGGCCTGTTGGGAGTACACGGGGGTCTTCTTCTATTGCTGAGACTCGACGTCCAAACCTAACGATGAGGCTGTGACGCACCACAAACACGCGGCTCTCCGCGTTCTCTGTGACGTCCATGTCCGATTTGTTGGTGGGAACTGGAAGGAAGAGAAAGGAGAGTTAGACAGAGACCTGACATCCGGTCCACGCAGAGACCTGAGAGGTTTAACATCAACGGGGACTTACTTGGACCCACATCCAGGGCTGCGTGTAGGAAGGGGAAACAAAAGCAGCAAATATGTTACCCGTAATATTTTAGGGTGTGTGAAATAGAAAGACAATCTTTGTGTGCATGAAGTAAAAAACACTCCCAACTCCCTCCTAAGATGCTTATGAGGCTTATTAGGCTCCTCACATTTAAGGAACTGTTTGTTGGACCTTGTTTTTGCCTAAAATCACATTTGCGTAAAAATGATAATAATAATAATCTATTCATGAAGGAATTTGTTTGTGCACCAGTGCCACTCAAAAAGTCATTTTGGCGCTAAACCTTTTGTCTCAGAGTTTCTTTGATTCATGTCACTGATATTTTTTTTACTTCAACATGCAAATTAAGTCCTTAAATATAGTAATTTCAATCATTTTTTCTTCTGTTATTTAGGAACTAATTGAAAGTTGTTCACCACTATCATTTCACTTGAGTTAGGAATAATGATTAAATGTTAAGTAATTAAAAAGAGGCTTACAGTTTGTGAGAGTCTAGAACACTGTTTTTCTGTTCATTCCTCTTGTAAGAGGTTATTGTTTGGAGCACAGATCACGTAAGGCTTATGACACCGTGGCACATCTCCTGAAGCTGAACTAATCTTGTTCTCAGCAAAAAAATCTGCGGCTACAGAACAGTTCCAGGGGCTCACCAGGAATGTGCCCCACCGGATCGAACTGTTCGAAGGGGTTCTTCATGAACCTCCCAAAGGCCGTGGCCTTGTCCCGCCCCAGCCTGTTCTCCACGATCAGGGTGTAGTTGCCGTTGTTGATGTGGGTGGGCTTGTTGAGGAAGAGACAGCCGTGCTTCACAGACCCGTCGCCGAAGTCGGGGATGAGCTGCGTGTATATGAAGGCAGACTCCTTGAGCTCTTTGCCGTTGTAGAGCCAGGTGATGTTGGGCTCAGGGTTCCCGTCCACAATGAAGGGGAAGCACCAGTGGTGCTGCTTCACAGCGTCCTTCAGGGACAGGATTTTTACCGGAACTGTTGGAACATGTGGGAGAAGTTGAGGAATCCCTATTCCCTGTTTGATCTCTGTTTCTGAACAAAGAATCCTGTACAATGGACCGTATTTGATCTGTGATGTAAGGTTTCAAAGCCCTAAATCTAAAAGTCTAAAGTGGTCTAAGAAGATAAATTATGTGACAAAGGATACTTTAAGTACAGATCATATCAGTTACATTATGGAAGAAGTTAGGCAAGAAGTTAGGTTTCATTTTCAGAGAACAGTTAGAGCAGAAGAAGACTGTCCATGTTGTCTATCTTCTGTTCGATACACATTTTCCATTACATGACCCCCTCTGAGCGTTTCTACATTCGCAATAATTAATTAATAATAAGGACCGAGACATGTTCTGATGTGCACCTGGTCCACGAGGTCGAAGGTCGGTGACGAGGCCTCAAAGCTTCCATCTATCAATATTCCTCCATCTGAGAACCTGAGGGCTGACCCGCCATCAATAATGAACCCCGGTCATGTTGGTCGTGATCCCGACCACAGAAAGCTACCTGGAAGCCCTCCTGGATGCGAGCTTCCAGGAAAAGGCCTCGTTTGGATCGAACTGAACCCTGGAGTGTGCAGACCCTGCTGCTGTTAACCCGTGACCCGGCCCCAGAAAGTGCTGCGCTCAGGAGCTGCCGAGGCATCGGCCTGTCTGGTCTGCACGAGCCCGCTCCGGAGGGAGAGAGAGAAAATTAACGCTGTTTATCACATTTAACTAATCATCCATTAGAGACCTCCACTAACCTCGCACAAGCTGTTTCACTGCAGGGGTTAAATGGAAGGCTAGAATTATGTTTAATGAGCCTGCCAGTCCTCAGAGCCGGTCGAGGAGTTAGACAATGAACATTTCACCAAACCGCAGCAAATACACAAAATGGAAAACCGGCCGTTGTACAAAATATTAACTTTTGTTGCCGGCTCGCCCTCGATGGCTTTTTAATACGGCCGCGGATTTGCTCGTTAACTCGGCAGCACAAAAACATGACATTGCAGAAAACTCCATTTCAAAAAGCTCTTTTATGAAAGGGAAGCTGCACGAGTGCCTGGAATCAATGGCTCGGAGAGCCACTCAGCAGTAAACACTCACTGTTCTGGGAGGTAATTAAGAGTAATTAAAGGGCTAGCGGTTAACGAGTGTCCGTCCACCAGGGTGGCTGATGTTGATAGATTAGCTGCACTAACGCATTTACAGACTGCCAATCATTGTGGACGGAGCGGTTTTCCGGAGTGGGAGGGAAAAGTCCATTAGCACGAGCTCAAATCGGATCTGGGCATGGGTTATCAGCCCCATTTTCCTGACGCTCATTATCTGTCCCTCGATGCTCGTGCATTTGGCTTCAGCTGATTGGCGCCCCCGCTCTTTTTGGCTTTATTTTCTAATGAGTGTCACTGAGTTGCTGATATATGATATTGTTTGGATGCCATTTTTTTCAGTAATGTATCACTAATGCATCTGACTCCTGTTTTCCGCGGGACCACTGGGTGCTGTCATTCCTCTGTGTTCCTCTTCCACAACTTCCACAGCATGTGCTACTAATGCATCTGGAAGGAGAAAACAAGTGCACCTCCCGGGTCTGGCTGAGGCTGTGACTCAGGAGTACGACATATATACGCGCTCGTGTGTGTGTGTGTGTGTGTGTGTGTGTGTGTGGGTGGGCGAAGGAGTCTGTGAGAGGGAGGTGAGGTGAGCTCGCTCTCTTTTGTCTCCCTCATTGTATCCCCAAATTTAATGGCAAGCCATACCTGCAGCACTTCACTCATATTATTTTAACACTTCTCACCAGTTGCCAGACTGAGTGGCATATGACAAAGGGCTCCATTAGAAGCACAGTGGGCAAATACTCGTATTTTTAGAGGGGGCATTTAGAAGAAATCAGTGCAGTCCATTTTACTTTTCTCTGCCTGTCCACCCTGCCTGCACTGGGAAAATGGACCCAGTGTGCTCTCGCCCTAACCTCCATTAAGCCAGACGACCTGTATTGAGCCTGGGAGCTTTCAAGAGTGCGGTTTTATTTTGTAGGCACTTACACTCAATGTCCAGCTGCACCATCTCCGCCCCGGGCCCAGCTTGGTTCTCGGCCTCACAAGTCAAGTTGTGCAGGTTGTCATTGGAGGAAACGTTGGTGAGGAGAAGGACCAGCTCCACCGTGGAGCCCCAGGTCACCTGCTGCAGAGCACACACACACACACACACACACACACACACACACACAGCCGAGGAGGGTCAGGGTAAGGTTGGGATCTGCGTCATCAGTCGAGAAGTTACAGAGCAAGGCTGAACCTGGCTTGAAGCTGCTTTGCCACAGCCCTTTTAGTCATCCTGTCTGCTTGTTTTATCCATCTTAAATTGCACTTAAATCTTACTTTATTCTACATTTTTCTGCCTCTCTACAGCACTAGGATTTGCCTTTGTGTGTGAAGGTGCTGTATTAATAAATGTGCCTTGCCCTTTACACTGGCAGTGCTGAGAGTTGCATCATGTACAAATCATTACCAGACAACCCTCTGGTACATGGTGCATTTGTCTCAGGTTGTACTTCAGAGTGAGTGAGGTGTATGAAAAACTAAAACTCCCGACAGCTCTGTCCTCAGATGTGGGTGGAGAGCAGAGGATGTTACTTTGCTGTGCACGCTACCTGGATGTGGTGGTAAGAAGAGAGCTCCTCCGTTCGCCACCTCACACTGGGAGTGGGACTCCCCGTCACCCAGCACTCGACCGTCAGGTTTCCTCCTTCTTGAATCTTGGATTTGGAGGGAACGATGGTCACCTCAGGTAGACCTGGGAGCAGCGGGCACAAAGGCGAGAGCACAGGTCACTAATGTGATGGTGCAGCTGAGTGGGGAGCTAAGCTCTCTCTCTCTCTCTCTCTCTCTGACTCTCTCTCTTTTTTTGGAGGAACCGCATGAAGCCAAAAACTCTCTCATATGTTTCCTGGCAACAAGATGGTCCTTCTGTATGTGATTAAAGTGAAGAGGCTGAGCCCATTCCTTCCCGGCATTTCACTGCACCTGCTTCTTGAAAGCATTATTATGCAGGATAGCAAAGACAAATGGATGTTTTCCTCGCTTTTGTTCAAAGGCAAACGGAGGAAACTTTGGCATTTTTTAATGTTAAAATCACACCGTGGGGAGACTTGTGATAAAGATTGAAATTATAATGAGACAGAAAAGTTGTGTCGAATCACTTTTTTTTAATACGTTTCATGATCAGAATTCTTAGATTTTCTTCTCCATTGAAAATTTCACTTCAGATATTCCTCCCTGTCCACTTCAGTGCGCAAAACGTCACAGTGCAATGCAACAAGTGTTCAGATGCATAGAAATGAAACTCACTGCAGTTCTCTATCATCAGAGAGCCGAGGGGCACCTCGCGGCCGCTGGAGAAGCACGACAGCACCTCGTCGTCCCGCTCGGCTCGATCGCTGCGCTGCCACTGCTGCAGCCAGTGCAGGTCGCAGGAACAGACCAGAGGGTTGTCCTTCAAAACCCTGCAGAGGAGAAAACCCAGAGACAGCTCAGGGAGGAGAGACACAAAGTAACACCACTGCTGTCAGACACATATCCAAATCTGAGGTGACTGAATGAAATAAAATACTACAATATGGGAAATAGCAAATCGGATCTCTTCATAGTCTTGAGCTGCAGCACTCTTCCCTGCTTTATAAAACCTCATGAACCATATTGATCAAATGGTTTTTTTTTTTGGCCACAATTTGTGGAAATGATCATGTTGCAAAAGGTCACAGTGCAGAGTGTGTGTGTCGCTATAAGGCCCCTTCATACAGATCAACCTTCAATCTTTGTGCTTCTCTAGCTTTACCTGCACACGAGCCTCTTTCTCCTCCTCAGATTTGCCTAATTTTATTGAACTGAAAAACAAAGCTGTCACCCCTGATGAATAAAAGATGACGGGCACGTTATTAAATTGCGTTTTTTGAGTAAATTAATTTCAAGCAGACCTTTGTAAGTGCTTTGTCACACAACTGCAGATCTCCATGCTCTGAGCAGAGATGTGTCATTAGGGTGATTTAACATTTCTGCCCTAAATCAAAAAGTTAAGCAAATATAATTCAAACTAATTTGTGATCGCCGCGTGAGCCATCAGGATACACCAGCAGTCAGGTTTTAAATTAGTGCAGTGTAAATGAGCTGATATGGAAACTGAGCAGGTGAGCCGGACCGAGGCCCAGAGAAGCGTCTGGACTCCTATTTGTTAATAATTATGAGCTCAGTCAGTCAGTTATCCAGTCAGGTTATTTCCTCCTCTGCAGACAGCTTGACCTCCTGGGAATTTGCAGCGACTGGAATGGATGGGAGAGGTCTCATTAGGGCTTCACGTCGACTCACAGGTTGAGCAGAGGCAGAAAATGAAACACCCTCCAGGAGATGTGTTCCAGAGAGTTCGATGCCAGGTTCCTACGAAACAAAGAGGAGGCGACGTTGTTAGCGTTTGCTCCATAGGTGTGTAATGTATAGCAACACAGTTACATTTTTACTCCATATTTCCCAGAGCTTATTATTTCTTAAATCAGAGGAAGGAACCACCTGAACGAGCCTTGAAATCTCTCCATATGGTCGACAGAGAGACTTCATCTGGTTAAATATCGTTCTCAGAAAAAATTTTTTAAATCCCAGCTGTAATAAAAGAAAAAATAAAGTGAAAAACGTTCTTTTCCTCCTCGTCTTTTCCTCTTGTTCCCCGATCCGCAGTTGAGTCACGGAGCGGTTTGATTGCCCGCTTTCACAGCGATGCTCACCTGCTTTGAATTACTCTCGGTGGAAAATGTTAATGCTTCCAAGCGGCTTCTGATCAATTACCTTAGCGAGTATTTCACACCCGCCAGGAGCTACGGTCACAAACAGCTCCTGCACACCTCTCAGTGTTCAGTACATTAGGTGATTAGTGCAGAGGCTCAAACACTCCTTGGAGGAAGGCTTCGCCGGCTGCAATACGGGACTTATAAAAATTTGTTTTTCTATTGTGGAATTCGATTGTTATTTGTATAGGAAACAGTACAAAAAATGTGACAATGAAAATACTAACTGGACGCAACATTTTACAGACACTGTGCCCAAAAAGAGGAATCTGACTTAACATATGTTAAGAACACTGTGAGCTACTCTGTGATTTTAATGTTCCTATTTACTTAAATGTGGTTGTGATATTTGTGAATGCCAGTCCATCATAAACTACACATCTCACTATCTAGGGCAGCTGCATCAATTTTCTGAAATGAATGCATTAAATCCCTAGTGGGCTGATAAAATCTGGCTCTCATTTTGGTCTCATTCTGGATTTTAGTGAGTCATGTTTCTCAAATGTTGTTCTATATCTCACTTTGTAGTGGCGTGGTTTACTTGACCTCAGAAAAACATACATACTTTTCAGAACACTTATTCTGTTTTAACTACAATAAATTCATTAATTTTAATACACATTTTTCTGTATTTCCGATGACAATCCTTTCCACATTCTAGGATGTAATTAATCTTTTCTATTCTGTTGACTCTTAAAGTTTTCCTGAAGCCCTGCCAATATATCAAAACACTGTTTTGCCTGGCCCTTAAGTTAGTGTTGCTCGGTTTTATTACAGATGATGGTTTCCAGTATTTAAATTCTGAACCAGGTTCTTCTTTGTGTCAAATTATAAATGAACGTGGTGATTAGTTTGACAATAAGATGCTAAAAACAAAGAGGAAACGTTCATCCGATGAAATAACGCAGCATGTCGGCCCGTCATATTAAACCTGTGAGCCTCATATCATTTTGTCAATCCCCGCAGGCCATTAAAATATCACCATGGTGGCTCTCATATGATCCTCAGACAGCCAAGAAACCAGGCTGTAAATAAACCTCCCTCAGAAGATGACAGAAAACCACACTGGGGAGCATGCACATGGAAGCCAATACATATTCACTCTGGCAGGGCCAAGGGTTCAATTATTTGTTTTCCTTGCTCCCAAAAGTTCATGTCAGATGGGTTAGCCGTTGGGGCTTATCCATTACCAGCTCGATTCCTGCCTGGGACCCACAGAGGGAGAGTCGAGCCGGGAATAACGGCTCGTTTTCCCTCAGACGGTTTCAGTTTTTTTTCTTTTTTTTTTTTTTATGATTTTTACAAACGACGTTCGAGTTCCAGGATGAAGACGAGATCACGAGCATTGAGAGGAAACTGCTTCCACGTCCCTCCTCTCTTCTCAGTTTGGTCACAGTCTGTCCCTCTGTCACACAGAAGCCCCCCACACACAGCCCGGGCCTAGCCCACCCTGCCCCCCCCCCACAGTGAAATATTGATTACGTGATAATGGACCCTTAGTGGAGTGTATTTATTATGCATCAGTTGTCGATAATCCGCCAAAGTGAGCGAGTAAAAGGTGACTGGTGGATGTCTTCTCCAATTTCTCGAGCTCACCCTGACTACCTCACCACTAAAGCCCCCCCCCCCCTCCTCCTCCTCCTCACCCCTCCCCTCGCTCCCATCTCTCTGGTTCTCCAAGCGCTCCGGTCCTTCAGATAAACAACATCGGGGATGTCGCACACGCTCGGTAAAACGATGAGGACAAGATGGAGCCGATAAGGGTCAGCCCTGATGAATAGACGGAGTAGATGGTTCCAGTCGATAAAACCTCACAGCGTTATTTACCGTCGGGGCCTTGATATACGGCTCAAGTGTTCACAAATGATGTAACAGGTGAAAAAATGATTGAACCTGCTGCGATGTAATCAAACGGCCTCCTCATTGACTCCTTGGTGCTGATTCGAAATTGGACCCACAAACAGTGTTTTTTTGACATTTCACTTTGGGGCCGAAACAAAGACTCCATTTAAGTTGTATGCAGACATGTAATGTGTGTGCATGCAAACACTTTGATGCCGTGACCCGTGCGTGTGACAGATGCCGTGAGTGACAGGGACAAACAGCGTGACCCACACACAGGTCAAAACATGACGAGGGGCAACACAATCCCCTCGTATCGACGAGGACACTTACACATACTGAAGCTTGAGGTTGTACTGGAAGGCGTTGGAGGAGATGAACCTCAGCTTACAGGACGTCACTGTGCTGGAGATGGACGGGGAGGAGGAGGAGGAGGAGGAGGAGGAGGCACCATTAACAACAGAACACATTATCATGGAGATTAACTGGTCCAGAGGGACTGAAACCAATGAAGGTTTATGAGAGACAGGTGACAATAGAGGCTCTGTTTGTTTTGGTTTTTTTTGTCAGAAAACCATGGTAAAAAATGGAAACATCCATGGCTTGTATTATTATATGCAACCAAACATCTAGATCTTGGACTATGATGCTCAAAGAGTTTTGCGGTTTTACATTTTTCATAATGGCTATGATTGTCTACCCATCACCTAAATCACTGACTGAATGTGTGTTTTGAATCTGAATCTCACTTCTCATCTCATCTCAACTTCTTTAAACTTGCGATCAAACTTTTCAACTTTTTCTACAGCAGGATCTTTGTATGCATGTTATACAACAGTATCTCCAACATTCATAGAGAAGAATTCTGATGCTTCACAAGATCATTCTGGATGATCACAAATTCACACTTCTCCTAGTTTGTTGTTGTGGCTTTGAATTCGCTCATATGGATGATTTGTTGTTGTTGTGGATTATGTTGTTTGTTTATTCAAAGCATCTTGAATAAGTCCAACTTTTTTTCAACTTCAGGCTGGTTCAAACTCTGAAGTGACTGTGAGGGGAAATGTATCTACAAGTGGTCATTAAGTAAAAGCTGCAAATTACCAGAATGTTCGTTTGTACCTCGAAGAATGTTTTAGTAATACAGCTTTCTGGATACTCATTTATGCTTTCGAGTGTGTGACATTATGAGGCAGGCTGGAAAACGGCACAAATGACTTGCAGGCATGCAGAGTTAGGACTGCACTGTTAATTTCCTAAATAAGAGGTCACTTAGTGGATGGTCAGTTGTACAAAAATACTCCAAAGTGCAGCAACAAAACAAGCAGCGCGTTCACGTCTTGCTGGCAATGATTTGTCAAAGACATGTGAAAAGCAGTACTTACAGGTTCTTCAGCTCTCTGTAGTTAACAAGGTCCACTTCTGTTATGTTTTCTAGGCCTGTTTGGTTCTCAATGTATCTGATAGAGAAAGAGAGAGGGGGAGAAAGAGAGAGGGAGAGAGAGAGGGGGGGGGGGAGAGAGGGAGAGAGAGAGAGAGAGGGAGAGAGAGAGAGAGAGAGAGAGAGAGGGAGAGAGAGAGAGAGAGAGAGAGCAGGAACAGGAAATACACAGAAAACATCAGCAAATATAGTACAACAAATAAAACACTTGAGGATTATAAAAACGAATAGTTTCCTAGACCAGGGACAGATGGGTTTTCATGGTAATTCATAACTGAGGCATTTCAGCTGAATAGAGGACAAACTTTTTTAGAGAGCAAAATAAACCAAAAAAGTTTCAGTGTTGTTGCACAAACTAAAACTAAAACTTGTATTTGTTCATACGATGAAACTTCAACTCAATTAGAAGAGAAGGGGAATGGAGTGTGTTTAGCCAGTTTGGAATTTTCCCGATCTTAAATCCCTTCAGCTCTGGGAGACTTTACCCTTTCACACAAGTCCACCTCCTAGGAAAACAACTAGTTAATGCCTCTTCACACATACAGCCTATTCCAGGAGCGTCCTACAGGTGACTGTAACTCAGTGCAAGGTCAAGTGGTCCTCATGGTGTCCCTCCAGTTCCCCACCAGCAGCCAGCTAATCTCTCCTGAGGCTCCTGGATCATGTCACGGGTCTAGCTGGCAGAAATGGTGTCGGACTCTTGTTCTCCCAAATGACATTTTAAAAATGGTGCAACAAATAGACGGGACCAGAATGGCAGGAAAATACATTACAGGCCATGTGACGTGAAAACATAACCGCACGTAACCACTTACGTGCTTCCCCATGTATTGCACTACATCTCTTAACAAATAAGCTGACCCGGGTCTGAACCGGCATTTAAAGCTGAGTTAGAGAGCCAGCTGGCTCAGAACAGCCCAGGACCTGTGCCTCTAACCCAGAGGAGCCTGTGTGAAGCGGCAGGTGAAAGGGGCTTCACAGTCCGCCGTGCCACCATTGTGTCGGCGCTCTTGCGGCTAATTACCCCACTTAAACTATTAACCCTTTCTAGAGGCATCATTATTCAGTGCTGGGAGAGACAACAGAGGAAGAAAGGACACGGCTAGAAAAACACAGCGTTTCAACCTCAGGTCTGTGAACCATGGGAGATGTTAAGAAAATAACTCAAGCTGTTGTGAAAGAATCCAAATCTGCTTCCCACTGAACACTGTGTCCAAGTCTATGTTAACACTACAGGCAAAACGTTACAAATGTGACATTTTTTTTTTACCCAGACCTTTTTCTGATGTTTCTATGATAGTCTAAAGAGCAAAAATCAGACCTAGGCCACTATCATATATTAAGCGTCCGTGTTTCCGAGGTGACTTGAATGCACCATCGCCAAGTTTCTCGTTTTGTCATGATCCGGATGCTGGAGGGGAGCGTGGAGGATAGGAAGAAGTTTCACAGGTGATTTGTAAAACATGTCGTGCTGCTTTAGCACGACAACTAACATGGCAACCCACAAGAAAAGGCTGAGTGGTCTGGATACGTTGGACACGACTCTGCCCCCCTCCCTCCCATCTCTCTCATTGGATTATTCCACTGCACGTAAAGCTAAACCGAGCGTCAGAAATACTGGTGAGATGTCCAAACTTAATCTTTATTTTAACAAAGACACACAGATTGTGGCCTCATAGATTATTTGCATTGGTGTTAAATCAAACATCGCAAACACCAAAAAGTCGCATGTCAAGGCAGGGATAGCAGATGTAAAATCCCCCACACACACTTAAAAATGAATACTCTCTATCTATCTATCTATCTATCTATCTATCTATCTATCTATCTATCTATCTATCTATCTATCTATCTATCTATCTATCTATCTATCTATCTATCTATTACACACATATGGACAGGTACACATGGACACTGGCTCCCTCGTTTGCACGCTGCACATGCGCAGTCCACTTTAGTGCTTTTGCTGGCGCTCCAGTTTCTGGGAGATTTCAGAAACTGAGAGTGATTATATGGATTCCAGAGAGATACTGTGAATATGTGGGGGACTTTCTGGGTGACTTGAGATGTCTAGTATCGTATCGAACCAGTCAGTCAGATCGTCATGAAACCATCCTTGGACTACAGAGCACCGTGAACAGAGGTGAATGATGTGGCATCAGCATCGAGCTTCACCTGACATATCGCTGGCAGCGTATGGAGATGCAGCCTCAGAACGATGTGGAGAAATAGACTAGTTATTATGATTTTGCAGAAGCGCCCTACCTCGGGGATTACTACCGAGCTGGAGATCGATTCGGCCCTCGACACAAGGACGGCCACGCAGATCTTTTCACGAGAGCTCTGAATAGAGGTCTGGCTCGGCCGTGGAGCAAGCTGCCCACCCCATCCTGTGGCCCCCTCCTCCACCTCTGCCAGAGCACCTCCTGCACCATCCATGAATGCTGTCCAATGAATGTTCGCGCAGGAGGACACTTCTGTAGCAGGCCGCAAACCAGTGAAGGATTTAATCAGCCTGAATGTCTTCAGTCCTTGCTTGAAAACATCATAATATCCTTGAGCGAGCCTCCATTATCTACTAAAATAAACCAAATGGTGGTGGAAAAAAAAAAAAAGAAACGTTGAAAGCTGCATTGTTGTCAAGAGGCTGCTTTGAAGGCTCCACTATGGAGGAGTACTGGAAGTATCAAACATGATTTATAAGTGCATCAAGTTCATTCAGAAACATGTGCGATGAAACAACAGTGATGTGATTTAAAGTTTCCTGGACGACCGCTGTCGCAGACGTTTTATAAATGCACTCAACAATCAGCAGAAAACAGAGAACAGCCTTTATTTTGATGTATAAAGGACAAATTGATTTTTATTTTATGAGATGATTCATTTCCTAACTTTTGGAGCCATTTTATCAGATTTCAGTGCTGCCTCCAAACAATTCAGATTCGGAGAACATTACTTATCCCTGTGTGGCAATTAAGGATTGGCCTATGTTTAAACAAATGTTTATATGTGCAGATATGTAGAAAAGCAGCAACAGTTAAAGTTAGTTATCCTCTTGAGATTTTGCTGTTAATGATTTGCTTGGAACTGTTATGTGTGTTATGTGTTTGCAGGTGGAGCAGGTGGCACCTCATGTTGTAGACATCACAAGCTGATGAAGGAAAGGTAATGGACACTCTGTTGTTATTTCCAGGCCATTATAGAATAATGAAAACATCATAGAAGGTTGAAATAACCATATTTACTGTTCTGCAAACAGATCTACGTGGCTCTACAGGGGACAGAGATAAAAATAGATATCAGCTCCATTTAACTAAATCATTTCCTCTAGTGTTGCAAGCTTCTTTGTGAGACTGAATCTATATTCTCTGATTTGCATTTAAGGGAAAACGTGATCACCATGATAAACATTTCATTTCTGTGTTTTGACTATAGAGCTCGTCCTTGATTACTATAAGGGCTCTGACGTCACAGACGCCTTTAACTCCTGACTGTGAGCTGTGGAAACCACACATCCTTTATGCATCTCTATACAGTGAAGGTCAAATTGAGAAATTTCTAGAATTGTATTTCTTAGAAAAATTTCAGTTTCTAGTAGAAAACAGGTTGCCCAGCTGCTGCATGCCTGGCTCACTGTGCAGCATTGTGCTGCAAAGAAGCTTATTATGATGATGATGATGATGATGATGATGATGATCATGATGATGATGATGATGAAAGAACGTGTTAAAGATCCACGTCGGTAAAATACACATTTTATTTTAGTTTTCACACTCAGGCACAGTCAGAGTCCGAGCCAACGTTACTCTATCTGCCTGTGTTTGTCTGAGCGCTCTCCTCTCTGGATTGAAGCGGCTCAGGCTCAGATGAAAATGTAATGTCAAAAACTCTGTTGGGAGGATCGGATTACAAAGAAATGCATTACTGTAACACCAATACTTTTGGCAGCGTAATGACTCACCTTATCAAGTTTGACAACACATTTATAATTACTGGAATTTAGGGCGACCGTACAAGAGACAAAAGAGCAGCTACTGCACTTATTATGTATGTGTGAGTGTGAATCCAGAGTAGAGATAGATAGATAGATAGATAGATAGATAGATAGATAGATAGATAGATAGATAGATAGATAGATAGATAGATAGATAGATAGATAGATAGATAGATAGATAGATAGATAGATAGATAGATAGATAGATAGATAGATAGATAGATAGATAGATAGATAGATAGATAGATAGATAGATACTGTAGATACAGGGAGTATGGATTGGTTTCCAGGGACGTACAGTGTGTGGTGCATGTGCCAAAATAAAATTAGCCGCAGTAATTTCTGGCTGATGACAGCCACTCTCAGCGCGCTGCATTGTTTCAGCCTCCGCTCCTCTGTTTGTCGGCTGCAGCACACAAACCTTTTTATTCATGTCTGATTGACCCGCGCAGCAATAACGTGATTACAGGCAGGTGGGCCCAGGATCACCCATCGGCCTCGCTTATTGGATTGAGCCAAGTGGGTTGTATATCATCTATTGTTCCCGAGTGGGGGCATTGACTGGCAATTCACAAAATTGAATTTATAACTCAGTGTATGATGAATTTCGGCCCCTGTTCCGCAGTTAATGGCCCGTTGTTTGTCCCGCGGATCGGCCGTATTCCCTCGCACGGCCAATACGGCAAAGTGTTGTTGTTTGCTGGCATGTTGAGCACCGCGGTAAACAGAAGCAGAGCCGGCCCCGCTTACGTATCGATCCGACGGTTCACAGAGAATGTCAAGCCTCGCCCGGAGCTCCAAGAAACATGTTTCACTGCCAGTACAGGGGAATACCTCTGAGGTATGGGAAGGAGAGAGAGAGAGAGAGAGAGAGGGAGCGAGAGTAGAGGGTGGAGGGTGGGGAGGTGAGTGGGGTACAGGTGAATAGACAGAAAGCAGCAGTAAATTGACTTGCTCCGCTGGAATAGTGCTTCACAAGCGGAGCTCCTTCTTAACAAGTGCTAATTGCTCGAATCCGGCGACAGGAACAAAGAGAGAACAGCGTGGCGGTGCAGAGAGTGACATTTACTTTTCCATGTTGGAGCTGATGGTGGGTTGCATAATAATACAGTAGCCCTCTGCAAATCACAGGTGGTCAGTTTCTCCTTATTTTTCTTTCCAAAGTTTCAAAAAGCCAATCTTAAATAATAGTCATCTGCTTGCAGATGTTGTGTAGCTGAGAGAGAAGCTTCTGCTCATCTGAACAATAACTCGCGGCGGCTTTTTTCAAGCGAGCCCCCCCACCCCCTCCAAGGATGACATGAGGGGCCGTACAGGACTTATTACATGAAAACAAGTCTCACAAACATCATCAACCATCTTGTCTACTTCATCTGCGGGCACCAGCTGTACCAGAGCAGAGGAGGGCACAGAAACCTCTGAGGACCTCAGCTGGAATTTTCAATTAAACCTCACAATCTCAGCAAATTGTTTTCCCAGCCACATGTATCTGAAGTCTCCGCCTTGCACCTGCCACATGGACAGAACATGGTACAGATCATCGAGTTCAGACTAAGTCTCTCGTTTTATAAGCGAGAGACGATAGAGTTCACAGAGCTGTGACACAAGCCTGACCACACCGCCAAGTCTGGTTGAAGATGAGCTGGTCTGAGATGTACGGTATCTTTACAGCTTATTGGCTGCAGTGAGATTAGAAATGTGAGTTTACGTGAAAACCCCAAAAATTCTTACAGTTTAAATAGAAAATGAACGGTCCCCAAGCTTTATGAAGCAGTCGTGTGAGTCGGTGTGAAGTTGTGGGTTTTCTCGCTGAGGCCACACACTGAGGATGACTGGACATCAGTTCCCGTCACTGGGTCCCAGTTATTCCACCATTGATTTCCAGTGACTAAAGTGACTGCATGTCTGCCAGACCAAAGCATCTCAAATACCAGCTGATGTTCTTCACATCACACGGTTTTCAGGTGATGGAACAAACTATAAAACAAACTCCATGATTGTGACATTGAGTGACATCAGGGGTAACTAATAAGATGTTAAATCTGGCAGAATATGTTTTTCCTTTTTTGAGTTTGTGGCCTTAGAAAGAGTCTCTCCAATCCTCATGATGTCACACTCATCTTCCGGCAGCAGGTGAGCACTTTAAACAACAACTTTAAAGCAACAGCCCCTTGTCCACAAACTCACTCAGAGCAGAATCAGAGCAACAAACTTTTCCGCTGAGACACTCAAAACCATTTCAGCAGCCACCCCAGAGTGACAATCTGAACACAAAGCCAGAAGTTCACAGTTCCTCCAGCGCACACCCTCTGAGAGACACATGCTGCATGCGTGCGGAGCAGGTGAAGCCTCATACTCACATCTCGGTCATGTTCTCGCTCTCCTGTGGTGCCAGAGCCGGGATGCTGCTGATCCAGTTCTGCTCCAGGCACTGCAGCAGGGCGAAGGAGCACCTGCAAGCCGCCGGGCAGCCCCCCAGGACGGATGCCGGCGCCAGGCTGGCCAGGGCGAGCAGCACCAGGGGCAGGGGCAGCGCCAGGGCCCGGGCCGCCTCAGCCATGCTCACAGAGACCAAACAAAAAAAGAAAAAGACAAACCAGAGAGAGGGATGATCCAGGGAGCAGCGCCAGCAGCAGCAGCAGCAGGAGATGAAGAAGAAGAAGGAGGAGAGGGATGTCAAGCTGTGGGGATGGAGTTAGCGTCTGAGTGCTTCACTTAATGAAGAGTCAGAGAGAGAGTGAGGCGAGGAGCTTTCAGACAAGGGGGTGAGATCCCAGCTGCTCAGGTCTGGGGCTGAGCCGCTCTGAGCAGCAGGAGGGGCCGAGCGGCTGCAGGCAGCACAGGGGCCTCTGGGGACATGGTGGTAGTGGGCTGCAGCCTCTCGCTGCCTCCCTCTCTCCTACACTACAGAGGGAGGGGCAAGATAACGGGGGGCTAGAGTCACCAGACACCTCGGAGAAGCCAGGGATGGGAGAGGAGGGGGGGGGGGGGGGGGGGGGGGGGGGGGGGGGGTCGAGGGGGAAGAAGAGTGTGATGAGTAGGAGGAGGAGGTGGGATAAGGAGATGGAGATCTTACATGCACCCCTCTGGCTGAGGGATCTGCTGGAGCAAAGGCAGCCAAGAAGTCCAGCCTTTGGAAGGATGGATGGTGCTCCCAGTCCTGGGAGAACTGGTGCTATATAGTTTATTTAGCATATACTATATATAGTGCTTTTCTAGTCTTCAGGACGACTCAAAGCTCTTAAAAGACTGTGTCACAAGTCACGTTGTGACAGTGTGTCATAGAAAAGCATCTATGTTAGTAGTCTTTGTCTTTATGACACCATCTGATTGCCATCTCTCAGTCCAGATCTTTCAGACAGGTTGGGACGACTACGATGGAGGGCATCGTAGTCGCCTCGCACACCCACATGTTTCTGTGCCAACTCAGGCAAGCTTGGAACTGATGTGAAATGTGGGTAAAAGTAGGCAAAACACCTCGTGGTGTCAGCAATTCATGTAATGTGGAGATGGCCGTTGATGCAAACTTAGTTTTGTGCATACTCCCATTCAGATGAAATGACAGGAAATAAAAGCGAAGAACGTCTTCCTTTGTTGTTTTTAAGTCACTGGGGCATGCATTGTTAGAGGTTGTTTTTTGTTTGCGAGGCACGCAAACAATCTGGATTTGAGTGAGAGTGGTTCTCCATAGACACTCCACTTTCCCTCTCCTGGAGCGGCGTGTGCGAGGGTCGCCTGATGCGCGCTCTCCACAACACAATGCGCTCACGTCAGAATCGAACAATCGCCTCCGAGTGAATGACGACACGCCCGCCGCTCCTCTGCAGCCACACAATGCCCCTCCTCGTCAATCAGCCCGTAAACTTATTCTACTCCTCTGTTATTTTCAACAAACATTACACCCTGCTTGGAAACTAGCTCCAGCAGAACTTCTGGCTCACTGGAAAACTCTGCATATTTGGGATTTTGGTTTATTTTCTGAGCACCTCGCACATAGAACAGCTCTGCAGGCTCATAAAGGACCACATGTTGTCACTGACTCACACTGCGTGCATTACCATGACATTACTGTAGCTGCTGCAGCTACTACTGGAGCTGCAGCCAGGCTGTCCATCACATCTCTTGGATGGCTCTTCTCCCCGGGAGACAGATACTGCGCCCCACCCCCCATTCCTCTTAGTTACTCTGCACGAGTGAGGTCGTAGTGTCCCAACCACAATTACTGGCCATAAGCTGAATGGCCATTTTTGCTGCTGCCGTCAGGATTATCTGGTGGCTTAATTACTCTTCCCTCCGCTTCCGTTTTTTTAAAGGGTCTTCTTAGCTCAGCAAATGGTGAGGAAGGATGGGGCACCTATACAGTACCTACAGGAGGAAAGTTTGAGATGAGACTCAGTGGAGAGCATCTTCCTCTGCCAGTCGATGGAAGGACAAGACAAATAAACATACAAATGAGCCACAATGGAGTCAAAAGTGCAGCTGCATGTACATAAACTGTACATAGCCAACGGATGTGCTGGAGGTTTATCTCCAGGGGCTGTCAATCATTCCCATTTTGAGTGATATGATCCCATCCTTCCCAGTTCATGTGCCGCCAGAGATCACAGAGATAACATTTAATATGCTGCATGGGATTTTCCAACAAAAATAAGGTCACAATGTTATTTGAACAATACTTACATATACACACATGCATGTATACTGTATGTACAGATTAGTGATGAAGTGCAGGGGGAAGAGCTGCTTACCTTTTCATCATATTTCAGTCGCGTTGGTACATATCAATGTTTGGGAAAGCTGCAGTTAATCATTCCCGACAGTTTCCATTGTAAATTAGCAGCAACACAATAAGTCCTGATAAAACAATGACCAATCAAGTCGTTTAGATGTGCCGCCCACGCGGATCCCTGGCTTCCTGGATGAGCCCCACGTTAACTTTATAACACTGACAGCCAGAATTAAACATCCATTGAAACGTGCTCGTTTCAAACAATAGATGTGTAATAGACGAGCATATGAGCCGCGACATGTAGAGTTTCATCCAGCTCTCGTATTGATGGACTGCTGATCACGGCTGATGTTGAGACTGCACCACCACTACACACCAAGTAATCACGTTCCATCTCCAGCATCCTGATTCTGACCAAATCACCGTCCGTCTCTCAAATCCACACAGTTCATCTCAGGCGCAGCCTCATTTCCTTCCAGCCATGTGACAGGTTTCACCCTCGCCTCATCGGGCAGTAGTGGGCATTGGGACAGATAATAATGGCCTCATTTCTCTCTGGGTATTTAATGAGATTACTGCTCTTATGGGTTATGGTGATTGATGGTCATTGAAGGGGTTAATTGCGACACTTGGCTTTTGAATCAATCTACCCGCTGTCACATCAAAGATAAATACGGGGTGGTGGTGGGGGGGGGGGGGGGGGGGGGGGGGGGGGGGGGTCTGGGGCTGGGGGGTCTGGGGCTCCCACCGCCTGGGAACACAGAGCGCCCCTGTTGCATCCTGTGTCCCATAGACTTGACCATGTAACGAGCCGTATCTCTGCCATGTGTCCTACGCTTCCTCCCCCGTATCTCTGCGCATCTCACGCACACGCGGACGTCGCGTGTGTGTCCTGCAGAAATCAATCCAGCCGCCGAGATGTTTCAGACGATAAGACCCACAGCGCCCAGCACGTGTGACTGCCGCTGATTGACCGAGGACT
Organism: Karalla daura; assembly: GCA_029224185.1. Taxonomy (NCBI): domain Eukaryota; kingdom Metazoa; phylum Chordata; class Actinopteri; order Chaetodontiformes; family Leiognathidae; genus Karalla; species Karalla daura. Next base: position 4,566,399 of record CM055191.1, on the reverse strand, counting down.
CTGAAGGCATAAATGTGTCTTCACTACCATAAAAGGAAAATAAATAGATAAATAAATAAATAAATAAATAGATTGATAGATAAATGCACTCCCAATGCTGTAAATACTATCCAGACATCAAATGCGTATTGATCCACAGCTGAAAATAGTCCCCAACAGACATCTGATTTCCTGCCTGATGCTTTTCTCAACACGTCCTCCTGCTGTAGGAAATTATTTTGCCTTCACCCTTGTTTTTGAGTCCCACTGTCATTCATTTTTTGTGCGTCTTCATAACATTTCAGAAGATTTGTGTCAAATTTTCTTCAGAATGTTTATTCATTACCACAGCCATGGAGGGGGCGGGGGGGGGGGGGGGGGGGGGGGGGTAAACACGTGCTTAGAGAGGAAGAGTCTAAGAGAGGCTGCACTTGGGTCCGACTCTTAAACAATAATCAATCAATTTTATGTGTATGCCCAGCATCAGAGAGGGACTGAGAGAGAGAGAAGGGGGAGGGGTGGGGAGGGGGTTCATGAGAGTGAGCCGGTGAGTAAAAGCTCTTTTGGACTGAGTACAAGGAAAGGCACTCATACTTCAAGTGGAAAATGCAGGTAGCTGCCATGTTTGTGTGTAGGTTATGTTGCCACTCACTCGGCCAACATTGACTCGTGTGTACAGCAACACTGATATAATGACGCGGGTTACATGCACGTCTTTTAATAATGACTGAAGCCCATGCTTCATGAAAGTCACATGGACATGCCACACACTCTAGCATTAACATCTCTCTGTCCTTATGAATTATTTCCTCTCTGAAGGCTCTCTGTGTGACAGGTATGTATGTGTGCTGTGGTTGGATAGACTCGAGGATCTCTTCTGTCCGTTCTCTCTGCCTTAGAAAACAATCTGCACATTATTCTTCAGATGATATGCTGCCACGCTTGGCCTTCATGTTTACTACGCTGAAAAGGTGTGTAGCCTTGTTAAATGTGTCTGCTCTTGAACATGGTTATTAATCCTCTGGGTTTTTTTCTTTGAATTACTCTGTATACCTGTGTTTTATATGGAACATCAGAGCTTCTGGATCTCCAGAGCTGGAGATCCATGACCTCCTTCAACCTGGTAATTTCACTGGGGGTTAAGGTCCATCTCATTCTAAATGAATGTAGTGTCAGTCAGTGAGATATTAAAATCCCATGCTCATATTTCATCTCAGGAAAGCAGGAATACCATTTAATGTCTGTTTCCAGTTTCATTCATCTATCTATCGGGGATGTAGAGTTTGCATAGTTCATTGAACAAAACATCAGACTTAGCTCAAACAACACTCGTAGTGTCATGGGGAATCTGCTAGAGTCTGTCCGAGTCTATCCAAGATCCACTAGGACTGGCTCCTTAACACTCTGGCTCCAACACACACTCAGGCAAAAAGAAAACATCATGCTCAGTCATGAAATACTCATTCAATGCAACCAGTGTCTACAGTTTAGGTTTCTCATGTGTATGAGTGTGATCTGCTGGTCAATCTGAATGTATTGTATCAACTAATTAGAGGTTAGAGCTTAAAAGTAAATCTAATAATTATGGGCATGTCTATTTGATTGACATGGCTGACCAAGAGTGATTGACAGGTGACTGTCAAAGGTGAGGGGAAGAAGATGGGTATGACCAACACTGGGGTTCTCACATTTTGTTCATACACTTCCTGTTTATCTTACTCATTTCATGTTGTTGACACCATTGTATATGGAGTATGTAATGAAAAAGAAAAGAAAAGACTCACAGGAAGTAGGTAATAAATACTTGTTACTTTCGCAGATCTAGTTTTTTTTTTCAAAATACAACTTTTTTTGAATTATAAAAACTTTCATAATGATGATGAATTATATTTTAACTCTCTCCTCACTCTCCTGGGGAGATGAGGAGAACTGTGATGGAGTTAAGAACTAGAAAAATATTGATAATGTTGCACAGTTTTGATACATCTACAACTATAATGTCAAACTTCCCTGTTTTTTTTTTGCTACATTTCATCATTATTTTAAAGTTTTTTTGCTTGAAAGTATAAATGATTGAATTTACAGTCTTTTATTGAAGTTTTGCATTTGGCTTCTATCAAATACATGATAAATCTCTTGAAATGTAAATTATGGCTCTTTTCAACATTATCAACACATGTTAACAATTCCATGATATATCAACAACCGTGATGAGTTTGGTCGTTATCATCGTGGCGATCTCTATTGGACAGCAGCTGACTGGTCTCCACATGCAGACACACACCTGCAGTCTTTCTTATGAAAGACCGGCCGTAACGTCTGTTATGTGACTAGAGCGTGACAACGTGCTCTCCCCGGGCCTTGCGGGATGTCGTAACACTGATCCTCTGACACAAGGTTTCAAGCCCGTCCGAGGAGAGGAGCAGGAACACGCGTCCACGGTCTCCTATCAGATGTGGAGCAGCACGGCAGCACAACACAGGCTGATGGAACAAGATACAGAGGAGGGGCCCTGGCTGTAAGACACCACATGTTACAGAGCCTTTATCTGCAGATCTGGACAGGCAGCCCCCAGCCCCTCGTCTGACAAAATCCTCTCCTCCCGGATCGATACGCCACTAAGCCAAACAGCGGTGTTGGGTGTAGCCGTCTCAGATTCTTCATCACTTCTCCTCCCGTGCTTTTTACATCACCCAACCCTTCCCCTTCTTATTTTCCACTCACATCTGTGGCGGGATGATCACCGCCTGCGTGTGTGTGTGTGTATGTGTGTGGCTTTGCTCTGGGATGAGCACATACACACACACACACACACACTCAGCCCTGTCCATTTGCATGTGCACACACTAACGAGCAGCATAATATATTCTTAACTACTGTTTGCAGCTTCTGCAATGGGCTACCATTAGTGGTGTGTGTGTGTGTGTGTGTGTGTGTGTGTGTGTGTATCAATCTGTACTTTTACCATAAATATGCATGTGAGTGTGTGTGTAGATCATAGGGGTGAACCCACAATCAATGGGCTGGAGTAGGAGTGCGTGTCTCTGAGTGCACGTGTGTGTGTGTGTGTGTGTGTGTGTGTGTGTGTGTGTGTGTGTGTGTGTGTGTGTGTGTGTGTGTGTGTGTGTAACCAGATCAGCCCGTCTCAGCCCCTCATTTGTAGTCGGGCTGTGGACACCAGAGGCCTGTGAGAGGCTCATGCAGATGAGTCGAAACCTGAGGAGGCGAGTCGGTAGCGTGTAAGTCTGTGTGTGTGTGTGTGTGTGTGTGCGTGTGCATGTGTGTGTGTGAGTGATTCAGTGAGGAGCTATGGGGCTAATGAGCGACAACAGTGCACCCCCCTCCTCTCTGTCCTCGTGCCATCTCTGTTTCGTCTCTTTGTCTGGAGATCTCAGAACGTTCTGGTCCTTCTCTTCAAAAACGACTCCAAACAAACAAGTTGCCCCATCACAACACCTCGCCCCCACCTGCTGACAGAGCACTGATCCAGATTCAGGTTTTTGTTTTTTTTTTGGTAGCATTTTGAGTGGAAACCAAACAATCGTATCAGATACAAAACAATTAAAATAAAACGAATGTTCTAATAATGTAGTTGGAGCTTAATCTCGCTAATTTGTCATGAATCACCTCTGAAGTGAAACATGAACGAGGAACACCAGAAGATTCACTTGAAGTTGACAAACATCCCAGTTTTCTGACAGCGGTTAGTGGAAGTCTGTGAAGACTGTTTTTCATGCTAACAAATGCATCAAGTGACGTCCACAAGTGTTTGTCCTCCGTTACTCAACATTCCTTTAACTTTTGTTTCCTTGCTAAATGAGGTGGTCCTGCTGACTGAGGTGTCAGATCAGAGCAATAACGCGTTTTGTTGTTTCACGGGGCACACTGGTTGAAAAGCTCGCCTCAGATGTAGCGCCGCTCTTTTCACGTCAGCCCGCCTTTGTCCTCCATCCTTTAGGGCTCGGCGTGCGGCGTATAGCTGACTGACAGCAGCTCAGAGGGCGCAGCCTGCCTTCCATAAAAGAGCAGAAAAAAAACACGGAAAGGCGAAAGGCGGAAAGGAGAGATCTACACCTACTCACCTTACATCGAATGTTCCTCTTCTGCAGATACAGTTTGGTTCACTGTCATTTAGTCCTTCAGATCAGAGCGTCAGAAACAGTCTGTGTAACAGGTCATGAGCAGGAAAGTTTCAACATCTTGATGAAGATGATGGGAGCGGAGGTGCAGTTTGTGCTTCCCGAGCTTTCAGACGTGACGTTTCCACGGCAGGATGTTCTTGACAACCACTGAAAAGCTTTTAGCAAGAAAGAGAAAACTGAAATTAGTGTCAGGCTTTCTCTTCGGTAAATAAAGAGTGAATGAATTGGCCACTTTATCTGGATGTTAAATCCAGCAACTTTCATATTTTTTTTATGATTTAAAAGAGATGTGAGACAACATTTTTACCTTGGCTTTGTCGAGACGCAGCAGTCTACTCCTGACCAAAGGTGGAGGCCAAGTGGCTCAACACCATCACTTCCTCATTCACACGTAGGCTTTGAACAGACAATTAAATGTGAATAGACACATTGAGAGTGTGAGAGTGTAATGGCCCAACTCAGTGTATGTGAGTAAATGAATGAGGACGACTGTGAGTCTGCAGCGGTTTGGTGAAATACAATATTGTCCTCTCCTCATGCTTCCTCAGTGAATGAGAACAAGCTATGCTGGATAGCAAGTGTTCTACATGTAGCTCCACTGAATTGCTCCAATTTACCTTTACTGAGCAAACCTGCCATTGTACGCACACCTTGCATGAAACAAATCATGAATTTGCCTGTTGCTTCCCTGCTCAGCCACATCTCCAGCTCATATCCATGTTTATACAGAGCTGCTCTCCATTACCCTAATTGGAAAATTAGAGTGAAGTGCTACTTTATCCACAACGCATGGCCGTAACCCCTCTATTCATCGCGAGCGGTGCAGCTCACCCCAACGGGCCAAAGACAACGGTTCAGCGAAGAGATGAGAACGTAGACCACACAAACAAACATGATTGCAAAAAGACATATCGCTACATGCATGGCTATAAATATTGTCGTTTTTACGACTTCCTTCTCCTCACACACACACACTCACTCACTGGCATAGCTCCCAGAGGAGCCAGGGAGATGTTTGTGCTTTTAACATTGGAAGCGGTCAGTCACGCTGCACCCGGAGCAGCTCGACCCCATGATCCACTCATGATGAAGACGTTCATGGAAAAACATTCCCTCCACACGGCTCCGGGAAAGTCAATAATCCTGGTGGAACACACAGCGGGAATGTTATAATCATTCTGCAGTGCTAAGAGTTATTAGTGGAAAACATAGAGACAAAGATAGCGCCACATCATATCACAGAGAGGGAGGAAAAGCACACAGCTCTCTGAGGTGATGCACAGCGCTTTCTTGAAGCATCCACATTATCAGTCCCTCCAGGATTTCACGGGCCTTTTTTGAGGCCTAAAATGTCTGATGTTGCATGAGCTTCTCTAAAAAAGTTGCGGTGCTTTTTAGGTTTCTGTTATGATTACATTGCGGGAGAAAGTGAAAGTTAAATAGTTGAGATTTTTCCTTTTTGCAATCAAAATCGAGTAATATTTTAAATATTCAGTTATTATTGGAGAATTAATACAAAGTCAGTGTGATACGGTCCTTAAAGGAAAAGTGCAGGTATCCTAGGCTGAGCAGATGACCTGGATTTCCGGGGGCAGTCCCCGATCCGTCCGCCCAGTCCCCAGGTAAAGCTGTCCTTGAAAATGTCGCAGCCTTTGAATGGGAGCGCAGAGAGAGAGAGACACATAGAAAGAGCGAGAGAGAGAGGGATGGAGGGAGGGAGAGCAGTGCAGAAACGAGCTCCCCCACGATAAACAAGCCAGCCGAGTATCTGAGGTGTCAGGCAGTAATGTGCCGGGCAGCACAAAGTGATGACATCATCAGTTAAGGCCTCCTGTTGATTTCGGCCATTTTCATCAACATACAGAGCGGGCATGGCTGCGCACACCTTGCTTCGTATTGAAAACAGAAAGGTGGAGGGTAGTTTGTCGACCTCAGCTTGGCGATTGGTTGAAATTGCAACATTGCGCTGGATTCTCGGGGATTGGCTGAATTTGCTTTAAAGTTGCAAATCGTAAAATCCCGGAGTGTCTGACATTATGTATACAGGTGGTGCAATATAATGCACATACACACAAAAAAACCCTCAGTAATCAATGGTATTTGTCTGTCTTTGTTTTTCTAAGAGGAGAAGTCAGCATCTGTCTCGGATGCAGGTCTGTGAGCATGTGATGTTGAGGAGCTGCTACTGCCGGGCTGGCCTCTCAACGGCCCTTTTCAGAGCCGGCAAACAGCATGTGCAGCTATTTTGTAGAAACCATCAGTTGATCCCAGTCTTGACCGAGGTCACTGCAACAAAAGTTGCTTTCCTTTTTGCAGAGAAAGTGCGAAAATGCATGCCATTATCAGAAATTTCCCCGAGAGCGTGTGAATCTCAGCGGCACGGTGTTCAGAGCCAACAGTGATGTGAGGCGGCAGCAGCTCTCCACCGCTCGAAGGAACATTTTCCCTTCAGTTTCTGTAATTGGTCAGTAATTAGCCACTTTCAACACCTTTTTCCTAGAACTTTTGAAAGAAGTGTTACATCCTGTTTGTTCATGGAGGTGGAAACTCTCAGCTTTCTTTTACTGGGCAAATGTGTGTCTCGCAGTGGCAGAGTGGGAAAGTCTGTTTAGAGTAAAGCTGTTCACACTGGTGTGAACATGCAAAGGCAACGGCGGGGAGAGGAGAGGAGAGGAGAGCAGGAGAGGAGAGCAGAGGAGAGGAGAGCAGAGGAGAGCAGGAGAGGAGAGTAGAGGAGGCAGACTGAAGTTCAAACACTAGCTAGTCAGTATTGGGTACGGACCAGGTGGACACAAACAGAGGAGTCAGGCAGGACTGGTGGTCATTAAAGCAGGGAATCAACTCTGAGGCGAAGGAACGGAAATGTCGCAGGCATAGCTCAGAAAACGAGAAAACCAGAAACACTCAGAACTATTCAACAAGACAACCTGGAGCGGGGAGCACTGCTTACTGCATGAGTGACAGAAGGAGACACATCGGGGTGAGCAACACTCTCAGAAAGAGGGAAACTTGACAGGATCGCAGCAGAACGATGTGAAATATTTGGGTTTGTTTTCATGCAAATAATCATTCAGAATTAGTTCATCTGTGCTGCAGTGAAAGGGTTGGGGCTCCCCCCCGTTTCCTCTCTGTTTTCTCTGACACTTGCTGGAGGAGCTCCACCTGTGATCAGAATACGAGTTAGTCATTTTATTGCTTCCCAGAGGAAAACTTCATTTACACGTTCAGTGAAAAAAAAATGCTGCAAATTCATTGATAAAATAAAAAAATAAATAAAAATTGTCGCATCAGCTGTTGCTTCTGGCTCTTTCCAAGTCGAGCAGATCCCTGCAGAGCAGAGTGCCAGGAAGTGTGTATCAGTGTGTATGTGTGTGCCCTTTTAAGTGTGTAACCAGCTTGTGTGTGCGTGTGTGTGTGTGTGGAGAGGAGGATGTGTAGAAAGGAGAATGTGTATGTGAGCACATGAAGCACTTAGTGTGACAGCTGCATTTTATCCAGAGAATTAAAAATTTCACCTGTAATTTATGTCAATTATTGTGGCCTTTGCAGAGAAAGTGTGGCATTAACATGTGCAGGCCAGCAGCACAATTTTTTTTTTCCACATGTTGCTTTTCTTTTTTTTCCCGGTGTGAAAGGGTTGTGGGAGAGAGGGAGCTCACTGCATCGTCTGACACGGTCCGACATCGTCTGAGCACAACAAGACCAGAGGTCTGCTTCACCCAGGCAGTGGCCGCAATCACAGCAGCATCACAACATTTGCCGTGTGGGTGGAAGACGTCGTTCCTCTCCAGTCATTAGAAGTGATCTCGTACTCCACAGCTCGGCTGGGAAGCTAACAGCCTGGACGGAAAAACGCTGCTAATTTCAGGACCCAGAGAAGAAAAAAGAAGGCGCAGCAGGCAGGGTGGATTTCCTCTGCCTGGAAAAAGGCTGCTCGGGTTGCAGGTGGAGGAGGAGCAGTGCTGCCGGAGCCGGGCATGGAACGATATAAGAATCATCTCACAGGTGTATCACTGCGTGGTTCAGATGTGTCCAAAATGCTCAAAAGACACTGACACGTTGATAAAGTGAAATCATTTCATCCAGATTTACATTTCAATAGATTGAAAATACAAAAAAAAAACAAAAAAACAGTATCAAAATTGTGTAAAATGAAAATTTCGGTTCTAAATATGTATGAACCTGTGCACTTTGATCAATATTCTCCTAAATTTTATCTTCGCCGTCTCGTCCCTCTCGTCCATCGCTGTCTTCCTTGTCCACCCACCTCGCTGTGGGTAGGAAAAGAAAGAAACTCGTTTAGTATATACTTTTGTAAGTGCTGTAGAAGAAGATTTTTTTGCCGTTTAGATGTGGAAAAAAGAACATGGACAAGGAGAGCAACAAGGACTCATCTATTGTTAAGTCCTGGATCTGGCTCTACCTCTTAAACTGTACAAATGCTATGGTTGTGACTCATGTAACCCCCCCCCCCCCCCCTCCCCACCCTCCTCCATCAATTTTCTCCCTTTCATCTGGGCCTTTTTTTTCCTTATGGTCCTCTCCTTTGTATTTATTTTTCTTTGTATACTGTAACAAAAAAGTGATGCATCGATTCTCTAATATTTCTATTGTTATTAAGTTCATGGTCAGCTCCATGGGGATCTATCCTCCGGGGATGGAGACGGCATGGTGTGACAACACTTCCCCTGGCTGACGAGGTGTCTCTGCCTGAGCCAAACGGCTGCAGATGACGGCAGACTGGAAACCGGGAAAACGGCGAAATGTTGCGGTTCGCCGTGGGAGAGTTTTTCACAGTGAGGAAATCTACTTTGACATTTACAGAAAGAGCTCTGAAAGCGTCCTTACCGGCACGTTCATCAGCAGCTTCCTGACTACGGTGAGGAGCGGTGGGACAGAGCCCGAGCGGCGCGTCTCACTGCTGGATAATGATTTAATTAGCCGCTGCACGCAGCAAGAAAACAACCAGCAACCCTTGGGCAACGTCTTCATTTATCAACCAGATGTATGTCTTTGTACTCCGTCCATCTCGGCGGTGCAGGGTGGAGGCTATAAAGCTATAAAGCTGCCATTTGGGCAGGATGGATGGGGCTGCGGGTGCAGACTGGGAGAGGTGGCCCACCAGAGGCCTCCCAGTAATTACTCCAAATTGGTGGGGAATGGTTTCTGTGTCAAGGTTGTGCACGGGCCCAGGGATCAGGGAGTCAGACGCAGAGGGCGTGTGAGGGCGTACGACCACAGGGGCGACGGTGGAGAGGCGAGGCACACAGAATGGCATCATGGGAGTTCGAGTTTTAGGTTTCTCTTCAAAGTGTCTGGCTTTACACTATAATCTCATTTCTAGATTAAACAATCTTTTTTTAAGTCTTATCGAGTGAAATTATCTTGCTTCCAAGACAAAACATTTTGCTTGTTTTTACAGATTTAATGTCGCCCCTCTTTTGTAGTAAATGTACTTCAAACATCATGGATAGTGTTTCCAACACCATGTTCACACGGTTTAGTTTCTATTATGGTTTTCTGTCATGACTCCTGCAGCTCAAGTCAAGGCTCCAATTAGTTCTCTTAATTAGTGGGTGTTCCCAGGAATAATGCAGGGAACACCCACTTGGGGGGAAAATATGGAATTTACATAGATGTGTAAATTGGAAAAGCATTTAAACCCTCATCTGATATAGATTACAGACATTTTTTTGTTACTTGCAATCTATTATGAAACAGGGACGATTGTCCCACCCCAGGGTGCTCTCCATATATACAGTACCTCACAGTGAATATAGCCCTCACATTTCTGGAAATATTTCAGTATTTCTGGTAATACTGCATCTTTTCACTCTATTGAAATGAAGCATTAAAATAACTTAAGGTAGTAATAAATCAACACAGCTCTGAAAAGATAAAATACTTTCAAAATTTGTGAGACACTGTAACATGTAACATAGCTGGAATTAATTAAATGAGCCTCACACTCATATATATGTATGCACATATTTATGCATTTATATATCTAACAATGGATGGATGTAGGAACGAGGGTTTCCTGTTCTCTTACAGGCTGGATTTTTTTTTTCACCCTGCCTTGAAGCTTCAATGACTGTAATCAGTGGCCTCAAAAAGCAGACCGACATTTTCACAGCAGTTTAAAGTTACTTATGAAAATGACGCATGGGCTTTGACTGACACGGTTTAATGGGTGTTCATATGCTGGACGCGAAGCATTTTGCTGCTTGTTCACTCGGTGAAAATCCCACACCTTATTGATCAAGTACATAAAATGGTGACATTTGAAGAAATTGGAAGAACTTTATTTATCCCGATGGAAAATGTTGTACCGGAGTGTTCCGAGGTTCAGATATAAGCTCTGGATACAAACAGGTTTGTTAAAATGTAGAGATATAAGAAAATATGTGTTAAAATGACAAAAAAAAGAAAAAGCATCCGTGCCTATAGACAACAGGAGGTGTTGGGTAGAAGCTGGAAGCACATTAACCTGGTCTGTTCCAGGGCAACGATGTTTGCCTGGTCCAAAACCATCATTGCGGCCTCATTCATGTGTAAATTTCAGATGGTGTGAATCTGAAGAGACACAAACCATACCACCCCCCACCTCTAGAAAAGTGTGGTGAACCTGAGGTAAATAAAGGTACAAGACTGTGGGTTTGCAGCTTGTTTGGTGAAGTTTCTAGTGAGATGTCATTGTTCCGTAATCCTGGTTCTTCCTCAGTCTATCATTGCTCCTCAGATTTTGGCTCAAATATTTGACATGATGAAACCATTGTCCCATAGATTCTATATCAAGACAACACGAGAGAAAAGAAAATTCAACCACTATAGGTCCCCTTGAATTTGTTAAAATGCAACTTGAAGAATAAAATAAGAAAAAAGAAAAAAAAAAGTAATTCTGTGATCCCTGGATGTCTGCAGACTCTTAAAAGCTCATAAATAAATGTTGGGAAAATGAAGGCCTTTATAAAGTATTAGGAGCTCTTAACTGCAATTTTATGAGGTATTAGAACTTTCTAAATGCAAAACTGCAAAAAGTCTGATGTGTATGGTGAATATTTGAGAGTGACCAAGGGTATATTTTAATGCATTTTTCCTTTGCTTTAATGTATTTCTTATGAGCTGTGCTCCTTCCCAGCTGATCTGAGGTCTGTTGTACAGTTGTGCTCTGTCAATTCACCTACAAACTACGGCTGTTTAGTGACTTAAAGAGGTGTTCATGAATACAGCTTGAAATGGCATGAAGAGGCCTTAAAAGACATTGAAATTATCCTTTGACATCCTCTCGAAATCTGCAGATATTTGCCGATATTCCCAGGTCTGGTTCTAAGAGAAGCCTCCCACACTGGCCGCCTCCTCTCCATCCCTCCGGCAGTTCATCTGGTCCTGAGCGGTGTCAGGTTCTCGTGTTTGCGTGGTGCGTATTAACCTCTGACGGTGTCAGTCCAAACTGTGGCCGTGACCCATGCGACCCGGCCTGCCGGGTCAGAACTGAGCGGTCCCACCGCCTCAGCCAGACGGATCAATGCCGGGCTCAGGCCGTCATTGATCAAGGGAAAGGAGATCGCATCAGCAGCCACAGATAGAGACGGTGATGTGTGTGTGTGTGTGTGTGTGTGTGGGCAGGCTGGAAACAAGACGGCAATCCCCCTCCAACACTTATGTGTTGTGCGCTCAAATGTGCAAAAATAAGAACTTTCAATGCCCTAATTGATGACAAGACGCGTGAAGGGGGATTTGTAAGGCTGTCGATCAATACCAGTGAGTCAGTGGCTGCGAAAAACCTCCTTTTTTTTTCTTTTCTTTTTTTTTTTTTCCTCTGAACAAAACCTCCTCACCCTCACCGACAGGTACTATTTCAGCCCAGTCGCCTGAATCTTTCTCAAAAGAGCATCGGTGCCTTTCAGAGCAAATCCATTTCTGCGCCACAAAAGCCGAGTGTGGAGCAAACAGCCCCGCGCAAACAGCTGACACTGAAATCTGATGGTGCGAGGGGCTGAGCTGATGGACCACCAATCTGAATCTAAACATGTGTTTGCGGCACATTGTGCCCGAGCACACATTAAATGCACGTGTCCTTACAGCTTTCTTTTTACTGCTTTGCAGTAATATGAATATCAATAGTACAAATGATGCAGTTTATTTTAAGAGCTTTTTCCAGGGTTCGGTTCAGATGACAGACGGACACATTGCACATATAGGCGAGTTTCTCTGCAGGTACGTCTGTGAACGCTGAGAATCAGCGTGTTCACACACTTGGCCGTGATCGTGGAGCTGATTCTGAGCTGATCTGACTCCTTCTGTGGAGTTTGTTTTTTCTTGCAGACTCGGAGGCTGGATGCTTCTTCGCCTTCTGTTTATCCGCGGTTTGGTTTTTGCTACCGTGAAATCTCCTATTTTTGGGTGCTGGAGGAGGGATCTTTCCTCTGTTGCTCCTGCTGAGGACTCAACCACATTTCCACCCATTAGAGGCTTCATTTTGGGAGGTTTTCTTTGACCTCGAGGCAATTTTGTTCTTTTTTTTATTTGCGACGCCGGGCTGTACAAATAACATCGACAGGACGTTAAAAAGGTCCTCCACCGAAAATGTTGAATTCTTAGTTTCTCTCCCTCATTTAAAAGAAAAAAAGAAAAACATGACCATCGCATCCTCACTGTGAGGAGGACAGAACATTAAACAGGACATTACAGTAAAATATGTACAGAAACAGAAAGAGAGTGTCTTCATCGGTTATGTTTTGTATCTTATGATGATGTTTCAGTGTTTTCAGATTTAATCTGATCGTTCTTTTTTGCTTACAGGACATCATGATAATGACGCAGGTAGACAGCACGGACATGTCATGTAGTGTGAGAGATGATTCCTGAAGCTTTTTATGAGTTCAACCCAAATTAAATGACCTTCTTGTCCTCTTGCCAAACCTCAGTGGGATCAGAAAACACATTTATTTTTGCAGTTCTTAGACGCCTCACAGTACGGTGGGTGACAAGGGCCAAATGCTGCAAGTACAGAAATGGTGTGAAACCAAAAACACATAAATGTGGAAGATAAATACCAAAAATACTGCAAAAAATGAAAACAAACAGCCCCCCCCCCTCAAAAAAACCCCAAAACAAAACAAGAGAGAAATGCATGCAGCATATTTAAAACTGCAGTTGTTCTATAATATATAATAATCTAATATATGTACTTTATGTTTCAAGATGTAGTAAGAAGTATCAAGAGGAACTCAACAAGCAGCAAAGTGGACAAAGGTTAAGGGCTGGGCTATATACAGTACAAAGTACAGAAGGATTTAGCCATCATCTGTCATAGTGTGTGTGTGTGTATCTAATGTCTCAGACTTATTGTGTCTCAGAAATCAGCCCGAGACACAACAACGAGACATAATTAGTAACAAATGCAATACATGGAGAGGTTTTTGGCGAGAGCCGGATGCTTAAATGTGGTTGAATTTCCCCACCTTGGTCACTATTTTGATGATCTGGTAATAAAATAATTGCTCAGACTGCTCTGAAGACTGGGAACTTTCTAACGAAATTCAATCCTTCCTCCTGCCTGAATCACCTGAATCCATTTTCTGTAAAAACTGAAAAGAATGAAAAATGGTGTGATGCTCCAAAAGTAAGCCAAACATTCTCCTGAGGATCACAATTATGAGTTTATAATGTACTGTATAATGTAATGTTCCTCTCGCATTTGTTTTGGGGTTTTTTGTTGTCTGCATGTCTTTGGTTTTGCATTTCTGTACTTACAGTATTTTGTTGTTGTCTGCCACTGTATCACACAGTCATGATACTATTATTGAAGTTGTCGATGAAGTTGTGAATGATGATGACGCCCAGTAAACACCCTTAAGATGTTGGTAAATGTGCCGGCCAGTCTCGTCCGTGTCGCTCTGGCCCTGCTGCGGTCTGAGCCTCAGCAGAGAGCGTCGGGGAGCTGTGAAGCTCCGAGAGCAGGAGCGATTGGAGGAGTATAAAGGAGTGTAAAGACAGAGCTGTGGGAGCGCCGACAGCACGGGGGGATTGTGATGAAGAGCGTAAGGAATGAAAAAGGAAGGCGCTAGAAAAAGAGCAGTGTGTGACGAGGGGAAGAGCGGAATGGAGGACAGTGGTTTGTGTGATTGAGTGAGTGAGAAGCAAATAGGCAAGAAAGGGGGAGGAGAGGGAGGAGGAAAGGGAGAGAGAGAAGGCAGGGTCCAGGAGGGAGGGAGAGCGGGGCAGAGACCATGATTTGCGGCTCTCTCCAGCGCTACAGTGTTACAGGAATGGCCCTCCAGGGCAGCATGAAAAGCCTCTTGATTGTTCGGAGTGGTAACCGGAGCCCCGCGCTCCTTGCTCTGATAGATTTATTTACATTTCAGCGCCTGGACCTCACTCAGGCAAAAAAAACAAAAGAACAAAAACGATACAAGGCAGCCAGGGCGTCAATATTTGGTAGTGGTGATGATCCCTTTGTTTCCCAGTGATGACTTAATGCTGCGTCACTGGCCTCAGCCCGTTATATCCACGCTGGCCATTAGATAACACATATAGAGCTGTCTTCAGCTAAACTTCATCAGGAGTTGGAGAGTCTCTCTCTCTCTCTCTCTTTTCTCTCTCTCTCTCTCTCTGTGATTAACTTTAACCAACACTTAATCAATGGCTGTTTCATGAACATGATTGCATTATCACGATGCGAATCGGCCGTTGTTGCACGCCACTGTGATTACTCTCAAGTCGCTGCGAAAGGCGGAGCCGTCGCTCCGTGTTTGAAAAGCCTCTACGACATTTGTGCAGAGCTCCCGCTGAGCCGAATATGAGACCCGATGAGCAATCTGGAATTAAAAACGGCCCTCGAGGTTTTTAATTCCCACCTACTCTGTCATTACGGAAAGAGAGAGAAAGCCAGAGGGTTAACTTGCTTGATTGTTTCTTTTCTCTTTTTTCTTCCAGTTCCAGTTTTCAGGATGAGCTGCGTGCGGTTTTCACAGCAGCAGCAGCCTCGGCCGTCGCTGCCTTGCTTAAGAGCACCTGCGCTAGCTATTAAGTGGCAGGAGATCAATTCGGGCTCGCTCACATTTTCCAGCCGGTCAGGCCCAGAGGCTAGAGGCAGGCACTGACTCTGTGGAAAAAGGTTGGAGCGAGCTTGTGAGGGTTTGTCTCTCGTTTCAGGATGAGGAGGCAAAGGCTCGGACCCTGCATCTCGTTAGGATGCAAAAGAAACGAGGCCTAAGATAACGGAGCAGCCTCACTCGCCTCATCAAAATACATGAGACCAGATACAACTTTATAGTTGCCACAAAAATACAAGACGGCAAAACGCAGAAGTGCAGAAGTCCCGTATAAAATTAGAGGATTATAGTAATTACATTCAAATGCCAGTTAAATGTGTATTCACCGGCATGAATGGGCTGTTTTTAAAGGTGTGAACAGTAGTGTAGTGATACAATAATAACGGGATGAAATTAAAGAGAAAAAGTAGAGCATTGAGTTTAAACACAGAGCCGACAATGAGCATCGAAACTGTCACTCATGCATGTCATTGAGCTGAGTAAATAAAAACTCTCCTCTCATACAGTCAAACAGACACACTTCATCTCCTCGAGGCGCATTAACTCATTCTAATGTGTCTGAGCATCGATGAAAAATCCCTCTTATTTTCACTGGTCTTATATCTTCAATATAAGGAAGTATTTGTGGGACTTTTGCTGCTGTTTCCATCTGCATTTTGTTTAGGATAAGAGTGAATTTACTTCAGTTTTTTACTTAAAAATATTATTGATATTATATTATATTATATTATTATTGCCTCTGGTATTGTCCAGACCTGCCGACAGCAGGGGGAAAAAGAAGTGTAACTGCTTCTTATTTGCTTTCACTTTAGGTTGAAAATGTACCGCGGCTGGACTGCGTCTATTTCATATTCTGGATTAAAATAAAATCAAAAATCTGCAAAAACAGATCTGCGACGGGGACTAAAGTGGAGGAAGGTCTGGTGAAGTGCAGCGGCCACAGAACGACGTCGATATTCATGATGCTGCACCGTGGCTGCATTATGTGTGTGTGTGTGTGTGCATGTGTGTATGTGTGTGTGTGTGTTTTTAATGATTAAGAGCAGAAATCGAAGAAGAGGCCCGAGCAGTTTTTATTTTTCCATTGCCGTTCATTTGATGGTCTAATATACAATCTGTGCCTGCAATTGCTTCATCAGTGTATAACAATGATAGATGAATAATTAATAGATGTATTGCTGTAATACCTCAGATTCTCCCATTATATATGTGAACCTCTAACGATATTCTTTGCCTATAGTGGGCCACAATTTCAGAATGTTTTTGTCTTTTATATTTAGCCGCTGATGCCACTAGATGTGGTTTTCTCTCTCGGATTTCTCTTAAAAGAAGTAAATTACAGAGATCCACATGTTTCTGCTGGAACATCATTTATATCTGAGCTCAGCTCCTCTACACCATCAGCTTGTGTCTTGTATTAGGAGTAATTTTCTAAAAGTAGAACTAAGAGAGAAGCAGCAGAGGCGGCGGTGGCAGCGCCGGGCAGCAGCAGCAGATCTCCGCTCTCAGTCTTAAGTGGAGGAGCAGCAGCCTGTCTCCCATTTAGGATAGTGGGCTATTTAGCCTGACAGCCATTAAATATGAATTAAAAACCACACAGGCCTCTTTGCCTTCGAAAATGTCATTACATATCTTTATGGCAGCCGATTGTTGAATAAGCAGTTTGCAGGGCTCCCCTGGGGGCAAGGCTGAGGATGTGAGTGGAGTGGAGTGGATGGAGAGAGAGAGAGAGAGAGAGGTAGAGGAGGGAGGGATGGAGAAAGAAACCGGGGTGGTCAAATGAGTGCAGGAGTGGAGAGATGGCAGGGTGGGATAGGGGGACAGATGGGTGCAGGGGTAAAGGAGGAATGAGAGGATGAGTGGAGGGACAGCAGAGGAGAACAACACAGGAGGGAGGGAGTGAGGGAGGGAGGGGGTACACGTGGAGGTGGAGGTGGAGAGAGTGGTGGGGGAATAATGAACAGGCAAGTCCGCTGTAACGGATGAGGCCTAATAGCAGCTGAAATGGAATCTACATTACAGGTCCTAACTGAGTGCAGTACTTCAGGGGCCCGGTCCTGAAAGGAGCAAATAATAGCGCTGGCCTGAAGTGGTGCTTCAGTTTCTCTCCAGCAGGCGAGGGAAATGTGTGTGTGTGTGTGTGTGTGTGTGTGTGTGTGTGTGTGTGTGTGTGTGTGTGTGTGTGTGTGTGTGTGTGTGTTGGGGGGGGGGTTGAGATTGAAGGGGAA
The DNA here is from genome assembly GCA_029224185.1 of Karalla daura. Lineage (NCBI taxonomy): Eukaryota > Metazoa > Chordata > Actinopteri > Chaetodontiformes > Leiognathidae > Karalla > Karalla daura. The sequence goes on along the minus strand of CM055191.1, from coordinate 4,548,990 downwards.
GGGGAAGTGTGTGTGTGGGGAGGGGGTCCTTCAGAGACACGCTGGCCTTCTTAGTATTTTCAAGGTTGTTAGAAATGTCTCAAAAGGTCAACATGTGCCTTGCGACTCATTTTATGATTTTGCGTTCTCGCTTGTGCGTCTCCGCGTCCCTTCCTGCGGGGCAGGAAGTCCGAACCGTGGGCCGTGATTATCCCCGCAGCGTCTCCGAGCCGCCATCGCTATTGTTAAAGAAATAAAGGCATCGCCATCGGCCTCGTTGCATCCTCGTATACGCGCCTTTGTTGCCATAATACAGCCAATTTCACCGCAACATATTTGATACACGCCCCCCAACCACCCCGCCCCCCAACAGGACAATGCTCATTTAATGAGGTTATTTTTGCTGATGGACTCAAGTTTACCCACAGAACAACAGTCACCGGGGCCGTCGGATGAGGAGAGCGTGCTCTTCGTGTTACGTGATTACCTCTCACACGTCTTGACACAAAAGAACAATGCAACAGTGGAAAGCGTCCACTCCGCGGGACTGACATCGATTAGTTATTCAGCTGCTGCCGAACGTGAAACAAATCACACAATCTGTGTTAAATCTGGGCCACGGAGAGAGCGATGTTCCTCCACCCCCGATTCTCAGAGACACTTGTGTGAACTGAGGTAAAAAGCAGGGGTTTCGAGTCTGTTGTCGCCACTTTGAAGTTGTTCTTTGAAGGAAGGAGTTCAGACCCTGTACCTGGAGCAGCTGGATGCTGATATCATAGAGGCCACTGCCTGCAAAGACTCTGCTGCAGGACACACACACACACACACACACACACACACACACACACACACACACACACACACACACACACACACACACACACACACATGTACACTCTTGATTTTACTGGATCAAGTTACGGCACAGGGTAGAAGATTGATCCTGAGAAAGAGGAGAGGAATTTCTTTCTTTTTTCTCCCCTTATTTCCACTAACAATCTTTTTTGTCACCATTTGTCTCTCTCCTCTCGGCTCATCAGAACATGACATTAAGAGGACTGAAGATCGGACAGATGTTGGCAGGTGTAGAAACCTGTAAAATTACTGAGCAGATCCTGGACATAAACGTTTTTTATGTCTATGTGCAGCCTACAGTTACATGTCCAATCCTGCAAGTGTGCTTACTGTAAATCCGGAGCTCAGAGCGGGCAGGTGCACAGCGGCTCACAGTGCCTGTGCTGCAGTGTTTTGAGAGCGTGGCTTGTGCGTGCCCGTCATAGAGTTTGTGGGTGCACATGAGGTTTGTGAAGCACCGGTTCAGTCTAGAGCGAGCATCCTGTTTCTGCTCTTTCTCATGCAGTGACTTTGAGTCATGTTGGTTCCGTGTAAAAATGAGAAGCAGATTTTATACAACTTGGATGTCAGATCAGGAGGAGCGGCTTCTATGAAGTGATTCCTCACTATTTAATATCAATACATTTTTTTGAGTAGCATCCCTGACCCAGATTTTATTAATAAAACGTTGTGGACGGCGAGAAGGATGAAAACGACCTCTCGGCACCGTCACGAGGAGCTGTAATCGCTGCTCCGGTGTGGAGATGTGCCAGGGTGACAGTGTGTACAGTGTTGTGTCATCGGCCAATGGGAGGGCCACGTGCGGGGAGCCCTGGCATCAGATAAACGTCTGCGAGCAGACGAAGAAATGAGCAGACAGATGGAGGGGCAGACAGGCCGCCAGACGCGAGCAGCCGCTGATTGTTGTTCTATTGACCACGTGATTGGTCAATACATCGCTCCGTCTGAAACATTATCTGCCGCTATCAGGTTGTCCCAAGCTGTCTACCAAAACAAGTGATACAAAAAACAGCCACCCCCCCCCCCCCCCCCTCCACCTCAATCCACAACTTATTTATCCAACACAGGCATGTATATGGAAACAGTTTATAGGGCTCTGCTCTGGCAGCCAGCTACGCCAAATATCCAGGACCCGGCTGCAGGTCTCTGTTAGTTTCTTGTTTGTGCTGCTCGAGTGGAGGAAAAAGAGTAAAAAAAAAAAAAACATGGACTCTGTCCTATTCAGCCCATTCCCTCCTCATGTTCCAAATAGCCGCTGCAATATTTCGGTCGAGCGTCTGCACACAGAGGTGCACAGCTTCACTTACACTCTCCTTTTCCTTGCTTCACTGTATTTTATGAGTGTGTGGATTTGTGTGTGTGTGTGTGTGTGCGTGTGTGTGCGTGTGCTTTCAGTCCTGTCAGTCCACTTAAAGGCCTTTGGTTTCAGAGGAGGCCATTGTATTTCCTCCATCGCCTAGCAACCATCACCAAGGCCAGCACTCCATTGTTGCGGAGGCTGAGCACCTGAATTGCCTGCTGCCTGTTTCTACTTTTCAAAATTGTACTGTAATTTCACAAAGTGGTGTTTCAGCATTAGGAAGAGGGGTGGGGGTTGGTTTGGGGGGGGGGGGGGGGGGGGTTTAGTAGAGGGAAGGATGGATGGACGGACGGACGGATGGACGGGCGGATGGGCAAGCTCCAAATTGGAGAGCTATGAAAATTGGGCGACGCTTCATTTGCTGGTTTCACATCATGGAGCTGTACAAATACACATACACACACACTTCATATAATGTAGTATATTCAACCCATATTCTGTGTGTGGTTGAGAGAGAGAGAGAGAGAGAGAGAGAGAGAGAGAGAGAGAGAGAGAGAGAGAGAGAGAGAGGAGCTGAAACGGAGATAAAGAGCTGGGGATGCTTGTGAAGGTTTTACAGCCGTTGTCTGTTTATGGCTTCATAGCTTGTTGCGATGTACTTTATAGACTGAAGGATCAGAGGGAGGGAGAGTGAGAGAGAGAGAGGTTTAAAGACAGGCAGACAAAGGGTGAGGAGAGGGAGAGGGATGTAGAGATACAGAAAGAGAGGAAAAAGAAGAAAATGGAAAAAAAATATGAAAAGAGCAACATGTAGAGGGCGGGACTTGACTGATGAAAAGGTTTGTGGGCTAGATTTTTCTCTCTGACGTCACTTTTACACAGTTTCCTTGAATAGCACCTGTGTGCATGGGGGCTGTCTGTCAGACCTGAATAAAAACATAAACCCGTGCCAGCAAAAACATATCTTTCAGAGCTCTCCGCCAGCCACCGGAGACACACCGGGTCCACCTCTGCAGAGTCCAGCGTCCGCTCCCCTGGTCCGTGAACACCAGGTGTGAGCGAGACGCCCTCAGACCCAAAGCTTTTCCTTTTCCTTTCTCACTTTATTTCCTTTGAGCCTCTGTGATTTTTTTTTCACCCTCTTTTTTCTGTTTTGTAAATTCAAGTGCGTCTAATTTTTCTCCTCTTTTTCTCCTCTTTTTTTCCCATCAAGCCCCCCTCCCCGTTTCTCTTTGAGCGCCACAAATTGTTCTTTTTTTTTTTTCTTTGCTTTTTTTTTTCTGCACGCCTACAATCAGCGCCCTTGTGGATGACCCCAGGTGCCGAACGCAGAGATGGTAAGTGGCAACAATTTCGCCGCCGGGTAAATCAACGCGCCCGTCGTGGTCCGTCGTTGTATGCCCCCCGTCTTTTGTGTCACATTTTGGATGTTTGTGCTGCGGTTGTGCCCCCCCCCCCCCTGCAGAAAGCTTCTGTTTGTCTGTCTGTATCTCTGCCCGACCGTCCTCGTCCTCGTCTGTCGCTGTCAATCGTTTTCTCTTATTGATTTTTTCACCTGCGTTCAACTGGTGCATTCTGCCTCCGCCTCCCTGCCTTGAATGCCACATCGCTCAGGGACACGCAGAGAAACCCTGATAATCTTAATTACTGTCGTTGTAGGAAAAAACAGACATTTCAAAGAGTGATTGTACTAAGAAAAGGCGCGAACGTCCGCATGATGCAGACAGGAAAACGCACACGTGCACACGCGCAGATTCGCTGGTTAGAGTGTGTTTGTGCGGTCCGCACACACACACACACACATAGTGCAGCCTGTGTGGAGGGTCGGGCGAGATGGCAGCTCTGTTGCCTGTACATGTGATCAAGTTTCAGTAAACTATCGCGTCATGGTCGAGCAGGATCGGTTTCACGCTTCGTACGTGAATCGTAGCGCAAAGAGCCGCGGACGTGGCCACGATCAGCCTCCGTAGGTTACACCTGTTCAGAACCCAATGAAAACGTGTCTTTTCATCACCCTCGTTCGGTTCTCCTTCGGTTCTCGTGATGGAAAAACGTCGAGCGGCGTGTTTTCCCGATGTGAACGGAGCGTCCCGATGCGTGATACATCCCGAGTTCCTCGTAGCTCCATGTGTCCACCAGCGGAGTCTGCGTCCGACAGAAGCCTTAACAAAGTGGCCAAGTGCCAGGCAGAGAGACGCTGGCTGAGCCCAGGCATCCATAGCATTAATATCAACGTTAAACTATCGATCGTCGCTGAGGGAAGGATCCTCTGAGCTGGAACGTGCCGGCTTCATTCACAGCCTGGGAGAACGGCCAAGCGCAGCAGTCAAATCAGATGGAAAACGCAGATAACAATCTGTTGCTTGATTTAGCCTTTTTTTTTTACATTTCAGGCTTCATATCGGTATAATATGTTTAAGTAGCAGTGTCTGTTTCTAACAGTCCTTTCAGCCATTGATTATTTTATTGAAATTTCAACAATACCACTCCAACGCAGACGCTGAGAGGCGAGCGTGGCGACATCCTCCTCCTCAGATGTCTGAGACACAAACTGTTGTGATTAACAAAGAGGAAAATCAGCGTAGTCTCATGTTTGAGAAAATAATGAAAGAAACGACCGATGCAGGTGACGATCCCTCACGGAAACACCCTCAAAATCGTCAGGATCGGTCAGGATCACTCAAATCAAACCTGAACGAGACGTGTTAATAGCGTCCGAGCGAGCGAGCTGCATCGGGTGAATCAACCTGACAGAGTGACGCTTACATCACAGCGTTAGAAAACACCCCCCAGGGACAGGAGGCAGGTAGGCAGGTGCGCCCCCCCCCCCCCCCCCCTCCCTCCCTCTCCCTCTCTCCCTCTCTCTCTCTCTCTCTCTCCCTCAGGGATTTCACTGCGTGTCCTCTACCTGGGAGCGCACAGTGTGTCCTGCGCTGGAAGCCTCAACCTCGGCCTTCCTCCCAGAACGTGAGGACCTCAGTGCTGGCTGAACCCACTGTGTCCTCGTCTCAAGGTAGAGAAACCGCACGCTGCCAGGCTGAGGAAGGACTGTACGGGATTTCTTAACGCAACATATCGAATGTTACGTGAACTTTAAGATTTCAGATGTGATTAAACATCGAAGTGACTGAAATAAGAGCCGCATTCCCGCCAGTTTCTCTCTCTTTCTCCAAGGTTTTTTGTTGTTTTGTTTTCCATCTTCACAGACGGTTTCCTGTCAGACTGCCAGCCCGTTCATGTAATCTCCAGCGGCACAAGGAGAAGGACACCCGGCACTGCCAAGGGGAAGCGGCCGGAGGGGCCACAGGGAGGGTCGGTCTGAGCGAGGCGGCTCAGGCGAAGGCTCCGGCTGCCCTCCCTCGGCCCCGCGCTGAGGATCGGCTCGGACGTAAGCTCAAGGAGGCCACCTTGAGTACGGTTCTAGGAAGGTGATGCCTTAGAGACTGAGAAAATGGAAAGGACTGTTTATTCACTCACATTATGAACTGTGGTTTTCCACCAGGTTTGCCTTGAAACGGCTGAGGCGGGTCTCACAGATTCCCCTCTCCCTCCGGACGAGGCTGTCCACAGCGGCGCGGAAGACAAATGATTTTGTTGTTTTGTGTTACGATCCGACAACAAATCACTGTCTCCCTTACTGCTTTGAGACACGAGCAAAGACTCGGACCGAACTCCGATCCGCCTCTTTCAGTCAGAGTTGGTGGGGGGGCAGCGGGAGCTTCTAGAAAAACACAAGCAGCAATTACACGCTGATGTCTGACTGTTGTGCGCCACAGACGAAGCTCAGTCAAACCCCGGTGTGCAACTCTGGTTGAGCATCCTGTGCTGTTTTTTACAGATATGAATATATCGATATGGATATTCTTACTAAGATTTAAAAAGGAAAAAAAGATTTAGAAGTGCTGGATCGTTCATCCTGTTTTACAGGGTTTTCTTAGTTTAAGCATTCAACTTATCGCTACAATCTTAAAACAAGCGTTTCGCATTTCATTTCTAGAAATCCTGTCAAGTGTAATTATCTGATGATTTCACTTGTTTCTCTTGTTAAGATGTAGTGTTTTTGTCTTGTTTTTTTTTTGCAGCGCTCCAGGTGCCTTCACGGAAACGGAGCGGTAGCGGCACAAAGGTGTGGGACCCCAGACGAGGCTCGCTCAGACCAGGATTTATCTTCACGGCTGGATCGTGTTGTCCCTCATGTTTTAAGAGGCGTCATGTTTTGTTTTTTTAGAAGATATGAATATCAAACCTCTGAGCGACACCAAGTTTCAAGCCCAGATAGGACTGTGAAAAGGTTTTGATAGATAAGATTGTAAGTGGCCGTTTGCTACGGGATTTACTTGTTTCTTCACTCTATCAACCATCTATATTTCAGCTGAATTAATTCAAGTGTTCACAGTTGAAGTGTTTATTTCAAAGTGATGTTTTTCCGTCTCTTTTCCCCGAGACAGAATCTGATTCTGGCGGCAAATATGCAAGACAAATAGAAAAGAAATCAGTATACTGACCTCCTCAATGCCTGTTTTCTGTGTAAACAACAGATGTAATGATGTTACCTTCCGCACTAGTGCGAGGTAAAGGGCTCATGAGGAGCTTTGACTGTTGTATTTCTGACACATTGATCGACTCGCCCTTTCGCTGTATCCACATGCGAGATTAAACAGACAAAATGCACCCGTTGGTCATCTGTTTAGTTTTTTTTAACACACCTGTGGAGATTATTTTGACTTTTACCGCTTGCTGCTCCCGAGCTCCCCGAACTCAAAGGCCGCCGCTCTAATCGAGGAGACGAGGTGAGACCTGTTTGGTTCCCATTACCTTTCTATACGTCGATACTTAACCCACCAGTTTGGCTCGATCTCATCTGTCTCGAAAGCCCCGTCTTGAAATTTTCTTGAAATCCATCCCCACTGTGGTCTGAATAAAGGCATATTGTCTTCTGGTGTGCTTTGATGTGGCTGCAGCGCTATGACTGCCTACTTCACAATATTGAGTCAGACATGATGGAAAACACCGATGACCTGAGGGTTAGAGGTAATGTTCCTATCGACGTCCAGCACGGTCGTCACATTCTGCTTCGGTATATTTCATTTTAACGTTATTGCTTGGCCTTTGGCTTCTTGCAAATTATTCTAATCAATCAATTATAGTTTTTTTTTTTACGTGAACAAGCCACAGTAAAGGAAACCAGCAGCTCAGAAAGACCTTCAAACCACTTTAATGATGATTCTCAAGCATCACATCTCAGATGGCCAGAGGAGAGTAACAGGAAAACACCCGGAGGGCATTTTAGTCAGAGACAGAGGAAGAAGGTTGTGGTGGTGGAGGAGTCTTTACTGGGGGGGCAGCAGAGCCTTGGTCTGGTCCACCACCTGCTTGAAGAGCTTCTCCATCATGTCGGTCAGGGGCTTGACCTGCGCGTGGAAGTTGTCGGTCAGGGGCTTGACCTGAGCGCTGAAGTTGTCGGTGAGGGGCTTGATCTGGTCCTCGATGTTGGCGATGAAGGGCTTGACCTGCTGCTGCAGCTTGGCGGCCTCGGCCTGGACCTTCTCAACCAGGGGCTGGATCCTGGCCCTGCTGTCCTCCACGTACGTCCTACAGAGGAGGAGATGCTGACTCTGGCACTCAAAGACAATCAAGTAAAAGTAGCTGAGAACTAAGTAAAAGCAGACGTCTGCCGAAACCTTTTGTTTCATATGTAATACAATCTTCATCTCAACTGCTAAAAATAAACACGCTATCTATAAAGGTGCACTGCACACTGCAAAAAATGTGTGTGTAAAAGCAACAATAAAACACTGAATCTGTGGGGAAAACTACTCAAAAGTGTTTGGACTTGTCATTTGTCTTGATTCAAGATTTCTTGAAATAAGATTGTTGTTTCTTGATTTAAGCTCATACTGGAAAGCTCTAAACTCTTTAAATAAGGCGTTTACTCTTAAAACAGAAATTATTCAACAGTTTTAAATAGATTTTTTTTATCTTTGCAAGAACCAAATCATTCACAGTGTGTGTAGGAAAAGCTGTCCAACTAGTTCCCTCAAGCTAAATGAAATCAGAGGTATTTTATCTGTAAAAGCAACAGTGAAACAACCATGCTAACAGTCTATTGGTTTCCCTGACTGGTACTTACTGGGCAGTGTTGGTCACTTCCAAGGCCTTCACCTTCTCCACCATGTCCCGGGTAGCGGTGGTGATGCTAGCAGACATGTTGTTGATGATCTTGGAGATTTTGTCCACCTTAGCCTGGACATCACGCTTCACCAGAGTCCCAGCCTCAGAGCCTGAAGACACACAGGTCAAACTTCAGGACAGTTCAGGAAATCATCTGCAGCACTTTGCATTTACCAGGAGGAAAATGATATTCATCGGGCTGATTTGCAGGTTTCAGGATTGAGTTGTCCTTGATCTGAAAGAGCTTGTGTTTTTGAAACTCAAAGCCTCGGTTTTTAGTAGTTGCCAAGGCAAAAAGGTTGCAATGTCATGAGGCTGTGAAGAACTTCAAGGAATAACAGGGTCTCCAAAAATTAAGTAAAACACAAACCATTAAAAGGGGAGATACTGTTTTAAATTAGCTGACAACAGAACAGGAAAACAACTAAAATGCAGAACACAGACTCGAAACAGCCGGAAACTTGTGTCAAAAGCTTGACACCAGGAAAAATATCTGACATAAAAGCAACATTTTCCTTTTTTGGCCTAATGTATAGAAGCTTGAAACTATGATCCAGCAGTAAAAAACCATCTTTGGGGACAAAGTGATAAAATGTTTCTCACCATGGGCAACAGCCAGGACGACGAGCAGAGCAGCGATCAGGGAGAATTTCATGGCTGATATGCACCAACCTGGAGAGAGACGCAGGCTCAGTCGCTGAGGAGCAGAGGAAAAGTGAAGCAGAGAGAGTGGAGAGCGAAGCCGCCCGAGACTTACCTGTGACGTACCCGTAAACTGTTTGGCTCTCAGACCTGATGGTGTGTCCTGTCCAGGAGGCAGCAGCTTTTATAGCTCCAGGGACAGAAGAGTTAATCAGCACTAATCAGGGTTCAGTCACTTCCAACACAAAGAGCCAGAGCTGCAAACACTGTGTTGTCTGACCCTTGATGCATGATAGTTGTCACCAGACAGACACAAAGTCCATTGTGTGTGTGTGTGTGTGAGTTGGAGAAAAAGATTAAATCTGAGCTGCTCTGACCTTTGATTTTTAAGTGTGTTTACTTTAAAACTTCACAGATTTGTGTGACTTTGTGTTGTTTCAAATGAATTGTTAAAAAACTCTCCAGAAGATGAATGAATCAACCAAACTGCAGCATTTGTAAACTCATCAAGGCATCAGCATTGACATACAAGTGTGTGTGTTACGAGTATTTTCAATTATTTTCGGTCAATTTTCCCTCTTATATGGTTTCAACAGTGGAATCTCAGACAAATAAAATATCTCAAGTGAAGGTAGTATGTGCTTGTGTATAGCGTTTCTAATGTTCAGCTGTTAATAGCTGAGGAGTTTAACTTCTTGCTAAAGTAAGAATTTCCTTGTGCTCAAATAAATTTTCAAGGCAGATAGAGTTGTTTGACACATTTTTACTTGTTTTAGTATTTGCCTTTTACTTTTTTTTTTTTTTTTCTTTCTCGCGTTTATGCACTTAGGTGCAGTGTTGAGTGCAGATGTTACTTTTGAAGAGGTTCTCCTGAATCTTTCCGAGATTCAGCTGAAAGAAGACCTGGGATAAAACAGTTTTACACTGAGGTGCAGAAACACCAGATGAATGAAAGCAGCGCAGGGTCAACAAACAGCATCATAAAGCTTATGTTTCTGCAATGTTTGATCCATGCTGTGTCTCTAAAAGTTGATGAGATGACAGAGTCACTTCGACCTATGGCACAGACCTCCTTGAATTCAATCAGCAGTGGCTCCAGCAGGACAGGGCTGATAAACTACATGCATGCATGTGCATTTTATTTCTAGTCCAGTCAGGAAAAACCTCTCTGTTCACAGTACGTATGGTTGAACACGATGTGAAGACTTGATGTCCATGAGTCGACAATGTCAAGAGATATTCTCAGAGTTCCTTTATCTTTTTCTAAAAGGACAAGACGCTTGAGAACAAATGGAATGTGTTTCACGAGTTCATGAATCTCAGCAGATTCATCGAGAATGAATCGTGAAACCAGAGCAGATGCTCGGCAGGATTGACGTGATCTCACAGCTCTGTCTTCTCATGCAGGTAGTTTTGTTGAGTTTTGTTTGAGTTTATCAGTATCAAATAAAGCAGATAAATCTTGAGTTCTCTCTGTCTGTGTTTTCTCTGCTTATTCTGGTTCATCCAGACAGTCTAAACATGTGCATTGTTCTGGCCTGTATTGTCCCACCTGGGCTGCATGCTTCTGTGTGATGGGTCACATGTATATTAAAGCTGCCAGTCAGGTATCTCTGCTGGCATTCAGGACCTTTCAATACACAAACTAAACAATACCGACAATCGACCCTGTCACCCACTGAATGACTAAATGAAGGAATCAAAATCATTGCACCAAAAATCTTAAGGTCAAAGTGAAATCTATGTCTTCAAGAATAAACAGCACAAATTCCCTAATGTGGTTAAGTCGACCACAAAAGCTCAATTTCTAGGAGGGACTAGGATATTGTTATCGAACTGTCTGAGGTGTGACTGTGATTCTTCAGATAAGGAACAAAACATGTCTGAGGGATAAAACTAATTTTTGAGGTTAAAAATGTATATAAAATGTCACATGATTTTCTTCAATTAAAGAACAAGTACAGAATTGTACTATAAAACAACAATTCAAGGTTTTTTTAATCATATATTTTATTTTTCATGGGTTAGTGTGTTGCCAGGACCTTAAAAAACCTCCTTTCCGAGGGCAGTTTTCATTATTTCAAAATACTTAAATAATTGTTAAAAGTAAAATAAAACAAACATGAAGTGATTTAAGTTATGTCCAGAGCTTATGTCAACATCATAAAAGTTTTCTAAAAATACAGAAAAAAAAGGCATTATTGTGGCCAACTCACACTTTAACGAACCCTTCACCATTTCCTGTTTGGTACACATGCCATGAGGCCACAGGTCTGGTTAGTTAAGATTTTTTTTTCCTTCGATACATCTTACAAAACATTCAGTGTCAGAACCATAATGTGTCAAGACCATAATTGCTCAAATTCAGGGGTTATTCGACTTTTGTTGGGGAAAAAAAGCTTAAATTAACCACAAGTACCTGGTGATGAACAAGATGGCTGCTGAAAAAAAAACATGAGTTATGATGAAGAACTGATTTTCTGTCAACTGTAAACCGTCAACTCCAAAAGGATTTTTGTCTTATGGAGTTATATATTACATATATAATTTAGATATTGACCTGGGAGATTGTTCTTGCACAGCATAAGAAGGCCGGCACCTTGCGTAACCATAGTATATGAAGATGTTTTGGAAATAAGATTTTTTTTTAGAAAATTAAAACCCATTTTGTCCCTGATCTCAAGAAGGTCACTCACACTCACAGGTGGGTGTGAGAATGGAAGGTGTGTGAGATCTAAAATCGATGTCAGTTTTTATGTAGCGATTGCTTAAGTGTTGAATGCGACATAGTTCATAATGATTAACGTCTGTCTGAATCCACACTTCCGGAGCAAAGCAAAGTCGTAATGAAGCACTTTTGTGGGTCATCCAGCAGGTGGCGCTCGCCCCAAAGCTCAGCTATACTGGTCCGATATAAACCACCGAGCGTCAAATTACTATTAACAACTACGTTTAAATAACCCAATGCAGTGTTACTCCTAATGTAGGAGTAAATGTTAAAAGAAGTGGAAGTGACCAGAGCTATCAATTAAAGGTAATAAAATACAGATTTGCCTCTGAAATTAAGTGAAGCGCAAATATAGAGATGCAACAGGAGGCACTCCTACACAATAAATTACTGTGTGGGAAAACATAAAGTGGCCTAAAATATTAAGTACAAGTACATCAGAATCACACATCACACTAGTACAGTGCAGTACTAGAGCAAAAGTTACTTTACACCGCAGTTAAACAATGATAGCTTTGTTAAACCGAGACACTGGGTTAAACGACCACCACAAAAGTGATTCTTATTGTCCTAGGTTCTTCACCTCAAAGTACCTGACATTTATTCTTATTTAATCAGACTTAAGCTTCTCCTACATTAAACTGCTTAACTCTTCAAATCCCCCTCACAGTAACTTTTCAAATGAAGCATTGGCACATGCGTCTCTTCATCCGTGCATTAGTTAGGGCAGTTTGGCCCAGAGGATGGACATAAAGTCGTACGTAACGCCACATCCGGGCTCTTCTATGTACGTACTGACGTCACAGTGCGTTACGCCGCTCATTCGCAAACACACGCAGACAACATGGCGGACGTACTGGACCTTCATGAGGCGGGAGGAGAGGACTTTCCTATGGATGAGGATGGTGATGGTAAGAAGTGTGATGTTTGAACGTGCAGGCAGCAGGTGCGCCCTGACCTGAGCTCTCAGATGATGTGTAAACCTCGAGATCATCATAACGAACGGGGAAGTCAACGTTCGCAGTGTGGACTGCGTGGTAGCAGGCCTGCGGGATGCTAGCAGGCTAATGCTAAGCTCATTCAAACGCTGTTTTTGTCGAGTTTATAACTTCACCACCAAGTCACCACAGTTTTTGAAGGTGGACAGAATCCTGTATCAGCGTCTTTCCATGTAAACCGTGTAGTTTATGTTTACCTCCTATCAATATAGCAACTGCGTCTCACTTAGCTTGTTCTTAACCATCGCTACCCAGCTATTCTAGCCATCCTCTTTCTGTTTATCTCTCTCCATGTATATTCTTCTTAGTTTAGGTAAGATGAAGTTAGTCTAGCATAAATGCTTATTTGTATTCATCTGTCCACCAATCTATAGCGAGAGTCAAACATCAGGCTAACGTGCTTTGGTCCATCTTTTCCGTGCTATACAGCTATTGGCCCCAAATATAATCTACAGTCTTCATTCAGCTGGTAGATGCAGACGTTAACCTGTTGCTCTTCCATCCCCTCAGAGAGCATCCATAAGTTGAAGGAGAAGGCCAAGAAGAGGAAAGGACGAGGTTTTGGCTCAGGTGAGTTGGTCATGGTGGTTTATGTGCACTTTGTTGATAGCAGGCAGCCCGCTTTAACGTGTTTGTGTTGTTCCAGAGGAGGGAGCGAGGTCCAGAATCAAAGAGGACTACGACACTGTGGAACAGGATGGGGACGAGCCAGGACCACAGAGATGTGAGTGTGACAACTCAGATTGAAGATGTGATTTCAATTTAAAAGAGTGGAGGGGATGGTTGCTCATTTAATGTTTGGGCAAGTAAGCTCAGTATCTTCAGGCTCTTTCACACCGATGGAAACTTTCCACAAATCCTGAACATTTTGGCAAAAGAATCCCTCCTCTTCTGCATGTTTGGACCACAGGATTCTGGAGATGAGTAGCTCCCTCTACTCTGTTTGTGGGGATGGTTTTAACTTCTGCTCAGGGATACAAACTTAAATGCAGAACAACAGTGAACTGGTTGATTGGTTGGACACATACAACCAGTGTAACACTGGTATCACCAACAGCTCACGTGTGTCTATGGGTCTGTTGAAGGAATTGCTGCATTATGTTTTCACCACTTAAAAAAAATCAAGACCATGGTAACCAAATGGATGCCAACTGAATGACCAACAGTGTGTTTGACTCAACAACAGGACATACCATACATTTACACAGAAAATCGACGAGACAAAATCAACAAGAAACTGACTGGAGGTGATGATCGAAGTTGTTTGACTTTGTTGTGTTCTGGCTATGTTTGAGTGGATATTGAAACGGCTGAAAGAAAAAGGAGAGAAGACGGAAAATCCTCCAGCTGCTCGGTACATTTATATGCCTGACCAATCAGGTTACATTTGACATGGTTCCGGCTCTGCTCAAAAGTTACAAGACTGCAGGATGTAAAAATGTCCCAGAAAACAAAGTTCCTGGAATGACTTAATCCCAGAACTTCTGCTTGTGTGAACACAAAAAGGGTGTCCTTATAGAGTTTGGCCAGGTCTAAGCATGCTGTTAGCAGCTACCTCGGTTGAAAGTGTCCCTGTTCTGGTTTGTGTGGTTGCAGCTGTGGAGGGCTGGATCCTGTTTGTGACTGGTGTTCATGAAGAGGCCACAGAGGAGGACATCCATGACAAGTTTTCAGAGTTTGGAGAAATCAAGAACCTGCATCTTAACCTTGACCGCCGAACAGGCTACCTCAAGGTGAGGCGAATAACCATGCATAGTTTTACGTGATTCAGTCCATTTTCTTCTTTTTGGTATGTATGCATTTTAGTGCATCTTAATTGTCTATCTTAATCTGTAATTAAAAGTATTCACAGGTCACAGTACTTGTAGGTTCCAGCTCTAAAATTTACTTTGTGCTTCTGGATGCTTGTAAACACATTGTTTTGGCTCTTAACCTTGTTTCTAGTGGTGCAACTGCTAAAAAAATATATAATATCATATATAATATATATATCAATAATAAATGTAATATATAGAGCACATTCACAGACCAAATACCAAATGATGCATTCAGTTCAGAACATACAGTATTCGCCAACTTTCCTGTAACCCACAAGGTGGCAGCATTGGTCTGAGAACGCAACATCCTTTGACTGAAACTTACTCATTTCAGTCAAACACTGTAAATACTGATCTATTGAGCATGATTCTTGATTACAAGATGTTGTAATGACATGAGATGTTTTGTTGGTCATCTTCTCAGTGCCTCAGGGACACAATGTTTTCTCTAAGCTTTTGTGTAAAGTTCAAAGCACTTTGAATGTTTTGCAGAGTATGCCTGCTGATTGACTGACGAGAAGCCTGGTTTTATGTACTCACTCTAATCTGTTAGGAAAATGTTACCAGTTTTCAAAGCAATAATGCCATAAATCACACAGCACAAGCTCACATGACGTCCTGCCAACTGTCTGCAGGGATATGCACTGGTGGAGTATGAAACATACAAAGAGGCCCAGGCAGCCATGGAGGGACTCAACGGTCAGGACATGATGGGTCAGCCCATCAGTGTGGACTGGGGGTTTGTCAGAGGGCCCCCCAAGAACAAGAGGAGGTGAGGGTGCTGTGTGTTTATGTGTGGATTTGACTTGACCACCTCCACAGTCTCTGGTTAAGACTGTTTTGTCACATAATAGTACACAATTGTTTTTAATGCTTGGTTTTTGTTTTGTTTAATAATTATTTCAACTGTGGCTGTGATGTCTGATTTCACCATTAATTATTGAAACGTTGCATATCACTGTTAACCAACATTGACGTCTCAAGTCATTTAATGATACTGATGATGGAATGTTTCAATGTTTAATCACATAGTCAAACAACCCAACAAACACATCGGCTATCTGTATTTCAATCAGTTAAGTGTGTTTTCCTATTTGTGATGTGGCTTGTCACAGGACCGGGGGACGGAGACGCAGCAGGAGTCCAGACAGGAGGCGGCGTTGATTTCCCATCGGCTGGTCGTGGTTTGGAGACGTTGTCGGGCGTTTATAATCCTCTCATAAGAAGCTACGTTAACAGTTTTTGTACGATAATTTTGAGTGCGATTGTGACGCCAAGTTGTTGTGGCAGTTTAGATGTTGAGTTGAAAATTCATCAACAAAAGATAAATGACAAATTGGCAACATTTTTAGTTTTCTCCTATTCAACTCTGCCAGTAACAACTTGGATGTAGAACATGTTAATGAGTGCAAAATGTTGTTTTTGTTTGCCTTTTATTTTACTGGAGTGTTGTTTGTAATACATGAGGACAAAAAATAAACTTTTTAAAAGGCTGACGTGTCATGTTCCTCCTTGTCAAACAGTTGCCTCCAGATCATGCACTAGGACGGGTTGCAGCTGAGCGTTATGAGTCCAGGATGAGAATCGGCAGCTCTAAATCCAGAGTGCACACTCCAGGTTGGGGAGGAATTCAAGTGTGTAGACAGTGATAGTGTAAGGCAAAGCTCTCCATTTCACTTGCAGTCAGGAGTTCTAGGTAATGACCAAAAGAATGGGGTCACAGGTGCAAATGCATTAAGTGAAACCTCCTTGCCGAAACTTGTGCCTGCTCGACCTGGACCCAAGACTCAATGAGATGCGCTTCCTTTTTGTTTTGTTTTTTTGAAGCACCGCTAATGACGTAGGGTTTACATCATCCTGGATGACCTCACTCAGACAATGATGCCGCCCCAGCTATTTTGTCAAGTCTAAAGCACCTGTCACTCCGGCCTCAGTGGCCCACTCATAGGCTGCAGGGAGTCAACCCCTGGCCCCTTGTTTTGCAGCAACCAATCAGCGGACGACTGTTTTGTCTCTGTCTTCTCATTTGTTATTCACTCAGCTGTGGAACGTCACTCAAAGTCCAGGGGACGACCATTGGCGTTTGCACACGTCAGTAAAACCCCCTCTTCGCCCTGATTGGTTGTTTCTAAGCGAGGGGGTGGGCTTACACCCTCGGTTGACGTTGTTGTTGTAAGTGGTGTAGAAATTACTTTGTCGGTGCTGGTCCGGTTCTGGGATTTTACGCGTAGTTCCACACACGAAGATGCTAAAAAGTTAGGAATTGTTGATGTTGGAAACGTGGAGGGTGTGTACAACTTCACACCTGTCGGGAAACTAAACGGGACGATGAGAAAAACACCAGCGAGGACGTTCAAGGTAAAGCAGTGAAGGATCCTGGAGCTACTAGCGTTGACGGTGGCTAACGTTAGCTGCTGATTAGCCTGGCGTGAAGCAGCCGCTCGCTAACCTAACGTTACGGTGTGTCTGTTGGAAAACGACCAACTTTATAATGAGCACACATGTATTCGCCGCCTCTCGGACGGGCGGTTACACGCTGCTGTACGTGGAGATAAAGTTATTGCACTGAGTGTTCACGATGTGCACGAACCCCGGTGCGTCTGAACGCCTCAAATGCGTTTATGTAAGCATGTGTATTGTTCGGTGATGTTTTGAGTCGTAGCCATGAAAAGCTCAGCTCACAGTCAACACTGTCGGACCACACACCACCAGGAACACCGATGTGCGTGTATTTACAAGCAGAAACCGTGGTTACTTCATTAGATTAGCTCTAGGTGCTGTCAACTCTGCCTGCGCAGTTTAAACACTGCATTTCAAAGTTGTGCTCAATGGGGAGAGTCGTGCCTTATTTACCTTTTTATTAGCTGTTATTCTGGCTACAGAAATGTCATCTTAAACGCCTGCTCTGTCACCATCCAGATAATCTGTGTCCGTGCTTGTATTTAAGGTGCATGTGTGATGTAACACTTACTTAAAACGGCAGCTTAGAGCAAACTGTGAAGCCTGTGACGCCTCAGCAGGACCTCAGCTTTCATGAAGACACCCTTTATTTGCTAAGCAGTGCTCAGTCCCTAAAACCAAAAGCAAATCTACTCTATCTCTCTGCCAGCTCTGTGAGACAGCCCCCTGCAAAATGCTGGTCACCGGGTTCAGTGTGTGAAACATGGATTATTTGCCTTCATTTTCACAGAAATGCAACCCTCCCTCCCTCCTCTCCCTGTCTTTCTCTCCATGTTTGTGTGCGTGTGTGTGTGTGTTTGGGAGAGGGTTGCGTTACACTTTGCTTTGAATAATTCAGCTTCTTGTGTTTGTGCGCTGTTTTGTTTGCTTGGACACCAGGACGGACAGACAACATGAAAAGTATGACAGCGGTGCTTTAGCTGCCTTTGGCCCTGCAGGGACTGTTTGTGTTGTTGTAAAGCCACATCCTGCTGGAAACACACGCAGAGCTGAGCTGGAGCCTGATCATACACGCAGCTGATGGAATTTCAAGAAGATAGGTAGGAGAAAAAGCATCCCGTCCTCCCACCTGTGCCTCTGTGTCCTCTGCTAGCCACACAGGGTTGATGTTAGAAATGCAGGACACAGATGAGTGGCCTAGCAGACAACACTGTGGAAAGTTAGAATGAACTACCAGGTTTTTGCCGCTTTAACGCGGCTTTGTAATCAGTCATAAGTTAATGAGTTATTGTATCTGTGTGGATGATGAATGTCTTGAAGTTGTGGTTCGTGCCGGATGAAAGGACCTGGGTACGCTGGGGCACAGTCTGTGTGAGGCTGCGCTGTCTGGCTTCATTGTGCGAGTCCTCAACACTTGAAGGAACATATTGATGTGTGCAGCAGCAGTACAGAGAGCACCTCGGGCAAGCGTTTTTCACAGGGTGTAGCAGTGTCCCATATGCAGTTCAGATTCCAAACCGGCGGGGTGTAAAAAGAAGAGTCTCAGTGTAAGTGTTTTGGTATGTGAATGCTGAGAGTGCTTCGACCGGTCAGTGCACAGAGCAGCCAGGAAAGGCACTCGCTGCCCGCCCCCAGCGACACTGAGCGCCTGCACGCCGGCTTTGTTTGCAAAGCGACCGAAGGCGTTTTTGAAGCGTTTTTGAGTTTCGTCGATGCAACTGGAAACATGCTCGCGCCGCACAGCTTATCGTGCAGAGACAGGTTTCAGATGGGCGGCAATAAGACAGCAGCCTAATGAGAAGGGCAAATACGCATTTTACTGCTTGTGATCGGTGGTGTGGAGACTCTTGGAATAACTATGGAAAAAGGTTTGAAGTGGCAAAACCTTACTGGCAAGTTGTCATGACGCATCAGATACTGTAACAATGTCTTAGGAACTCTCATATTCAGCCTGTTGGACTCCCTCGTCTCGCTTCCTTTTCCTAAAATGTTTTTTTGCAAATCCTGTCTCAGCTATCTCTCATATCCCTAATGTCTTTAACATGGACCTGACCCACCATGTTTGTCCCGAGCGGCTGCTGCTCTCCAGTCTGCCTCGGTGAATATAGTGTTTCACTGCCTCGGTAACGCAGATGGTATGAAAATTTAAATTCGTCTCTTGCTGGGCTCTCCCAAACAGCTGCTTACTTACTGTGTGTGTGTGTGCGCGCGCCTGTGTGTGTGTGTGCATCAGGGATCCAGTGTCAGTTTCAGAGCCAGGCCCTTTTGGCTGCGGAGGTATTCCCAAAGGATCTCTCAAACACGGTCAGATTAATAAGTAAATAGATGAGCGCTTCTCCAGGTTAGTGGGGCAAACACATGACCCATGTGTCACACTTACATGTACAGCTCTGTTCCACTGTGGCAGCAGGCAGCCGGACGAGAACCCGCTTCAGTTGTTGCTGTGACTCTCACGGCTCTCACGTCCCGTGTGTGTGGGTGTGTGGGTGTGTGTTTGGGTGTGCGTCTGATCAGAAAGACGTGATAGGAAAGCAAAGAGCAGCCCGGTGCCCACGCTGCCACAGCGAGATGGGGATCAATAGGTGGCTTGTCTCGGAGAGGCCTCTGTGTCCAGACAGCGACTCATAAAACTCTTTGCAGCCCCACCCTCCCCAGCATGGCTGGTTGCCTGCCAGTCTTATGACACAGCACCCGGCCAGAGCCCAGGGCTGTTTGTGTCAGGGTGGAGAGAGAGAGAGAGAGAGAGACCTAGAGCTGAGGCATCTACCTGAGTGCCAGCAGTTGCTTGACTGCGAACATCAGGCCTGCGAGGAACGCTCTTTGATTATAATTAGACGAGTCACCCAGTTTGTACAACAAGAAGAGAGGAGACTTTGTGTGAAGTGGCGCAGAGAGGCTGTGTGAGTGGAGACGTGGTGTTACGTACAGCACAAAGTGCCGCTCACGCTAGAGCGGACCAGGTAATGAGAGCTTGCTGCATCAGCGACTCTCCGTGCTTCACCCTCTTCTCTCCTCTGCCTCCTGCACAGGGCGGGGAGTGAAGTAGAATGACTGTACGTGACAGCGGCCAAAAGCTCGGTCTCACCTACCCCGTCAGCACTGTCAGCTCGCAGGACGCCATGTGTGCTTAGAAAAACAGCGAGCCACATACTCTGAATGTGCAGTTTACACATATACAAAACCCACTGTTCCAGGAATGAGGTCCACCAGAAACGCACTGCTTATGTGACTTTTGGGTACTTTTGTGGACAGAAGGCAATGGTGTGTGCAGGTCGATATTGTCATTATTAGCACATTTTATTATGAGGGATGTGGTTTGGCATCTCTCTGAAAAGCTCTATTGGAAATGTATTCATCGACTTGTTGCTTGCTGTCTTGTACTTGAGAGTAGAAGGATGTAATAGCGTAATCAATATTGTGATTATTGCAGTAACAAAAGCCTCTGGATAACGTTGCCGACCTGTGAAGATAAGTCAAATATTTTTTGTTTCTCTTTCTGGGCCAAAACTGGCCAAAAGTTCAGCTTTAACTCTTACTTTGAGTCAATTAGTTGTTGTAGCTTTAGTATTGACACTGTTACCTCTCGTTGACAGAGCAATAGGAGTGATCTCTCAGAAGGACCTGAACATAACCAGTTGCTGCTTAAACTAACTACCAAAAGCTCAGGTAGGCTGGATTGTTTAGGCGCTCTCAGTCTCAAGTTTTTCTTGGGTGGTGAATTTATCAGCCGTCCCAGCCCGATTCTGTTTGTGCAACAGTTTATTTCAGTCTTGCATCAGGTGATTAATGAGGTTCAGATGCTACGGGAGAAGAGGAGAGGAGAGCAGGAGAGGGGAGGATGAGGAGAGCAGAAGAGAGCAGGAGAGGATGAGGAGAGGAGAGGGGAGGATGAGGAGAGGACAGCAGGACTAATCCCACACACAGCCCTGATGAGGAGCCTGTCACCCAGGATGACATCACAGGGCGAGTGACGTGAAGTGGCCCTGCTGTGTACAGGGCCTGGCTGCAGCACGTGGGGATTCACATGAGCATTAGTGCCGCCCGCCTGCAGAGGCGGGAGCCTGGGCAGCCGCTGGCTCTGGATCCAGCACCGCTTGCTTGGCTTCACATTCAGGCTGATTTGCAGAGCTCAAATCGGCCCTTCCTCACAACGCAGCACTGGCAAGTTGTAGCTCTGTCATTATTCTCTATTATTGCTATTATTAAAAAAAAGCATTTCGATGCTCTTATCCTGTTTGCTCTTATCCAGTGGGTCTGACTCTAAAACAGCTCAGCGTACGGTTTGAATTAGTGTACAAGAAATGTCTCATGCTCCTCAAGGGCAAATATGCAAAGTAAAGCTGTAGTCATCTCGCTTGCTTCCTAAATGTGAATTATGTAAGCACAAGCATTTTGTTTGTACACTAAGCAAAGGGATATTTTGGCTTTATTTTTGCCAACGCAGAGACATGTTTTTACCACGTCAGAGAACACTGGGACACACAGTCATTCCTCTGTTTTTAACATTTCACTGTGAGGTGTTGAACTGTATAATATAAATGACCAGGATGTAGACTGACAGGTGTAACTCTAAACCATCTCTAATGAAAACACCTGTCATTTCCATCACATGACCTTACTGGTCCTGGTCAGCATTGGCACCAGTTTGTGGCCTCAGTTTTTCTTTATATCTATATTTTGCTTCTGTAATTATTCTGGACATTTCGGATCTGTTTTTGAAGGTTTTGCCAATTCCACTGATTACACTGATGTAATATGTAATACAACAGCTGTTGCTGCTTGAACACCAGTGTAACTCATTCATTCGAGTCAATGCGCTTGTGCATCTTTATTAGCTCATAGCTAATAAGAAATGCAGTATGTTTCGCAATACTTATGATTGGCGTCAGATCTAAACTGAAGGAAAGGAGTGGACGGGCCATCCCTGGGCGTAGCAGTCTGTCATCAGTGCAGTCATCCTGCTGCTGTTGTAACTGTGGGCTGCACCTCCTCAGTCCGCCTGCCACTAGGCGGGCGCCGTTCAGATGGATGCGCGGGCTCTTGTTTCTTCACAGAGGCTGAGGATCAATAAAGAGGTCGGCCGGGCTGAGTGAGGACCTCTCACCCTGATGGTCAGGAGTTCAGGTTGACGGCTTCCTGGAAAGCTGAAGGCAACGCTGAACGCTCCCTAAATGAAGCAGTTTATCTGTGGGTGTCGGGGCTGCTGTCCCTCAGAGGCACAGCAGCCTGGTGACAGAGCGGAGGCCGCCTCTGCTCCTCTCACTCCAGGAGTGCAGCTTTCCACTAAATGAAAGCAACCTTTCCACATTTACCGTGCTTCCATTGAAGGGTGTTTTGCACAGTTCTCACCGAGTCGGTTCTCATTCCATCCCTTAATTTTAGATATTTTAATTAGATTCAGAGAAAGTTCAGTCTCCTTCTCTGTCCACACATACCTCTTGTTTGAAGGGACTAACAAAATAATCGTCAACTCTTTAGCCTCTTTGACAGAAGACTGAATGAGGACAAAAAAGTCTTTTAAAGGTATTATCTTGGCCTTCATGAGAGAGATATTAATCATTCTTCACCATTTTTGTTTCTTTTTGAAAACCAAACAACTCATTGATTAATCGAGACAGTGATCAGCAGACGGATCAACTGGAACAGTGGTTTGTCGCAGTCCTACATTTTTCAACACATTTCTGTATGATCTGGAACACCAGCTCATCAGAGGGTACAAGTCTGTTAAGTGTTTCCATTACCAGGTCTTGACAGCACTGTTAAGGTTTTACTCATTTCTAGAGGTGCTGAAGATCCGACGCCCTCCCTACATTATCACGGTGAAGTGTGGTCTGTGTGTGGAATGTGGGAACACCACTCGTAGTCCCTGGTATCCCTCTCCACAGGATCCTGCTGCCTGCGGCTGGTAATTATCACCCCTCCACTGCTGATTACCGGGCCTGACTGCTCTGGCAGCTTCCGGGCTCAGGCCGGCTGGGCGGCCACCTCCGAAGGCCAGAAGGAGGGAAATGAAGTCAAGGCTTGGCGTGCCAGGTGGATAGATGGAGCGCCTGGATCGGTACTTTCCCCCGGTCCGTTCAGGACTAGAGCGTCCCGCTCGAGAGGAAGACGTGTGGGCGGGCCTCGTCACGTCCATTCCCACTGCTGCATCCATGTGGAGACGTAGACCCGCGTCTCCTTCCCTGGAGCGCTCCTCCGCCTCCTCCCAGGCCCTGGCATGCCGTGCTAGCTCCGTCTGAGAGCGGCCGGTGAATTTGGAAATCCTTGCGAAACGCGTTGCTACGGCATGACATCAGCTCTCAGACAGTTTGATTAACACGTGGGCTCTAAAGCTAAGGCCGCCCGTCTCAGTCGGCTGGAGCTGACTGTTAGTACTGCGTGTTGAGCTGATGGGGAAACACTATGAACGGCTAGGGTTCAACTGAGAAGTTCACCTTGTCACCAGGGAGTTGGCCTCCCTTCAGGATCGCTAGCTGCATTTCCATTCATTTCCATTTTCTATATAAGTTGAATCACCATTTGGAGGTGTTTTCATTGAAGGGTGTCTTTCTGTAGGGCACCTTGTCTGGACTAAATGGAAAAAAGTGTTTTGCAATATTTAAGAGGTTTTCCATCATTTGGTTATTTCCATCACCAGTTTTTTATAGCAATATTTAGGTTCAAGGCATTTTTGCACTTGTTTGGTCGAGCTTGACCCAAAGAAAGCAGAAGGTGATGTCACCAACCAATGATCTAATGAAGGCATCCCACATTCTCCGGAGCATTTTGGGGTTTCTATTTATAAAGTGCGATTATGAGCCGATTATTTTTAGACGATGTGAAACAGGAGGTTGCTCTAAATCTGGCGACTCAGAGATTAGGTGGTGATTCTGTGTGTGCATGGGTGCTCACACAGTTGTCATTACTCTGGTTCGGATGAGCACCCACCACTAGCGTCATGTAATGGGTGCAAAGGGGCGTCGTACGTATGAACCGCGCTAATGATAGAGCCGCGTAGCGTGTTTCTAAGCGCTCCTAGTGCTCCCTGCTCTATTTTTAGGTCAGATGAACTTTATTGACTCTGGTATAAAGTCAGGCGTCATTGTCGCCCGCTCACCTCACTCTCCCTTCGCCTTCTTTTTGCCCTGCTGGACGGCGAGGGCTTGGTCACCGAGTTCGCCTCCGGATCAGGTTTTGGATGTTTTCTGAGCCAGCAAGAGTGATAGGGAGGGAGGCCGCGAGAGGGAAGTCAGACTTGGCAAATTTTTGTGCGATGACTGGACAGCATTTTGACCAGAGCGGCTGGAGTGGCGTGGCCTCAGCGAGGGCAGGCACGCTGTGGAATCTCTGACATCAGCTGTGTGTGCATTCACACACACACACACACACACACACACACATACACACACACGCACACACGCCCACGGCTTCATCATGACTGGAATTCACATTGCACATGTATCACACCAGGACTATTAAAAATAGACCTGTTTAAAGAGTCCTCTGAAAGATGTTTTGGCTTCCCTGTCGGGACTGGACTCGGGAGCTCGACTCGTTCCTGATTCTGAATTCCCACTAAGTGTTGGTCATTTCTTAGAGCGTGGGCTGCTGGGATGATGATTAATGTCCTTATTTGGGTAGAAGATAGCGGCTGCAGCCACATCGTGATTCTTTGCTCCATTAAAGACAAAAGCTTTCTTTTATCCGCATGGAGAAACATTTTCCCTGCTAATAGACTTCGGTCCAGTAGCTCCTATAATTCACTTGTCAGCAGTGGCCTCAGTGGGGGATTCTGTGCTCCCGCTGCAGCTCACTGGCTCTCATTGATTCCTCTCCAGTGACCTGCGTGTTGGTTTATTTCCTTTTTTTTGCAAAGGGAAATGGTCACACTCCAATTTGCTGTATTGATTCCTGGGGCGTCGACCAATGGGAGCGGTCCCCTCGGTCGGTGCTGGTCAAGCACATCTGCTGAGCTGAGTGGGTGAATTAGTGATGTAGCAGAACGGGAAGTAATGGCCAAGCATACGTAATCTGAGGCTCTGCCTGTTATTGCTAACAGTGAGCGAGGCTTCTCATTTTTTTTGGATGAATCATTTCCAGTGAGATAGCTTTTATGTATGTGCCATTAAAGACCTGCATTCACAATACCTGGATCTGTTCACACTCAATACTCCTGCCTGTACTGTTTTTACTGATTTGATAGGTTCACTGCTGAAGCTCCTCTGTTATCTTACTGATTTTGTACCCACTGGTGTCTCAGGGACAGAGGAGACATCCTGGACAGGTCTCCAGTCCATCACAGGTCAGATACATTCAGGGCTTCACGTAGGGACAGTTCATAGTCTCCATTCAACCTAAACATGCATCATTATCTGAGAAAACCCACACAGTCATAGGAAGAACATACAGACTCTAACCACTGAGTCACTGTGTGGCCAAGTTGCTGCAACCTATTATTTATTGATGATCTGCACACTCATTTACTAACTGCTGCCCAAGTACTCTTTACACATATTCTCTACTACCGCTGCTGATTTCATCATGATAGCGGTTAGTGCTGTTATCTGTTATGAGACATTTCTGCCTAGGTTTTGTTCAGGTTTAGTATAAAAGCATGCACGTTTAGGATAAAGGCTGGAACAGATAATCGATTAGTTGAGTGGTAAAATGATGCAAAAGCTGTGAAAACTGTTTCACAAAGGCCAAAATCAGGTCTTTGAATTCCCTACTTGTCCTCACCAGTTCAGTTTTCTGTCCTAGAGACTCAAGAAACCAGAAAACATTCGCATCTAAGAAGCTGAGATCAGAGAATCTTGACTTCAGTCCTTAAAATCCTTCTTGAAAGTGACTTAAATTCACTAATCGATGATTAGAATAGTCTAATTAATAGTCACTTTGTCTCAGCTCTGTTAGGAGACTTGCTGCCCTCTGATTTGTGTGAGTGTGTGATGGGCTGGAGGCCTGTCCAGGGTGTGTAGCCTCCAGCAGCAGCTCTGTGTTCATGTTGACATTGAGCAGGGAGGCAGAGCTGTGCCTCGGGCTGACTTAGCGAGGATGTTTACCATGCTGTCTCCATCATACGCGTTAGCATAATGGAAGTCCCTGCAAGTGTATTTGCGTCATACTGTTTTCATGGCGCATCCAGTTGCCCTTGAAATGACAGGATAGGCTATCCTCGTTTTATTTCCCCGCTCGGAGCACTTTCTCGATGCAGATCTGTGTATTTTCAGTGTTTGTGATGTTTTTGTCAACAGTGCTCACAGAGACTGCCCAGGCACTGTGGGATAATGCGCTGCGGCAGGCAAATATTTTGCTCCGATGTACATTTCCACGTCCAAGGCTATAGGTTCCGGTGATAAGCCGTGCTTTTATTTACCGCTTTTAGCTTTGCTGGGATCCTATAGCAGGACTCCTAATGCACAGCCTCAGCAGCAGCAGAGACATTGTGATGCTCTGCTCAGCCGAGATAAAACGGGGCGGAAGGCATCGGCGGCTCTTTACGGCGAGGCGGTGACATCCTCCTTCCCAGCTGAAGCTCTCATGTTATGTAATAAGTCAGTGTAGGCTGACTGGGCTCGGGCAGTAACCAGATTACAGCACTCGGCTGATAAAGACAGCTGAAGGACAGCCATCCCACCACACCTCTGTTTTTCTTCCTCCTCTGGTTTCTCTGCTGTCGTCTGCCGTTTGCTTTGATCGATAGCTCACAGTTCCAGACTGGACTGTGGAGGCTGATGTATACATTGCAGTATTTAAAAAGACTCATTTATGTAAGAATATAACAGAAACAACCTTGATTAGGATCCTGTTCTTTGCGCGCAGGTTGCATGTGGTTTCAGACGTGTAGTATCTGTGAAGTCACCTTGTCAGAGCTGTCTTATCACTGGGACAATTTTAGTTTTCAGTCCGTCCTCCGGAGTGACGTCAATCTGATGCCGGATGCTAGAGCGTCACTCTGTGCGTGACATCCCGCGTCATCGCAAACGAGCTGGAGGAGGACACGATCAGAGTCCGGGGTCTCTTGACCTGACTGTGTTTGGACTCGTACTGTGGCTCTGTTGGAGAGTGGAGTGAAGAGTGGAGAAATGGAAAAGGATGAAAGGACAAAAGAGAGAGAGAGAGATGGAGGGAGGTAAATCTTCTGTGATGACTGGCTGGTCCTAACCCTCAGAATTCAGATTCAGAAAGTGGTTCCTCTCTATCAGCCCTGGAAATATACAGAACCTGAGAATAAAACACTGAAACAGCAGGTGTTTTCTCAGGTGTGTCGATATGAAAGTTTATCTCCAAAGTGCCAGAGAACACTTGACAATAACATAATAACATGATGTAGTGGTCGCATTTTATGCATTGTAGTTTATGCTTGGGACAGGATGCCATGGTAGGTGTGGACAGAGGAGGAGACTGAGCTGTATCTCAAAACAATGTCCTCGTGGGACCAGATTTCACAAGCATTGTAGGATATCACCAGAAACAGCCTTTAATGGAAACGCATGCAAGTCAGAATTTAAAAAATATCTCTTTTCAGTATGATAGGAACTGTTCTGGAAACACAACAGCTGTGTTTAAATTGACCTAGTTTGGTGTGTCAATGATTCATAGTCATAAGCCCGTATCTCAATCAGTTTATGACGTGATACGCAGGCTATAAACTAATCCCCAGACGCCAAAAACACTATAAACACCTACTTCTTTCCACTCCTAACTCTGTCCAGAGCTCCCATGGCTGTACCTTCAGCACTGTGCTGACATTAGTCAGCCCGGGCTGAACTCCCAGCCGCCCGCAGCCCTTCCCTCTCTGCTTGCTTTACTCCCCTTATCTCGCTGCTCGTATTGTTTGTGAGGCGGAGCGGGTGTGTTGCGTTCGCTGAGATCACAGGAAAGGTTTATGCGATCCAACTGAAATAGAAGTTAACACATTCACAGGCGTGGTCTATTCCTCCGGACCGGACCATTAAAGGGGAAACAACTCGTGTCATCCTCATTTGGTAACATCTCACCGCTAACTGTGTTAAGATAATTATCTCAGGTCATCCTCGAGGTCAGCGAGGTGCGCCGCTGCAGGAATGTGCACTTCTTGATCCAGAGAAGTGGTGAATCTTCTTCTGTTTATATGTTACAGTCCAACCACCTCTTTCCCCTCATTTACAGATGGGAACTGAGACAAAGACAAACTGGTCGGCTTCTTTTGATGTCAGAGACGAGAGAGAGAGCAAGTGATGAACACAGCATGGTTTAGTCGTCTCTTCAACTAGAAGGTTTCCCACAGGAGTCACAACAAGACAATGAATTCTGGACCTGGATGTATTTGTTATACAGACATGATCAGAATCTGAATCTCTGAGAAGACTCAGGTCATCCTCTTAAAGGTGCCAGCAGGGCTGGCTGATAACACCTCCTTTGTCCTTCTCGCAGGTGCAGCATGTCCAGACTGTCCATTTTCCTCATGCATTTAAAACACTTCTGTTTACATTTTACAGTGCGTAACAGTATTTATCAAATACAACATCTGTCAGAAAAAGTGAATTAAACCATATGCTACTTATAAGCATCGCAGAGTTAATATTATTATTGATTAATATTATGAGATAAAGTTAAGATAAAAGAAGTAGTTATTATCCCCAAAGAGTTGATGATTCTGTCCAGCAATCTCATTCAAAATACACAACAATATACAATAGCATCCATAGTGACATCATTCATCTGTTATCACATGGTTACCAGTGTTCTTGTAGGCTGGTGCTTATCTGCACAGTCTTAAAACATGCATGTTCAGGTCTGTGTGTGTGTGTGTGTGTGTGTGTGTGTGTGTGTGTGTGTGTGTGTGTGTGTGTGTGTGCCTTCACCTTTTGTGCTCTTTGTAAACACAAACAGATTTTTCCGCCACACCTAACCCAGCCCCGACACACAAAAGGCCCAAAGTGTCCTTAATGATCCGTGACCCTCGAAAGTTTATTTAAAGCCTGAACAAAAACCATCAAACAACAAATAAACATCACAATAACAAACCACATGCTATACTGGATGGTCAGATAGAAGAGATAAACAAAACAGCAACCACAGTTTGAGATGGGAATGGCCTTTTTCATCACAGTCCCCTCCTCCTCCTCCTCATTAAAACCTTAAAACACTCCTGTTCTG
This sequence comes from Karalla daura, assembly GCA_029224185.1. Classification (NCBI taxonomy): domain Eukaryota; kingdom Metazoa; phylum Chordata; class Actinopteri; order Chaetodontiformes; family Leiognathidae; genus Karalla; species Karalla daura. The sequence continues at coordinate 4,519,980 of CM055191.1, read as the reverse complement.
AACTGGTTTCTGAACTGGTTTACAGTCTGACTGGCTTTAACCTCCTTGTCTGGTAATAACTGGTGGATGGGTCTCAGACTCACTTTATTGGTTCGTCCAAATTAAAGATGGGTCAGTGCAGCTTTTCTTGCAGCATTGTGGTGGGATGTAGCTCCTGGTGTTTCCAGAATTCAGGCCGGGGCCACACTGGGTGACCTTTGCACGAGTGGCCTACGCACCGAAGCATGACAAAGCCTTTAGAGCACCAGCATCTTTTGCACTCCGCAGTCTAAAGGCCTCGTCATTGTGTTTCTCCCCTTTGTGTTTCATCCATTTTATTGTCCGTTCCTGTCCTTATGTTCCCTATCTGGCTTCACCAGTACCACTGTCAGAACAGCTGCAAAGGGCCTTTCTGTCAGTAAACACACTCTAAGAAGCCACATAACGATATGTGTGGAAGCCTCCTGAAGCCTGGTTGTCTGGCTGAATGACATTTAGTTATTGCTGAAAGGAACCTCTGAACGAGACATCTGGAACAAGGCTAGGCCTTTTTTATTTTTCCAGATCTTATCTGAATCTGTCTTGTTGATCTAATATTCCAGGGCTGTTTCACCATTTACACCATCAGTGTTTTCATGTCCTTTGCTACGTCTTTAGGATGAAGTTATTGGCTTTTTCTCTTAGTGGAGTCATGTACTGGTGTTTATCAGACAACAGGAACCAAGGTAGCATCTCCACTAGCTGAGCCGCTCCCTACTTGGAGACCTCCTTAGAGTTGCAACAACTAATAATCAAATAATAAGATATATTTTAATAACCGATTCAAGCATTAAAAAGTCTAAGTTCCCTGCTCTCAGCTGCAGCCAGTTCTGACCCTGTGGGCCCAGCCAGTTCTGACCCTGTGGGCCCAGCCAGTTCTGACCCTGTGGGCCCAGCCAGGGCTGACACTGTGGGCCCAGCCAGTCCTGCCCAGCCATGGCTGACCCTGTGGGCCCAGCCAGTTCTGATCCTGTTGGCCCAGCCAGGGCTGACCCTGTGGGCCCAGCCAGTTCTGACACTGTGGGCCCAGCCAGGGCTGACACTGTGGGCCCAGCCAGTCCTGCCCAGCCATGGCTGACCCTGTGGGCCCAGCCAGTCCTGCCCAGCCATGGCTGACCCTGTGGGCCCAGCCAGTTCTGACTCTGTAGGCCCAGCCACTGCTGACCCTGTGGGCCCAGCCAGGGCTGACGCACTGGGCCGTGCTGACCTCTGTGTCTCGGTGTCTCTGGCCGTGATCCGGGCCGTTCTCCCTCAGCAGCACCCACGTGTTGTCAGCAGCTCCTGTTACGTAAGCCCCTGCTGCCAGACAAAAGCTCAGCCATCCCAGACACAAATCACTGACTGTGATGCCCATGCTGGCAGCAGCGCTGCTAATGCTAGCCAGTAATCCACACAGGGGTCTTTCTTGTAGGGAATGTCTTTTTTTTTATTTTTTATTTGAAGCAAAACTGAACATCTTGGACCCGAGATCAAACAAAGTCAGATTCTTTTTAGAGCGTATGTTAGGGTGTCGCATCCTAGGTTGTAGTGTACCACGTGAGAATACTTAAGAATCTTAAAAAGTCTTGATCATGATTTTATGAGGTATTCAGCTTTGTTGGTACTCAGGATCTTTCCAATTAGTTTGGCAGAATAATTGAGAGTTAGAGTCGGACCAGAGATATACTTTAATAAGCTGTACCTTTTCATTTGTTCATTGACATTCTACTCCTCCCCAGCTGATCTGAGGTCTGTTGTGTGGTTGTGCTCTGTAGGTTATTAGATTTAATTGCTAATAACCAAACTGCCATGTAAGTTAAAGATTATAGCATGGAATTGGAACAAGGTCCTAAAGTTATTTTGGAAGGCCTCTAAGAAGTCTTAAAAAGATATTGACCGTCCTGCTGCTGACCTGTGTTAGTTCCACATGTTTTGAAGCGGTCCAGTTTACGGCCCGTTAAAACATCTTAGCTCATTGGCTTAGTGACCTTTACACTCCCACACAACGCTCGTTATCTGACAACACAATGCCTGTGCGCCCTGACACATCCACCGCCGCCGTTAATTGTCTCTGTGTGTAATTACATTGCACCGATTTGGAACAAATCGAGTGTCGCAACGTAGGCAGCAGGAAGTGAGCCGCAGCAGGAGTGGCCCTGTGCACGCCTGGCGTAGTGATGTTCTGCTACACTTCAGCCTGTGTGTGCAACCTGGAGCACCCAGCCAATCAGCAGCTGCACCCAAGAAAAAGCCATTGTGACCCAAGTCAAACACACACAGTGTGTGTGTGTGTGTGTGTGTGTGTGGACCGGGCTGACGTGATGCAGCCGTCCGTCCCTCCAGTGCGAGGCTCTGACACCACCAGCGAGGTGTGTATGGAATTTCTGCTATTTCTGACAATAATCCCGGTTGTGGAGCAGTGACCTCAGACTGTCCGACAGCTCAGAGGAAGCTTTGTTTTCTGCTGCGGGTCATGTTTGTTTAATGGAAACCTCCCTCCCTGGGTGCATGTGGTCGGGCTGCTCCGAGGGAGAGGCGTGTGTAACGGACCATCACAGGCTGTAAAGTTTAGAGAAGGATTAGGAGGTTACAGTAGGCCTGCAGCAAACGTTTATTTTGGTAGTCCATTAATCTGTCAATTGTTTTCTCCATTAGGTTTGGGTCATAAAATGATGCGAAACTGTAAAAAATGTTCACACTTCCACAAAAGCCAGTATCTGGTCTTTACATTACTTTTAATGGTCAGTTTTTCAAACCGTCTGTCATCAAGGACTGAAGAAACCCTTTTTTGAAATCCTAAATAATCATTGAAATAATCGGTGATTAATCGATTAGTTGTTGCAGCTCTTCATTACAGGCTGAGTGGTGTGTTTTGTGTGATATGCATTCATCCTGCCAGCTAAATGTGTCCATCACATCATGTTATTGACAGGTCTGTCCTTTATTCTGAGTGTGTCACTGCTGTGTGTGTGTGTGAGTGTGTGTGAGTGTGTGTGTTTCCTGGCAGTGAGTGATGTATTGTGTCCTAATGACCTCTTCCTTGAAGTGTTGTCACAACCTGGCGCGTTGTGCCAGAGTTGCTGGGTAGAACAGTGTCATACTCATGAGTTAAAACCTACACACACGCACACACACACACACACACACACAGGGAGAACATGAGACCGGCACACAGAAAAGGCCCTCGGTCTGACTCAGAAATAATCCTCAGTTTACATGAATTGATTAACACGATTGCATAATGAGTCGGAGGCGACACACCCAGAGCTGTTTGTCTCCACCCAGTGAGAATGTGTCTGCTCTGAATCCCTGCTGGACCGAGGTCCTTTCTGAGTCCAGGAGTCCAGAACATTCCAGTCCAAAAACTGGACTGAAATAGACTGGAGACCTGGAACTGACCCGAGGTGTGAAGTGAGTGAATAGTGCGTGTGTGTGTGTGTCCTGTGATGGACTGGACACATGTCCAGGGTGTATTCCCTGCATTCACCCTCTGTGACCTGAAGATAGACTAATTGATTAATTGCGCCTCAAGGCTGTGATAATCAGGGTTCCGTGACCAGATTCCCATTCATTGACAATGACAGAAAAAGTTCACATTTCCTGGTAAAAAACCACTCGAGTTGTCCTGGAAAATGATCCCCCCCCCAACTCAAGACTGTGCACTGCAGAGTGTGTGAATCAGTCATAACTTCCAAGGATGCCATAGATCAGTTACAGCCACAGGCTGCTCTGCTTTATAATCAGACCCCGGGGTCAAGAGAGAGATAAACATCAAATCTGCAATCTGTGTAAATGTCCCAAATGGAAGGTACAGCTGGAGGAAAGGCCACATCTACCAGGATGTAAAAGTCCTGAAGACAGACTTGTGCGTTGTGACTGCAGACTGACACCTACACGCCGTCTGTCCGCTCTCTGTCCCGCTCTCAGCAGAACCAGGTCACGGAGGTCACATGACTCTTTTTGTTCGCCCTGTGCTGTGATAATAGCTTCGCCCTCCTCATTCAGCCAAGTGCAACCACTGCATTGTTGTTCCCAGGTAAAAAGAAAAAACAAAAAAAAAAGAACAAGAAATGCAGGTCAGGCCGATAGAAAAGTTGATCCTGGCACAGCTTGTACTGCAGTGCGGTGCAGCACAGATCCCAGGCAGATCCTGAGGAGGAAATAGTCCTGCTATCGATGTGGTCCTAACATGAAGTCAGACTGTAGAGGAGCGTACATGTGTAGGGTTGGGCTGGATGCACCAGACTCTGTAGCACTATAGCAACGCTCTGTGTATCAGTGTCGTCTGATGCAGTTTTGTTATCGGTCCAGTAGAGTTTGTTTTTACACCCCTCAATCTCACGCCTCTCAAGTTGTGTCTCTGTGTGTGTGTGTGTGTGTGTGTGTGTGTGTGTGTGTGTGTGTGTGTGTGTGTGTGTGTGTGTGTGTGTGTGTGAGAGCTCTGTAGAATTGAATATCGCCAGACTGACGAGCTGCCTGACTGAGGAGGAGAGCGCTGCAGAGCGGGCTGCTGGATGCGGGGCGTGCATGCAGGGAACGCTCTAGAAATACTCTTCCGGCAGAGAAGAGGCCTTTTTTGTCCTGAAGTCTGCTCCTCCTCCTCCTCCTCCTCCTCCTCCTCCTCCTCCTCCTCTTCCTCCTCTCCCCCTGAGCACCTCTGTGGCTTCTCCTCTAATAATGATGGAGAGACTGAGGGAGGTATAGGCAGAGAGAGAGAGAGAGAGTGGAGGAGAGGTGTAAGAAGAGTAAACTCGTGACTCACCAGGCGCAGTGGAAAAGAGTTGACTGAGTCAGAGCTGAGGCAGGAGCGCTGGGTGCTGGGTAGGAAGAGATGACTGGAGGTAGACTGAAGAAAAAGAGTGAGGGCTAAACTAGATCAGGCAGATTGTGAACCTCAATGAGGTTGTTGAGAGGCTCCATGAAGGCAGAGTAGCTAAAAACAACGCAGCGTCGGGTGTGTAATGATTTAGAGGCTGCAATCAAGGCTTGTTGAGTGTCAGCGTCCTCGTTTGACACTCGTTCTGCTCCAAGTGGTTGGATGGCGTTCAGGCCCGTGCTAGTGCAGTCCTGTCATCAAAAGACAACAGCCGCCATTAACAAACCCAAGCAGTATGGGGGTTTATGGAGCAGCTATGATTCAAAGCCATTTTAACAGTGAGTCACAGTGTCGCTCTGAACTGCACGGTTACCAATTGTGTAATAATAATTGGGAAGTTGATAGTAGTGTAAATGAAACAACAACACTGAGACGTGTAAACAACAACTCACAACAATGACAGTGTAATAATGACAGTAACAATGATTATTAGCCAGTAGAAGTAACAGGTGTCGAGCTAATGGAGGCCTCCATGTTCATCTGTTTCAGACGTGTTTTCCCTCACAGTCTCAGCGGGTGAACAGCTTTAACTGTTTCCGCTTTCAGCTGGAAACGATGAATAATGAGGCTTTCAGAGCAGGTAGTGGACGGCACATGAATTCATGAAAATCCTAGTGTTAACTGTGACCTTCTCTCTGCTCTGTGTGTGTGAGAGCGCTCAGCGTAGGTTAGCTTAAAGGCTAAAGGGAGGTCCGGGTGAGAACACCAAGGCTGCCAGAGTGAGTGGGCCTCAGTGAGGACCTCTGCCCTGCACCCTCACTGCTCTATTTACACATTCTTTCTGTTTCTCTAAGTCACCTATAGAGGCCGGGGTTGGTCTAACCAGTAACCTACATAACGTAGCTGAAGATTAGCATGTCTTCAGTCGACTGATCATTGGCCAGACCGACACCTTCTCCTCAGTTTCTCAGCAGCCTGCGGTGGCAGGAGGAGTGTGACAAATCAGGGTCTGTGACCGTCCGACTCTGCTGAAAAAGAATGTGTGTGCCCAGAATACCTTTCCTGGTAAGGTACGGGCCTTCAGCTCCGGCTTGGCCCCCTAAGTCTGTCTTTTTAGCGCGCCTGTGCTACGCTCCATCCCCTTTTGTCTGGCTGGCCATTGATCGCCCGCTCCCATCCTTTGTGTCCATGGGGCCATTGATGCTGACTCTTTCTCTGTATTGATTTCACTGTCCAACTGATGTGGCTCCTCTGGCTTTGCTATTGAAATTTGAGGAGTAAAAGTGTCTCATTGATTCCTAAGGAGCCTCTTTGAAGGATTACTGTGCCCTCACAATCTGGGCATATCTCCGTATGGAGACACCAGGCATCACTCCCTGGAACTGCTATCTTCTCTCTCGGGGTGAACACACACTCTCTCTCTTGCTTATGGTTTCAGATCTGTTTCTCTGGCAGAGGAATGGTTTTTTTTGTGTGACTTTTTTAATGTTCACCAGGCCACATCTGAAGGCGGCTCTGAAGTCTTCAGACTTTTCGGAATGAATTAGGATAAACGAGAAGCGAGGACAGAGACTGAGCCGTGCCCTGAGGAGGGTTTAAGGTTGTGTTTTTCTTTATTTAAGGCGGAAGGAGCGCGTCGGACCTGTTTGCTGGGATGCTGTCGTGGGCGTGACGAGTGACAGGGTTGGGAAGCCAACCAAGGTTCAGCCGGCTGGTTACATCACCGGCTCTCACCAGCTGGATTTCCACTGCAGCGCTTTGCAAAATGAAAGCGACGTCTCTGAACTGAAATCAAGAGACTTGTAGGTGTTTCCGTGGAAGGGTGTCTCACTCGTGAGCTGTAACTCTCATCAAGTTGAAACCTTGTCTGGCGAGACTCTGCTCTGAGGAAGGTGGTTTAGTGGGCTCCATCACCCGTTTGCTGCTGGTGGAACCAGCAGGATTTATTTTTGATTTGTTTTGTTTATTCATCTTTGTGCATTTCCAGGGTTAATGGAAACACTCTCTGACTGTTAGCTGCTGTGTCTTCATCTCCTCTGATCTGTGTTTATCTTGTGTTTGTCTTCCAGGTGTGGCTGGTAGAGTAGCCCCCGCTGGAGGCCTGGACCCCCCCATCCTGCTGGGGAGAGCAGAGTCCCTCTGTTTGCTCCTCCTCCTCTCTTCTTCTTCCTCTTCTTTTCTCTTTTTTTTTCTGTCCGGACTCATCCCGCAAACTTGTGAATTCATGATCACATGACCGTGGATATGGACGCAGTCCTGTCCGACTTTGTCCGTTCCACTGGAGCTGAACCGGGATTGGCCAGAGACCTGCTGGAGGGTGAGCTGCCCACAGACCTCAGCAAACACATTCAGAATGCTCTCATCTTCAGTATTACATGTGGTACCATGAGGATAAGAAACACATGATAACCGTTAACCAACAGCATCAATAGTGTTTTTTAATGGTTCATACCTGAGGTGAAGAAAGCTGCAGTGAGTAAAAACAAATGAACTTACAGCTCTGCTCATCAAAATGATGTCACAGACGTCACTCGTGCTATAGTCATGATAAAAGATCAGCTGCAGATGCCTTCTTGCTGGTTTTAGCGTCATCTTTAAACAATCTGATCACATCATGCACAGCAGCAGCAGCACCAGGCATCTCTCTCTCCTTAGTTATTGACTAAAGGAATTTAATTATCGGACATGTCGTTGTGACATCATCTGGTCCGATATCGGCCCGACAACGACAACATCAGTGTCGATAATTATCATGCGTCTGTCCGTCATAATACGCACCACAAACACAGAAACATGGAGGAGGTATTAGTGTCCTTGCTGCTCGGTCTGCGGCTTTTAAAGCACAAACCACCAGAAGAGATAAGTGAGACTGATGGGTCTGCTGCATGTGGGACGTCACACTCCTAGCTCTGACATTCTAGTTGTCACATGTTAATGTCTGCATGGATCAGCTCAGAACTTCCACCCGAGCAGCCTCCTAAATGTGACCAGGGACCACATCCTTTCCCTAGCGTGGAAAAGCACAGTGGTGTAGTGTGAGAGAGGCAAAGGGAAGGATGAGCGGTGGACGGTTTGGCAGCTCGACGCTCCTGCCTCCTTACTGCGGGTAAGAGCAGTAATCTGACGGCAGCAGCGGCTCACTACAGCCGGCTCCTGTTGCCTAGCAGCAGCACAAGTTAGCGATAAGAATATGGGGTTAAAAATTTAATGCAGTAGCAGCAGCCAGCGAGCCGAGACGTGCTTTACATCCTGCTAATTAGCAGCGTGGAGGGAGGCGCCGCTGGCCCCGTATGCCATGAGACGGGCCGCAGAGTGGCTGCCTGGAACCCGAGGAAGACGCTCACTCTCCAGCTCTGTCTCACGCCTCGCCCCGACCGCTCTCTGTCCGCAGGCAAGAACTGGGACTTCACCGCCGCCCTCAGCGACTTCGAGCAGCTGCGGCAGGTGCACGCTGGGAACCTGACGTATTCCTTTGCCGAAGACCGCACGTACCTGCCTCCCGAGAAGGAGATGGCGCGGGTGGGACGGCCCATCCTCCACCGGCAGGACGAGGTGGTGCAAGGTGAGGAGAGTGGGCCTCAGGTTTCCTGGGTAACGGCGCAGAGCCGCCTGGACCCGGACAGGAGCTGAGAACGCGCGTGACACACCCTCCCCGCTCTCTCCCAGCAGCCACGGAGAAGCGCCTGTCCAGGGGCATCTCCCACGCCAGCTCCACCATCGTGTCCCTGGCCCGCTCCCACGTCTCCAGCACGGGAGGCACCAGCAGCGAGCCGCTCCTGGACACGCCGCTCTGCACCTTCCAGCTGCCCGACCTCACCGTGTACCGCGACGACTTCCGCAGCTTCATCGAGAGGGACCTCATCGAGCAGTCCATGATGGTGGCCCTGGAGCACGCCGGTGAGCCCTGCTACAGTTTGCCCAGGCAAATGGAGCCGGCTGCAAACGCTGATAACGGCTTGTCCCGGCTCAGTATCCACATTTGCATCAGTCAAATGAGTTATTGTGAACGAATGAGGTGACGAACACGGTTCCCACGTGTCCCAGAAAACCTGGTAAATTAGTGACCAGTTGTACAGTCATAAAAAGAGAGAATAAACCTGAGAGACCTGGAAAACCTGAGTGGTCCTGGGTAATGAGTCATCTTCTTCCTGCAGACAATGAAGAGGGTTTGCTCTGTCAGAATTATGTACATGTCGGTTTTATCTATAAAGTGAGATATGCATTGGCTACTTTTGATATATAAAGCCTTGAAGACACATGCCTCCATACCTCGGCACCTGATTAAACTGGTCATATACTAATTATCCAACGGGTTCGAATGACAGCCTAATGCTGCCTCCACTCCCTCCATAGCAACTTCCTGCAGCATCTTACAATGAATAGCAAAATGATTACTGTGGACCAATTAAAAGCTATGATGACTATTACTTTACTTTGAAATATACGTTTTTTTTAAAGGTATTTGTATTATTTGTAGTAATTTATCATAGCTAATCAGGAAAAGTAACACATCCTCAAAAGCATGATAGTGATGACACTTGGAAATGTCCTGGAAAAGTCCTGGAATTCTGAGGAAGGAGTGGGACCTGACTACCCTCATCTGTTTATTAGGCACAGATTGTTGGTTTGTCGGATCATACAGCGGTTGGTAAAACAGCCCTCCTGTTTGCCCGCAGGCCGACTCAACTGGTGGACCAAGGTGGTGTCCAACTGCCAGAGCCTGTTGCCCCTGGCAACCAGCGGAGACGGGAACTGCCTGCTCCACGCCGCCTCGCTGGGTGAGTATGGCGGGCAGGAGCCCGGAGCGTCCAGGTTCACACGCCATTAGCATTCATTAAGGCAGCGCCATTGTTAGTTTAAGCACTAATTGCGTTTCACAATGTTTCTCTGCACGTTCACTTAGCCTTCACGGCCCTCTCAGGAGCCCTGGCCCAGAAAATTAATTACGTCCGGACTAATGTGCTGCCATTATTCAGCCCTTGTAGAACATCGGCCTGATAATAGCTGCGGCGGCAATTATCATGTGCTTAACCTGTGCTTCTCTGAAAGATGGCTGCACACTCAGCCTTTCATTCACGCTTTACTGTTCACATCCAGGTCTGTCTTTGTGGCAGAGTTCCCCCTGAATCCCCACTTCACGTCACGGGCTCTTTATGTTGGACCTGCATTTATTCATTTATTCACCTTTCTTTCTGTCACTCACCCAGTTCAATTATTAAATTATTAATGTATTTATATATGTATTTATTCACTCACTCATTCAGATCAATCACTGCTATTATTGTTTTCATGGTATGTTATTGTTGCAACGCTGTTCCTACCACATTGTGTGAAAAGTGCGACACAAAGTTTGATTTGACTATTGACTTGGCTCTCTCCAGAACAGGATATAAGTGAAAGTAATCCCAAAGAATCCCTACATGGTGTCAATGTTTTGGCTGGCTGTCATTATTTCAGCATTTCCAAGCTATTTGACCTGTTAAAAGTCTCATCTTTCTCTGTGTGTGTGTGTGTATGTGTGTGTGGCGCAGGTATGTGGGGCTTTCATGACCGGGACCTGATGCTCCGGAAGTCTCTGTACGCGCTGATGGATCACGGCCTGGAGAGAGAGGCGCTGAAGCGCAGGTGGAGGTGGCAGCAGACCCAGCAGAACAAAGAGGTCGGTCTGCAAAGGCTGCACAGTGTTCTGGGTCATCTTTGTTGCAACCCCGATTCCAAAAAAGTAGAAAGAAAGAAATAGAAGGTGTTGGACAGAGTTTAAAACGAACCTGTTCCTGAGCCCTGGTCGGAATACGCATTACATAATGATGTTGACATGTGAACATCACCCTCAGATGAACTCAGTCCCGATACCGTCACCTGCTACCACGGAACCTGTTTACCTGCTGGAATATTCCGAGCAGGTGTTTTTTTTTCTTCTCCTTTTTAGGAGCGACTTCCTCAGTCTTTTTCTGCCCCTTGTCCCAGCTTGTTTCAAACTTGTCGATGCATCAAATTCACCGACACCGATGGCTGGAGCTGAGGTCGTTACCGGTCTGTCGGCTGTGATGGGCGGGCCTGTGGACGTGTTCTGCTGCTAACCTGTGAACACCATGCCCCCCTCTCTCATGTCTTGGCCCGACCGTCACCTATGTGACTCTGTGCTGAGACACCACAGCGTCGGTGCGTGCCTTCGACATTTGACACTCCCTCTCTAAATGGCAACTGTGTGTGTGTGTGTGTGTGTGTGTCCTTCCTCTCTCCCCAGTCTGGTTTGGTGTACACAGAGGAGGAGTGGCAGAAAGAGTGGAATGAACTGTTGAAGTTGGCCTCCAGCGAGCCCAGAATACACTACAGCACCAATGGCACCAACGGGTAAGTGCCGACCCGGAGCGCACGCACTCGCTCGCTAGCACGACAGAGTGGCCGCTAAAGCGTCCAAAGCATGAGGTCTGTGGTTCATAGTCTGCTAGGAAGTGGTATCAGTTCAGACTGTGGTGTCTGTGTGTATGTGTGTGTGTGTGAGAACCCTGCTGATGAGGCGCGTTGTGATCGTCCCCAGGGCCGAGTCCTCGGATGAACCCGTGTACGAGAGTCTGGAGGAGTTTCATGTGTTCGTGCTGGCCCACGTCCTCAGGAGGCCCATCGTGGTGGTGGCAGACACCATGCTGAGGGATTCTGGAGGAGAGGGTAAACACCGCATCACCGCCTCACGCATCACTTCCTCTGATAGGAGAGAGAGAGGGAGGGAGAGAGAGAGAGAGAGGGAGGGAGAGGGAGAGAGAGAGAGAGGGAGGGAGAGAGAGAGGGAGGGAGGGAGGGCTCTGCCCCAGTGCTCCGGCCGGGTGGCTCAGTCAGGAGAAGGTGTCTGGGAGGACACACTGGGAGTCATCAGTGACTGATGGTTTGGCTGGTGAGGTAAACACCGCCCATCTGGTAGCGCAGGCAGGTTCACACAAACAAGGCCAGCCACTGCCAAGCAGCTGCTCGACCCATTTTTGTCACCTAAAAAAAAGCAAATGCGCACATGACATTTCACATGATGAACGCAATATAAGCAATAGTTCAGTGGGATTGCAGTAACAATGGGTGCCTGCAGGGTCTTAAAAAGTTATACAAGTTACAAAAAGTTACAAAGTTGCAATTCAATTTGGGGAAATTTAGGGAGCTTAACAAGTAGTAAAGAGTCTTAATCACGGTTTCATTAGGTATTGAATTGTGTTGGTAGTGAAGCTGTTTCCAGAGAGTTTGACTGCAGAGTCCAGTGTATTTAAGGTGAATAATTAAGAGTCAGAGTGACCAAAGGTTTCATTCATTCTTTGGAGGTCTGTTATATGGTTGTGTCTACAGATTTAATCTCAAGCTGTGAGTGTTTATCCAGTTTATTTTTCTCCACTGGAAGGTCTAAAAAGTTTGATAATGTATTGAAATGCACTTGAAGGATTCCTGCTGATACCCTGCAGCAGCTGACCTGCTGAGATGCTGATTCACATAGACGACAATGTAATGTTTATGGAATTAACAACCGCCATGCTCAGTGATTTGCTGATGGCTCTGTGTGTCTGGAACGCCTCCAGTGTGCCTGCTAACTCTGCTCAGGTTGAGTTTTTCAGATGTTTCCTGTCTTTGCCCCCCCTCCTCCCCAGCCTTCGCTCCCATCCCGTTCGGAGGCATCTACCTACCACTGGAAGTGCCAGCTGCCAAGTGCCACCGCTCGCCCCTGGTCCTGGCCTACGACCAGGCCCACTTCTCCGCCCTGGTCTCCATGGAGCAGAAGGACAGCTCCAAAGAGCAGGGTGAGGCTGGCCGTCCATCACTGCTCCTCATTATCACCCCGGCGTTTATTTGTTTATTCTGCCGCCTCCTCCGGTCCCTCCTTAGAGGAATCCTCAGATAATTACATATATACCTAGACTTAGTACCTGCTCTCCCCCTCCACAGCTTGGTGCTCGTGCTCTACTCGATTGACCTCAGATTAGTTAAAAGGGGAACTAAGGCTCCAGGGGCTTCTGTAGCCCGGCCTGTGATTGAAGATAAGACAAGTACTTGATTTATCCCTGAAGGGATGTGATCGGCCCTGCAGCCAGCCACACAGAAGAGCATCACACTCACAATACATAACAGTACACAGCAAATGTCAAAGAAGAGGAAGTAATGGCACAGCGAGTCTGACCACGTCGTTTGTTTTGATGTATCATTTGTAGAGTGCTCTCAACTCTGATGTTGCTATTGAAGGTCAAGGTCAGGCTGCGGTACTGACTAATTACCAGGGGGGACCTTGAACATCATATTGATGAAAAACTCGACTGATACGAACTCAGCGAGCAAGATTCTGACTCAAATTTGACAAACATGCTTCTTTTGTTTCGGCTAAAGTAACGAGGGAGGAACTTTTATAGGAGAATGAAACCCTTGGCTCAGACCAGGGCTTTGAGCACTTCCTCGCCATTCTAGACATTGGCCAGACGTTGAATTGTTTTACTGGTCTAAAAATACCAGAGTGGACCAGCCAAAGACAATATTGGTCAGAGCCGGCAGGAGAAATGTTAAAATAGAAAGTGAAAGGTTTGATTGCACTCCCAAGTATTTCAGTCTGCAGGCCGTCCAGAGTTTTCTAAAGAGGAATGCTTTCTTTTCCCTGCCCCCCCCCTCGTCTGCCCCAGCAGTTGTGATCCCTCTCACTGACTCGGAGCACAAAATGCTGCCGCTGCACTTTGCCGTGGACCCTGGGAAGGACTGGGAGTGGGGAAAAGACGACACGGACAACGTGATGCTGGCGAGGTACGGCCCTCCCTCTGACACCCACTCCTCTACAGCATGTAACAACATTGGAACTGATCTGTCGTCATGGCTATAGATACAGATGTCATAGGGAGTGAGACCTGCTATCCTCCTCCTCCTCCTCATCCTCCTCTTCCTCCTGCGCTCACGCTCACGGGCAGCTGTTCCTTCAGCCCGCAGGGATTGACCCCTGACTCCAGATTAGCGACAGTGCTAGTGACAATAAGATTAGCCCTAAATACCTTCTATGAATGGAGCGGTTGAAGGAGCGCCAAAATAGCAGCTCGCCGTAGGAATAGAAGTGGCAATCCCACCTTAAGTACGTCATCTGACGCAGCGCCTGGCAGAGATGATGCTGCTCCAGTGGCCGTTGCTGCTGTTTTGGTAAAGGTTGTAAAGGTGAAATGCAGGAGTGCAGGACGAGGTGGCTCAGCAGCAAGCCGAGCCAGATCATCAGCTAATCTGCTACAGAGTCAGCCTTCATTCAGCTTCAGCAGCGCTAGCAGCCTCTGCAGTTAGGTCTGCTGCCAGCCTGGTCTGGCTTTGTCAGCCACAACAAAGCTTGATAATAACAATAGTATTAATACATTTTATTTGCAACACACTTTAGCAGGTGCTCCAACACACTGACATGAGCAAACACAGACTGCAGATATCATTCATGACACTGACACTTAATAAGACACTGCCACTGGAATGCAGTTGTGTATAAAGTTGTATGAATTACACATATGTGAAGGAGAAGCATTATGTGTGTTATTACTTATTAACTATATACATTGTTCATACATTATCTACATGCATGCTCGCCTGTAAACAAACACTAGTGGCTTATTCATTAATTACTGACAATGTGTAAGTTGAAGATTATAAGATAATGTGTACAAAAACATTCTGAACTTGTCTCATGTATCTATCAGTATTACTTTACCTGTAATGTTATTAGCAGCAGTTATTGTTCTTACTTTTGCCCACTGCAATCATCCATTGGAATGATCTGTTATTATACTAAAGTGTCCCAGCTGAGATGAGATGGTATTTCCTGCCACGTTTTGAGTTGTTCATTCTTAACACTGGATTGAGTATTGAAGAGATGTGCCTGTCTCCTCTGTGCAGTGTGGCTCTGTCTCTGGAGGCCAAGCTGCAGATGTTACACAGCTACATGACGGTCACCTGGCTGCCCCTGCCCTGCGAGGTAACCTGCACACACACGTCTGTGCCACTACACTCAACAAGGGTTTTAGCTTTTCCACCGTCTGTGATGAAAAGCCTCCCAGAGGCTGCTGGAGCGTTCCCGAGCCTGTGTTCAGTAATCCAGAAGGGAGCCCGGTCAGTGATGTGATTCTCAGACAAATGCCAAAGCTGCACGCGGTGCTGAGTGTTCATTGGTGATGCACAAGGACAATATTTTCCCCCCTCTCATCGGACCAGCTGTTCCCAGCCTGCCTACAAAACAGCACTGTAAACAAACTACAGTGGGCCATTCAGGCCCGGCCGGGCCCGCAGACGCCGCGACAAAGGTCCCGTTGTGTGCTCGCACGCCCAGCGCCAGAGAGTTGCAGGGACAGGCTCAGAGCCGCTTCATGGCTGCAGCGCAGCACCTCAGAGCAGACAGTCAGAAACAGCAGGTCAGCTGCGTCTGGAGGGGACGCTTCCTGTTCAGAGCCTCCATCAGCAGGACATGTTTACATCCACATCCTGTGTGACTGCGTCACCGCGCAGGTCACACCTTCTCCAAATACGGCGTTCTCTATTTTACAGCTCCTCTTATATGTTTGTAGACTTAAAAAGGCATTTGGAAACTGACTCATTTGGGTTTTTTTTCTTTTTATCCGCTCCGGTCGGCAGAAAACAGCTCTGTGACTCACTCTTTTCACATCCTCTGAATCTTGTGCTGATTTTTCCCCCGGAACCTGAGGGGCTGGAGTCTGCAGCGTTAGAGAGGATGTGACAGTACTCGTCACATGTCATTGTTTTATATATATGTGTGTATATATATATATCCTTTTCTTTCCCACTGTAAGCTGCACAGCAGTTTCACAGTTGACATACATACATTTTTGTACAGGTTTTATAGGGCTGGCTATTCTTAAAGACCTCACAATATCATCTGATTTCCATTTGATGTTTCAGGTTGTGGTGTCTTCTCATAACTGATACAGATAACAATTATTTAATAGCTCATATATACTACGGAGGAAAAGCAAGATGTAGTGAGTAAAGATGAATTGAACACTCGTTCCTGACACTGACTTAACGTTCCAAAAATTAGAAGTGAGAAGACTCACAGAAAAGCCATTCATTGTTGTTTCATCACAGAACGAAAACTGTCTCAGTCCTCATCAACAGGCTTTAGTGTTAGCATTAGCCTTAATGTTAGCCGCAGGAGCGCTCTGGTTTCAGTGGTGAGACCTCCAGAGATCAGAAGCATTGGAATCTGTATTCTTCCCTGTACTGGGGCTGAACATATGCAGCTCGGTCCAACTGTGTACTTTCTACAAACCAGTAGCAGACGCCCACGCTGGTGATAGCAGCACTGTGGGTTTGAGGCGGTGCGTCAGGTATCAGACTTAACAGTGTTATTCCCAATATCAAGCCACTAGTCATCATGCACCCCTCATTGTTACAGTCTTTAGTACTGCCTGGCACAGTTCACACAGGACGCTACTCTATACTCTGGATTTCCACTTGACTCCAGATGTCTGTCTCAGAGCTGAAGGAGCTGGCTCCATGCTGCCGCTCCCTGCTTTGGTGGTCGTCCTGCAGCTGTTGCAGGATTTGCAATGCGTTGATGATTTTCTTTTTAACCCTTTCATGTTTTCCTGCTCTGCCCCTCTGCAGCAGGCCCCCCTGGCCCAGCCGGAGTCTCCCACAGCTTCTGCAGGGGAGGACGCTCGGACGCCCCCCGACTCGGGGGAGTCGGACAAGGAGTCGGTCAGCAGCAGCTCCAACGGGAACGGAGACACCACCACGGCGTCCACGGTCAACGGGGGCGGCTCCCTGGCCAAGAACAGCTCCTCCTCCTCCTCCAGCTCCTCCAGCAGCGGGTCGGCAGGTACGGCGGGGAAGGACAAAGCCAAGAAGGACAAGGACAAAGACAAGGACAAGAAGAGGGCCGACTCCGTGGCCAACAAGCTGGGCAGCTTCGGCAAGAGCCTGGGCAGCAAGCTGAAGAAGAACGTGGGCGGCCTGATGACGGGCAAGAACGGCGGGGCCGGCGGCGTCAAGCAGGAGGCCGGCGAGAAGAAGAAGGGCTCCTTCAGGGGCCGCAAGGGCAGCAAGGACGGCTCGCCCTCCGCCCACACCTCGGAGGACTCGGGGAAGGGCTCGCCGTCGTCGGGCAGCGAGCGGCTCAACGGTACGGGCAGCAGCATGAGCAGCAGCGGCGGCAGCAGCACAGAGAGCGAGGGCTACAAGTACAGCGCCGACGTGAAGGTGAGCCTGGGCATCCTGCGCGCCGCCATGCAGGGCGAGCGCAAGCTGGTCTTCGCCGGCCTGCTCACCACCAGCAACCGCCAGCCCTTCCAGGAGGAGATGATCCAGCGCTACCTCAGCGACGCCGAGGAGCGCTTCCGGGCCGAGCAGGAGCAGCAGCGGCGCGAGGCGGAGCGGAAGGGCGTGGCCAACGGCGGCCAGCCGGCCAAGAAGGAGGCGGCGGGCGGCGAGCTGCCGTACCGGCCCTACGAGGCCAAGGAGGAGCTGGCCGAGAGCCCGGCGCCCTCCTTCAGCCAGCTCAAGGCGTCCCCCCTGCCCCCCTCCATGTACTCGGCGGTGGTGCCCATCCCCCGGCCCTCCTTCATAGAGCACCCCCCAGCCCCGGGGCCCCTCACGCAGCACCTCCACATGCACGGTTATGTAGACGGCCGGCGGCAGCTGGCCGGCGGCTCCCCGGCCTCGTCCTACCCGGGCCTGCCCTCGTACGCCACCCTGCCCCGACACTGTCCCACAGTCCCGCAGGGGCCCCCCCACCCCCAGTACAATAACTCGCAGGGCCCCGCCTCGCTGAGCCCCTCCCGCCTGGTGCCCTCCTACCCTCCCGAGTTCGACCCCCCGGACTACCCCGGCGCCGAGCCGTCCGCCGGGGGCTACTCCAACGGCTTCCGGGACGTGCGCTCCAGCCTGGACTGCCGCAGTGCGCAGCCCCCGGTCAGACACTACTCCCTGGGCAGCGCCGGCGGCCTGGCCACCCTGCCGTCCAGCCGCTGCCGGACGCCCAGCTGCACCTACTACGGACACCCCGAAACGGGCAACTACTGCTCCTACTGCTACCGGGAAGAGCTGAAGAAGAGGGAGTCGGAGCCGGCCATCCACAGGTTCTGAGGGCCGGGACCTCTGGAGCTCGCTCTGCGCATTCATTTGACGAGTGGCCTTTTGTTCAGTGAGCTGCGGCTGGGGGGTTGGAGGTGGTGGGGGGGCAGGTTTGAGAGAGAGGGCACAACCAGCTCCCTCCCTCTCCTGTTTTCTTTTCTGTTTAGCCGTGCTGCTTCCAGTCGGAGCAGAGCTCAGAGAGTACACAGGGTGGTTACTGACTGCTGGGGTCACACGGTAGACCATAGAATATACTAACTGCACTTCTGTTACATTTTTGCTGTGGCTCTTATGCAGATGTTACGTATGAGTGTGTGTGTGTGTGTGTGTGTGTGTGTGTGTGTGTGTGTGTGTGTGAGCTGCAGGCTCTCCTCCTCTATCAGAGTTTATCGCCTTGCTACTGTCTCCTCCTAGTGGAGAGAATGTATACGGCAGGCACCAAGACACAACTTTCAGCGAGGCGCCTGGAGTCAGGCGCACACATGGACACTAAGTCGGACTCACACTACTTCACTCACTCACAGCGATGCAAGCACAAGCGGCGAGGGCGGGCGCGGCGTCCCCACCCCCCCCCGCGGCCCATGGCGATGGCGACGGGCAGCTCTTTAAGGGATGTGCGGGCGTCTCAGTGGCGTCCTGTCCCTGGGCTGACCTCACTGTTACACACACGCTACACTACTGTCCTGAGATGCTCGCGTCGTACGTACCTCCGGAAGCAGAAGAACTCATCCTGGTCGAATCGTTCGTTGTTCTGTGTTTCCTCTCCTCGTCTCCGTCGGTACCGTGCAATGCTGCCCATGCAGCGGCCTGCGGCCTGCTGGGGTGCTAACACCATGCTAGCACCACCATGCTACACACGTCGTTGTCTGAACTGTATTTGGCAAATCAAACAGCGGCTAAAATTAGAAGAAAGAACAATCTAATTTCTGTCCAATTCACGCGTCTATAGATCGGATCATAAAGAATCAAAGCTCTGAGGATTAAATGCGTTGGGCCAGGCGTCGTAGAACAACACAGCAATACGTAAGATACCGTACCCAGAGTATTTCATCCATTGCTCAGACTGTTCCTCTGTCGTAGTCGGGTCTTCCTCCTCCTCCTCCTCCTCCTCCTCCTCCTCCTCCTCCTCCTCCTCCTCTATCATTAGGGATTGCTGTGGCCAGGCCAGGCATGCAATACTACACACTACAAGGACAAAAAGTCACATGCAGCGCAGCAGCTTGTGGGGAGGGCCTCACGCCTGGACTGAAGTGGTAGCGTGGTCCCATGTCAGGTGAAGCCTGAGCTAACGGTGGATGTGAAGGGACACATCCAAACGCCAAATATCACCCACCCCGTCCCCACAAACCCAGCTGAGCTCACAGTGCTGCCGCAAATTCCCAAGCTCCACCGAAGCTGGTTTCTCGATTGCGTAGGCCGTTTCGCCCCGGCAGATCCCCAGCTGCGCTCCCTCCTTTTGCACAAATTGAAGCACTTTCCTGACGTCCGTAGTTGCAAAAACTTTCTACTGTTTTCGGAGCGGCCTGACCGTCGCCCTTGGCTCACCTCTGCAGACACTGCCACCGCTGTCGACGGGATATCAGGGGCGCGGGGCGGGAGGGGTTTTCTAAGAAAATAATAATAATGATGATAAAAAAATCAATAAAAAGGATTCAGTTAGCGTAGAGCTGCAGCGTCCCGGTGCCAGCGTCACCATCTAACTCAAGTCTCCTAGTTGCCTTTTTCAGCATTTTGTCCTCATGGCATCACAGTTCTGTTTGTACGTCCTGAAACACAAACGTCAGCTGCTTGTTTGGCAGGTTGCAGTTCCTCCTCCTCCTCCTCTTCCTCCTACTACTACTACTACTGCCCCAAAGTCGTACTAGCTATTCTTAATCAGTTTAATTCTACTAAGGTAACGCCATGGGTTCTTTCTGTTAGCATATCAGCCAGTTGACACAGAATCTGTTCTGTCGAATTCTTGACTATGATTTCCAATTCAAGGCTGTTTTGAGTTGTACGAATGTCGAAATGACTACTTAAAGCTCTTATCATTTTCCCTATGATAAGCCATGGTGAGGAATTTCTTTTCAGGTAGTGTGGCTCAAGTTTTTCTACTTGTTGATTGATTGAATCTGTTCTTGATTAAAATAGGAAAAAAAAGCACAATTTAGTATGCAATTCACTGCCTTGCCCAGTTGAGGGCACTCTTGTTTTGTTTTTCTTTTTGAACTCTACACTCAACCCACAAACCAAAAAAAAATCAGCAAAATATAATGGGAATCATTTTCATTAGTGCTAATTTAACACTATGTGACTCTGCATTACATTTGTTTTTTCGTTGCAATAGCTGGTCCGAGAAGAAGCGAGACTATGGCATCTAAATAGTTTTCTCCAAAAAGACATTAAACGTTGGCTGTGTCTGTGAGTGTAGACATTGCGTCCTTGCACTTGCAGTTTAACCCAAACACGCAATGTACTCCCTTAACTGTGGCAAGGTGAGAACACGTATGTTTGCATACATCTTTCTTTCCCGCCCTCCAAAGTGACGATTAGCTTTTGAAACCTTTATATTTTTCCCCCTTTTCTCTTCAAGTGAAACTAATGCCTCAGAAACGTGTAAGGCATCCGACTTTACAGGCTGCAAGTTCTTCTTTGTATTTAAATATGAGAAAGAAAAAAAAACTGCGAGGTTGTATAAATATGTTGAGTTATTTTTGTAAAGCCCAGCATTTTTCCAGTGTTTTTAAAAAGGGTGAGAATGTATACTGTTTGAGACGAGAGCAGGTGTGGCTGGTGGGCTGCCTGGGTCTGGGCTAGAAACGGTGCCAGAAAGTGACGTTTGGGCTCTGGAGGGCCTCCCCCACCACAGCCTCCTGATGCTTGCGGCTCTGTCATTGCAAACTAAAACTCCTCGATGCTGACCTAACAAGACACCAGTTAAGAGTATATATTTATAGTGAGATTTTTTTAATAGGTTTCGTTGTGGAATGTTTAGTTGCGACATTTTAGGATGTTCTTTCTCACATGGCTAATTGTCTAGCTGTCTGGCTTTTATTTGTCCTTTTTTGGTTTTGATTATTTTTTTTCCTTTTTGATTTGTTAACATTGGTTTACTTTTCTTTTTTTTTTTTCTACAAAAACCACCAAGCCGTGCTATGCTAAAACATGAGATCACATGTTCTTGTTGACCCAGCTTGTTTCCTCCAAACCAGAAGAGAAATGGCTCAGAGTAGGTTTTGTGACACAGCTGACCCGATATATTTTTATATATATTGTACAACACTGTAATTTCTGTGTGGACAGAATATCCATCATCGATGACGTTAACATGGAAGACTTTCAAGTTGCATGTGACTGGAACTGTTGCATGTAAATGGCAATTCATTCTACCAAATTTGTGCATTATTTGAACTTGATTTCATTTGTCCTGGTATTTTGATCTGTTTTTATTTTGTATTGTTTTAATGTTTTGGTTTTCTTTTATTGAGAGGAGAGCCCTAAGGCTGTGTGACAGTGCAATCTGGATAGAAAGAACATCAGATTTTATGTTAGGTTATTATTATTATTATTATTATTATGATTTTTTTGCACCGTTTGAATAAATTCTCATTGTATTTCAAGAAATGCTGCGTTCTGCTCGTCTCGTGCTTCGTCTCCAGATGGCGAGATCCTGAAGGCGACAGCCACGGCTCTGAACACAGAACTTTCCACTCTTATCCACACATTCAGTGTCAGTTCTAAGCTTGGAGAATATGCAAATACCACCTGGGCCCAGCTGCTCAGTCATGAGGATTTTCTGCATCTCTTTGTCTTCTGTGACTGGAGATTTAAAGAATCAGCAGGATGCTTCTCGAAGGATCTTTATATAGAACAAATGTCTAATATGTAGAGACGTTAACTCACCTTAGAGACTCAGAGGGAATGGATCTTCAGTCAGAACATCCATCATGTTTTACTACCGAATTTCTACGGTGGCTCAGGACAGACAAGTGAAAGCTTGGCTGTGGAAAGAGCATGTTGCCTTATTGACACGTTCTACACAGTTTGAGGTAGGATGTAAATGAAGGGGATGCATATCACCACTACTAAACCCAAGAAAGAAAGTCCATCCATCTATCATTTTACTGACTTCATATCCTATGCTGCCTCCAGCTCCTCCTTCAAGAATGTGAAACACAATTTAAACTGAAATGAAAACAACAAACAAAATATTAGGAAACTGAGAGAGATCCGTTGCGACGGTTGACACGTTGAGACTATTGTGAGTGTGATGGAGTCAGCGTCCATCCTGTTGAAATGCCTTTAAGCAAGCTACTGAATCCCCTTAAGCTGCCGGTTTACTGTTGTCCAGCTTTCAACTCTCCGTGGGCTAAACAGAATGCCCCCATCTGTCACATACGGATCATATTCCAGTTTGTGTGGCGCTGCATGTATGAAGCAACCGTGACATGTTGCACTGGAGTACGATCAAATGTGATAGATGAACATCAGCTCAGACATGGATATTCTGCATTAGTTTCACCTTGTTGCATTATACATCGTTGAATATCTCCAGCTCAGATGATGCAAGGTCCTGTGTCTGGGACTGTTTTATGTATTAGAGAAATCGGAGACCCTTATGTAATATTGAACAGTTTCCCATGTGGTAAAAAATCCAGACCTCTCTCTATTATCGTTCACAAGGACGCAGTCTCTCCACCTTTCCGGCAGGACACTCCGTCCCTCAGGATTATAAGAACTTTCCCTGTTCTCGCTGGAAAGGAATTTATTCACAATCGACCTACTGAAAGAGAGCAATTGGTGTTTGTCCCCCCGGACAAGTTTGGATGAGAGAAGAGAGGATCCGGTCTCCACGCAGAGCTGCTAAAAGGATCAGAAAAACAGGTATTCCGAGCTGTAAACGGTGAAATAACAGGATTATTTTGTTTTGCAGGCTTAAAACACCAACAGGTCAAGAGTTGAATGGTTTTATGGATGCTGGCTGAATGACTGTGCTCCGGCTTCAATTGAAAGCCTCGGTAACAAGTTTCCTGAACACAACGCCAGGGCGCTCACTGCTAACAAAGCAAAGCTGACTCCCTCTTTTTACTGGCTGCACAACAAAAGTTGTGTCCTTAATACAGTCATGTGAGTTAACAAAAGAACCAGATGTGTGAGGGACAAGACTGCTCTTTCACGTCATTTTGCACTGCAGTTCAATTTATTAGTCATTCAGCTTCTTCTGCTTATTGACACACCTGCTATCTATCTATCTATCTATCTATCTATCTATCTATCTATCTATCTATCTATCTATCTATCTATCTATCTATCTATCTATCTATCTATCTATCTATCTATCTATCTATCTATCTATCTATCTATCTATCTATCTATCTATCTATCTATCTATCTATCTATCTATCTATGGACGCAGGCCACCAGCAGCGGCAGCACTAGGGAGGATAATATTGAAGGAAAAGTAAAAGTAGCAATAAATCATAATCCACACAAGAGCGATTTAACTCAAAATTACAAGGCAGCCCAACTGCAGCAGCTTCACCCTTGTATTTAGTTGTATTTCAGTATAATTGCTGTACCCCCACCCCCCCACCTCCCCCCTTCAGCTCAGTGGAGTGGTGGTGTGTTTGAGGGGCTGAATAAAAAGTAGGAAAAACCAAAGATCTCAGCAGGTTGCGGCATACTTGGGCTGTTCTCGAGTATGCTGCTCTACGTAAAATAACAGAAATAGAGCCAAAAGAGTACCCACAGAAATCACACACACACAGGGAGAACATGCTGACTCTACATAGAAATGGCCATGAGCAGTACACCAACCCACAACCATCTTGCTGTGAGGCAACAGCACATACCACTGAACTGTCGAATTAAGGATACGGTTGCCACTGACTATTTGTAAATACTGTTGTGATACATAATTACCCTGACTTTCCTCCAACTACAAACTCTGGTAGAGAGACTTGAAGTTTACCAGCCGTCCAGCCATCCTTTCAAACCCTATAGACAGCAGACCTATGTAACACAAAACCCCTTACATGTCCTGATGTAAGTGCAAAGGTTCATGAGTTTTCTTTCATCTGGCCCTCAAAAATGGGATGAAAAATAAGAGAAAAAAAAGGAAGAAAATTAGAAAATGTATTCAGTCTCAATAGTACCTTTAACAAGCTGCTCTGTCCCTTTAAGAAAGCGCTCTGTGCAAGGTGCACGCTACACAATTTTCCATAGTCCAGTCCTGGACTATTGTGGTGTGAAAGCACTCAGGGTGCTCTTGAGCCAGTTGTTCTGAACCATGCTGAAGCACAAATGCCCCCCTTTACCCCGCTGGACCGCACTCACATCACCTCAGAGTCAGCTGTAAGGAGGCAACACATACCTCATCACATCTATATATATGTGGTTTATCCAGTCTGATAATCGACCAAATTTCTACCAAACACTCCACCTCTTCCTCTGACCAACCACTGCCATTGTTGCCGTTGTCAACGTGGTTACTTGGTACGCGACCTTGTGTACATGCATCAGCCAGTGTGCCGTGCTGAGGGATGTGTGTTCCAACTACCAAGCCATAGAATCCGGACTTTAGGGGGTCAAGCGTGCTTTCCGAGTGTGAGTACGCTGTATGAAGCTGCTCTGTCTCTTTAAAACGCTGCTCCGTCTCTTTAAGAAGCTACACTGTCGCTTTAAGAAGTTGTACTGTCTCTTTAAGAAGCTGCTGCTCCGCTGTGTGTGTGTGTGCGTGAGTGTGTGATGTGTGTATAAGTGTGTATAACAGTGTGTGAGTGTGTGTGACTGTGTCGGGCTGCCCCTCAGCAACAGAGCTCCTCTATCCGCTCCTGACGGACTCTCAGCCGGGTAACTCCAGAGCAGGCAGCGGGGGAGAGCCTCCTCCGGCTGCGGGGCTGTGTGTGCGTGTTGTCGGATGTTGTTGGTGAACAGAGCGATGAGAGGACCGGGAACAGTCTGGTTCTCCTGGCCGGTCCCAGCAGCCCGGGAGACGGGCTGACTGCCTCCGAGCTCCCGTTGTTAGCCTCCGTTAGCTCCGGAGGACTCCCTCATCTCATCCTCAACATCAGTTTTAACATTTTGTATTGTTATTAGGGATAGTATTGTTGAGTTTAACCATGTTGACAGGCTCCAAAACCACGTTCAAAGTGAGGCAGATGCTGCCTGACATCAAGGTAAGAGACCTGCTCTTTGTAAATAACGACATGATTTACTCTGTTTTCACCTTGTTTCACTCAGTTTTATTCTCTTCAGTCACTGTGAACTGCTTTAAAGCCTCAGCTTTGGCTTCAATGTTCACCCTGCTTTGAGCAGTGTTGTTGATGTCCTCACTCCTGTCTAAGCCTCTCAGCTCTTGTGGATGGTTTTTAGTATTGGTTGATCTTAGATTCCGGAGGAAAAGATGGAAAATCCCATTAAGATATCCAGTTTGCTCTCATAGAGGACTCAAGAAACCAGGCACTATCAGTTGAGAAGCTGAGAGCACAGATTTCATTTCCACCCACTTTTTTTTATGCCTTTTCACCCTGTTTTCACAATGTTTTTGTGAACTGAGCTGTAACGTCAGCATGCAGCTTTGAGTTGAATGTAAACCTTGCTGTAGGAGGTGTTGATGTCCTCCTCTTCCCATGCAGCAGATTCAACCTTTAGTGAAGGGATATAGTGAAGATTATCTTTGTTCTTTTGTTGTTTGATCCTAAAATATTGGAGAAAAATATGGAAAATGTTGATCTGTGTCTCACAAAAGCCTCAGTTTGAGGTCACAAAGGACTCAACAAACAAGAAAATATCACATAAACATCAGAGAATTCTGGTATCAGTACCATCTTAGAGATGTTATTCGACTGCTTTACTCATGGATTATTAGCCGATCTATTCTTTTCAGCTCCACCTTTGTGAGTGGAAATGCTGTACCCAGCCCAGTTTTTCCTTTTTACTTCCTTCTGCACTCTACTTTGATCTCTGGAGCCAAAGCTTCTGTGTGAAGATTGTAATTTAGATGAAATTGGGCAAGTTCAGCCAGATTTCTCCTCTCTGTGCTATTTTACAGTAAGCCATCAGCCCGTGTTTGTTTGATTTAACACCCGAGGGGCCCGGGAAGCAGGAAACCCCGGCCATCGTTTACTGAGCAGGGCTGCAAATGAGCATTCAGGTGATTTGCAACCTGGCTGGATTAGAAACCTGCAGCGTCTGGCTCAGAAATCCCAGTGGATGTGGATGTGGACGGTGTCACGTTTTTTTGGGAGGGGGGGCAGGGAGACGCTTCGCGTCCTCGCATGCATGTCTTATTAAAGAGCAAGGCAGGCGGTGGTGAATCTTAATCACCTCACAGCTAGGGCAGCTGGGTTCGTGCCTCATACGGGCTCAGATTGTACACGGAGATAAATGGGGCAGACAGTCGGTCAGGCCTCTTCTCCAGAGAAATGTGAACTGAATAAAAAAAGCAAAAAACACTGGCAGCCTCTGGCCTCAGCTGCAGCCGGCCCAGCACGCTGTGCCGCTGTGATTTATGTTAAGCTGAAGATAAAAATCACGTTCCAGGTGATCAGTGGAGGGTTTATCTGTCTGAGCACCTGAGAGGATCCAGGATAGAGGGACCTGTGAGTTTGATAGACAGCACAAAGCAGTGTGTGTGTGTACATAAGAGGGCGAGTTGTTCGCTCCTCTGGGAACCAGGCTCTTGGCACCGTCTTTGTGTTGCCTCGGCTTTTTTGTCTCTGCCTGGTTATTTTCAGCAGCCGCAGGGGGAAACAGTAACAGATGCCTCTCCACTCTGCCCTCAGGCGAGGCCTGCATGTGGAGTGGGGGTGGAGGGGGGGTTGAAGTCCGCTGCACAACATCTGGCTGTCGCCATGGAGACGGTGGCTGGGAGGTAACGGGGTGTTTCTGAATGCAATTACCTCTGAACAAGACCTACAGGAGGCATCACAACCCCCCCACCCCCTCCAGCACCACTGGACTCCCATACATCCCATAGCATGAGAGTGTGGCTGCGCCTGAGATATGCTAATGTGCAGTGGAACTGTAGGCTGTGTAGATTGTGTGCGCAAGCGGGCCACCCACACATTCTTGTGGGTTCGCTGTTCCACGAGCATGTGTCAGGACTGCGTTAGGAAAGCGTTCTGGGCTGAATCTGGACCAGATGGCTCTCCAGTCTGCGGGCTCTGATGATCCTCCTCCTCTGTAATTAAGGTGTGATACCCGAGCCGTTTTAAAAGGGCAGTCGCTGTGATATGGCTGCGACTGGTTATTATGTTGATTAGCAATTCATGTGCTCACTTTATTGATTCAGGGATGATTGGAGGAAAATCTGAGTTACTAAAGCTTCTTGTAACACTCTGTTTGTATGACCAGTGGTCTAACGTGTCAAATCCTCCCAAAAATCCTCTGATTCCAATGCAGATTCCAATAATAGGAATGTTTTCGACTCTAAAGTTATCATTCGGGTTAGTATGTTTGTATTATAGGCAGAAATAATCAAACAGAAGATGTTATAAATGCATTCTTGCTTCACTTGTTGGTCAGAGGTAAACATAAAGATCTTACAAAGAAAACCTTTTGTCTGCAAAATTAACTTTATTTGAGAAAAATGAAAGAAAACTGTCAAACCAGTTTGGTTATTATAATAATCATAGCACCTTAATCTTTAAATAAAGTTAAAACCTGAAGAGGTACAAACATTTTGTTAATCCTAACTATGAAAAACTCTTCAGACACGTCTCTGTCAAATAGTCAGAAAATAAAGTACAAAACTGAAGGGAAACAAGCTCAGTGATTCTATGTCACACACAATTAGGAAGAAAATCAGCACGCTGATACCGGATTGAATTGGTGCCATCTGAACTTGGCGTTGTGCATGAATTCGAGGAAAAGTGCAGACCGAACATGCTGCAGAAGGATGCCCAGGCCCACATCTTGACAGGATGGCCGGCTTATTCGGGCTTATTTTGGCTGGGCCGATCCCCTGGAGTTCACTCTATCAGCATCCCCCAGCCCGCTTTGAAGCAGTCAGCATGAAAGGCACACAGGCACAAAGATCCACAGAAGCAGAAATGCCAGAGGAGGGATCATCTGAGCTCTATTCAGAGCGGCTGAAGATGTGAGGCCGATAGGAGAGTGGGCCAAAGCGGCAAAGTCTCCCACACCCGCTCCCCCAGGATCCAAGGCATCGCACAAGCTGCCACAGCTCAACCAGAGCAGAACAAAGAGCCCCTCCCTCCCCGGGAGCAGATTTATGGTCCTGTTGGAGGGTGCATCGATCTGCCGTTGGCCGATAATTAACCAGTGCTGCTACTACTCACTCGTGAGCGGCTCCAGCCCGGAGAGGCTCGGTGGTTGGGTTTGATGATCTCTGGTGGGGTCTGAGCTGTCAGCCCAGAGATCGCTGTCGACGTTGCGTTTCCTACAGGAAGGTGATTATGAGCCACAATGAGCATCTGATGTCCTCCATTAGACCCTCATTCAAGCCTTCCAGCCGTTCCCGCTGAAGCTTCAGATCTGTCATTTTCTGCAGTTCTTCCTTCATTTTCCTGACCCCAGAAGTCTGACTGTAAAGATGCACGTTCTAAAGCTCTTACTCACCTGTGAAATTATGACTGATTTATAGTCTGTGCATGAGCAATCCTAAGCCACCTCCTCATTAACAGAGAAGATAGAAACAGAGAGGGGAGGGATGTTTTTATGGCACATTTTACTTCTTTCCTCTCATTTTCTATGTGTTTTCCATGACTGGGAGATTGGTCACTAATTTTCCAGGTTTTCCAGGACACATGAGAACCTTGACCAGTCAGTTTGCTCAGCTATTATGTAGTGTCCCAGAGTGGGCCTGTAGAGAGGCATCTCAAGTGTCCTTCAGAGACCTCCCATGCATCTTCTCTCCTGTCTGGGGTCTGCTAGACTTTTTCTCCAGGTCTCAGGTCCATCACAGGACACACACATGAGTTAAGAGTGTCCAGTCGACCTAAACAGGCCTGTGTGGACTGTGGACTCATAGACTCACAGGGAGAACATGTAAGCTCCACACAGAAATTTCCCAGACTGGGACACCAACCGTGGAGCCCGCTCACCACTGATCTACCATGCTGTGTGAGTCACATGTTGTGTTTCAGGCACAGCATCGCCATCCAGTAGCAGAGCAACCATCCCCGGCCCTGATCTGTCAGTTCCTCTGCTGATCGGCCCTGTAGTGACGGATGGAGACTCACGGTTGAGTCCTCTCCTGACGTTTCATCATCCTGCAGATGATCTGATATCATCTGCTTCCCCATGACCTCTGTCGTCCTGGTCTGACACTGAGACAGGAGCTCAGATGTTGTATGAAACAGAAGTTACAGATTACTCGAGATTGCACTTCTGCTTTTATCTGCTCGTGAAGAGGACGTGACCCGTGGTGAAAAAAAACCTTGTTGCTTAGAATAAAATTACATAACACGGTTGTTATGATGGGATGATAATATAACAGTTCATGACTCAACAGGATACAGAACAGGTGGGACATCACAGGCTTTGTTACAGCTCCAGAGCATTTAACTACTCATCTTGAGCCATTATCACATCAGCATTTGCATCTGCTAAACTAATGACATTCCCATGGTGCTCCGCCGTGCTTTGTGTCCCCCGCTGTTAAGCAAATGTAACCCAGCGTCCGTGCTTGTGCGGCGCTTCATTCGCTCCCGGGTGACCTTTAGATCCTCCCGCCCGGGCACAACAATGCTGCCTGCAGCATCTGTTCGTTCTTTGTCAGCTCCGGGTGCTTCAGCAGGAAGAGGAAGGGAAGATGCAAATGCGTGAGGAGAGAATGGACTGCAGATCGCTGGACTGACAGAGACGCAGGTTGTCTGTTGTGAGCGTGTCCGGGTGATGAGTGGGGAGGGATGTGGTGATGAACGGCGACCCGGGGAGAACACCCCTAATCGCTTCAAGGCTTCTGCAAAAAGAAGTGGGTTAAAGAGCTGCATGCTCAGTGTAGTGTGATGCAGGAACATTTCACGTGAAATATTAATCATCTGAAATCCCAATTCATGAAATATTGATTCATTATTTTACTCCCTGCGTCAGAATCCGTTTCCACGTCTGAAGCCACTTCTCTTTTCCGTTGCATGGCGAGGAGGAACGGCTGTTGCATCATAAAGTCAGCGCGTGTTTCCATCAGCTCCAGAAATAGATAACTGGTGATGGAAACCCCTACATTTCATAAAACCTTTCAAATATGGAAAAATGCGTAGTTACATGGTTCCCATGAGAAGGTTTGTTGGTGTAGAAGTTGATCACTAAAGTGAAGAGGAAACACGTTTTGCATTGACAGATCAAGTGACATGTCAGGCCTCACATGAGCAGTCCTCTTCAGATAAGATAGGACAGAGGAGGGGACTGAACTCTTTCTAAAGCTGATTAAAATACGGAATAAAACAACGTTTTGGATGTCTAAAATTATGGGATGTCACAGCAATAGACTTAACATAGAATTAAGGCTCATGCACAAAACACCCTTTAATGGGAACATCTACAAGTAGCAGTTTTATTTTGTTGATATTTGAGAAGTATTACTGTTATTTTGCATGTAAAACTGTAATGGATTCTCTCATGTTTGAGGCAGGTTTTGGTCCTTTCAGCTTTCAGTGCATTGATGTATTTGGAGTCAGGTGTTCTCTTTCCGTCATGCCACCTGCACTAAATCAATATGAGCATTCTTCTAAAAGAGAATTAAAGGATGCTGGATGCCGGATCACAGTTCTCAGTTTGTTTTATTTCTTCAGACAAGGAAAAAAATGGTGTTATTCTGAACGGAACAAGAGGAAGTGCTTCAAAGGGAGCCCTGTTTAGCCAGACTACCTCATGTCCTTGTTTTTCTACCAAGCGAGCCCACAATGCCATATGACTGTCCCTATTCATGTGAGGGGGGGGTAAAACCGCATCACAAATGAATGGGCTGTGACCCTGTTTAGTACAGTGGGTAAAAGCCACCATGTATTTTATAAGCCCCAAACAGACCATATCTCAGAGGGATTAGCCTTCAAAAGAGAGCCACAATTATCCATCTGAGCTGCACACACTGGAAAGCGCCTCAGTGTGTTTTGGGACTTTATAATTCTGCTCTCTTAAATGCAGTTCAGCTTGTTGTTCTGTGACTAAGTAGCTGGGAAAGTCACGATGAGACTAAGTTTCGGGAATGAGCATTCCGAGCTGAGGATGCAGAGAGAGAGGGAGAGTTTGCTCTCCATGTTGTGAGCGTGGCCTGATGTGTAGGGGAGAGAGCAGTATGTTCCAGAGCCGGGAACAAGCTGCAGGCTTACTGCAGGAGAGTCTGGCCGCGGCCAGCCAGGGGAAGCCATGAGCAATGGAAACTGCAATAAGGCTTGGCCGCCGTCCCCGAGGAAGAAGGGAGGGAGCTGAGGAGGGCAGAAGTGGGGCAGGGAGGCGGCACGAGGAGCAGAGGGAGGCGGCACGGGGAGCAGAGGGAGGCAGTGAGAGTGAGGGAGCGGGGATGCTGAAGCCGCACAGTGGGAGAAAAAGCCAAACGTCAGCTGTAGGTGTAGCCCTGGGAAGGTGGTTTTCGGGTCCTAGAGGCTCGGCCCGCCCTTCGGCTATGTTAGACGTTATCTCATCCCGTTTTCTTCAGCTCCGTCTGCATTAGCTGTGAGGTCCAGAAGCCAAGGACAAACCTCTGTATTTCTCACATAAAAGGATTCGTTGTTGGTCTCTCTGTCACATTTACTGCCTGCACGTTAAAAGATCTGCTTGTTAAACTGCGGGAGCTCTGCTCATATATCCCCCTCAAAGATATTGCACGTATTACAGTCTACGTCTCCAGCGCCAGGAGAGCTTCACCTCGTGCATTACAATGATATGTAGCGTGCTCACTTCCCTCTCCGGGCCCTGAGGCCCAGCTCTGCAGCGTTCAGATCCAAGACGCTCCACTCATGAAATGGAAAAAAAAACATAAACAAGATCCGAATCGCCTGTGATGTTCTTAAATGGGGATCAGGAATTCAGCTGCGGCTTTTCTGTGGGTGTCGATGGAGAGGCTGAGGGATCGTAGAAGACGTTTTAAAGCCAGATGGTTGAGCAAGGGAGGAACAATGCTCTGGCAAGCAGAAAGTGCAGGCTCGTAAAGCTGGAGTGCCGTGCCTTATCATCAGAAAGGCTGTTTGTTTCTCCTGTGCTTTTTGTCAACGTGCAGCTTTCGCCTTTGGTTGTAAAATCCTTGGAAGTATAAAAGTGTCTTCAGCGTCTCCTCGATACTTTGGTCTGATTCCTGTAGCTCTGGCACAGATGTTGAAGCTGGCAGCCGTGAAGCATTTCATAGTGAGGGTTTTGTATGGGGGTAAAGTTCAGCACATGTGCTGCTGATTATTGTTTGCATCACTCGGACTGATTCAAACCCTCACTTGTGTTCCTTACTTTGATGGTCAGACTCAGTTTAATTGATCAGAACATTATTATTTTTGATAGACTTTTAACAACTTAAACGATTTACAACCCGTGTTTTGGAAAGATTTGCTTCTCTTGAAGGTCTTCAGATTGAAAGCGGTGAGCAGCCAGTGGTGACGATGCTGTGCCAGGGCCTCATTCAGATACCATCAGTAGCAAACGCTTGAATATATGGGCTTTTTGTTGGGGAATTACAGCCAGACGCTCTCTTCACAGAAATAACAAGCAGCTATGAATAAGTGTGATTTTACTACCTCCACCAGGAGCAAAGGTCCTCTTTGTTAGACGCTCTCTGTTTTTTCTATTTTATGGCGGGCACCGGGCTCAGAGTGTCAGGTTTTCATGGGCCGGGCTGCTAGCGCAGAACTCACCGCACTGCAGAGCTGTTAGCACAACACTGGCCACTGAGTAGCTTCATTGTTTCCCCTCACACGTCCTTGCTGACTCAAAGAAATACCAGCGTGTAGTGATAAAGCTGCTGCCCTGGATGAAACCAGAGTTGACCCAACTCAGACCCAACCCTACAGACCCAGCTCAGCCCGAACGACCCCGAGAGAGACGCTTTGAGGCTCCGCAGCGTTCAGGGTTCTTGGGCCGCCTCTCCGCTCTATTCCTGTGCCGCTGTAAAGCTTGTTGGCCACCTGTACAATCATAGCGTCCTCTCGCATGGCAGGCCTTGGCCTATTGTGGGATCTCAAGCCAATAAATGTAAATGGTCTCCACCAAAGACGGGGGTTAGAGGGGGCTGGGGTGCGTTAGTAGCAAAGTTAAGTGGAAGCATATGTGCCAGTGAGCTGGCCGTGTGATTCTAGAAACCTCGGTGGGGTTGGACTGTGCTTGCAGGAGCGGGCCGAGCAGCCCGGCCTTCCTCACTGTGATAGAGAAAGCAGCAGCAGCAGGGACAAACAGCAACATGGAAACTAAGAATCATGGAGCATTGTGTGGTTTGGCTTTGTTTCTTTGTCTTTGAAAATGAGTCCATCGAGAGGAGCCAGATGAGAGAGGCAGGCAGAGCCAAGGTGAAAATAAACCCGAGGAGGAGAGACGTGATTGAAGCCTCCTTCTATTTGTTTAGCGTGTTCTGTTTAGTCTGTCTCTTGACCTAAACATTTTAATGAGGCTTCGGTCAAAAATAGAAAAACGCCGCTCCACTTGAAGTACTAACAAGAGCATTTGCTATACTTGTGAAGCGTAGAGCACTAAATTTAGCTGTTGAGTTTTGACAGTTTCAGTTTTAGTGTTGTGTCAGTCAGAGGAAACGTCAGGCAGAGCTTTGTGAAGACTGCAAAGCGCTTCCTGTTAGTTTACCTTAGAGATGCACCATAACTTCATTATTTTCCCCTCTGATGAAATGAGCAGCACCTTCCTGCTTCTCATACCTGGTTCCAATAACTCATAACCTTTGGTAGTAGTTTGTATACACACCTGAAGCAGAGATGTACTGAGTGAAGATTACAATGTACCTTTACAGCTCTGCCTCTGACTTATCAAAATAATGCCACAAACTAGAACAGTTATGAGTCAAAACAAGTTCTACTCAGTTGCATTCATCAATGAGAATAAACACTGTTGGCTAGATATTGGTTAAAGGCAGAAACCTGACTCAGCGGTGCGACATCTTTTTTCCAATATCGGGCCGATCTGTTGAGGATGGCAGGGGTCAAAAGAGCCACTTTGGAGCCCGTTTCCGTATTTTTCAGGTTTCAGGTTATTTGTGCTCTTATTGTTTTTGATGCAATCGTATTCTTCCCCATCCATTGACTGATGGGGAAGGAGCTCCCTGAAAATGTCACATTCTGTCTCTAAACACCACCTGTCTGTCTGTCTGTGTGTCTGTCTGCCTGTGTGTTTGTGTGTCTGTGTGTCTTTGTGTCTGTGTGTCTGTCTGTCTGTCTGCCTGTCTGCCTGTCTGTCTGTCTGTCTGTCTGTCTGTCTGCCTGTCTGTCTGTCTGTCTGTCTGTCTGTGTGTCTGCCTGTCTGTCTGTCTGTCTGTCTGTCTGTCTGTCTGTCTGCCTGTCTGCCTGCCTGTCTGTCTTCCAGGAGAGGATGCTGAGTCAGAGCGGGGTGAATGCGAGGAGTCGAGATGTGTTCGGGCTGCGCTGCCTCCCAGGTAAGACTCCTCTCACCTGCCGACCTTCAGGGGCTGCCATGAGCTTCACTAGTGTATGTCAGCTCAGAGCTTTAACGCCTTTATATGCAAACTCTGATCCTCAGATCCTAGAGACTATTACGAGACCATAATAAAAATATAATCCCTTTGATTAAATTACCACAACTCACATGTAAAGGTGCTATAAAGCTCTGAGTTGAGCTATACCCTGGTAAGGCTGTGTGTGCTTATCTAACACACGTGTCACATATATACAGTAAATGTGTAAGGCGACATCAGCTCATCCTGTATTAAAAGCCTGGGACAGTTTTTAAGGAGGATTTGAACATCTCAGCGCTAAATCGCAGCGTTTCATCCCTCTATGTGTCTGGAAATGTCCGTATTGCACTCATAGCCACACCTGGACCAGGAATGTCACAGCAGGTGTTTGGAGATAGGAAAACATCTGCTGCTTCCTCGCCCTCATCCTCCTCCACCTGACAGCAGAGATGAAAACTAGAAGTCTTGTGAGGTTATTGCTGAAATAAATGTGCTCAGATGTTCACAAAGTGAAGTTAAAATCAGTGCAGAGTGTCAGGTTTCATACTACTCATAAACGTCATGCTTGGACATGGACATGCTGAGGTTACTCATTAAACTTTCAGACATTATTATTCAGTGACCTTATAGCCCTACAGATTGTGACGTTCTATTCCTCCCACCTCTGAGCTGACGACGCGGTGGCTCACAGTCGGAGTCAGAGCCGCCGGCTCAGCTTGTAACACGTCTGTGCCTCCAGCCTCGCCTTCATTGCCATCATAAAGTTCAGCCTTGTTCTGTTATGTGATGTTGGCACAGCAACAGCTTATTCTGGGAAGTAGAAAAGTGTGACATTTACAAATCTCTGGATTTCTTCTTCTTTTTTTTTTATCTCCGTCTCCTGGTTCGTGAAGCTTGGCGTCTTCTCTCGCATCTCTGACAATACTTTGACTGTCCTCGTTGCCTAGTAGCAACCAGCAAAGTCCGAGCACGCAGGACTCTGCAGAGCTCACCTCCTCATTGACTATTTATACACACACACACACACACACACACACACACTAATTACACTCAAGCAAGTCACAGGTAAAGAAACCTGCACGTTAGAGCAGTTATATAACGTCAAAACACATGAGTAGAATATCAGGACAAACACACAGGGGGATGTAAGTGTGTGGTTTTGTGTGTGTGTGTGTGTGTGTGTGTGTGTTTGCACTCTCCTTATAAATACACACACTTCCTTCCTCATGTTCATTCATTTCAGCAGTCTAATTTCTTTTCCAGCTGCGTGTTTTCATCAAATACTTTCCAGTCTCCGCTGCTCCTTCGCAACAAGCACAGATATCCTATTATTAGCTGTTAGCGCTAAACTGTGAAATGTCTTTACCCTCTGCATATTTTCCTCCGCTTGCTTTTAACTTCACCTCCGTCTAGAAAAAAAACCCATCACATGCTTCCTTTTTCTCCGTTTCTCTGCTTCTTTGTCTCCACCTCCATTCCAGGTAGATTGAAAACATGCAACCCTGCCTTACATTAAACCAGAGAAGACCACAGACGTGTTAGCTCGTCTGTGAGCTGACAGATGTGCTATCAGCCGGCTGTGGCCGAGCCGCTTCGTTTCATTTCATTTTAAGGCCACTTTTAAAACAGACTCGGCCGTGGAGGGGACAGAGGGAGAAATGTATCCGCCTCGCGCACTCTGCGGAGTAAGTGTTGAGACAATTTGTGAGAACAAGTTCACTTTCAGACACAAAGGAGTCGCGAGTCGGTGTGAGAGGGCTCACGTTGCACCTGTGGCCTCTCTCGTTCTCGCTTTCTCTGTCTGTCTGTCACACACACACACATGCACACACACACACACACACACACATTGCAAAAAGGATGTGTCACTTGTCACCGAAAACAACAGCATCTGAAGCTGTAATGCCAGTATCCACTCCAGGAGGGTTAGCTTCTGCAGCGTCAGGCTCCAGGCGAGATGTTCATGAGCGAGCATATGAATCACAGAATCAGAAACAGGTGAGCAGAAGTCGCCCCCCCCCACCCCCATCGCCCGGCTCCCATGTGAAACGGGCAGTGCCCAGTGTCCGCGGCGTTCTCATGTGACAGCGGGACACAGGACCGCAGAAACCGAGCCGGCCTGCGGGAGGGCGAGCGGTCAGGACAGCTGCGGCAGCCATAGGTAGATCATGTACCTTTTCAATGCTGCGAGTGGGGAGGGGGGGGGGCTGCATACTGTCCCCTTCACACACAAAGCCAAGAGGCCTGGACCCCCTTCAGAGCAACTTGGCCATCTTTTTTTCCCTCCGCAGTCTTATGTTACTGTGGGATTAAAAGGCTGTCAATCAGCTTTATACCGTATTGATTGATGGACAAGAGGCCGGAGCATCAATATTTGTGTTCTTGGGTTTCAAGCTTGATATTGGAAGAGGGGTTAGATTCTCCCTGCGTGACTTTGATGAATGGGCCATTAAGACAGATCATGGGTTAGGTTTTTGGATGAGGTGCGGAGGATTTTGAATGCCAAATAAATTAGGGATGCACAATAACTGTTTAACCTTAAGTTAAAGAAAGAAAAAGTTAAAGAAAGATGAAAAAGTGAGTATTTAACATAACAGCTCTGCCTCTGACTAATCCAATAATGTGTTACTTCATCAGCTGCATCAGTCAATAAAAAAGTGTTTTATAGATGCTTCATCAATAGGCAGACCAACTCAAGCTACTTTTTCCTAACGTTAGCATTAGCATTAGCATTAGCTGCAGCAGCTTTAGTGTATTCTTTCCGTAGGCCGTAGTTTCGATGGTGAAACCTTTTAGAGGTTAGATGTGATGAAATCACTTTTACTGTTTTCACACACTCTTGGTAAGGCAGCTGAACATCTATTGCACACTGTATTTATGGTTTCTTCTAGAAACAGTTAAACGGACTGTGCAAATGTTCTACTAATGAGAAATATCAATGCAATGTTGCATTTATTTAGTGATGAATTAGTGATGTAACCTTTGTCCAATATCGCATTGATAATGTTCGATGCATCCCCATCTCACTTTTATTGCTTCTTGCTCTTGCACCGAGCTGCCTATTCCAGAGAGGCTGAGTGGAGTGCCTGTGTGATTTGTGAAGCTGCGAGGCTCGTTTTGAACGTGCGCTCACAGTTAGTGGGTGTTGCGTGACATCAAGGTCGCTAGTTTCACAGAAGCTTTTTGTGCTGCGTTGTATGACTATGGGTACAAGCACAAGGACTTCTCTCTCTCTTCACCAGACAGAAAATGTCCGTTTGATATCGGCGCGACTGTGTTCCGAGCTGTAACCCAGCATTTCATGCTCCTGGCCTTCATCTGTCGGCCCAGTGAGATGGGGATAGCACTGACCTTTCTTTGTGCGTGCAAACTAGCTAGAATGAGGAGCAAATGTGGCAAAAAAAAAGAAAAGCACAGAGAAAGGAGAACAGGAGTGGAGATCATGTGGCCCAGCTGTATTTTCTCAGGCTGATCCTGAAGGTCGCTCACTCCTCGTATTCACGTCAGCGACCACAACATCAACAGAAACAGCTGCGGCGTTAAAGCGGCGGAAATTCATAATGAAATGTGACGTGGATGAAGAAAAAGCTGCGTTAATTCCTGACCACATACAGCAACCTTAACGCCAGCCTTTAGCTCCCACACGCTCTCACTCGACGTTTAGAGACTGTCTCCCTGTTTGAGCCGGACTGCATTTCCTCTGCCCTGGAGCTGTAGACCTGGCTATTCAAATACAGATAATAGAAGGCTGTGTTCACCCTGAGGGCAGAAAAAAAACAAAACTAGAAATCGCTGCCACCGACTCCAAAGAATGTGCACAGAACAAACAGGGTGACGTGAAATCAAACAGTGGTGGTTTTCAGTGAGTTTTCTCTACTGTGAGAGACGTTCAGCCCTTCCTCACTGAGTTACTGTTGTGATGTGCCACCCACACACACACACACACACACACACACACACACACGCTTGTGTAATAATCCACTTTAGCTGTTTGTTAGTGAGTTAGTTACAGCTCCGGTGCTGCAGAGTGCGTGGAGCGCTCCGGGAGCGACATAAAACATTTTATTTGATTAAAGGACAAGTGTCTCGTAAACGCCTCAGTCACTCCGGGCTGCAGCACCTGGAGGCACAGACGCCGCCTTAAATCTCCCTCCAACAGCGGCAGAGCGGGCCGTGCAGCGCTCTCTGTCCTCCTCTTCCCTTTCCTCTCTCGGCTTTCACATGTCCAGGCTGCAGGAATGCTCTGTCGCACCCTGGGGAGGCATTAGAAGAGACATGTGGAAGAGCCACAGACTGTCCTCCTGGAAGATAAGCTGTGGACAAGGCTTCTCTTGTGCCCGCGGTCTGTGCAGCTTGGGTTTAATTGTTGCGTCCGGGAGTTTTTCGGGCCTGAGGGGTGTGAAAGACATCATTCCGAGGCTCGGGGTGCAGTCAGGGAACGATGGCGTTTTTCTCTCACAGCATAAACAAGTGTGTAAAAATAAAAATTTCCTGTTTGTGCTTTGCTGTGCTCGCACACATCCATCAGCGTTCTGTCATTCCTCCCAGCACAGCCAGCTTGTCAGTGTCAGCTTTAAAAGGCCACCTCTGGTTCCTTCCACATGTGCAGCAGCAGAGGAATTTTGTTTTTCTTTGCGCTGGTTTTTTCCTTTTTTTTCTTCTTCTTTTACAGCAGTCTGTCTTCATCCTTTTTCACGCTCTTTTGAGCGAATGTGAAAACACTAGGGCCTTGCCATGTTGTCCGACCCAAAGCTGGCCTTGTCGTGGACAGAGAGGAACCGTTCTCTCTCCACATCTGCCCGGTCCAGACTCCGTTGCCATGGAAACTCACAGTCTAGCTGGCAAACGCTTCCTGCGGGAGACGTTATAAATGTGCTGTCTCACCGCCATGTGAGTGTTTGTATTTTGGTGAAACTGCCCCACCCCCCATCCACCCCCCACCCCCACCCCACCCCACCCTCTTCCCCTTTTTGAGCATTTGTGCACATCTGTGTTTGTGTGAAAGAGATTGTTCTGGGTGAAAAGGTTTGTTTTCGGAAGCTTTGTCCTGGAATTTCAGATACTTCTTCCACCTTCCTCTCCCCACACACACACACACACACACACACACACACACGCACACACACACACACACACACACACACACACACACACACACACACACACACACACACACGCGCGCACACACACACACGCAAGCATGAGGACTCATCACTGGTTCCCAGCAGGATCCGCAGATGAACAGTGGAGGCCTGCAGGCTCGCAGTGCTTTTTATTTTTATCCTGAGTCAGAGTTCTGAGTGTTTCTCTCTTCTCAAGTAGCCCACACACAGCGCTACAGAGAGTTTTCCTCTGAATGAACACAACAGTCGCTGGGCTGTCATCGTTCCACTCTGGCACTCTGAATTTTATTCATTTTTAAGTTGTAATTTGTTTATTTTAGTGAATCTTTTGACAAATGTCAAAGAGAAGTCTTTGACGGATCTACTATGGAGAAAGCAGGTGTGTTTGTGTTTCTTCAGTATTTGAAGCTGTGCGTATGGCAGTAGACGGCTCCAGTAAAAGCTGCGTCATGAAAACATTTCAGCCATTTCCTTGTGCGGCTGCCATCTTTGGACTTGTGTAACTTTCGCTTCATCCTACTTGTGAGTCATTGCTCAGGGGGCAGTCGGATTGAGTGGTTTGGACTCGGCTGTCAGCTCAGATTAGACTCTGTTTATGCTGGTCTTTGTTAGAGGGACAGTACTGCATTGTGTGAATCTTTTTTTTTGCCTTTCACACTTCAAATAAGTCTTCATCTGACAACCTGTAATTAAGCTGACCACTAAATAGTGTCAGGAGTTTTATCCAGCTGGGTAGAGTGGTAATACAGTAGCCACAGCTGAGCTGTAAGACAAAGCTATCAGTTTACTGAGCCGTCTACGGCCCACAACTGTAGGTAAAGACTGAAGGATCCGCTGCATCTCTGCTCCGTGTCTGGGCTCAGACCTCCAGGAGGGGCTCAAAGTAGACCTGCTGCTCCTCCACATCTGGGAGGAGACCAGCCAGAACCAGGACTCACTGTGGAGATTTCATCTCTAAGCTGGTCTTGGTGAGAGAGCTGGTGGAAGAATGAAAGAAGAAGAAGAATCTGTATTTTCCCTTCCGATAAGACCAAGGATTCTGGAAAAATCTATCATAAACTCTCACTTATTTAATGTGGTCGTCTGTAAGTTCAGTCAGAACAGAGTCTCTCTCACTCTCTGCTGTGAGATGGTGTTGTTTTCCTGCTGCTCCTCCTCCTTTGTGGCCTGAGGATGTGCAACAATATGCAACAACTGCTTTGTGTGTTGTTAAAATCGCATGTGTGTTTGTGTGTGTGTGTGTGTGTGTGTGTGTGTGTGTGTGTGTGTGTGTGTGTGTGTGTGTGTGTGTTAACAAAGGTGATTGTCATTCTTGCTCCCTGCAGCCTCCTCTCAGTGAACTTCCTTGATACTGTTTCTCTACACTTCCTGTTATGTATCCTCACCAGAGGCCCCCTCCACTCTGTCTCACACACACACACACACACACACATGCACACACACACGCACTCACACAGTGTACTCTCTAAATCATTTTACCAGACGTGTTCAAACTGTTTGGCTGGCTTACGTAAGCAGCGTCTCATGTCCCCTCCAGGCGAGTGTGTTCTCCAGAGGGCCGTCATGGTGAGGAAGAAGCTGACAGCCAGGGAAGGAAGAGGATGGCTGTCAGGGACCCTCTTCTGTACTCACTTCAGAGTGGCCTTCGTGCCCCAGGACAGCCCCAAACCTGACGTGAGTGCCTCTGAACTACATGGAGTGCTGTTAGACCTCGATATAAAAGCTGTGTCGACTCTTTGTTGAGATGCCTTTCCCTTCGACGGCATGCAGGACAACGCAGACCCGGTGCTTCTGGGGGACCACGATGTGGCTCTGGCATCTATAGAGAAGGTTGTGGTCGGTAAGTTAATGCTACAGCTGCACCATCCCATCAGATCCCTCTGATTGGTTCCAGTTCCACATGCTGTATAGTATGATGTAGAGTAGTGCTTC
Organism: Karalla daura; assembly: GCA_029224185.1. Lineage (NCBI taxonomy): Eukaryota > Metazoa > Chordata > Actinopteri > Chaetodontiformes > Leiognathidae > Karalla > Karalla daura. The sequence continues at coordinate 4,478,480 of CM055191.1, read as the reverse complement.
TGTGGACAGCGCAGACAGACTCATTTAATAAAGCAGTCAGTGAAGGGCTGTGTACTTTTCCACCGAGGTGCGCTGCCTGCAGCTCACTGTGGCCTCTTGTTCCGTTCCCTAATTAGAAGAGGTCCACAGATGGAAAACACGCTGAAAATGTTGTCTTGTTTTTCTAAATGCATTTCTGCAATAACCATTACGGTCGAAGCGAGCCGCACTGACCGAGCCGTGGCGTGCCCCGTTAATGTGAAGCAGCAGCAGCAGCATCGTCCTGACCCAGCCCTCGTCCTCAGCTCTGAGCCTGCTGCTGCAGGGTCACGTCATGGAAACTTACACCATTACAACCATTACAAGATGCAAAATACTGTAGGTGTTGTGAGTCAGAAATAAGAGGCGCTGCCACGACTCTTACCGAAACGGCTCTGTTACAGAAGGTCTGTAACCTGCGCTCCAGAGCTCTTTGCTTCCCTTTTATTTTTTCATTTCTAGATTTTTTTTCCCATTCCTCGATCAAAGAAATTTTGCAATAGCGACACAAATTCTCGAGCACATGACTGAAAAGGGGAAGATGAAACACTAAATCTTAAATCAAAGCAGCTAATTTAATGCAGCCAAAAACAGCTGTGGGCCACATGCCACTCACATTTAACCATCGCTTTTTTCTAATTATTTATTAAATATCTTCAAAGGAAAGGAAGACTTACATGTCACCACAACGCAAAACAGAACTAAGTGTCTTAAAATACTCGCTTATTGTTTTCAAGTTTCAAGCTTGTCACACAATTACTTTTAAACTATGTACGTATGTACACTTTGATCTTTGGACAAAGTACATAAATACATAGATAAAAATAGATATACAGATATATAATAGAAAGTTTGAATAAAGATTGTCATCATGGTCCTTGTAGATGATCCACAAGTAGTCAGAATCTAGGTTTCATTTTTGATGCAATATTTGAGTTTTCTTACTTCACTCCTATCTACCCCCTCTCCTCCTCTGTCATCTGTCCATCCTTGCACTGACTGGAGCCCCTTGTTCTTCTCCGTGTGGCAGTGGGCCCCAACAGGACCAAGCTGGTGACCCCCAACTCCTCGCTCAAGTTCACCCCCGAGGAGCTGGTGCTTTACTGCAGGGACCTGCGAGTCATCTGCTTCCTGTTCGACCGCCTCACCCCAGACACGCAAGTCATAGAGGTGCGCCTTCCTCCGCTCCTTTCCTGAACTGAGTCGATGCATTTGTGTGCGGCTACATAGCAAATTCCTCTCTTCGTGCTTTGATAGAGTTGGCAAATACTTACATGCTGCGGCATATGGAGGTATGCATGTGCCTGTGTGTGTGTGATTGTGTGTGTGTGTGCTGGCCCAGATTCAAGGCTCTGGTTACTGTCATACTGTTCTTCAGTCATCTCCGAGCCTACAGACTTGGCGCGGAGAAGCTGATCTGTACCATAGGCCAATGATCTGAGCGTGCAGGGCACTGATGCTGAAAGCCGATGACCTTTATCATGTTGATGACTTCCCTCCTCAGATAACCTACACCATCGCCAAGACCTACCAGCCTCCCAAACCCGGGTCCGTCTTGTCTTTCCAGAACGCTGCTCTCGGGAGTGTAGGTGAGCAGATTAATGTATGCAGCCTCGTGTATACAAGCAGCCTGTACCAGCCCGTCTGCTGCCATGTTAGGCCCTGACAACTGAACAAGGAGGCCGGAGTGTTGATGCCTGCTTCACAGAGGCCAAGACAAAGTCTTTTTCCTCTCCACCTCAGTGACATTCAGTTATTCTGTCCCAGAGACTAAAGAAAAATAATCTAGAAAATATTCACATTTCAGAAGCTCAGAAAATGTTGATTTAATTTCCTAGAATCATTCTCAAAAAATCTTTTTAATGCTCACGTTTATGAAACAATTATTAATACAATGCAATACAAGTAAGGATGGATACAATAGTAGATTAGCTGTTGAGTTGGTAATAGTCGAGTAGTTGTTGCAGACTACATTTAACGTCCATCCTACTTGATCAGAAAAATCTGTCCTTAACCACTGACCCTCTTCACCTTCTCCATAAAGTAAAGATAAAGAGATAAATTCGTTATTTATCTCCAATGGAGATAAATAAAGAATTTATTTGGTGAATTTATTTGGCTGTCCTGCAGCCAAAGTCATATAAAAGAATATCACATTCATAATGCACAATACATAGTGCAAACAGAATGTTCACATTAAATAGTAATAAGTACTAGCAGTAAACAGTACTATAAACCAACTGCCTCTGAGTAATAAGTATCATTCACAGGACTAATACTGATAAATAGCAGAGCTGGAGTGAGTTTATTTCTGAGATTCCAGAGGAGATGAACAATGCTGCTGACATGCAAATGAGAGCGGCTGGTCTTCAAGTATTTATCAGTTCATCTGTCAGTCGTTTTTTTCCTCCCTGCCCGTTGTCGCTCTGATGAATATTCATAGGAGTACGAGCTCAGAGAACGTGAGAAGCAAATCGCCAGGCGGATCACAAGCACCGCCTGAGTCTCTGAGTCATGTGCTGAACCTGCTGAAGGCTTCAGAGGCTCCTCCTCGTGTGCCATCGTGGAATCTGTTCCCACTTTGATTCTCAGCCTCTCGCTCCAGGGACAGAGCGTACCCGCCGCTGTTTGTCACTCGCCCGTGACTTTGACGCCTTTTGTTTTTCTGCCTCTTCCTCCTGCCTCGTCCTCCTGTCTCGTCCTCCTGCCTCTTCCTCCTGTCTCTTCCTCCTGCCTCTTCCTCCTGCCTCTTCCTCCTGCCTCGTCCTCCTGTCTCTTCTTTCTCTTCCTCCTGCCTCTTCCTCCTGCCTCTTCCTCCTGCTGCACCGTAGCAACCAGGCGTTCTGAGTCTTTCAGGGGCGGAGGGGCCGAGTCGACAGGAAGCCGAGGTTTTTATTTAGACGCATGAAACTATGATGATGCAGAGAGAAAATACTTCCGTTGATACTGAGGCCAGATGTGTGGAAATCTCATGTCCGGGGACAAGAGGGCGGTTTGTGTTCAAGCCCTCTGCTGATGGTTCTGCACGGCGATTGGAAAGGAATCGGTTTGTGAGAGGTGAATTTGCTGTGAGAGTAAATACTCAGCTGGCAGCTCTGCTCTCAGGCCTGCAGTGGTAACTAAGCCTCCTCAGCCATATAGAGTAACACGAGCGCCTCTCTACAATACGTTATGCTATGCTAATGCTACGCTAGGCCGACCAGGCTGTGCACGACTTGTCAGCTGTTGGATAAATAATGCAGGCGCCCCCCACCCCCCCACCCCCAGAAACAAGTCACTAGATGACCCTCTCTTCAACCCTGCCGCTCGGGTCAAGTGTGTCAGTGCTTCGCTTCCTGCCCTCAATCTGGGACGACCCAGAACCCGATCTCCTCCTGCACCAGGTCTGAGGGAGGAGCAGGGCTCACTGCGGATTCATCCAGACCGCCATTATCAGTCTTCTTTGTCCTATCTAAGGTCAATCAATCAATCAATCAACCAATCATTCTATTGCACTTTTTATCTAGTGAGATGCAACAAAAAAAGTCTTAAACATATAATAAAGCAATCATTTAAAATACATAAGTCAAAACTTATAAATAAGTCTAAATATTGATTAGTACCACATAAAATCAAACCATTATTTAAAGTTCTTAACAGTAAGAAGACACGACTATGTAAACAAATCAATTACCAATTATCAATTATCAATCAAAGGACTGAAATACCAAGTAAAACATTTTACTTGAAAAACATTTTATGAACCTTCATATACAATCAACTCAGTCTGTAAAGTGCCTCTGTCACATTGTTTCAACTCAACAGACTAAGTAATATGAAATGTTTGCGTACTTTGGTTTTGTGGGGTGAATGAGGAGCTGGGGGGATCCACATCATCAGATAAATAATAATAATAATAAATAATAATAATAATTCTAATAATAATAATTAAAACATCAATGTATAAACCCTTTCTTCACAGGTAAGACACGACAAGATAATAGCAACGCTTTCAATCACACAGTTGAATAGTTAGTGAGGTGAGAGAGGAAACTCACAGTTACAGTGCTCTGTGCTTTCTATTGGACACCACTACAACTTCTGAGCTGCCTCAGCTTTCTGTGTGCTTCTGTAACACTTATCACCTACTGTGTCTGGACCTTGCAAGTGTCACAGGTGTCAAAACATTGTTCACACTCTTGACACGTGATATTTAAGGTGTGCATGATTTCTTTTTTTTCCCTCTCCTGCAGAAATGAAGCAGTTTCTAAGCAACCGGCGGCGAGACGCCCACATGAACTGGTTCGACTCTGCCTCGGACTGGGAGCAGGAGCTGGAGCGCTGTGGGGCGGCCAGCTGGAGGGTCAGCTCCGTCAATGACCGCTTCGAGATGTCCACCAGGTAGCTCCTCCGCTGCTTTCCACAGCTAGGAGGAGCTGCTCTCTAGAAGATGCTCTTCTCAGGATCCTGTGCCAGACTTTCTCATGGTTTTCTTTAAAAAAAACTGTGGCGGGGACGTGTGGGAAGATGGGAATGTGAACATGGAAGAAGCTGAGCTGAGGAGAACGCTCTCTAGAAAGTGGAAGTCGTCCTGGCTGTTGCCAGTCCCCCTCTGATGTTCTGGCAGTGACGGTCAGGTCTCGTTCTGTTCCCCCCCAGCCTGCCTCGCTTCATCGTGGTCCCACAGAAGGTTCTAGACACTGAGCTGAAGAAAAGCTTCGCCCACTTCAACGAAGGACGTATCCCCGTGAGTGCTCTCAGCATCAGCACTGTTTCCTTTGCACCTGCAGCCACAAAACTGAGGAAATCAGTCATGTGTTGAAGGGTCTTACAAATAGAACTGTCTATATTTATACTGTACAATCATTCACCCACATGAAGTAAAGTTTGAACTGCTCATATAGCATATTATACATAAAACGATGATGTGCTGTTAAGTGACATAACACATCTTGTGACAGAAAACATGCTCCTTCTGGCATAAAAAGATTGGAGATGCCAGTCACTGAAGTCTGTCACTGATGAGCTGATTTTCTTGGAAGGTCTTGTGCTGATCTGCTCATGTTCAGGCTGCATCTTCTCCCCCCTGCCATGAACACATGACACAGATGACCAGATGAGCTCAGACCCCTGGGGGGGCCAGGACGGTGCAGAGGGTTGTTTTAGGGTCAACGTGTGCTCTCTCTGTTACAGCGCTGGTGCTGGCGACATCCTCGAGGCAGTGACCTGCTGCGCATGTCCAGCTTCCAGAACAACATCTACCACGAGAAAGACGACATCAGGTGTCTGTCTGACTGCCTGTCTGACCGCCTGTCTGTCTGTCTGTGTGTGCGTGTGTGCGCGTGTCAGGCTTGTGCAAATGTCGGATTCGACATCGGATGGAAGTCAGTTCCATGAATTTGAATTGAGGCTGCAAACAGGAAGTAGAATTAAAATTAAAATTCGAATTGAAGGAAGTTCCATGAAATTCCATCCTGTTGGGGCGGAGCCAATTCACTTCAAATATCAATTCTTCATATTAATTGAATTGCCTGCCTACCTGCTGTGTGTGTGTGTGTGTGTGTGTGTGCGTGTGTGCGTGTGTGCATGTGTGTGTGTGTGTGTGCGTGTGTGTGTGTGTGTAACGACTCCCTTGTTATTTGCACAATAAGCAGCACTGTATCCAGCTGTGTTAATCTGAGACCACTCTAAGCTGCACCAGCTTGTATTTAAAATGTGCTTAAATATAATTTAGCTTAATTACAGTGTTGATGTGTTCTTGGATATTTGATAATAGGTTTGTGTGACTGTGCTGAAAGGATATTTAGGCCTCGGGCGTTTTGTTTCAGATGCGTCCCTTAGAGTTGAACAAGCTGTTGGAGGTGTGTGTGTGTGTGTGTGTGTGTGTGTGTGTGTGTGTGTGTGTGTGTGTGTGTGTGTGTGTTAACAGCAGCTCTCTGTGGTCCTGTAGGAACCTGGAGATGATCCTGTTCGGCTGCCAGTCGTCGCTGTGCGTGGTGGTGGAGCTGGGCGAGGAGCTGCCCACACCTGCAGATATCCAGCTGGCACACAGCCGCCTGCGCGCCCTGTGCCTAGGAGGTGCTGATCGGACACACACACACACACACACACACACACACACACACACACACACACACACAGCTGGGCAGATATGGATTTGCATGGTGCAGGCAGAGCTCCGGGCCTGTCGGGGCTCAGTGTTTCTGCTCTGGAGCCGCCTGTAGCAGCAGCAGTAGCAGCAGCAGCTCTGTGAAGCTGCTCTTTAATGTTGTGTTGCTCCAGCGAGCCGACGCAGCACATTCCTCAGTTTGAGTAAACACAGAGATGACAGAGCTCTGCGTCTGCAGACCACTGAACCTGGATGTGAAGCGCTGACCTTTCTCTCTATCAGCCGCTCGCATGCTCAGACAACGTGTAAAGGTCGCTGGTTTTCACGGTTCAGACGCTCGGTACGTTGTGAGGTTCGCTCTACTGGCAGCAGAGCAGGAGTTCTTAATGCACCTCAATGGAAAGTGAAAATAGACCATAGGGACTGTAGTAAAAGCTAATCCACCTGAGATTAGGTTGATTTATTTCCCCACAAAGGTCCACTTTAAAATGTGGATGATTTATTTAGAGAAGGAAGCTGATTCATTGGAGTGAATGGGTTGAATAGTGAAATGTTACATCTAGCAAAGCTTAAACTTTGGGAGATACAGATGTCAGACCAACTCAGTCAAAGTCTTCACTGAGTCTCTCTCTTCTTATTCCAAACCTGTTTTTACTCTTCACATATAATTACAAGTAACTACAGTGAAGTTCTGTATCATTGATTGGGACAAAAGAGCACTCAAAAATATACAGAAAAAGAGCCAAAAAGGATGTTTAAAGTGGTATAGATGTATATGTGCAGATAGTTGTTATGGGCCTGTAGATGATTGTTATGGGCTGAGAAGGCCCCACAGACTCGTTGCTCCAGCTCGGCTCATATCTCATGTCATGTAATCCCTGAGATCTGCTGATCCCCTCTCAAGGCTTTTGTGCCTCTGTAATGATGTGTTATGTGTAATGACTGTCAAGAGCATGGTCTCTCTCCTGTTCTGACTTGAACCGTAGATATCTCCACATCTGTATCCGTGCCGGATGACAAATGGTTGTCTACCCTGGAAAGCACCCGCTGGCTAGACTACACCAGGTAACGCCTCTGACTGGCCCGACCAGGAATCCGTATCCAACACAAAACGTCTGACGGAACGGTTATCAGATCTGAGAAAATCCCCCAACTTGAGACTCCTAAATGGATATTGATTAAACTACGTTTTCATCTAAATCAAGCATTAGAGCTCTCAGTGTATTTGAGGTTAATATGTTTGCGTCATACTTTATGGCAAATAGTTCCTATGATTATAATAAGTGGTCATTTTCTGACGCTCCATATTTCTTCCTTACGTTTACATCAACTGACAGTTTGGTTTGCCAAAAGGCCCATTAAAGACACTTCAGCCAAACTTTACAAACTCAACATAAACGGACAAACATGCTTGTAAAACAAGGCCACATGAACTCATCATGTATACAAAGGGTCGAGGTGGTGAGAGATTTAACCTTCACCTTGTGTAATTGTTAACTTAAACATGTTCTCAAGAGATTCAAGTTTATTATACAGTCTACAAGTCACTGGCAGTGAAATACAGTTGTGACAAAGCTGTTTAAGTTAAAAAATGGTCAGTGATACATGGACTGGTTAAATAGGGTTATACATTTATACACATTAATCACGTGATTTATTACCCACATATTATATATACTGTATGATATGAGTATGAGCAATTTAAACATAATGAATGTAAATATTACAGAGATGTGTTGATGCGTTGATTTTGTTATCTATAACGTGCTATCAACAGTAATTCTTAGAAATATTAGGTATTGTCACTTATTATTAATTTCTTATTATCTTAAGTATCTAAAACCCACAAAACACAAACGCAACTTAAATTAAAATAGTGTGTTACAGATATATGTCAGGCCTGCACTGTTCATGAAACCATTGATCTGATTGGAGACTGTGCCTGTGTGTGTGTGTGTGTGTGTGTGTGTCCAGGTCCTGTCTGAAGAAGGCCTCGGAGGTGGCCTGCCTGCTGCGCGGCGGTCACCTGACCGTGGCGCTGCAAGGTGAGTCACATGACCCGGCTCGTATTATGGGATCCATCCATTATTCAGGGTGCCTCCCTCTCATTAATCCCACATTAGGGCTTGCCCTGAAGTAGCCATACACCTGCAACAAGCACACTCCACTGAGCCTACACACACACTACAGAGCAACACGCTCCTGAGACAGGCTGAGGGCACAGACCTGGGGGGTAGGGGTTAAGACCCCCACTTCTCTTTATCATCATTGACTGTTTCAGTGCAAACCAGAACGAGGTTACGATGCTTTAGCGAAGATAACCATCCCTGTTAAATGACAACAGAATCATTAAAATTAGCATTACATACTGTATAGACAGAGCACTAGTGGTGTCCCTGTGGACACGTTCATTCTTTCATCCATCCATCCATCCATCCATCCATCCATCCATCCATCCATCCATCCATCCATTCATCCATCCATCCATCCATCCATCCATCCATCCATCCATCCATCCATCCATCCATCCATCCATTCATCCATCCATTCATCCACTCACTTGTAGCTGGTGTTATATGTTGAGATTTTGTGCAAAGAAGGCATGTTGGTTGTGCTACTGTTTAGTTTATTTGTATTTTTATTACTCTTATTTTGGACTATTTTGGACCTCTACTGTACTGTACTGCTGTGTTGACTGATTGTGTAACAAACACAAGCATATTCCATTCTTCTATTGTGTTCTATTAAATAACAGAAATGTAGCAGAGTTATTAAATTAAATTAAAAAAGCACTGGTAGGAAACACTGTAAGAAGAAAACACTGGTCATTTATTACAGTGCATAGCAATATGTAAAACCATAGTTTGAGTATGAACACAGTCCTAAATAGCATCTGTGTGTGTGTGTGTGTGTGTGTGTGTAGATGGGGTGGGGAGTTTAAACCACAGTGTCAACATGAAACATTCACAAAGACTTAACTCTTTATGTCGACACATTATGATAGATATTGCGACAGATTCGACCTGAAAAGTGTGGACAGATCATGAGATTTTACAGTCGTATCATCCTCATCATCATCATCATCATCATCGTTATCATCATCATCTAGTCTCCAGTGTGTGACTCACTTCCAGTCGTCTGGTTAAGCCTGTGGTGGGCTCATAAACAGACGGAGAGAGAGAGAGAGAGAGAGAGAGCCCATGCACACACAGGTTGTTTTCAGAGTGGTGACTCTGTCGTGGCCCTGTCGCTGTGAGGGACAAAGCTGCCTGCGGCTGCTGTTCAGCTCAGAGCCTCCCTATTTTTACCAGCCTCCACACTGCTGCAGAGCTGACGTCTGCCGGATCAGCAGTACATGTCCCGCTGCAGAACTGCTCCCTGCAGCACCTCTGTCTGTGTGTGTGTGTGTGTGTGTGTGTCTGGCACTGCGTCCTCATTAAGTTTAATGTGCCTGCGTCTGTTGCGTTGATATCATCTTTGTCAAGTGGTTAAAAATGATGAGAGCAGAATGAAGCGAGGGTGGATTACTGCGTGTTGTTTACTATAAAAGATCTGATGGTCTGAGTCAGGAAAGTGACGCGAGTCTGCTCAGCCTTAAAAAGTATTAAAAGCTGGTGAATCAGTGTGGGGAAAATTAAGACCCTGGAGAAGTTTTGGTTACAATTTTATGAGGCGTTACATTTTGTTGCTATTTGCAAATAGATTGCGGAAGGTCTGGTGTGTTTATGGTTGATAATCGAGAGTCAGAGTCACTTGTTGTGACCAAAGGTTTACTTTAATGAACTTTACCTTTGGTTTCATTTATTCTTTGGACCTTTGTTCCTTCCCAGCTGATCTGAGGTCTGTGTATGGTTGTGCTCTATTCCTGTTTAGTGAGTTAAAGATCTGTTGCTGATTACGGCTTGAAATGGTGATAAGGTTTTTAAGAAGTCATTTAAGAGACAAATGCAGAACAGTTACTAAGTTACACAGTTAAAACTCCAAAGACAAAGAAAAGAAAAGAAAAGCATTCTGACCCAGCCTGCTGTGCTTTGCATTGGCAGAGGCTGACGACCGGGACCTGAGCTGCCTGGTGTCCAGCCTGGTGCAGGTGATGTGTGACCCTCACTGTCGCACCCAGCACGGCTTCCAGGGCCTGGTGCAGAAGGAGTGGGTGATGGGGGGGCACCGCTTCTACAGCCGCATCAACTACCACCGGGACAACGACAAGGAGGAGGTGAGAGCAGGATCTGACTGTATTAGTCCTGCGACAGGGGACATTTCTCTCTTTGAAGCATGGAATACATCAATGTTCATATACACAACTTAATAAGACTCCACAAAAGCAATTCTTCTGTAAATAAACAATGTAAAAGCCCAAAGGAAGTGAAAAAGGTCATAAAAACATAACAGACAAAACAAGGTGTGCCTTCATGATGTACAAGTTACTACACAAGGAAAAAGTGGACAAGAAGAATAGAACCAAAATAGAAGCAGAGAGCTGTGCCTCATTCAAGTGATGATTGTACAGGTGTAATACACATTGCCAGTGGCTGCATCTTTTCTTAAACTTCTGCAGTCTGATTGTCAGAGGCAATATCGATCATTCATCCACTGTGGGCATGTCTGGTTTCAGCCATTATCTACTGATTGCTTTTCTGCCTGCTACACACTGTCAGGAGGCTGAGCCACTTTAGTGCCTCCAGTTCATGTCCACCTGAAGTGCTTTTTGTAAAACTTTATGAACCAGAAAGGTGAGGAACTGTAATGGAGTATGTCGGTGTGTTGGGTCCATACATTACACAGCCATAGGTTTCACAGTGTTGTGACTCGAGCAGAGCTGATGACGAAGCCGTCCTCCGCCCCCACAGGCTCCAGTCTTCCTGCTCTTCCTGGACTGTGTTTGGCAGCTATTGTCCCAGTATCCCTCCCGCTTCCAGCTGACAGAGGACTTCCTGCTGGCCCTGCACGACAGCATCCACCTGCCGCTCTTCTCCAGCTTCCTGGCCAACTGCCAGCGAGAGAGATGCAAGCGCTCCCAGGTACCAGACTCTGGAGAGGGGCGGGCGCAGCTCCGTCTGCCTGGTTACACCCCTGAGAAGCTCTGGAAACACTCAGGAGATGTGAACAGAGTGTTTCGCTGGAGCTAAGATAGAAAGCATTTACTCTTTCATAAAATGTGAATACTGAAAGTGTGAACCTCGCTCTGTGCAGAACCTGGGACAGTCCTACACTCCGGTCAACGGCTGGAGGGACATGCTGCACCCGGACTCTTCCTCAGACCCCTCGGACCCTCCTCTGCCCCCGGTGTGGGACTGGGCGCTGCAGTACAGCAAGCAGCGACGAGACCGCTTCACCCAGCCCGTAGCCCCGCTCCCCCCACTGCAGCCGCTGCTCAACGGCAACCTCAACACCAACCCCGACACGCTCCGGGTAGGCTGGGTGGGCTGGGTGGACTGGGTGGACTGGGTAGGATGGTCATACTTGCTGGGCTGGGTGGACTGGGTGGGCTGGGTAGGCTGGGTGGACTGGGTGGACTGGGTGGACTGGGTGGACTGGGTGGACTGGGTAGGATGGTCATACTTGCTGGGCTGGGTGGACTGGGTAGGATGGGTATGCTTGCGGGGCTGGGTGGACTGGGTAGGATGGGTGCGCCCTCTAGTGGCCACATAGGGCACTGCAGAGTCCCTCCTCTCTGCATCCCTCTTATTTTTTGTGCTCGGTCCAGAAAGCAACACATTGTTTCCCCACAGACAGTCATCGCTGGTGATTCAAGGTCCAAATTTTAGCAAAAGAACAGGCGGGACTGTTGTTCCTGGAAAATGTGTCTGGTCTCCTGCCTGAGCTGCTGTCTGTGCAGCAGCTGCAACAGGCCACTCACACCCTGCTGTGGTGTGTGAGGAGCAGCCTGATGCCAGACAGACCATTACACCCTTAATGCCCATGAATTATTTACCTTCAAAGTGCAATAAGTAATAACTCTCAATTGAGTGAATTAGTTATGTTTTACTCAGACAGATAATATGGGGCAGATGTCCCATAACGGGGAAATGCAGTGCAGTGAAGGTCGATTATTCAAAGAAAGCAACAAATTATAGACTCAATACAGACAAATTCACCAGATAGCAACACAAATGGCTGAGTGAATGAAAGAATGTGTGCATACTTACACTCATACATGAACTGAGGGTTTATTTGATCTGTTATCAGTTATTACTGAGTAATAACAACAGCTGCCCCCCCCCCCCCCCCCCAGCTGGCAGACACCATCCCAGGCTCGGTGTTCCTGCTGTCCCGGGGAGTCTTCTCCTGCCCGTCCAACCTGCTGCCGTGGCGCTGCAGCAGCGGGGGCGGAGCCTCGGGCGTCTACAAGAAGAGCCACCGCAGGGCGGCGTCCTCCGAGAACGTTCCGGGCCTGGAGAGGCTGCTGAAGGCCTGGGCTCTGACCGAGTTCCCCCAGAGCTTCACCTCCTCCACCTCGTCCTCCTCCTCCTCCTCCTCCTCTTCTTCATCATCCTCCTCCTCAGGACTTCAAGGACCCCTGGACCCCTACGAGCCGCTGCTGCCGCAGCTCATGGGGCCCTGCATGGGCCTGTGGAGGGAGTGCTACCTGCGGGGGGCGCTGCACGCACAGGTATGGCTGCCTCACTCCTTCACCTCCATGATGATTCATTTTCAACAATCGAGTCATCTGTCCATGGTTTACTTGATCAGTCAGTTAGTTGATGGGTGTATAATGCTTCAAACTGTGAAAATTGTTCATTACAGGTTTTTAAATACTTTGTTTTAGGCTTTTCAAAAACAAATACACAATAGGACATTAGGACCTCTGTGTCACAGGGACCAAAGAAACCAAACACATTCAAACTAAAAGCTGAGAACAGAGACTCTAAAAATCACTCTCAAAGTCCTACAAGTTTTGAATACTTAAACTTAGATATCGATACTGAATCATACCTCCAAACATAAATCTGATCAAAAAATCGAAAATCAATAATCTCCAAAATTACAGAAAGACCTCTTTGTTATTCAGACAATCAGGATCAATATAATAGCGTTTGTGTGGTGGTAATCAGCCTCTATATTGTTCATTCTGACATCCACAGATGTGGTATTAGGTGGTCCACTTAAACCTGGGACACAGTCTGGGAAGTCTAAATGATGTGGCGTGTGACGCCATAAGGAGTGGAGGTTGAGTGTGTTCATTGAGAAAACGAGGCGTGGTCCTCCAGAGCGTTAGACGCGCAGCTCTAATCATCAGCTGCCTCATCTGAACGATCTACGAGCTGGAGCTGCTGCCGATGTGTGTCATCGCACTGATGGAGTGGGAGTGACGTGCTCCGCCTCACTCTTCCGGAAGCCTCCGCCGTGCCGTATCTTTGACATGCAGATGAGCTAATGTGTGATGGACCCCCCCCCCAGCATCGCTCTCCTCCGCCGTCCCCATGGCGATGGTGAGAGCGGCGCCGGGCCGTGGGCGGCCTCTATTTCCAGGCCGTGGTAGAGGAGCGGCTCTGGTCTGAACCTGCTGCAGCTCTGAGTGAATGGTGCAGGGAGGTGGGGATGTACCCTCTACTTTCATGTAACTGGAGTATTTTACCTTCGATCTCACACACCATTACACATACTGAAGTCTGTTACCCTCCTGGTCTGTTAGTTCAGCATCTCTGGAACAAAGAGGCGTTACCTCAGCCTCGGCTCCATCACCTGCACAGCTGGAGCCAGAACTTGTTTAATGTGTTGAGTTTGTTGTTGGAGTTTTGTTGTTGTTTGGGGTCCTGACAGGACTCCTGAACTCCAGAACAGGGGAGAAAGCACTTCTAACATTAAATGGTGAAGTGTTTCTACGTGGCTTTATACCAAAGTGTCCATCGGGTCTGAGGGATTATATTTTGTTGGTACTCAGGCTCTTTCCAAGTTATTTGAGTTCTGTACAAAGATTTGTGTGTTTTCTGGTGAAGTATTCAGAGTCAAAGTTAAAAATGTGTCGCTGATCATCACAACTGTTTTTTTCCAAAAATACCTTTTAAAAAGGTATTGAAATTAACTGAAGGTTTCCTGCATACACCCTGTATTTGTTCCTACTTCCAAATGAATATCTAGCAAAAAAGGTCACAAGATGTGATTTGACATAGAGTTTTAATTTCCGGAGGCCAGATATTCCTCCTGACCCAGCTTGTGCTCAGCTGTCTCAGACACGAGTCCATGGGTCTTCTTCTTTCAGGACTGCTTTTAGTGGTGGATCAACAAACATTTAGGACTGTAGAGCAGCAGGACAGAGAGCGTGAGATGAACTCCAGATAAACTCCAGAACCTACTTCATTATGTCTCACAAAGCAAAGCACCCTCCACCCCCAGAATATCAAAACATGATACTGTCCCACACACAGAACAGGATCGTAGAGGCGCTGTAAGATCTCTGAGGCATTTCTAATGAAACCAAAGTCCCATAGTTTCAATGTTAAGACCAGAGAACATTAAGTTAGTATAACAATAAAATGTAACTGTGACACAGATTTAAGCCGAGAACAATACTACTAAGAAATATTAATAGTAATGATAATTAATGATGATTATAGTGAAAATCATAACTTGTTCATGTAATATTGTGACCTTCTTTCTCATAATATGACCTTTTCTTGCAAAATTATGACTTTTTTCTTGTAAAATTATGACTGTATTCTCACAGACTGTGATTTTTTTTTTCACCATGTATCCATAATCATCTTTCTAATGAAACAACAAAAGAGCAGAAATCGTTCTGGAAGCCTCCATGCTAACTCAGCCTTGTGGCTGTGCCTCCTCAGGCGTTCTCCCACCCCCTCTCAGCCAACCACCCGCACCCCGTGGAGCGTCTGGCCCAGGAGGTGCAGCAGCTCAAGGAGCAGATCGCCCAGGCCTCGTCCGCCGTCCACCCCCACGCCCCCCCCAAGCCATCGGAGCCTCGCCGGCCCGACTCCAACCTCAACCAGAACACCAACAACGGCACCTTCCTGTTCCCGGCCTCCTCCAGGCCTCAGAGCGCTGGCCCCGCCCGAGCCGGCCCGCCTGCTACCTCCTCCTCCTCCTCCTCCTTCAACCAGCACACCTCCCGGGGGCCCCCGCCCTCGGTGGCCCCGCCCTCCAGGCCGCTCCACAGAGACCACGCCAGCAGCAACAAGCACACCTTCCTGTTCGGACACTCGTCCGGGAGCGAGGCGCGGGCCGACCACCGCTGCCACCCCGCTCCCAAAACCGCCAAGATGCCCAAGAGCAGCGGCTCCTCGCTGGCCTCCTCCTGAGGGAGGTGGGGGGGGCACAGCCAGGGGGCGAGAGCAGCCAGCGCAGCAGCTCTTTAATCTCTATCAACAGTACTGTATGCTAATGCTGTCTGTACAGAAACAATAAGTATTAGTCACGTATCAGAGAGAGCAGAGAGGGCCGAAGGCGCCCGACGTGGTCACGCACCAATAATAACGCTGCGTCGAGTCAGAACAGAACAAAACAACCCTTTACTTCCTGTTGTTGTCTGAATGACGAGTTAAACATGGACACACACACACACACACACACACACACACACACACACAGACTTTCATCCTGCAGCCTGTCACATGGCTGTCAGGCCACACGTCTCTCTGCACTCTGCTCTCCTCCTCCTCTTCTATCAGCGCTCCCTTTAAAGCCGGTATTGTGACACGCTAACATGCAAAAAAAACACACTCACACATCTCCAGGTTTTTGTATCTTTAGCTTTGAATAGTTTTGAGCTCCTGGTGCTGTGACCAGTGACTTTAATATGGAATTTAGGGCATGGGAGCTATTTTGGTCCTGCTCTCATATCTCGCCACTTTGCATGCCTGCTTAGGAGCAGCGAGAGGCCTGTATTCAGTTCACTGCTGTGTGAGTGTGTGTGTGTGAGTGTGTGTGTGTGTGTGTGTGTGTGGGGCTGAAGTTACTGCATCAGAGCGCAGTAGAATCAGCTCCTGCATGACTGACACCGTTTCAGGTCTCCACTAGTATAATCGTATCTAAACTTTAATCTACAAGTATTTTTCCGACCGGTCGATCTCAGATCTCATGCGTGTAAATAAGCGTGACCTCGGACCAAAACGTTGCGAGCCTCTCCATCGTTCCTCCAGGAGGGTGCAGCACGAAGCAGCAAAGGGAAGCGGCCGTCCTCCCTTGTTGGCCGTCCATCAGGTCTGTCCCCCCTGGCCTGCTGCTGCTGCTGCTGCTGCTGCTGCTGGATTAGCATGCGGCCAGCGTCCGGGCTCAGGGACCCGGGACGTGTCTGGCTGCGTCTGAAGCACAAAGGGAAACAGCGTCTGCTCCTTTAAGTCCCACCAGGTCGTCGTTTGCATGATGTGGGTGTCAAGTAGATGCGCTGGGCGTCGTGGCCGTCGCACACTGAGGGACGGGGAGTTTTCCTCTGCGTTTCTGAAGGCAGGACGGCAGCTGTGGGCCATGAGATCCTCGGGTGGCTGTACATACTGGTCACATCCATATGGAGGCACACGGACGTCTCCTCAGAGCTCTGCAGCTGTGATGCCAATGCATTTACTTCTCTTCCATGGATAAAAAACACACAAGGTCATCTTTGTACCCCGCTGCTCTGATCTCCAGCTGTGTCTTTGTATAATTTAATGTTGATTTTTTTGTTGGGGTTTTTTTTGGTACGAGCGTCACTTCAATTTGCCAGATGTACATAATTTTTTTTCTTTTTTTTGTATGGGCATGTTTTGATCCTGATCAATAATAATAATAATAAAAAAAGTGATCGCAGCTCAGAAACTCTCATCTGTTATTGCACACAGCTCACAAACTTTATTTTTTAACAAAATAAATATTTACAATATGATCTGGAACACTTAAAAAGTAGCATGGCACCGTAGAAGAGGCTTACACTGTAAAATCCAGCCGCCCTGCATGACACTATGTACAGTACAGAGTCAAACACGCAGAGAGTCATGTGCAAAATGCTCAACACTTTCACAGAAAATGTACAAAGGAAGGACTCGACGGCCGACCGGGAATGTTATCAACTTTACCAAGTAACGACGGCACGGTTAAATCATGTAAAGCTCTGGTTCGGTCTCTCCGGCTTCTAACGTCACGTTCAGTAGGTAGAAAAGCTGCATGCTGTGAAAAATAAGAATGAGGTGTTTGTTTTCTAGGTCATCACATTCTAGGTAATAACAAAGAGACCCCACTCCTCCGTCTCTCAGCCACGTTTGTGTTAGGAATGACGTGCAAGTTTTTCCGACCATCTACCGAGATGCGGTTTTGGCACTTTTTGAACCTATGGACGTTAAGTCATGCATTCTCACACGTTTGACGGACACGGGGAGGGGGTGGGGACAGGGACAGGGATGGGGACAGGGGCGGGGATGGGGGTGGGGGCACTAGTCCATGTGGTGGCATGGCTGGAGGCCAGTGTTCAGCCCCAGCGGCTCCCAGGCTGCTGCTGCTGCTGCTGCAGGATGCCGTCGGGTCCGTAGAAGTATCCGGAGGAGGACGGGCCGAGGCCGCCCAGCTGCCGGATGGACTTGCACATGGGGCAGGGGTAGTCGGACAGGCCCTCGATGTCCTCGAAGGCCAGGTTGACGATCTGGTCGCAGCAGGGGTCGCAGTACAGGTGTCCGCAGGAGAGGCGCTTGAGGCGCGCCTCGTAGGAGATGCAGCACTGGCAGTGGGGCAGGTCGGGCCCCAGGGACAGGGAGCCGGTCAGGGAGCTGCTCTCCAGGCTGCCGGCCTGGCTGGAGCCCGGCTTGGTGGGAGACCTGGGGGGAGGAGACAGGAGGGTGATGTTTTTAAGTGCAATATTCCAGTTTATATTTATATAGTGTGGAAAATGTAGTGTCCTGGTCTGTTTGCTTCTGAGTCATGGGGGCGCATAATGTTGTTCCACACTCTGCATCTGAGATGTATTTCATCTCGAATGACGATAAAACTAATGTGATCCGACACTTTTATCTGAAGTTACACATAATTGAGGGATCTTGTTAGCGTGTCACAGTCCAACAGGAGGCTATAGTCGATAGAAGAGCTAAACGATAGGAAGTAAAAGGAGACGTGTAGATGGATATTTTTAGTCAAGAGGGGTGAGAGCAGTGGTTAGGAGAGGACGTGCTCTCGGAAGAGGAAGGTCTTCAAGATAGGGAGACAAAATACAGAAGCAGTGTTAAGATATGTGAAAAAGCACTCTGGTAAAAGCAGAAGTACCGGTGCAACTCTGCCACCCAAATAAAAGAAAGACAGTTCAGGTTCTGCAATAAATAATTACTCAAGTGATGTAGGGATACCTCGGAAATCGACTCATGTACAGTAGAGAAGTATTTGTACTTTGTTACCTCCAGCACACAGCTGGCTCTACCAGAGACAAGTCTCATTTCACTTTTACAACAAACTAACAAACTCTCCACAAAGCTGCTGCCTTTTTCCTTCAGTGCCCATGTCTGTCTGTTTCCTGACGCCTTGTCTTCATCGTGCTTTTGTGTCTCTGGATGTTTGTCCAGGCTGAGCTGACGCCATCAGGATACCAAGCAGGTAAAATAACAGATGGATGGACTGATTTATTGTCACAAAACGCTGTTTGGCATCATGGCTGCAAGAAACGATCATTTCTGTGGTTAATCCGATGATTATATTCTCGATTCATCCATCACTTGTTTGGTTTCTGAAGTGACATGAAAGTGGACTAAACCAGAATATATTCACATTTAAGAAGCTGAAATCAGAGAATCTAGACTCAATTTTACTGAAATAAAGTTTAAATGGACTCACTGGTTATTTTATTAGTTTATCAGACATTGCAGCTCTTATCTAAGCAGACACTCCAATGTGAATATCTACCACTAGTAAAAAGAAGATGGAAATTAAACTATGCAGAAGAATAAGACGATGTTTGGTGTCAGTGTGTTAGCCCTGACCTCAGAGTTCCTCAGTATAAAACACATCTGTCGATCCATCCATCTACTGATGCATCCGTCTATTTATTTGGTTCATTTGCATCGATGTGAATCCTAGAGACCCTGAGGTGTTGTGGTGTAGGTCATTTCAGTTACAGGGTGATGTATTGCTTACAGCTCATTTGCTTTCTTCCTGGGAGCTGGATCAATAAGACAGCTGTGTGTGTGTGTGTGTGTGTGTGTGTGTGTGCAGATATGCAGCCGCAGAGGAGTGCTGGCCTCCCTTTGATAAGAGGACATTAAAGATAAATCACCAGCGAGCTGCTGTCAGATGAGCCGTTTCCTCCTGACGACCGCAGCAACATTTGTCTCGTCTTGTCTTTGACCTCCGGGGCTGTGTGTGTGTGTGTGTGTGTGTGTGTGTGTGTGTGTGTGTGTGTGTGTGTCTGTTTTATAGAAGGTAATCCACAAACGATTCCATTCTTATTTCATCGACCCACGGAGAGAGGGGAGAAAAATAAAAACAGAAAGAGCCATCACAATGCCCTGGAGTCACAGGCAATGACTTCACTTTTGGTTTTTTGTCAGAAATAAGACAAAAGAGATTCAGCTGACGGCTGAATGAAGCAGGAAGATAAGCAAATCAATCCTTTTCTGAGTGGCCTCCCAGCAGCTGGGTATCTGGGACCCGCAGCTCGAGGCTATCTGTGTCGCCGATTAATCTGCCAGGAAACAGTGACAGGCTGATGTCTTCAGGTGGCTTCAGCCCGACAAGGAACGCTTCGCAAGAAAACACAGAAACAAAACGGTGTCGACACCGTTAGTGGCTTCTGTTCTGCGGCAGGAAACAGAAGCGGTAAACAGGTCGCAGCAGTCGCACATGACAACAGAAAACAGGCTCTTCCACTGCACCCTGACGAGGGTTTTCACTGGATTTTTAACAACTGGTTAAACTGGAACCAGGGAGGAGTGGAGAGATTGTGCCTAATCTGTGTCAGATCTGTGCCTGGACCTCACCTGATGTTGAAATCAAGGTTGTGTAGAGTGTGAAGTGCAGGCCCATGGCCTCCTCTCTCTCTCTCTCTCTCTCTGGGTTTCTGTTTTTAAACCGGTGCACAATGTGTGGGAATAAATCTGGGTTTTTAAAGGATTTTCAGTGTCTTCCTTCCGTTGTGTAACACGCAGTGGCCTCGTGAGGATCAAATCAGAGCGAATAATGACTCAGAAAAACCTGTTGTCATAACAACTGGGAAGTGAAGGAGGACATTTCCCCTCCGGACTAGAATATATATATAAAAAAGGACCTATTTCTGTCTGATTTAGCACAGCCTGCGCTGACCTCTGAGACTCAGTCACAGCAGTCCTGTCACAAATTCAAGCCCATTCATGTTTATAGAGATTAAATAGATTCATATGGGTGAATAGATGAGAACATGTGGCATTAGGACCGGGCTGGTGTAGTCTTTCATTTCAGTCCTTGAAATACATGTGTTGCAAAGCCATGTGCAGCCATACAGGTTGGCACTTGGAACATCATTTGACCTAATTTACCTCATGGTGTGAATTTGGTGTGAAAGTCTGACTGACCAGGTGAACAGGTGAGACTGAGGCTCAGTGGTAGAATGAACCTCCAGAATACGGACAGGAGGAGGGGGGAAAAAAAACAGGTCGATCCAGGTAATGAGGGTGATTCCCCAAACGTGATGGATGCGAACTCACCTTGAGGACGAGGAGTCTTTGAAGCAGTCGAAGCTGAAGGCTGCGAGGATCCTCCACAGCAGGTCCATGCTGCTGCCGCCTCTCATGGTCGAGACCAGGCCGCAGGGAGGCGCCTCCTGCCGGGCGTCATTCTCTGAGACCCACAGCCAGAAACCAGAGCAAAACAGGGAGAAATCCTGCACAGCTGCCACCTCCTCTTCCTCCTCCTCTTCCTCTCAGGCTGCAGCTCTCAGATCAGCGACTGCGGTAGCATCATCACCATCACCATCGTTATCATCCTGAGACATGTGCAAGGAGGTAAACAAAGCGCACCTTCCATCTCCTCAGTCTGAGCGCGTCTGAGTCGTTTTCTATGGTTCCTCCTCCTCCTCCTCCTTCTCCTTCTCCACCTCCTCCTCTCGCACGGCTGCAGTGGCGCAGAGCAGACGCTGCGTGGCGCAGCTGAGGCTTCGCTGAGGTTTGCGTCAATCGGAGGGAGGAAGCTGCAGCCAATGAGCGCAAAGTGGAGCAGAAACATAGAAGAGGAGGTAGAGGAGGAGGAACATTTATTCTCAGCACCACTGGCCATGTATGCATTGTTGGAGTAGTTCTGTCCAAGATGTAATAGAGATGCATTTTGTTGCACAGCACAGACGTGTTTTCATGAAATTACGTAACAGTAGAAACACCCGTCAAAGCGGCTCTTGTGTCCTATCATGAACGACACTGAGCTGCTGTGATGTGTGAACCTCATAATATTCAGAAACTGTGATAATCAAGACTGTGGCACCAAGGGGAAATAGTCATCTTCTTTGTGCAGGTACGTCTTTAGGAGTGTATGCAGTGCCTCTAGTGACCACTAGGCGGAGACAAACCCGCGTCTAATCCATCACACACATCCATCACATCAATTTACCTGCTTGATGGAGGCTATCTGCAGCTCAAAGAGGGTGAAGGCATGGAACACACCCTGGACAGGTCTCTCTCTCTTTCTCTTTCTCTCTCTCTCTCTCTCTCTCTCTCTCTCTTAGAGCAACTCATGCTCCTCTTTCCGAGGCAACAGCACTTACCACTAAGCCAATACTTTAAAATGAATTTTGACGAACCTGAAAAGAAGCCAAACAATTCACTGATTATCATCAGTTTCTTTTGTAAAGTCATGATCCATTATTCTACCATTTCGGCCACAATAAACCATCATAAGCACAAACATTTCTGGCATTAAATCCCCAGGTGGAGCTCACATTGACAGAGACAGAGCTGCTGTTTTGACATTAAGCCTCCACTTCATTGCTGCATTTTACAGCGGTAGATAAGAGCCGCCCGGGCCACCACCTCAAATTGACTCCATGTGCCTTTATTGTGTCCAGGAAATTTGATCCAGTCTGGAAATCAAATTGTGTGTCAGTCGAGCGTGACCTTGCTTTTTGTCCTGGCCGGTAGAATGAGATGCATTAAAAAACACAGAGTCATCAGCTGGAGATACAGTGGCTCAGAAACCACAGAGAGGAGAACACAGCATGTCTCTGCATGCTTAACAACTCAGTTTAACTCTGTTTATGATGATGATGATGATGAGCTCTGTCAGGCCTAAAGGCTTCTTTGCATCCTCTCTCAACCTCTCTCCTGCAGGCAGACAGGCAGGCAGGTCTGTGATGTGTGTGGGGTGAATGTGTGAACTCTGTACAGTTGTTTTATCTGATAGGTAGGAGCAGGAGATGGGAGAGGGCAGAGCCACAGATGATCCTGGAGCAGGAATCAAAGATCGCAGGGTGTGGTCACCATCCTGCCAGCTCCTCTCAGGAGGCTGCTTTGATCCAGACACGAGTGACAAGCTGACAGATGCTGGTTTGTGAACAGGAGGTTGGAAAGCGTTAACAATTATGCTGCTCATCAGAAGAGTTTCAAGAGGCCTTTCAAGACCACTTTTAACTACAGTGCTTAACTTTTACATGTATGTAAGTGGACACAATGCTGATTACGGTGATCAGCTCCTCTAATATCTTGCTGAACTTATGAGGATCATGAGCATCATGTTTTCAAAGGGGTCCCAACACAAATACACAAAACTGACTTTTCAATGGTACAAAACAGACACAAAACACAATAGCTCTCCCACTTTTATACAACCCCTGCACAAAACTGGCATGTTACAAACTCTAAGAACACGATCATAGAAAGAAAGAAAGAAAGAAATCAAGGACAATTCAAAGCGATCTTTCCAAGATATAATCATCATGGGCATCAATAAAATCAAAAATGTATTCAAAACAAAAGCAGAAAAACAGCTTACTTGGAGAAAATAGTGAGTAAATAACTCAGTTGTTCAGATTATCACCTTACTAGATTGTGTAGCTCCTACAGAGGTAAAATAAAAACAGATGTTCCTGTTTTTCAGTTTAAGGAACAGGAGACATCCTGTCCTTCCTTCTCTCTGATATCAGACCATGTTCACATGCACAACAACCCTGTTTCCAAAACTTTTCCAAATTAGGCCTGAATTGAACATTAGAGCAGTTTCCAACACGCAGCCCTTTTTCCCACCACGTAAACAGGAAGTGGAACGTTCACTTTCATTAGCTGTGTCAACAAACCTGTTGGGAAGTCCTGCACGTGGTCAGAGCAGCTTCTGGAAACTTCTGGACATGGAACCACATCAGTGATTACAATGAATTCATCAGCAAAGTCAATTAAAATGGTCATAGATGGGCAGATGTTCCAACTTATTACTAATGGAACAGCTTACAACATGTAGCAATTCCCTGTAAACAGGAAGTGGAATGCTGTCATTTCATTATATTATCATCATCTCTATTCTAAAGGATGTCAATAGACCTGAGAGTGTAACATCTGATCCCAGACAAAGGAAGAATGTTTTGTTGTCTGAACCCTGGATCCGGTCTCTGTTTTGCTCTGCTCTCTGTGCTCAGCTCTGTATCGCTGTATTGTCTCTCAGGGGAGCTAGTAAATCAAATCAGCGGGTAAAGCAGTGGTAATGGCTCCCATTGTCGCCCTCACAGCCCGACTGGCTCATCGCTCCTCACCATCAGCCATCAGAGTGAGGCAGCAGAGCCTGCAGATAGCAGCGGGATCAATAGATGACCTGAGGAGACAACAGCAGCTGGAAGCCTGAAGAGCAGGTGGAAGAACCGAGGAACACTAAAAACCCCACATGATGCAGACAAAGGTGGAATGGTTTCAGGCCTGGTATCAGATCTGGTTTCAGATGCTAATTTCCTCAATGAGGAAAGTCTTTGTGGTTTATTTATGGGAGAAATCTCACTAAAATCTTATCTTCATGCTCACAGTTTGCCACATCTGGCTTCTTCTCAGCTTGTTCCCCTTCGCTAAGTGGTCACTGGTGCTTTGATGCAGCTATCAACGAACGATGTGTCCACATCCAGCCTGTTAGGCTGGAGCCAGAATCAGAGGAGGAACCAGAGACTGAGGAAGAACCTGAAGAGGAACCAGGGACTGAGGAAGAACCTGAGGAGGAACCAGGGACTGAGGAAGAACCAGGAGCAGAAACACTGGCATTTCACCAGAAATTGAAAACCAAACTGCAGCAGACTCACAGTCCTGTCCTTCATTTATGTTCTGGATCAGAGACAGGTTCACGCTCATTCTTCTGGAGGTCTGAAATCTCTACTTGGCTGGGACCATGATGATGTTTTTGGACATGCTGAACACCCTGGGTCAGTGTTTCACTGTTATATTCAACAAAAGCAATGCAGGAGTTTTTATTTTTGGGTCTCCTTTTAATATCTCTAAAGCTGCTTTTAAATAAACACTTTCATTATTACGAAAATTTTAGCTGAAAGACTAAATGGCTGCAATGTGGCTGAGATTTTCTCTGTCACCTCACAACAAGGAGATCCTTCAGTTCTGGTCTTATCAATGTATTTATATGTAGAATTTGCATGTTCTCTGCTTTGGTTTTATGTTTTCCTTCCACAGTCCAAAAGAGTGATAGGTGTGTTTTTGTGTATGATGGACTGAGACCTGTATATACACTATGCAGGAGGTGTTGTTTGAAGCGAGGAAACCACAGTCGTTGTAGTTTTATTGTCTCAGCTGTGACTCTCCTCAGTTCCACAGAGACTCTTCGCTCTCCGTCCCGAGGTGCTGCTCTCCACCAGGGGCGTCCTTCTGCTTTCTTCTTCTTCTCTTTCTCATGTTTAAACATGGCCAATCACAGGCACGAGCCCCTGCACGTGCAGGTGGAGGCTCATCACTGCGCCATTTGGCGCATCTCACAGTGCGCAAAGACCTGCGCCTCGGCCTTTGACTGTGCGCCGGTATACCACCCTGTCACAACCAGGCCCAATGATGGAGGCTAATTAAAACAATGTACACACATAAATCACGTTTTCATCATGTTCGACGTGTGAGGTTTAGATGCAAATCAGACCTCCCCCTCTGCTTTGGGAGAGAGATGGTGTCTGCTAGAGGAGGAGGAGGAGGAGGAGGAGGAGGCGGTGTCTCCATCCAAGAGGGATGCTGTGTAGTAAGTGAAGGGGGCGGAGGAGGAGGAGGAGGAGGAGGCGCAGCTCTGAGCTGCTACGTCAGCGCACATCACAGGGACACAGAGGTCCTCTCTGCTCCAGGTGCTCGGGGTGACTCCCTGCGTGGAAATAAGCCTCACACGTCCTCAGACACAGATCCGAGCTGCGCTCCGCACAGGAAAAAAGGTGAGAAACCGCCGCTATAATTAGCGCCATCTGCAATTTAATGCGTTAATTGCCTTGTTTTTCCCTCCCTGTCCGCCGCTGCCGCGCAGCCAGGTGCGCGTCCAAACGCTTTCTAGATTTACGTTTTCTTTTTCTCTTTCCGCGATGCAACTCCGTTTATTCCTCCGACCGAGGCGAGTTTGCTGCGCATCTAGACGGGTGACCCCTGCAGCTGCACCGGTGACAGGCTGAGGGGGAGAGGAGAGAGAGGCTCAGAAGCGAGACATGAAGCTTTATCTGTGCGGGGTAGTTTTCATTTTTTATTAGTGGAAATGTGTCCTTGGAGCCGCTGCTGCGTAGAAAGAAAACATCACTATTTTCTTCCTTTTCCTCCTCCTCCTCCTCTAGGATACACTGTGATGATAATGATAATGATGATGACGATGTAAGTGCGTGTATGTGTGCGTGCGTGCGTGTGTATGTGTGTTTTTGGTGGGGCCTGTGTGCAGCTGCCATTCCATCCTCCCAGTTTTGTGTGTGTGTGTGTTTCGGGACGGATGCCCTTGTGCCTCTGCTCTTCTCTGGAGCTGTTCAGAGGGTCAAACGTCAAAAAGACAGTAAAGTTTTTACCTTCCTACGTTTATGTGCGCTATGGAGATGTGAGAGGAAGCTGCAAAGCGCGTCTGCGGCAGGGTGTCCCGTCCTGCGTCGTGCGCCAAAATGACCTTGTAGAAACCCAGCGGGGAGGATGTGAGGGAGAGAGAGGAGAGAGAGTGATGAGCATCCATCCCTCCACCTCCCCACCCCCCCTCCCTTTACAGCTGTGTCTGTGCAGTGTTTCATGTCAGTGCTGCTCAGACGACTTTGCCCAGAGAAGGACACCATGGTTCCTGTCCTCTCCGAGGGAGGAATGGAGATATCTGCTCTGTGTTTCCCTGCTACAGTCTGCTGTCTTTACCCCGTGTAGTGCTGAGGGGAGCGGAGCTGACAGCATCCGGCTGATTAGATGTGATTTATGGATTGTGACACACATCCTGCCTCTTAATCAGCTCGTCAGCAGCAGGAGTATGAGTAGGAATAGGAATAGGAGCGGTACCAGGAGCGGTGCTGACATCTCTACCTGGACGTACACGCTCTAACAGCTGCTCTCTGAGGCACTTAGAGCTCACAAGCGGAGGCTGTTGACAGGTCTGTCACTGCTCCGAGGCCTGAATCTGTTCAATGTGATCCAATCTGCCTGTTTATCCAGCGTCTGCACCTGCTGGAGCTGTGTGCAGGTTCAGGTGGTTCCGCTGGAGAGCTGAGAGCAGCAGAGGAACCAAACCCCTGAAGACCTTCAGGGTGAAGTCATGTGAAGGTTTTAGTAGGATCCCATGTTGGACTATCACTGATGACAGTGATTAATGGCGTTGGATTGATAGATAAACTGTATTGATCGCACACTGAGAAGTAATAGTGTAGCAGCAGCACAATACACAGTAAATAAGCGTTATTAATAAATCAAATCTGTCATGCTAGTATAAATAACAAGTGCAAAACGTTATATTTTGCTCTGGGAGCATCAGGATTTGATGCCAGTCGCACTCAAAAACTGAAGGTTCAGTTTGGTTCAGTGCAATGACATGAACAAGGTGTCACAGTGGAGTCGCATCAACGTGGACCTTGGTTCGAGTCCAGGTTCCCTCCAGTCTCCAAAAATAAGCAGGATCGCACTGGCTGGAGGCTCAGAATCAGTGTGAGAGTGGATGCCATATGTGTGTGTTTTGCGTCTCTGACCTTGTAATTGTTGGCGAGGGCTCCAAAGACAGGTGAAGGAAATGAATGAGTCAGTGCCTTCAGCCGCTCTAGAGGAGTGATGTTGCAGATGTTTGTGTCTGCGCTGCTACGACCTGCGACACGTTGCTGGGGTCCTGCTCCTCAGAACAGCGACCTGCGCTCAGGTGAAGCTGCTCCTCTCTCTCAGCTCAGCTCTCAGCAGGAGCTGAGGGAGCTGCTCTGTTGGCTGCTCTCATTTTCTGCCCGCTGCCCCTGCTGATTGGGCCGCGCTCCGCTCTGTCTGTACAGATTAGCCCCGTCACTAGCTACAACTAACCCTCCCCTCCTCCCCTCCTCCCTTCAGCCTTGGGGGCCAGGCTGCCGGGCACTTCACTCTCTAACGTCTTAAGAAAACACAGGTTGTGGGTGCAGCCGAGTGCAGCCGACCTGCTCGGCTCTCAGGGCTGTGGAGCTCAGCAATTAGCACAGATGTGTTCAGATACGAGCTCCGCGGGAACCAGCGGTGTTCTGACAGATTCTGCTACTTGTGGCTAGACGCCGCACACTTCTTATGCATGAAGCTGCGTTTTCATGCCTGTAAAATCTCTGCCTCCTTGCTCTGAGATCCCACCAAAGATCTGATATTATGTTGTACTTCTACAGTATCAGATTGCGCTCCCCCTGATGCTCTCAGGACACACTGAAGTGAGTGATGATGGTTTATACGCAGAGAGCCCGAACTGCGAGCGCGATTTGACAGATTGTAACTGTCTACCTGGTTCCACACCCATAAATCGATGCAACCCTACTCTCGAGTGTGTGTTGACAGGAGCGTGCTACCCTGGAAATCTTAGTATGTGTGGAGTATCCAACCAATGCTCCCCACATCGTTAAAACAGTATTTATAACAAATAGGAAGCTGCAACATCGTGCTATGTGGTAGGGTTTTTGTCAAAAGCCCGATCTGTCAGAAGGTTGTTTTTGTGCAGCAGAGTGTGGCTTTGATTGGTTTTAGTGCCACCCGGGGACAAAGTCCCAATCAATAATAAGCTTCTTTGGCACCTCCAAATGGGTGGGTCGGAGCAGCGATTATCAAGCACCCAGCACATAACTCTCCATAAGCAGCCGACAGCTCATCACTCTGTGAGGAGTTGTCTGATTGCCTGCTGTCTGCAGCTTCTCCAAAACAAATGCTTGTGATTAACATTCACTGTCTTAAGCCTCTGTCTGCAACCACGATAGTCTGACAGGTTCCTAATTGACAGCTGCTGTAGCTGTGCCTCCGTCGTCTAGATTACCGTCTCCAACCTGCCAGATAATTGAGGTGTCGTTGTTTCAGACGTCACTCCGGCTGTAAATGGACGCATGCTGCAAGTTACATACACCTCGGAGGAAAGATGACATGACCGACTGAAATAGTAGACCTGATTAGGTCTGAACGATCACATGACCTCCTTTACCGTGTAAAGGAATAAAATCTAACCAATGTGCAATTTCCTAAACGTACATTTTAAAGTTTAAGTCAGACCTTAATTATTATTTTTTAATCTGTTGCCTTTCAGAATAATTGAAAAACTACATTTCAAAGGCAATTAAAATAGTGGTTTGACACGTTGTTGTTGGCCTCTCTTATCCCAGTATTGAAAGTGGAGCTGGAGCAACACTAAGCCTTTTTCCCTGTTCTCTGTGCTCACTGATAAACAAATGACATACGTGCTAGTGAGCGAGCTCCACATCAGGATTATTGGCCGTTTTTGCTGTAATTAGAACCTCAATTAAAAAACAAATCAATTGAAGCTATTTAAAAAGAAATAATTGATCGTGTCGAAATAATTTTCATCGACTGTTCACTTCTAGTGATGAAACAGATGCAGGAGCCAAGCCTTTAGTAGCAACAGTTTATGGAGATGAAGGGAAATGTTTTAATATTTGATGGAAAAAATTCATGCCACTGGAGGTTTATCGCCTATCTGACTCCAGTCCAGAATTAACACTTTTTCTAACATTTATGGATTAAAGAACAAATGGATTGTGTTTGACAGATTTACAGCTACAGCGAGCATCACAGCAAGAAGGTCCCTGGTTCAAATCCCGGTTGGACCAAAGTCCTGGTTCTTCCTCAGTCTCTGGTTCCTCCTCTGATTCTGGCTCCATCTTATCAGGGTGGATGTGGATATGTCTCTCTATTGTTGTATCGCTCTGGTTACCACTTCCCTTTAGGATACCACTTAAAGATGAGAAGCTAGGCTGATTAGAAGAAACTCATTCCATCATTTGTGTGAGTGGCAGGCGAGGCAACCAGAGTAAAGCCTGCACGTGGCTGCATGGACTTTAGAAGGGTTTGCAACGTGGCATCTGAGGGATGAAACCAACACTCCATAGCTTCTATGTTTACACCAGAGAACAAGGATGAATACTTCTTTCAACTGTGCTGGGTCCCCTGTAAGATCACACACTGCTGTTCTACTGAAAACATTCATAAAGTGTTTTAGTCTCTGAGATGTGTGATAACTTTAGTTCAGGAGCAAGTTGAGAAGCTACGCTGCTTGGCCATGAACGTAAAGTCACATATGAGTGGCAGGGGAGACAGTCAGTCATTAAATCGTATGAGTGGTTGCCAGATAGGTATGAAACAGATCTGGGCAGAAATGTACTGTAATATTCTGACACCGACAAGTGATGAGACCAAATTTCTGTAGTTCCTTTGTAAACGCCAGAGAATAAGGATGACTGGTCCATTTAGCCATTCCAGGTCCCTTTAAGAGACATTTAGCCAGCTCCAGGTCACGACATCATTAACTTGCAGAGGCTCTCGTCAGGCGGGAGCTGATAACATGCCTGACAGTAGGAAACAACACTAATGAGAGCTGCTGCTGCGCTGAGCAACACATTTAGATCACAACAGGTTTTTAAAATTTTTTTACCCCCACTGTGCTGCTCAGCTCGGCTCGGCTCGGCTCGGCTTGGCCCGGCCCGGCTCGGCTCAGCCGCCCTCTGCCTCCTCGGACTCCTCCTCAGTCCATTTTGCAGCCGGCGAAGCCAAAATGGATGCAGAGCACTGACGTCACGCTGTTTGACACGGCGTTGCCAGCCGCCGCGGTGCCACCAGGGCAGAGCGGGGGAGGGGGGGTAGGGTGGAGGGGGACAATGACGTGACTCATGTCAGGCTGCTGCTTCACCCCCCCAGGGGACCATGCAGCCGGGGAGGAGCTCCGACCCAGAGAGCCTAACAACCAATCATCACACCCGGCCTGCAAGCAGCCGGGCAGAGCTGTCACTTCCTGTGCAGCGATGACGGCGACGGCGTGCAGATGTCACTGTGGGAGTGGGCGCAGACGAGCGGGAGAAGGGGATGTCTTCTATTATTGTTGTTGTGCTAATACGTCAGTCCTGGAGCCTCCACCTCTGTCCTTGTGGCCAGGAAACAAGACATGAATAATGGAGCGACCCCAGGCACGACTCTGGATAGACACATGATGGATGAGGTGCTGGTGGAGGGATGAAAATTAGTGTGTGTGTGTGTGCAGAGGGCCTTTAAATGTTCAGCTCTTGAATGTGCAGAAATGCCCATAAAAAGTGCATTTCATTCATTCATTCATTCACTGCACCTTTTCAAAATAGGAATTCAGAAGATTTTATTGATTCTGATTGTAATATTCATAAGATTCACCCCGTTAACCCTTGGAGGATGGCTAGAGGTCTGCTGCTCAAGGGCACTTAGAGCCATGGAGAGATTTGAACCTTTGACCTTTGTGTTACAAATCCAGGTGCTTAAACACCTGACCACAGCTGCCCTGTTATTGAGATGGCTTATCGATTCTCTCATTGGTACAGACTGTTTGGCTGAAGGAATGAAAAGAGCATGAGTGGGTTTTCATCTCACACACATACTGCTTCACTGTAAAACATTTTGCATTGTTAACAGAGCTCATATGCATTCAACTGGAAACAAAACTTCAACTGATGTAAAACTTAATTATTAAGAATCATTTGACCTTGAAGATATACATATATGTATAACATCAGTGAAGTAGAGATGTGGCCTGGAGAGTTAAAACTTAAAAGTATAGATTCCTATCCTGAAGTGGAAGAACCCTTTTCAGCACTGAATATATATTCAACCTGAGCTGGACACATTTCTAACCTCCATTATGTGTGAAAGTAGATGTTGCAGGATTAGATGTTGCAGAGGTTGACTATATATTTAGTAATTGCCACACCTCAAACATATTTTTTAAATCTAAGGCTGCATTGTTTTTGTTTACCCCCTTTACTATTTGTGCAGTGTTGTGCCTGTGAGAGGTGCTGAATGTGAAGTCCGACATTCATCCAAGGACAACGTTCAACTGCAGAAATCAGATTGTGCTGTCTCAATTAAAGTCAGAGAATGATATCGATTCAACCTTTGAATGAGCCGATACAAAACATTTCAGGAAGAGAACGACCTTCGTCATTACTGAAACCCCCTGCACCCACTAAATGCTGCACGCCGCGTCCTTCCAAAGCCGAGTTGTTGCCCAACTTCCTGGTGCGTCCTTGAATGTTGCGGAGCAGCTCTCCTGGCTCCGGCCCAGCGTTTTGCAGCAGAGGAAAAACCGGGCAAGAGTTTTCATCGCCTTTCGCTTTCTGCCATTCCATCGAGAAGACATTTTGATATTTCGCTGAATCAATTTGCAGGAAATGACAGACGGAAACCCAGAGCGCTCAGTTTAATCTACTATACATACGTTGCTCGGTCTGCAGTTTTACGAGTTTGCCAGCAGATTCAACAGCTTGTTTGCTGTTGCTCAACACATACATGTGACACGTGTGTGTGTGTGTGTGTGTGTGTGTCATCCCTGGAAGTGAACATATGGCTGAATCTAATCTCCTCCTGCAGTCTGTGCTGCATCGCAAGCGTAGGTGTTTGTTTATTGAATCTTGAGGGAGAAAATATTCAAACAGAGCTAATGGTGTGTGTGTGTGTGTGTGTGTGTGTGTGTGTGTGTGTGTGTGTGTGTGTGTGTGTGTGTGTGCGTGTGTATGTGTGTGTGTGGGCTGAGCTGACCTGGCCCGGGATGCATTGCTTCTCCTGCAATCATTGGAGCAGAGAAACGTTGTCCAGTCCAGTGTTTGTGAGATTGTTTAATGTGCGTCTCAGGAGCTGCTGGGATATTAGAGACGGTGATAAAACAGAGAAACTGAATGTTTGCGGAGTGGTTCTGAGTCTGGCTGATGTTGGGGCTCGGCCACCACTTCATCTCCGCCTTGCGGTGATTGTGGTGCTTGGTTGTTGCTAAGAAACGATGACGAGTTTGGCTCCAAGATGACAAGTAAACAATGAGTCTGAACCAAACCTCAGACTGCCACTGCAGTCCGTAGAACAGCAGTCCAAGATGTCCTGCGCCTCTTTGTCCTTCAGTTGTGTGAGATGGTAGGAATCATCTCACATATCAAGGAGGAATCAAGCTGCTGTCTTTCCCTCAGGGTTACTGCTGAGGAGAGGAGAAAATCTGGTGCGAGATATTGTCAAAGAGAAATTAATCCAGAGCAGTGTGACATGGCCAACAACCTAACCACCCCCGCCCCTCTCTCCCTCTCTGCTGCTGTGCCGCTCTCTGCAGTATCTGTCGCGTCAGATGAACATCGAGACGTAGTCCAGA
Source organism: Karalla daura (assembly GCA_029224185.1). NCBI lineage: Eukaryota > Metazoa > Chordata > Actinopteri > Chaetodontiformes > Leiognathidae > Karalla > Karalla daura. The sequence goes on along the minus strand of CM055191.1, from coordinate 4,445,740 downwards.
GTGTAAATATGTGAATGAAAGGACCGGAGCAGAGGCACATTGTGAGGGGGAGTTAATAATTCATGTGGGTTGACGCTCAGTGGAAGGATCATGTGACGGTGTTTTCTCTGTTATCAGAGACTGAATCAGTCAAAGCCAGCGTTAGTTCTAAATGGCTCATTATGGTGTTTAACTTTGATGTGCAACACTGAAGTCGTTCCAGTTTCATTTTGAAGACATTGGGTGCATTGACTGATGTTGGTTTTGTAATTCTGCATATTTGGTGGGGTGCAAAACTGGGGAAAAGACAACTATGACAATAATTACAGAAACTGTCAAGTTTGCAGTTGATAGTTTGCTGTGTACATGTGATTTAAATGATTTTAATCCTGATTTTGGGACGTTTTTATTTTGCCCTCAACTGGACATCCTCAGTACAAGATGTAGTTCTTACCATTAGCTGACGTTCATTTACCAGAGTGAGGAAAGGAGCAATCAGCAGGTGAAGTGACGGTGGAAGCTGCAGGTGTGAGGGAGTGTGATACTTTGTGACGGTTTCAGTCGCTCTGTGTGTGTGTGTGTGTGTGTGTGTGTGTGTGTGTGTGTGTGTGTGTGTGTGTGTGTGTGTGAAGGTGATGGGAGCCGTGGTTAAATCTGGAGGCAGCAGTGACTCATCCCGGCAGCAGACGAGCGAAAGGCTGTTAATTGGATGCAACTTCCAACAAACGCGAGAAACCCAGACAGAAAGTAAAGCACCTCGATCGCACCTAGCAGGATCGACTGTGACGTCACCTCGGAGGTGACGTTGTTCTGAACATCACCTCAGCTCCTCTGAAATGGTTTTCCAGCTGTAGCCTCTCAGATTATTGTCCTGCTCAAATGAAAAAAAACCCACAAAAAACAGACACATTTTGGGTCTTTTTGTTGATACAGAAACAACAACTGGGGTCCTCAGGTGGCTGCACAGCTTTATTACTGCTGCACACACACACACACACACACACACACACACACACACACACACACACACACACACACACACACACACACCCTCCTTAGCAGGTGCAACAAGATCAGGCCATATGTAGGAGGTGAACAAAGATATATGCAGATGTGAAAAGCTTTAGTTGGCTTTAACGTTAGCCACAGCAGCTTTGTCGTCCTCATACTGTACTTTCCATCTGTTGTTGTTTTAATGGTGAAACCTCTGGAGACCAGTTGTGCTGGAAGAAAATAAGTCATTATTGGACTTAACAGTGTAAAGTCATTTTTGCGTTACATGATTGACTTGACATGATATAATTAGAATACATGGATGCATTCGTTTCATTTGCACAAGTGAAAAAAGAAGATATACTACAATCCAACACTGCAGGTAAGGTAGAAACCCCCTATTGGCTCATATAGAAATCTCAATTCAGAACAAAATAGTTGCTTTGCAAGTAAACCCTAGCTTCTGTCATTGCAGCTATTTTGAGTTTCAAGCCGAATTTTGGCGCAGACATAAAGTCAGGTGGTCGGTGGACATATCTGTCTCCTCCTCTGGCTTCACAGTGTCTCCTTGTCCACCTGACAGAGAACATGGCGCGGACCATTTCCCCCTCGCTCGGTACACATGTGAGCTGAATGCAAACACCGGGGGTGAGAAGCAGCTCGAGTCGTGATTAATCTGCCCCGCTGCGTCTTCCTCCGTCGACGGGCGGAGAGAGAGAGAGAGAGAGAGAGAGACACAGAGAGAGAGAGAGAGAGAGAGAGAGAGAGAGAGAGATAGAGAGAGAGAGACACTGCAGCTCTGTCTCCCACCCGCTGTCGGCTAAAATCCATCAAGCCGCGGGTGTGACGGGATTTCATCAAAGCTGGTTTTTACTCAGAGAATATTTTGGGCGAGTGGAGCGGTTAAAGGGCCGTGGCGTCGCAGATGAGCAGCTCGCCGGTCTCTCCCTGCTCCATCCATCTCCTCGGAGCCCGGCGACGGCTCGGCTTCATCTCTGCCAAAAACCGTGGCTCGCCGCTAAACGCCCCGCGTGTCTGCACTGAATAAAACGTCTCTCTCTGCTGTCAGCCGCAGCCAAGGCGAGGAAGAGGAGGAGGAGGAGGGAGGACCTTCTTGTCTCCATGGAGCACTGGGGATTCATCGATAAGGGATCAGAGGTGTTACTTAGGTTTAGGAATCGCTGCCGGGCCTGAAATTACAGCTAATCACAACTGTAATGAACCAAACTGAAGGCTTTTCTTATAAACCACCAGAGAAGACTGTTGATTTAATAGTGGATTCACAGGTGTTTAAACGTCTTTGTGAGATAAAAAAGAAATTAAGTCCAAATTCTCTGAGCTCAGCGTCTTAAATGTGAATATTTTGTAGTGTCTTTTAGTCTCTGTGACAGGAAACTGAATGTTAAGGTGAGAACAAATCTAGTTGCTTACTTTCACAATAATTGATTAAATGAGAAAGACACTGAGTTACATTAATCGACTACAAAAAGGATTTAGCTCAGCAGCTAAGCAGCTCTACACAGGTGCAAATTTGCAAGTTTGTTAGTGCAAGATGTCTGCAAATAAGTATTTAACGAGGCAAACAAGTCGGGATTTTTATTTTTGTTCACAACCTATAAAACTACGACTATTCGTTGCAGCATAGACGGAAACTTGTATCTTCTCTTCGCCTGCTTTTAGCCAGCGCATGCTTATCTGTGTGTGTGCTGCTGAGCATGTGTGTGTGTGTGTGTGTGTGTGTTTACGACTGCACTTCCCATCCCTCTGGTGTCGTTTCTGCGCACTGGAAGAAAATGGGATTACATAATTAAGTCTTTCATCAGCAGCAGGCAAGCAGCTCGGGCTTTTACTCGGCCCCCACCTCGGCCGTTAATTCATTACTGATTCACACTTCATTAGAGATGCCAGGACAGTTTGGAAAACTACTCTGTATCACAATAACTTAATAAATAGCCCCTACAGTAGAAGCACGATCCTATCTGTTTGCTCTCGCTGTTTATCCGCTGTAAAGTCGCCCTACATACGCACAATGAGGAAGTCTGGCAGTGCAGCCTCTGCAGCTCGTGAAAGGCCAATCAGATGTTGCAGAGTGGCCTGGTCGCCTCAGTCCGCTGAACAGCCTCGAGGGTCCCTGATACAAAGGTCGAGACCACGGTGATGGAGCCGGGTCGACCCAGTGGCTGATTTCTCATAGTGAAATAGAAAACTGATCGAGTCTGTGAGCAGAAAACGTGTTTATGGTCACTATCGTGTTGTTTTCTGTATCGACTTGTCAGTGTTTTTCATTACATGGAGAGTTGAGCTTTTATGAGAGTGAAACTTGGAAAGGGTACACTCTGCTTTACCCTAGAGCTGTGTTGTTGTTGGGGGGGTAAATGTAGGGATTCAGAAGAACAGAGCTGTAAACGATTACTAGAAAAATACAAATATACGATCACTCTACTATTAGCCGTGTTATTTGCTATTTGTATATAGTTTGCAAGTCTTTTTTAGTGTTTTTGAAGGTACAAAAAAGGTGAAACTACAAAACAATCTCATGTCCCAGTCTTCATCTTAAAGTCTTTCTTTCTGCATTTCCTATCTGCTCAGTCACAGTCTGCAGGGTGCAGGTTATAGATGGGCATCCTGTGGTGATGTCACCCATGAAAACGCCGCTTTTGAAGCCTCTGGTTTCAGGTTCACTGCGAGCTGCTCTCCTGGCCGGAGCTGATGCAGGGCTGAGGGCGAGTGAGCCACCGCGGCTGATTCACACTTTCATGTATTCTGAAAGGAGCAATCAGTCCCAAACTGCTGCCAGGATATGCATAGTGGAAGTGAGGTGAGAAAGTCACACTCCATATAGAGGGAAGAAGAAAAAAAAAATCCATACTCAGAGTCGAAGGAGTATGTAACTCATTTTCATGGAGCCAGTTTCTGACTGGTTGCGACGGCTGGTCTATAGGGAACAGTGAAACTCCTCTGCTCTGTTTGACACTTAAACAAACTGAAAATAGTATGAAATGTCGAACCAACACTAACAGGTGATGTGCATGTTGTTCTTTTGAGAAAGAGTCGAGGTTCAGGTAAAATGTGCAGATGATGCAGCCTGTTTCACTTCATTACCAGCAGTAAGACAGTTTCTTGCTTGGTAGGAGTAGGAACTAGCTAATAAAGACTGGAACGACATCCAGTGAAGTACTTGTCACATTTAAGAGCGGATCTGAAATAGCAGCGAGTGCCCCACTGTGTCCTCTCTTTAATGTCTTTGATTTACAAATGAAAGTGTTTAAAAATGCTGTTTGGCCATCGTTCAGACATCTGGCATCATTTTTATGGTAATGGCGCGTGGGTGGAGTCGTGTGGCTGCGGCTGCCTGAGCAGCTTCGCTGTGTTTTCACAAACATGCGAGTGAAAACCGAAATGAGCAATCGACAGGACGACAGCCAAGCTGATGACAAAGCACCAAATGTCTCCCACTGCTGATGTGCCGTCACACTGAGAAACGGCTGAAACTGAAGCTGCTCGTCTGTCTTTCCTCGACGGTGGAATGAGCAGAGACGGATTAACGTACATGTAGAGATCGTGTGTGTTTAGAGCCTAAAATCTGACCCTGAGAGAAGCTTTCAGGGCTGAAAATCCAAGGCAATAAACTCTGTTATTCAGCAGCAAATATTTTTGTATCGCGCTCGGTCTGAACAGAGCTGTTAAGTGAGAAACGGAGCCAGAGGCAGCGCGTCTCAGAGGCTCCAGGCGCCCGTGTACACCAGAAATCAATTTAGCCTCAGCTGCTTGTGCGTAGCTGCAGCTCAGCCTGAAGTGTTTGTGTTTCCGACCCCTGGATGTTTCCCCCTGTGCTGCAGGTAGAGCGACTGCACCTGCCCGGCCTCCTGTCTGTGGGTCGGTGCAGGATGCAGGCTACGGACTGATGCTATCGATCAGATTAAGCCAGGAAGGCAGTTTTAGATCAAATCAAACTATCCATTATCTTTTTCCTTTTTGAAAAGTGTGTTTCTTAATCTTCACTTAATCACACTACAATAAACTATTACTATCAGAGGCAAAACAGTAAGGCTCATCTTCAACAAGGTAAACTTGACAGGGTGACAGTTGACACAAAGTCGTCCTTAAGTGTCCAAAAATGTTCTTAGCTATTACGAAGACAAATATACACCATAATAAATAGGTTTCAATACATATTTGTTAATGGCTGACTTACAGTACAAGGAGAGCATGCCTCCAATGGTCTCCTCCCCTCTCAGAACACCATAAAAGATATAGCCTGTTGTTGTGGGTAGTTGTGTGGTTTATAAAAGGATGCAAGAATGGTAAATGGTTTTTGAGTGTTTCACAAAGGCCCAGATAAAGTATTCAACTCAACAACTTTTAGTCACAAAGAAACGAGAAAACATTCTCCTTCAATAATCTGAGAGCAGAGAATCGCTCTGAAAACTGTAGTATTGAATAGTCTAAGCTGAGTAGCTCTAATTGTGATTGTGATATATATTGTGATTTTACAATATTTAGATTCATTTTTTGAAATAACTTCAGATGTAATTTATCAGTGATTTAAATTAAACACAAATTATCAGCATCAAAGCTCACGATTTGTCACATCTGCCCGCGTTGCACCAAAGCTCTCATCACACATAATCAGCCGATCACAGAGATGATGATGAAGAAGAAAAAGATTTGTTCTGCTACGATCTCTCTCTTCATTTTATTACCCTGTACAAGTCCTGATGGAGAGGAGGAGCTGGGAGGGGATGATGATGGTGGTGGTGGTGTGGTGGGGTTATCTCAGGGAATCACCAACGTGGCTCACACGCCTCCTCTCAGGTTTCAGGTGACTTTCACTGTACGTGTGTGTGTGTGTGTGTGTGTGTGTGTGTGTGTGTGTGTGTGTGTGTGTGTGTGCTGTTGGACGCCATGATGGCGGCTGCTGTCCCAGCAGACCTCTGGGGTCGTGTGATGTTGGCTTTGCTGTTGTCGGTGTCAGTTTAATGCCCCTGAGGCTGCACAGGAAGCTTTCAGATACTCCCTCCTTCCTCTCCCCCCTCCTCCCTCCCTCCCTCCCTCCCTCCCTCCCCCCTTCCTCCCCCTCTCCTTCTCTGTTTTCATCTGCTTCTGTGTTCCCCGCCTTAATAAACCCTGCGCACACTCGCATAAATGCTGTCACACTAATAGGATAGATGAAAAAGATTTTAATAGCGAGGTTAGGTTGCAGTTTATCGGCTGTAATGTTGTCGTGCAGCTCTCCTCCCCCTCCCAACCTGGAACCATCACCCGGCTCATTGATTTGTCGACCACTGTGATGTGATGGGCAATCCGATCGCTTCCCAGACGTCAGGCGTCACTAACTGCACAGTTATTGGTGTGTTTGTCTTTTTAGCACAACTGTGATGCACAGTGGGCCCCAAAACACCCTTCTGAGACTCTTTTTATGGGCTTTTGAACCTGGTGAAGCATCGAGCATGACCAGAAGTTCAAGTCGCGTCTTCACCGTAAACTGCACAAAACTCAGGAAGCTGCAGCCACTAAACACCAGCAATCATCTGCAGCTGGTGTTGTTGCAGGCATAGAAAGACACACTGCAATTTATTTGGTTCTTACATGATAAAAAACGTATAAACCTCCGAAGTGTTTGACCATTTATCTTGTGTTCAACTTAACACTATTATTCATAAATCAAGCGATTCCTGTTATTTTAAGAAATCCTGTGAAATGATCTTCTGCCTGGATGGATAATTTCACTTGTTTTGAGCACTTTTTCCTCAGAGGAAAGAGGTTTTTTTAATTGTTTTTTAGACATCCATTTTTTGCAGTGTGCATTTGCTCAAAACGTGAAAGAAAAGATCCATTAGAGCGGGGAGGGGCCGCCGTTTGACGGTAGCAGCCGGGGAAAAAAACCTGGAGGAAAAACCAGAAAAAAACACGGATGGAGGATGACTCAGCCTGGACGTCAGCCTGCGTCGCTCCTGCAACACCCCCTCGCCCTCATTACCACTGGAGGGGAAGACGAATATTCATCCATTGTGCTTAAAAACATCCACAAAGTTGAAGATCTTTTTGTGGTTTTTGGTTCCACTCAAACTGAAGCTGGTGAACAGTTGTGGATCATCCACCATTGTAGTGGCTTTGTACTATATGGGAAGGAAGAGAAACCGGGGGGTAATGCATTGTGCCGTGTCTGCAGTGGTGTTGTGAGCTGTCCGCTCCCCTCCAGCTCAGCACTTTCTCCCTCAGCCTCATGCTGAGATGCGGCTGCTGCTGCTCCTCTCTTTGCAGAGTCTGAGGGAAGCAGCCAGAATGGCTCCAACATGGGCTGCAGCTGCTGTCGATCTCCGGAGGCTCGCTGTCTGGGGGCAGCTCATCCCACAAGTGCACATATGCTGCAGAAGAAGCGTAACTGTTGCAGACGAGCAGTAAACAGTCTCATCGTGGAGAAGGCTCAGGCAGGCGGAGGTTAGACCAGGTGTGCAGCTGGAGATCAATTAGCCCCAAAATGCTGGAGCACAAGCTGGTCTGAGAGCAGTTTAATCAGGAAATGTTTGTTTTTCCCACTGGTTTGTGTTTTAAAAGCCTTATTTGAAAAGTGTTGTATCAGAAAAGCGTTAAATACTGTCATGTCTTTGTTAGCGTGCTAACTCTTCTAAATCTTTGGTGTAATTTGGTGGTATTGTCAGTTTTCCTGAGGATTGATGACACTGAGGAAATGTTTGTAGCCTTTGCACCGAGCTGAAGTTGAGCCCTGCTTGACTGTAGAAACACATTTATCATCTTGAAGAAAAACTCTCTTCACCACCAAGCAAATCAGCAAGAAAAATGCCCAAACTGAATGTTTTCGCCTGAGTTTCTTGGAGGCGTTAAGTGGTGGGTTGTTCATCTAAAATGTCATCACACAGAGAGATAATTTTGACAGCTGAATCAGTTTGTTTTGTCAGGCTGTCCCAGCCTTTCTAACCATGACAGCCATGACTTGACAGAGGCGTCGAGGTTTCAGAGCGACGCGGCCTCACGACACAGTCATGATGGCCCTTCTACCTGATGATGTGTGTAATTTTCCCCTCTCTGCTTTATGAAGACGTCGTGATGGAGGCAGGAAATTAAACCCAGGGACGGAGGAGAGCAGGGCGATGACACAGGAGGAGGGGGAAGGAAAAGGTTCAGATGTTGTCATTGTATTGTAAATATTTGTTTGTTCAACATGGAACCAAATGATCTCCTGTACTGTCTGTATGCTGTAGACAGATATTTCTATTAAAATGCTTTTGTATTTCATATGATCTGAACTTTTATATATTCTATATTCTCATTTCTTTGGTCCTCTATGACATCCAGTGACATGGGCTGCTGGTATCTTATGAATATTTTTTGCCAACTTCTTTGTTTCATGTGTGTCTTTTCAAATGCATGGAGCTGATCTGGTGTTTGAGGACTTTTCTTACTTTGTTTTACACTGATCAACATTTTTCTCCACTTTTCCGTTGAGAATAGATATAATCGACTCCAGGAATGATTGTTGGTGCCTTAGCCAGGACAGCCTCCAGCAGAAACCTATGGCACCAGCCGTGTTTCTGTCACCCTGAGAAACGTCTAAAAAAACCTAAACATTGCAATGAAAAACTGATAATGGAAATACCAAAATGTCAAGAAACCTCACAAATATCTCAAATAAGGTTTTTCAGATGCATCAGAAGTGTAAAAGAAACATTAACTGTTACACTCACCTCAGACATGAGGTCACATGACCCGTCCTCCTCAAACAAGAGGAAGCTGTGTGTGTGGACAGAGGAGGGGACCGAATTTTTTTCAAAATCTAATCAAAATATGTGATAAAACCATGGGAACACGAAATGTTTTGTATGTCTCTCTCCCTCATAGTGCCGTCTTGCAGGGTGAGATTCTAGAGAAATACGGGGTCATGGTTCATATGCAAAACACCCTCCAACTGAAACAAGTTGCAGTTGCACTTTCATATTGTCCAGTTGCAGCTACAGACTAGGTGTGAAGTGGGCGAAGAACATGAATGAATGTGTAAATGACAGAAACCTCCTCTTCCTCTCATCACACTAACTCACACCCTCCTCTTTGCTTCTCTGCAGGACTCGCTGTCGGACCGGGACCAGGGAGCAGAGAGCCCCGTGCTGACCTCACCCTCCTGCAGACGTCCCTGGTTCTCACTCATGTGCTTGGGCCGCTCCTGATACCTCTCACCCCCAGCAGCAGAGCGACCAGCAGCACCACCAGCACCAGCAGCACCACCTCGACACATCCAGCATGGAGGACGACGGGCGCTACAGGGACGGCCGCTCGGACTTCATCCGCGGCGCCAAAGACATCGCCAAAGTCGCCAAGAAGCAGGTGGGGAAGAAGGTGGGGCGCGGCGTGGACCGCATGGCGGACGAGTACAGCAAGCGCTCGTACAAGCGCTTCGAGGAGGAGGAGGACGACGACGACTACGCCGGGGCGCCCAGCAACGACGACGGCTACTACCGCAACGACAGCCGCGCCAACGACGACGAGGGCCACAGCGACTCCACCGAGGGCCACGACGAAGACGACGAGATCTACGAGGGCGAGTACCAGGGCATCCCCCGGGCCGACTCGGGCAAGGCGGACGGCGTGGCGGCCGCCCAGGCGCAGCAGCAGTTCAGGGATCTGTCGGCGTACGAGGGCGAGCGCCGGAAGGACCAGGAGGAGCTGGCGCAGCAGTACGAGACCATCCTGCAGGAGTGCGGCCACGGAAAGTTCCAGTGGACGCTCTACTTCGTGCTGGGCCTGGCCCTGATGGCCGACGGCGTGGAGATCTTTGTGGTCGGCTTCGTGCTGCCCAGCGCAGAGAAGGACATGTGTCTATCGGAGCCCAACAAGGGCATGCTGGGTAAGAGGAACAGATGTCATCGTCTGGCAAGTGTTGGACAAGTTTCTACCATGATCTAATCCATTATTTATCACAGGTTGCTGTCATTAGGAGGCTTTTTGAATGCAGTTTTGAGAATCTAGCGATGCAGTATGGGCATGATATATTGTGATATATGGCAAGACAATAAAAAAGGAAAAAGTCAGTATAAGGAACACACAATGTTAGTAACATGAACTAGAGATGCACGATAACCAATAATTTCCTGTTTCTTACAACACATATCTCATGTACTAAATGAGATGAAGAAAGATGTAGTGAGTAAAGATGAATTTAACAAGTCAGCTCTACCTCTTCAAAATGATGCAACATCACTAATACGGTCTTCACTACAAAAACTAGAAAAGTTTTGACTCGGAAACAAATATTTATTATTGTTTCTCTGCATCAGCTGCATCAGGGAATGAAAAGATTTTACAGTAAAATCTCAAAAACTGCCTCAAATATCTCATCCATAGGCGGAGGAGCAACTCCAGTCTTATCTTTAGCTTAAACGTTAGCTGCAGTGGCTTTAGCCATCTCGTATTATTTCCGTATATCTGACATTTCCATGGTGAAAACTCCAGATTAGATGTGTTTTTATCCGCTCTTAGAACTTCAGCACAACATCTAAAGCTTTTACATGCATTTACATTTTCTTTTTCATGTGTGTCAAAAACAACAAGAAAATCAATCCAATGTTGGCTAATAATTATCTAAACATAAAATTACATAATTATCTAAACAATTCAGAATAATGGACTTTATTATGTAAACCAGTTATGATTAAACATCCATTCAGTGTTTTAAAGAATCGATAAATTACTGTGAGATTTGCACTGATCAATATTTTATTGCAGTAAAGCGGATGCTGGGTGTGCAGCTCCTCTGCTCTCGCCCTGTGTTTACTCCCGGCCCAGTGTCTCCTCTGAGAGTTAACGCCGGCGCTTTACATTTTATCTCTGACTTATCGGGGCAGTTACCTCTACTACTCGGCCTGCAGTAATTGCTTCTCTACAGCGTGGCTGGCAGGCCGAGAGCAGCTATTTAAGATTCAACTGGCCGTGCAGCTTCAGAGCAGGCGGAGAATCTGAAATCGACCTCTCAGCTCAGCGCAAACACGATGTCCTGCTCTGTTTGTCTGTCTGTGTGTGTGTGTGTGTGTGTGTGTGTGTAAGCTAGTGTACCTCGTCTGTCTTGCTCTTGTTTCTCTGGCTGTTCCCCTCCTGTGTGTCTGTGTTTCTCGATGCTGTGAAGTGAGCAGAGACCTCGTGATGGTTTCCTGGCCTCGGGGTCAGTGTCCAATCAGAGTCCAGACCTGCGTTTGCCATCTGTCATTGGCTGTAGCAGCAAGGACAGCGAGACCAGGGGGCCAGCATCTCCCGACAGTCACAAATGTTTCAGTCATCTCCTCAGCTCCTCTTAAGACACTATTAGGTTGCCTTTGTCCAGTGGAGATGATAAAATGTGTATGTTGTGACACCAGACTGAGATTTTTCCAGGTATAAAATCTATTTTCCAGCCTTCGGAGTTCACTTTTGTGCCTCAGTGGGTTGAAACATCATAAATGTACATTCTTCACTCGATGAAGCAGATGTTAAAAAATACAATTAGATTGCATCTGACATCGTCTGTCATCGTCTCTGAATGCTCCACACTAGTTGGACACCCGACGCTAATAAATTGGATCTATTAGGTTCAGCTGAGGTAAAAGTGCTGCTGAGCATCCCCACACATAGCTCCAAACGTGTGGCTGCACAGGCTCATTTTGATGAATTTGATGAGATCTAATTACATAATATCCAGAGGCCTCGCAGGGTTTTCACTGTTCGACTGAACTGCTGCCATGTCAGACAATGTCTCCCTGCAGATGAGACTGGAGGGAAGGGGAGATGGGGAGGCGGGGGTTGGGGGGGTGTTGATTGTGTCTCCTGTTGGAAATAGATTCAGCACTTTTTTTTGCAGGTGTTCTAGCAGTAAACACACTTTTTAATGAATAGGGAAGCAGTGGCTGTCAGGGAAATGGAGTGTACAAACACTGGCCTAAGCAGGAAGACGTATTAAGTGCACGCACACAGCTGCATTTGGCAGCCATCCATGCCGTTAATTGGTTACTGGGTTGTGTGATTTCCCTCCAGTGGTCTGCGCTCAGGACAAGGTATGGACCGAAGTGCAGACGTGCAATAACAAGGGTGCGTGTGAGGGCGAAGCTCTGCCTATCTGCTCATACGTCCATAGCACATAATGTACATCCATCCATTATGTTATTACTGCTTTGTACCCAATGATCACGCAGAGCACAACTGTAACATGGCTTAAGCAGTACACAGTGTTTCATTACAGAGCTGTAATAGATATATACGTATGAGCGATGAATTTCCCTATTGTGGGACAAATGAGGTGATTAATATTACTTGAAATTTCCTCATTGTGGGAAACAAGGCGTATTCTACCTTGTTAGAAGGGTGAACACGAGGGCAGAGACATGATGTGTCTGCACATCTTGCACTAACAAGTTTTACATATTGATTCTGTCGTGTTACCTCCCTCACAGGTCTAGACATCATTGTTTGAAGATGAAATTGAACAATTAGTCAAAAGAAAGGGATTGAGTTATGAAGTACTCCTTTATTGACAAAAAAGAAAATAGGAATGCAAGTTGAATGCAAACATAATACAAGTGAAGAATTGAAGGATTAAAGAAGTGGGAAATAAATGATGGAAATAAGAAAATAAGACCAAAAACAAGACAGAAATGTGTGTTAGAGTTAAGTGGAGCAGACGAGGAAAAGGACCGAAGGTCATGCAAGAAGAAATGCAGCAAGCATAGAAAGCATAGGAAATAATGAGTTCTAGTCTTTTTCCAGTAACTTGTCCTTATTACCTGCAGCTCGCACGGTGGTGATCTTACCCTCTGTGCACCTGTCTTATGTTTGACCTGATATTACTCAGGAATTGATTTACTCAGTTACTTCAGCTCTGCTTCATTACGTCCCTCCCTCCCCCCTGCTCTCTGGCTCGGTTTGTAGGGAGACACGATTTTCCTCTCCCCTCTGTCGCTGTTACGCAACACGCCTGACTCATGCTAGAGAGCCTCCTCATGCATCTCTGCATCCCATGATTCCTAGTGTCCTCGCGCTCTCCCCCTCCCCCTCCCCATCCCCCACCATCACCCTCACCCTTCTCCTCTCCACATGCTCCAAACAGAGCTTCCTCTGCCACTATAGTGCCACTTGAGGCAGTGTGTGTGTGTGTGTGCAGCACAGTAGGACAGTGAGCGTCTGCACGTGTGTGAGTGGTAATCGGCTGCAGAATATTAAATCCCTCACGGTAGAAAGCGTTCAGATGTATCCACAGAGGGGGATATGAGGGTGTAAACATGCATCACGACCTACGCGTTCATCTCCTCTTTGCAGCAGTAGATAAAACCGATAAAATTCAGGTTTGGCGAGGAATTAAAGAAGAGAGAGGCCAGAGTGAGGCTCTGTGCTGCCTGAGCTGCAGCTACTGCGTTTTGAGCCCGAGGAGCCGGACGGCAGAGGAGCGCTGAGCGCTTGTCATTGATTCGTCCTTGTTGTGAGGCTGCAGAGGTTGCGTCTGCAGAGTGGCTGGAAGAAGAAACTGTGGGTTTGTGATGCACAGCAGCTGTAACCACGCAGGAGGAGAGAGGCTTCCGCAGAGGTGCAGGATAAGCATGAGCTCTTGGAATGTCGAGGAGGAGTCACGGCGTGGGCTCATCTCTTCTCTCCTGCTGGGGCAATTTTAAAAACTATCCTCTTGATATTCTTCAGCGAGCAGCTCCAGAGCTCTGCAGCTCTGTCCCCGAACAGCTACAGTGAGTCCCGAGGCTAGGAGCAACCTTTGTGCATCATGGTGACGGTATCTCCTTGGGCTTTTAATGAACGCACAATCACAAACCGAGATGAAGGATGAGAGGAAACAGACTTGGAGGATTTAGAGAGAGGAGCTTTTCCTATATCCGTTTGATTCTATTTTATCTCTTTTTTGTCCCCTCTGGGAAATGTTGGCAGATGTAACTGGACGCCATTGCCATTAAGATATAATTAGCTCCAATGTGTTATTGTAGATGGAGATGAGCGTCAGAGAGGAACTGGGCTCAGATGTTGGTGTTCAGGCGACACATATCTCTAATCCCTCTCTCTTCGACAATAATGATTTGACTTGATAGTGTCAGGTTTATTTCCCAGCTTCCCAGTTTGAATCCCAGTCTCCTGGAGGGCTAGCCCGGAGGCCCTTCTTGTTTGCACATTTTCCTAGTGTGTGTAGGCTTCCTCCAGGACTTCTGGTCTCAGCCCACACTCCAAAAACATGCATGTTTATGCCTGTTTGAGACTCTCAGAGACTGAAGACCTGCCCAGGGTGTATTCCATGTCTTTACTCCGATATTGATAACATGGAGAAGACAACAATGCTAATGCTAAAACACACTGTAAAATATGCAGTCTGTACCCCTCTATGTGCACTGGAACACCTGTCCTAGAGCTGGGCTCTGGCTGCTCAGCACTGAGCAGAGCGATGCTGCAGTCAGCTGACGAGGGGCCGCGTCGTCCTGCGGAGCCTCGGCCCCCGGCGCTCTCAAAAAGCCCTGTGCACTCTGGCAGAAAGGGAAAACCGGCTATTAATAGTGGCCCCCTGCCCCCTCCCTGCCCACGTGCACAGACACACAGTGGAACACACTCTCTCTTTCTGCACACACGCACACACACACACACACACACACACACACACACTGTGCAGACAGGCCACCATCCTCCCCTCTCTCTCTCTTTCTTTCTTTTTTGCTCACTCTCTCTTCCTCGTCCCTTCCCCCTCCGTTTCTCTCCAGAGTGGTGAGGTGCTCAGCTGTATGAAGGCATACACACTCCTCCTCCTCCTCCTCCTCCTCCTCCTCCTCCTCCTCGTTGCTGTCTATCTGGCCTCTCCTCATAATACTGCAAATCATATGCACGTAACAGGAGGCAGTTTGCGGTGCTGTAATCCAGTGGACGTCGCTCTCAGAGTGAAATATCAAACAACTGTGGACGCCGAAGGCTGATGAAATCCCCTCGGTCAGGAAATTACCAGAATAAAAGTGTCATTACCACAGAACAGGGCAACATTTTAACCGAGCAGGAAGCCTGATGATGTTGGGTGCGACATCAGACGAATGCAGCATGAATCAGACGCTGGCAGCTTTCTGCTGCTGTGTGATATGAAATCTAAAGGCTGATGAGAGCCGGACCTCTGTCGGCAGGATGCGTGTCAGCCTCGGACCTCGTCACGGCCTTTACATCCCCTCGTTTCCACAGCGGTGAGCGCAGAATAATGTGGACGTCCTGTATGCTCTAAAAACAGACAGCTCAGGGTCGTATCTGGGACAGTGTACAGGTGTGGGAACGCTCTCTTACAAGGCAGCCATAGTTTGGCTCTGACAACACTATTATGTATACATAACATAATCACATAAGGTACTTTACCCCATTCCACAAACCAATTTAGAGCATGTAATCCATCTTCTTGATGAATTGAGCAACCGGCTTCTCAGACCTGCGAGTCTTTTTAACCCAAGTGAAATTTGTAGTGAGTGATTTTGTTTCTCCACAAGAGAAGAACACATGGTACATATCTGGTCTCAAGAGGAATGCGTATGAAGCTGTGATAAATATATCTTCCATTCTCGTCTTTCCTTGCATGCTAAGCTTTCTGATGTTATGTCAGCGCCTAAAAAACCACGGATTGTGGTTTTTAGAATAAGATTTAACGCTCCAAACGTATGTGTAAAAATCAGCAAACGACATCAGTTTGTAAACTAACTGCTCCAAAGGAGAAGAGAGGGTGTTATCAGGAGAGGAACTGTGAGTAGTTCATGGCAAAATCTGAATAATTCAGGTTTGAAATGTGCAAATATATTCAGTGAGAAACTATTGATCGATAGCACCGAGGCACATCGTCACATTTTAAAGCGAAACCGTGAAAATAAATGCCAACGAAACTGAATTGAAGTTATTAAAAAAAGAACAATATTTTATGGATCTGAATAAATTATGCAAAAGCATTTCCTCCCAGCAACAGTTTCACTGACAGTGAAACATTCATTTTCCAGCCTGACAGCTCTTCTCATTCCTCCTCAAAGCACTTAATGTGAAGAATATCCTCAAAGAAAAGAACAAAAAACTAAACTAAAATGGGTTGGACGTATGCAAATAAGAAAAAAGAAGAAGAAAAAAGAAAAGAAATAGACTAGCTCCACCTTTCAACACTAATAAATTATTTTGCCTCTGAGTTTTGAAATAAATCGGGCCTTATTTATGTTGACAGGTCAGTGCAGAGGTCAGATTTCTCCTCCCTCCCTCTCTCCCTCCCTCTCTCTCTCTCTCTCTCTCTCCCTCTCTCACCCTCCCTCCCTCTCTCTCTCTCTCTCTCTCTCTCTCTCTGCCTCTCTCTCTCTCTCTGTCCATCTCCCTCGACGCTGCTGCATTGCGGAGACGCGTATTGAGCTCAGTCATCAACCCTGGCTCGGTGCTGCTGCTATGAGCTCTATTGTCAGGAGGAGCAGCTCACAGCTGTCACTCTGACTGAAACGCAGGCAGATAAAGACACACACACACACACACACACACACACACACACACACACACACCTAGGGTTGGCAAAGCAGGCCATCATTTGCACAGAATTCTCTGCAATCCATCAAACAGCGTGAAAGTCACCTTCTTCTTCCTCAGGTTTGCACTGCAGAGTCTACACATAAATACACAGATAGACAGTGACACACACACACACACACACACACACAGATCATCCACCCCCAGCACTCCGTGTTCCCCTGATTGTCCATTCAGAATAGAGGGTTTCGTAGCTCTGCAGGGGTCAGAGGAGCCACATGGCTCCACCTATGCTGAACACACTGGAGCTGAATGTAGACCTAAAACAAACAGAGCCTTGAAGTAAAGTGAAAGCAGAAAACTGAGGCTGAGATTTAGATGCAGGTGTCGAGATGGGGCACCGACCACCAGCCTCTTCCTCTTCATTCTGAGAGTGATCTCTCCAATCGGTCGTTTAGCAGCAGGCTCAGGCAGCGTCTGGCTGCTGACAGGACGTCAATAAGGCAGCAATTGTAGCTGGTGTGTGTGTGTTTCTGTGTGCGCGTGTGTGTGTGTGTGTGTGTGTGTGTGTGTGTGTGTGTGTGTGTGTGTGTGTTTGGAGGCATCCTCAGTCCTGCAGAGAGGGAAAAGGAAAGCTAGAGATGCTGGCCTGGATAAATATGCTGCATGCAGAAGGCAAGCAATGTTTTCATGAGATCAGAAATCAGACTTTTGATCATCATTTTAATGACAGACATGTCAGGTCATGTAGAGTAAATCATGGTAACTAGATTGATAGATTCTAACCCAAAGTCCCATTTTATGCTCCTTAACACTGACGTACAGTTGGTGCACTAACATCTAGGGTTGGAGTACTAACAGCACCAATCATTATGAGTCCAATAATTATTCTTTTTTATTTTCAACAACATGAACGTAGTGCTGCTATAACCTGTGAGGCCCTCTGCACTGTTTGTGAAAAAGAAAAGGTCGATGCAGTGTGCAATGCATGTTCACCTAAAGTTCAGAAAGTTTAGAGAGAAAGAGCATTAATATATCTAATGCTGCTAAAGCTAATTAGCTACAGTCAATGCTAATACTAAAGGCTGAAGAGAATACTAACACTGGTCACTGAGTATTTTTTGGGGGGGCAAATCCTTTTATGGACTGATACAGCTGATGCAGCAAAATGCATGGTTTGACTCATAACTGGTCCAGATTTAGTATTCTAATGACATTTGTTACAGTATCTTAAAAGTCAGAGGCAGAGCTGTGGTGCTAAATTCATCTTTTAATAACTGCATCTTTCTTTTCCTCAGGCCTGTATCGGTTATGAGTTCCAAGATCTTGTTGGTGGATAAAAACATTTATTGTGCGTCCCTTCTAGTAATACATAAAACAGTGTTATTTCCCCCAGTAAGTTCTGTAATTTAACCAAATGTGCATTACATTATGGTTGTCTGCTTCAAACTCAGACTGTGAACTCTGCAGTCGTCATTATCTACTCTGCAACATCAGTCCCATTAGCACCCATTAGCCCCCATTTCCCAAATAATGCCCTTTTTTTGTGGACTGAACTTTCTTGCTCAGTCCAAATTATTTGTTTTCGTGTTTGCTTTTTCTTTCTCTTAGTTGAGTTACAGTTCTATGCAGAGGGTAATTATCACGGTGATAATCCTGACCCCTCCACACCTCTGCTGTGCTGCGTTTAGTGTTGCAGCGATTAGGCTGAGCTCCTCTATCTCTGTGTTGTCTCTGTGCTTTATGCAAAGCAGCCGAGTGGCCCAATGAGGCTGCCAAATGAGCTAATTTACCAGGCAGCGAAAATCTAATGAGAGTGCAAGTGAGGGCTGCGAGTAATATCAATGAGTTTACTGATGTATAAAAGCTCATTATCGTGCCCTCTGTCTCTCTCTCTCTCCCCTCCCCCATCACGTCCTCCCCTCCCTCCCCCCAGGTCTCATCGTGTACCTGGGGATGATGGTCGGGGCGTTTGTGTGGGGCGGCCTGGCCGATCGGATCGGCCGGAGACAGACGCTCCTCATCTCCCTCTCCATCAACAGCGTGTTTGCCTTCTTCTCGTCCTTCGTCCAGGGCTACGTCTCCTTCCTGTTCTGCCGCCTGGCCTCCGGCGTGGGGTAAGGAGACAGATGAGTCACCCACACACACACATACACACACACACACACACAGATGCACAGCAGAAGTGGGGACGAGGCAGTCACGACCTCGGTGGCACATCAGTTATCTAGACAAGGCAGAGCCAAGGCTCACGTCAGAGGGCAGATAACAAAGCTTACGTTTACACCTGTGTGTGGTGGTTGCATCTTTTAATGTTTACCTAAAAAATGTGATGTCATTTATTATCATTTCAACCTCAAACTCTTTGACCTTGGTACGACTATACAACCCACTCTGTCTTTGCATTCAAAAGGAGTCTGGAATAAGAAACATTTCTGCCTTAGCTTTGTTGAATATCTATTATCATAGCCGCTAATCTACAGCAGAAATAAAGCAGGTATTTTAAGCTGCAGGTGAATCTAAACAGAGACACAGTGTGATGCAGTTGTGACACAAACCATAGCACCCCACACCTCTAAAACAGAGTGTAGCTCCCTTCATTCAGGTCCCTGATTAAATCAACTAAATGCAACAGTTTGGTTTTCAGTTTCTGGTGAAATGTCAGTGTCTTTGCTTCTGGTTCTTCCTCTCTCTCTGACTCTGGCTCCAACATATCAAGCCGGATGCACCTGCATTGTTCCATAGCTACATCAAAGCTACATCACCTAATGAATGAGAACAAGCTAAGGAGCTACGCTGTTTAGCAATGAACATAAAGTCACGTGATTGTTCATATGAGACTGACAGCCAGTCAGAGCGAAGCCTATGCTGGGTTGCCAGATATTCTTTCATACATTGTTAAGATTGTTAAGATACATTGTAAGATAAGCCTGAACACCACTCAGAGGCTACAGGGTTAGCATCCAGCCTGGGATACGTGGATGTCTGCAGCGTTGACTGCTTTTCATCAGCTATTCCGCAGTAAAGTGTAAGGATGTGATTTCAGCCGGTTTGTATTTTTGTCAAAGCCTTTGATTTACCTGCACTTGAGGCAGTATTTTCAGTCATTTTGAAGTCAACAACCTCCGCACTGTGAGCCTGCACTGCAGGCGGGTGTGAGTGATGCGGGGGGGGGGTGCATAAAAGCAGCCGGTGTCACACCTCGTTTCTGAGCTGAATAATCTGAGGCTGTGTCGCACTCCGGTCTCTTCAGGCGCTTTCTGCCTGTGCTGCTGCTGCTCAGCGCTGGTGGCTGTGGTGAAATGTCAGAGAAATGGCAGCTCGCGCTCTGATTGGCTGAGTCTGACTTTAAAACACGACCTTCACCAGCTCCTACTCATTTCTGCTACGACAGGTAAATGTTTCTCCTCTGTGTGCCAAAAAACAACACAAAATCAAGTGCAGGATTTTCCTTTTTTGGAATTAAAACAGTGGAATTAAAATGAAAACTAAAAGAAAAAAACATCTTATTTGCATGGCAAACATGGCCTTCAATGGTGGCTTTGGTTTTACTTTTGATCAGCCTCAGTGATGCTCAGTTTTCTCTCATCTCACGTTCTTTGAACCTTTTATTTTAATTCATTGTGTTTTGTCTTTCTGTCCTCCCCCCTCAGTGCCATTGTCTTCTTCTCCTCTCTTATCTTTCTCCACACGACTAGAGTATTTATCCCCTTGGCTTTGGTCTCTCCTCCTTGCTCTCTCTCTTATCTCACTCACCAGTTGCTTCTTCTGTCTCTCCTTTCACTCTTCTCTCTGTTGTTGTCTCTCAGCCGTTTAACTCCTGCCTCTGTGTTATTCCCTCCACAGCATCGGTGGCTCCATCCCCATCGTCTTCTCCTACTACTCTGAGTTCCTGGCCCAGGAGAAGCGTGGAGAGCACCTGAGCTGGCTCTGCATGTTCTGGATGATCGGTGGTATCTACGCCTCGGCCATGGCCTGGGCCATCATCCCACACTACGGTGAGAGAAACACACACACACTAGAGCACAGAGCTAATCTTGATCTATTCTTATTTCATCAAATTCAATTCAACTTAGTGCTGATTTATAACAATATTTTCTCAAGACATCCTGTAATAAACACACAAACAGAACCCAACAAACCTCACATATAAGCTGCAGTAAAGCAGACGAAGGTGAGGAAAATCTTGGAGCAAGAGAACGAGAGAAGATGGAGAGAAATACATATCATTTGCTAATTCTTTAATTCCATCCCACTAAAGTACGAGCCAGGTCTCACATCCTTCATCAGTGGAATGAGATGAAGCTAGAAACCTTTGTTAATCTAATTAAAGGGTCACAATGTGGTTCAGAGGATGAAATAAAGTCTGAAAATGTAAAAATAGTGAAATATCACCACGAGATACTGTCCTGCACTTCCCCCTATGTCTAGCATCCTCTTCCATATTCTGACATTTACATGTTTAGCAGACTGTTTCATCCAGAGCAACGTACAGAGGAGAATTAACATTCAAGCTACGTTACGACAGACACCTTAGAGCTCCAAGGAATGCTGCTCTAGAGGATTAGAGAGCAGAGTTTTAAGTACTAGTACAAGGGCAGCGTTTAAGCACTCGTTAGGAGGAGACAGGTTGGGAGAAGGAAGAAGAATAAGGGCAGCTACAGGACTAACATGTTGTACGTTTCAGCCCAGCTCATTTCAACCTCACTGATACATTTAGACAGAAATGGTAAATCAGTGTTAGAGTCAAAATGGAGCATGTGCAGCTGTCCAGCCCGGAGTCACTTCACTGCAGTGTTGAATCATCGCAGTT
Source organism: Karalla daura (assembly GCA_029224185.1). Classification (NCBI taxonomy): domain Eukaryota; kingdom Metazoa; phylum Chordata; class Actinopteri; order Chaetodontiformes; family Leiognathidae; genus Karalla; species Karalla daura. The sequence continues at coordinate 4,424,472 of CM055191.1, read as the reverse complement.
TAGGGGAATTCATGGGAGCAGAGGATCCACAGCCTGAATAGAGGAAGCTACTTGTGCTCGCAGCTGCCTCTTAGCTCTCGTTTTCTCTGACACGTCCCCTCCTGTCTCCCTCTGCTCATTTTCAGGCTGGAGTTTCCAGATGGGCTCGGCCTACCAGTTCCACAGCTGGCGTGTCTTTGTGCTGGTGTGTGCCTTCCCCGCTGTGGCGGCCATCTCCGCCCTCAGCACCATGCCCGAGAGCCCCCGCTTCTACCTGGAGGTCAGCCTGACAGCTCTCGCCACGCTCGGGCCTTGTGCATAAACAGGGCTGGGAAAGCAGCTCATCTCTATGCATTAGCAGAGTGGGAGACAGAGCGCCGCTTACACACTCTTCCACAATGTTTTGCACCGATGAATAAATATGTGCACATAGAGGTCCTGGACGAGTCAGAGCAGAGAGGTGACGTAAGAGTCACAGAGCGTTCGGTTTGTAGTCCTGCTCAGTGTGTTGATGTTGATACTGCAGCAGTGATGATTAAACAGAGATTACGGCAGATTTTTATATGATTAATTTTAAATGATAGACACATTTATCCCTCGCTCTACTGGTTCATGCCAAGAGAAATTCTCCTCGAGTAACTGCTGCTTCAACCTACGTGATTTGCTGTTGCTCCAAACGAGGTCAGGCATTGTTGTAGAGATACTGCTAATACTGCCAAATATTCACATAAATCTACATGAATATACATGACACACATTTTTCAATATTTATGACTGAAAATGCATTATACGTCTAATTCTAATTCACTTTATCGAAAATAATTTCTTAAAACTGTGCACAGGAGCTGAGTGAGTGGCAGTTTCCATTCCCTCAGGACTTGTTGAGTTTTATAGGATTTGCATTTTGTAAATGTTTTGTCTTGTTTTTCTCCTCCAGAATGGGAAACACGACGAGGCGTGGATGATTCTGAAGCAGGTCCACGACACCAACATGAGGGCCAAGGGCTACCCAGAGAGGGTCTTCTCTGTACGTCACTCACAGATGTTTGAGGCTGCTGGTTTGCAGTATCTGTCTGTCTGTCTGTCTGTCTGTCTGTCTGTCTGTCTGTCTGTCTGTCTGTCTGTCTGTCTGTCTGTCTGTCTGTCTGTCTGTCTGTCTGTCTGTCTATGGGATGATACAGTGCAACAGCTCTACGCTGCATCACAATGAGTCCAAAGCATTTATTGAAACTGAATCATTCTCCAATACTCCACCACATCTTTAATACATAAATTTAAATGAATTGTGGTTAAACAAATGCTTAATAACCTGTGAAATGAATTGTCTCACTGGTCATGTTTATTGTGCCTCAGTGTTAATGGTTAATGAGAGATGAAGGCAGATGCCGTGCTTCCTGTTTCATTTCCAGCTGTGTTCTGCAGCTTCATTGTTCTCTGTGGTGTGTTGTGTTTTGGTAGATCTTAATTACTGTGGTGTAAATCTTTTACACACATTCGCTCAGATTTACACTGTAATCTGAATAATTGGACTGAATAATAATTTGGGAAGAACATGCGCCTGCTCAGCAACATCTACTAATCTAGTAATGCTAACAAAGATGCAGCAAATTAATGCTAAGTTTGACCTGTGCACCTTGTTTGTCCCTCTATCAGGTGACCACCATCAAAACAGTGAAGCAGCTGGATGAGCTGGTGGACCTGGGCGACGGCGCCGCCTGGCACGAGAAATGGAGAGTGAAGCTGACGTCACTTTTCCATCAGGTGAAAAACCTTCAGGAATGTTAGCAGAGGACGGATCAGGAGAACATTTCAGTCATTTATCATAAAATGGGCTTTAGTTTAATAAATGGAGATAGAGGAAGAACAAGAAGGTTTATAGCATGACTTAAAAAAAATCATTTAATGCTTTGTTTATCTTTTGTTATTTGTGTGTGTGTTGTCCCAGGTGTGGAGTAACTTCCAGACTGTTTTCTCCCCTGAGTATCGCCGCACCACCTACATGATGATGGCTGTGTGGTTCTCCATGTCCTTCAGGTGAGATAGATCTAAAGAACCTTACACAACTGAGTCAGCTCTCGATCTAAATCAAGAGGGGGTGCTCATACATACATGTTAAGTAAAAAGGATTGTCTTAATTTCCCTGATAAGAATGAGAGAGCCCAACAAATAGCTAGAATTAATAGTTCTGGTACGCATCTATCTTTGTGTGCCAGAAAGCAACCAACAGGGAAGAGAACAAGTGATTAAAGCAGAAACTTAGAGCAGGAGACAACCGTCTCGGTGGGTTTACTTCTGTACTTCTGGAGTTTTATTTTTTGGATTAGTGAGTTTAAAGGCATCAATCTTCTCATCCTGCCATATTTCGAACACACGAGTCTCTTTGATGTAGACATCATCTCTGCTCTGTAGCCTGTGCCTGTATTTGTCTCCCCAGTGACAGCAGCAGTCTCACTGTCTCTCCTCCTCCTCCTCCTCCTCCTCCTCCTCCTCCTCCTCCTCCTCCTCCTCCTCTTCCTCCTCCAGCTACTACGGTCTGACAGTGTGGTTCCCCGACATGATCAAGTACCTGCAGAAGCAGGAGTACTCCTCACGCACAAAGACCTTCGTCAAGGAGAAAGTGGAGCACGTCACCTTTAACTTCACCCTGGAAAACCAGGTCCACCGCCAGGGAGAGTACTTCAACGACAAGTGAGTCAGCTGCTCCTCCTCACGTCTGCCGTGAACGTCCCGCCTGGTACGACGGCTCGCTTTGAATTCGTCGGGTACATTAGACGATTTCACAAATTACACACCCAAAAAGAAAATATCAAAAGTACCAAAAGGCCGGCCATCTTTATGTTGAAAACAACAACAAACAAACATCTGTAGGTTGTGTTGCCAGCAGATTTAGGGCACTTTGCACAGACTGTGTTTACACATTCATAAGAGCCACGTGTGGGTCAGACGACGCCCAGATGGTGTCGGACAGATCAGCTCATGTTGCACCTTTCACCTTACACGGTGCATTAGCATCTGTTCATCTAGCCCTCGATGGTACGCAGTAAGATATCAAGGAGAAACAAATGACTGGTCAGGTTTGCATTGAATTTGATTATTTTCTCTAAAAGCTTGTTGCCTCAAGGCAGTATTGCATCATGGCAGACTAGGTGATACCTTTAATTTTTCCTCTTTTTTTTAAAAAAAAAGGTGAACTAGGCTTCATTGGACACCAGTCCATAGATGGTTGCTCTTTATTACCATGTGTAACTAGGCTCTCCACATGGCCATGCTCCATCACTTTACCGCCTCTTTACCTCCATCTTGTGACTCCATTATCCCTCCCGGTTGTCACCTGCAGGTTCATGAACCTGAAAATGAGATCGATGGTGTTCGAGGACTCGCTGTTTGAGGAGTGTTACTTTGAGGACATCACCTCCAGCAACACCTTCTTCAAGAACTGCACCTTCATCGCCACACTCTTCTACAACACAGGTACACACACACACACACACACACGTGTTGTGCAGTTTAGGAATTGTCCCATCACGTGACAATTAAAGGATAACCTCATTTTACCTATTCTCTTTTCTCCTCACGCTGTCAATAAGCACTCCCAGCACTAATCACCTGTTCCCTCTCTCCCTCCCCACCTCTCGCTCTAGACCTGTTCAAGTATCGACTGGTCAACTGTAAGCTCATCAACAGCACCTTCCTGCACAACAAAGAGGGCTGCCTGCTCAGCGACGTCAGCGACGAGAACAATGCCTACATGGTGTACTTTGTCAGCTTCCTGGGCACACTGGCCGTGCTGCCAGGCAACATCGTCTCAGCGCTGCTCATGGATAAAATAGGGCGGCTGAGGATGCTAGGTAAACTGAAAGCTGCAGGTAGAATGAGCGAAGCTTGAGCGGGAGGAGAAAATAGGCAGCACTCTCGAGGCAGGCTTAGTTACATTCGCTTGGAAGCGTAAATAAGATTGAGAAGAACGTAGCGTATTTACTGTTTCTTCAACTGTGGCCTCGCATTACAAAGGGCTTCGGTTTGTTCCCCACGTCTAATACTATACGACAGGAGAGTGTGAGTCACGGCGCATCTCTCTAAGGCCGCCCAGGGGAACACTCACTTACTTTTATTTCTCAGAGTGAATGAATGTCAGACCTTCTGCACAGCAGTTCACAAGCCTCCTGCTCACACTTGCTGATTGAATGCCCAGAAGAGTAAACACAATGAATGAATTATGAATAAACAGAAGCGGGAAACTGTCTTCTCCCCTCTGACAGAGCTGAGATAGGTAAACGAACACATCTAATTGCCAGGTGATAAATGATGCCCAGCGGCTTCAGCTGTATGCTGTGAATGATGCTTCCATAATGGAACTCAGCTCTGTAAACCTGGAGTGGAAAACAGATTTGTGTCTAGCAGCTATGACCCATCCTCCATGCATATTATGAATGAGAGGCCCTGATTATTGTAACGATTCCAAAATAGATTCGCGTTTTTTTCCCCCCCATATTTAGCCATTTTCCCTGCATGGCAGCATCTCTGCAGTGTCTGGGCTAATTGCGTAACAGCTCAGAGGGACAGACCAGTGCTTATTATTATTAATGGACATATGCAGGATTTCCTTCCTTTGCCTCTTGCGTCACTCTTGTCCTCCACCTCCCCCTGTCTATCTCCAGCGGGCTCCAGCGTGATCTCTTGCGTCAGCTGTTTCTTCCTGTCCTTTGGCAACAGCGAGTCAGCCATGATTGCTCTGCTCTGCCTGTTCGGGGGAATCAGCATCGCTTCGTGGAACGCCCTGGATGTGCTGACCGTGGAGCTCTACCCCTCTGACAAGAGGTAGGCGCGTTAGGCACGCTCTCAAATCTCCTTGACACTGGGGCGACACGGTCTGCGCTGCTCAAAGACACGTCGAGTGACGTCGTCAGAGTCGCCCCTCACTGATTGGCTGGCTCAGAAGAAGGGATGGCGTGCTGGGGTGAAATGATTGGTGATGCATGCTGTGGCTTTATTGGCCTTTGTAATTGCTACGTAGCCAATTTCCAGAGTGGGGTCTAACCTTCCATGAAGTGTTACATGACTGTGAGTGTAGAACATCATTTAACCATCCTAACAAAATCCTTTTATTGTGGTTTTAATTCTGTATCCAGCGTAGGAACAGATTTTATCCTCATTTTCTAACACACAGCACCACCTTGTGGTTGTTTGGAGACACTACAAGCATGACAGTGACGTGCTCAAAGACTAGAATTGCATCAAATTCATGTTTTTGTAGCCGTTTTTGTAATAAGTCTGTCGATTACCTTCTCTATTAATCAATAGTTGTTAGATTTAAAAAGTAAAGCAAGAAAAAGGTCAAAGGCCCTTTTTTTGTCCTCACATCAGTGATATTCAATTGTCTGTCACAGAGACTAAATTATCCAGAAAATGTCCCCAGTTAAGAAGCTGAGATCAGAGAATTTAGCTTTAGCTTTAGCAGCTCTAGTTAAGACAGTAGACAGGCCTAAATGAAGGGATTATTCTTGTTTCATGCAGGATGTTTTGACTGACACTGACTCTTCATCTCTCCCCTCTCCTTTCCCAGAACCACGGCATTCGGCTTCCTCAACGCTCTCTGTAAACTAGCAGCCGTTTTAGGAATAAGCATCTTTACCTCGTTCGTCGGTATCACCAAGGCTGTGCCCATCCTCTTTGCCTCGGGGGCGCTAGCGGCGGGCAGTTTTCTGGCCCTCAAACTTCCAGAGACGCGGGGTCAGGTGCTGCAATAGTGTGGCGCCAACAACTTTCCCGGCAGGTGGGGGGGGCAGAAGAGTTTTCGCCACACTGTGAATGAAGAGCTCAAGAGCCCTCCAAGTCCTAGCCTCTAACCCCTCCCTCATAATGATCGAGTAACCTTTGTGCACATGTTGTAAGACGACGCAGAGGAGCGAGACAAATTTGCTGTAAATATTTGGGATGGGTGGTGATTTGATAAATACTCCTCAGTGTGATCATGAATTACGAAGCTGTGAGAAGTCAAAGAAAAACCGTTGCAAGCTGAGACAAATCCTTGATGGTTGCTCGGAAAATTGGTGCAGAAGAAAAAGTACGATTAACATGCGCAGTGAGAGCGTGGCATTTCATCCCGCTGGAATATTATAATAGTGCATTCACATTTGGTCCCCGCACCCCCCTTCAATATGAGAACGTACACCTGGGGTTGGAGGTCAGGGAGGGGGGCTCTTGTCAATGAGCCATGCAAATAGACTCATAGAAATGACCACTAGCCATTGTTACAGAGTTCTCTGTAGTCACCTCCATTCTCCTTCTGAGCAAATTCAACTCACCCGTCAAGTCTTGAGTACGTTGCCATTGTTGGACATAGAATCAAAAATGCAACATTTTATGCCTTGATCAGAAGCATTTTTGACTTTTTGCGGGACAAAAACCAAGACACGGCTCTCTTGGCTTTCTCGTAAACAAAGACTTGTCCTCATTGTTTATCTCCAGAGGTCTTGTGTTGGTGTAAAAACTAACTGCCATTTTATAGATTATAGAACATTCCAGGTTTGCTTTTGTTTGTTTGTTGTTAGAATGTGACAAAGAGATCAATCGAGCCCCTTCTCCCTTTAAGACGCTGTCCGATCACCCTCGAGCGGTCATAAGCTCAATCAATGACCACGTCTCCCATGCCAAGTGGACATTTTGTGCTGCCATCATTTCCATTTCACCACCGAGAAGAAGCCATTTGTTAAAATGTACATTTTAAGCACAAAAATGTGTCAGTGTGAATGTCCCTGACATTTTCTTGACCTGAGGAAAATGTTCAGAAACTCACACTCAATCACACCGTGTATCCCTTTGTAAGAAATGCCTTTTTAGAACCTCTCCTCCCAGACTTACAGTATGTTTGTCTCCTATAAAAGATGTTTTGGAGGGTGTTATGCATGTCACAGAGTATGTATGTAAAGTTCTGAAAACTGAGAGTACAACAGCATTTTGGACAAAGTTGCGTTTTGCTTAAGTTACGTACGATTCCCAGCCAACAAGACGGCGCTTTTATTCTGCTGACGACTCTTCTTGGAGCGCACCCCCCAGGATAATAAATCACGTAGCACATGAAAGAAAAGCACTGACTCAAAGCGTAAAAGTAAACAAAAGCAACAGAAAAAGCTGAATCTTTTAGTCTCGACAAAGCACAAATTGTATTAAGTGTGTAAGAGAGGACAGATAAATTATAAACTAACTGTTTGTGTTAACTGAATGTTTATATTAATGTGAGTGTGCTTCTTAGTGCAATATTGAACCTCTGTGCAATATTGAGATTACATTTTCTTTTAGAAATGTTTGTTTTTTTTTTTTTACCATTTCATATTTGGCAAACATCGTTATTCTGACAGGAGATCGGAGGTTGTGTGGGAAGCCGTCCAGTGCTGGACATGCTTTACCTGCTTCTCGAGAGAGCATTTTAAAGTGAAGACAGAGGAGAAGGACAAAATGTCCTCTTTTAAAATCAGCTAATTCACGTTGAACAGTGAGGGTTTTATTGTAGTGGAACAGGATTATTCTGCTGACAAAGCTGTGGATTTTGTTGTGCTTTATGATACAAATGTAGCTCGGTGTAACACGAGAAGAGAACTCACTGCCAAGGGCTGATTGTCATACATCCCACGCCGATTAACAGCACAGAGTGGCGGTGAAAAATGATTGCCGCATTCCCCTGATCGAGAACAACGAGGGTGATGTGTTCACAGCTGCACGCTGGAAGACAAGGAATCACTAGCAGTCAGATCAACAGAGAAAACAACACCAGTGAAGTTTTTGTCCAAACTGCCATTTTGTAGGATAGCAGCCATACGTAGTAGACTCAAAGACAGTTGGGGGTAAAATGATAAATAAAAAGGACAACCCGTTGCACTAAACGTACACTGTCGTACATGCACAAGTGTGAACGCCTGGAGTTCTCCGAGGCACGCAGCCTTGCTTGTGATTTAATGAAGACCACGGCGAGTTTGTTAGGCAAGAGCACAAAGACCAAACTCTACCAAATGAGCAGATAGTGAACGTGAGTGCGGTTGTGAACAGAGGTGCTTTGAGCTTTGACGACCTGCCCCTCACATCTCACTCGCTCCATCTCGCACCGACCCAACGAATCCGAATCTGACCCGTGATCATATCTCTATGAGTGTGCCATCTCTCATGAATTATTGCCAAATATTTTTGTATGGCCTGGGTTTACACATCACACTATCATTTCTCTGTTATAGATATGAATATATGTAAATAAAAATAAAATACTTATAATGTAACTAATAAGATAGCTCTTCAAACCGTGCAACCCCCTGGGAATTTGCAGTCCGTCTTTGTAGGTTTTCAGTCGTGGGTCTTGTGAAACAAGAACAACGCGTGCTTTAGTTTCAAAACTGCAGGAAACAAACGGGCTTCAGAAGCCAGAACAGCCCAACGAGTCAGAGAGTGAAACTTCACCCAGATCCCTTCTTGAAAGCACATGGATAGATAACAAATGCACATCAGTTGTACAAACACAAAAGCTAAGCGTCAGCGGTCCTACTCTCTGTATGTTGTCCTGCATCACCCATGAAATGAAAGAACGATGTCAAGGTAACTGTTGTATTTGTTCAACATGGAATGCTGTTAAAGCGCAAACCCATCTCAGTGACTAAATTCAGGCTACGTCCAAGTTGAAATTGTCTCTCGTAGATACATATCTTAGCTTATGTTACAGGGTTTTTTTGTATAATGAACTTGTTGCCTGTGCAACAGTCAATCGTGAGTGCAAAAAGTTAACAAAGCAATAAGTGTTTGGGTATTTGTCTCTTATTCTCTTCTTTAAAGCTATTGGGAATCGGAGCACATTACTATATGCTGGCCTTGTCCACTAAAATGCTGAGTGTTAATATCGACACGGGACTTAACAGCTGACATTCGTGTGTACTCTCTAAAACAACCCTGAGTCTTGAAGCTTTGTCAATAAGATTGCATTGCCATTAATTAAATGTAACAAGAAATTTATCACCTTTGTCATTGTACTGTGCTGTAGAATCTGTAGTTGATTGTTTGTAAGTATAGAAACTCTCTGTGGAACCATGAATACAAAAAAGCAAAAAAAAAAAAGAAGAAAAAATGTGTAAATGAACAATGATGTATGTTGTCTTTGATTTTGTGTATTTTGTAAATGAAAATGAAATATAGGAAAATACATCAATGTTAAATACCGGTTACGAATCATAGCTAGCCTAAATGTGACAACATCAGTTCTGTTTAAAGGTGTGTGAGATTTTCTTTTCATATATTTTTCTCATTGTTGATTTTTGATTGGGTTTGCACTGTGCCGTGCAACTGACCCTTTGGAATCACAATGGATGACAAAAAAACATGAAGAATAAACAAGTGGAGACAATACAAGAAATACACACACATACTTGTCTTTTTTTATGTCGATACTACAGGAATATGGAAATATGGATGTACAGTAGCATTATGAACAGATGGGCAAATGGATCTTTGAATGGAAGAATAAGAATACAATCGAGAATAAAGGAAGAGTGAAACGAAAGAAGAGTGAATGAAGAGTGAAATGAAAAAATAGAACAACTGGAACAACAAAAGCAACCTTTGACATCTCATGATGCAAAAAAGCACTTATTGCTTCATGTGCATCAGGCACATAATTCATTGTTCATATGAGGCACTGTTGCGAAGGAAAATTCAGTGTGCAGTTCCCTATGATATGAAGTCATTGGTAGGAAACAAACTAAACATCTTTCTGATTTTTACCACTTGGCACATGGAGAGGTGTGCATTGAAGATAGTAGTAACACCTTATAGACCTTATAGATCTAGAAAATCCTCTGTATCTACAGCCTTCAGGCTTTTTAATTCTTTTGCCATTGGTCGATGAGCTGCCAGACATGAATTTCCCTTGAGGGATCAACAAAGTCATTCCTATCCTATCCTATAATCGATGGATGAGGCCTTTATTCCGGTTTAAGGTCTTTTCTGAGGCTCCAAGTGAGGGGGATACCAGATACCAGAACTCCATTTCCCAGCGTGCTCTAGCACTTCCCGTCGCCTCTAACGTCACTTCCCTCCGTTAACTTTGCTGGCAAGGTAAGTAAGACAGCAACAATTTTAAGCCTTTACCTGCTTAATGTTGATCTGAAATGCATTATGAAGCATGCAGGAATGCTCTTAGAGTGCCTTTTATTAGCTGTTTGGTGAAAACGCTGTTTATTCATGTGGCTTCTCTCTGGAGTTCAGATGTTTTGCAGCGTTAGCTGTTAGCTGTCAGCACAACTAGTGAGGTAAACACGAAAAACTCAACTTAGACATCAACCCGGCTTGATGGGCAGTCTGCACCGAAATCCATTAGAAAGGAAACGTGTTGAAATCTTTGGGTTTCATGGTTGAGGGCCGTTAGCATCGACAGTTGGATGCCTGCGGCGAGGTCACGTCCTCCTTGATGTTAAATACCAGATTTTGAAAGGCAACTAGAAGAAGGTCGAATCTGAACAGACAGAATACATACGCAAACCATAGACACGCAAACCATATCACCTCACACCCACCCAGCACAGCTGTTGCCAGATGAGCATGAAAGGGTTTTCACTGTGCGTAAACTGTCAATAACGTTCCCACACCTGAGCAGAGGCTCTGAGACACCTCTGCTTAAACCGCTGTTCCAGATGTTCTAGGGTAACGTCCAAGAATAAGGAGAAAGTCTCCATTCAACCCGATCCATTCAGATCCAGACAGAGTCAATGGGGAATAGCATTAGTGAATCATAACAAAATTTTGGTGAAACAGAAGTTAACCCCGGGCCTCTCGCAAAGTCATATGAATGAGTACTGCTACATGCTACAAAAGAGGTCCAGGTTGTAAAAAAAACAGCACCTGTCCTCCAAAGGGATAGTTAAACATGTTTGCAAACTTACCTGTCACCTTAATCCCTGTAGTCATAGCGGTAGGTGTGTTGCCTTGAGTTGCTGTAAGTCATTTTTGGATTGACGGGGCAGAGAGCTGGATCCATGCCAGTGCAGTAGTGCAAATGAAGAGTATGTGTCGGGTTTTGACACATATTTTGTTTTGTTGAATCTATAAATCTGTGCCGTAGGTAAATTATGATGTGCTATATGTGAACGTGACATTCTCTTGAGTCCAAAACAAATTGAGATAAGAGATAATAAATAGTGCCTAACTAACTAAACAAAAGAAAATCAGTTTATTTTGTAACCCTTGTCTGTCCCCCTCCCTTTCCTGCGAGGCAGTGCCATGTCACTCCCGTCACATAATAAACGAGCGGTAAATGTTTTGGACGATGGACCACACCAAGTTAATAGAAGAAGTGGAGAAATACAAAGAACTTTACGATGTCCAGGATCCATTTTATAAAGATAACCACCGGAAGGACAGAGCATGGGCCGCCGTGGCTAAGGCTTTGGACATTGAAGGTTGTAAGTACATATTGACTATTTGACTCTATTCATTGCTGCATCTTAAATGTCCACATGCACATTTGTGTCTGTTTCTCGTGGTTAATTACTGGTCCTGAGTTACAAAATGTGACAAAAAAATGTCCTTTTATGACATAAATGATAGTCTTTGATTTTGTTTGATTATATCCCTGAATGCAAAGTGTCGGGTATATTGTGGTTTTGGCCCGACCGCTGCTGTATGTGTCTCATGTGATAACTCCGATAACTTTAATTGATATTGATATTTGGCAGACGGATTCATCACTCATAGGAGAGGAAATCATTCTAGTTTCACGCAAAATGCCACGAACACTGTGCGTGTGGCCAGTCGAAACCAAGATGAAAGTCTAGCAAAGTTCTCTGCTGTAGCCAGGAATCTGTGTAAAAAAGAGAAACATTGAACCTTTTCAGTGTATGGCTTAACCATTCCAATCTTGCCTCACAGTTGATGACTGTCGCAGGAGATGGAAGAGCTTGAGGGACATCTTCGTCAAAGCGAAAAAAACCAGAGGCCCTGCTCGGGGGTCGAAAGAATGGAAGTATGAAAAGCAAATGTCATTCTTACTTCCACATCTGCATTCCAGAAGGTATGAGCCTCATGTTGTTATATCTTTGTTCACTTTGAAGTTCATGAATGAAATAAATAATATGACCATACATGATAAGGCTGATAGATGAATAAATAAATAAAACAATCATTCCTTGCTATTTGTCCCTAATCCATTTAGTGCCAAGAGCACCATAGGACTTGAAGGGTCGTTGGAGGAGGACGACCCTGAGCTGTGTGGCATTCATGCAGAGACTGAGCACGCCAACTCCAGATCTATCCCGTCTTCCCTGCCGGCTCATCAGAGCTCCACCTCCCCCGTCCCACCTCCTGCAACTAAACCAAGCACCTCCTCCAACCACGACTGGATGCAGGCTTTACTGGCGGAGGAGTCCACCCAAACAACCTGCCAGCCTGCTCCTCCCACGGTATCAAACATCCCCACGTCTGCCTCCAGCCAGCCGGTACGGTGGAAAAGGCCGGCCCCGCCATCGGTAGAACAGCAACTGCTGGATTTACTGACCCAGCCCCCGGTGGCTCAGCGACCCCACATCCCCTCAGAAGGCGAGGAGATGTACTACTTTGTCATGAGTCTGGTGCCGAGGCTCAACAGACTGTCTCGACAGTCACAGATCCAGGCTCAAATGCACTTCCTGGCCTACCTCAACGAACTGGAGGAGAAAGAATCAGCACAGCAGAGGCCTTCGAAATCGCACAGATCTCCTACAGCGTTTCACCCATACAACTCCTCACAGTCTCACCAAGCCTCCCATCAGCATTAATACTCTCCACTAGCCCCTGTTGTCTTCTGGAGAGTCGGAGTATGAGACCTAGTTGTAAATAGTATTTTGCACTTTGTTTACTGTGTGATTTCAAATTCAGTTATAGCCAAGCTAATGACTGTTTATTGTTTTGAATTATTAAAGTGACATGGTCAGAAAATTCAAACAAAATGCCTTTGTCGTCTTTTTATTTTTGGTAGCGTGATTCATATTTACTTCGAGTGACTGCGAGCCTCTGTGTGGCTTCAGTGGGCCTCCTCTGGTTGGTGTCCTTATGGTGCAGCTCGTGCCCATCTGGTTGGAAGCCTAAAGTATTTGAGGTGCTTCTTTTGGTCCCCCTGCAGTTTTTCCGCTCGTCAGTGGTAGAGGTGAAGCTTTGAAGCATCAGAGATACTTCAGTATGGCCATTTGTCCTATCACCCGCTTGGACTAATAAACAACAAACAAGACCATTTAAAAAGAGAGTTACTCAGTTATTCCTGAGGGATTTGTTTAAAATAAACTAATAATGTAATTGTAATCTAACATTACACATGAAGCAAATACTTCCTTGAGTGAACCACTGGGTGGAGCGACGCTCCTCAGGCACTGCCGCTAGTTCCTGCTACATCCAGCAGATGATCCTCCAGTTGAAACCCAGTAACCTTTTGTTTCATAGCATGGTGAATTTGAATGTTGTGACCTGAATTGTTGGATTTGATAGATTTTAAAGAAAAGCCAAAAGTGTCATAAGTCTGCGTCTCTGCCCCGTCGAGCTAGAAACAGCTGACAGTTTAAAGTCGATCTACTGCTGTGACTTCAGGGTTTATGGTGACTGTGAGTTTGGGCCAGGTTCAGGCAGACATTTAATACTGGTCTGGGCTTAAAAATGTGCGGATTGGATTTTCAGGCCCTTTGAGAACTGTAATTTGAATGAAGTATTGGTATCTGACAATCTGTCTTTACACCCATCTGTCCCTCACAGGCGTCTCCTGCTCCAGTCTGATGCTGCCCGGCGTTCTCCGCTCTGCTCGTCCCATCTCCACCACTCTTGCCTTAAGTCGACCTCTGGCCCACTTCAGACCTCACATGGCCCCGGACCCGAGCCGGCCCGTCGAGAGGGCCATCAGAGCCAAACTGAGCGATGCGCTCAAACCGGAACACCTGGAGGTGCACAATGAGAGCCACATGCACGCCGTGCCGCCTGGCTCCGAGTCCCACTTCCGCGTGCTGGTGGTCAGCTCCCAGTTCCAGGGCCTGCCCCTGATCAAGCGCCACCGCCTGGTCAACGAGGCTCTGAAGGAGGAGCTGAGCAGCTGCGTTCACGCGCTGGCCATCCAGGCCAAGACTCCGGAGCAGTGGGGGAGCAACCCCAGCCTGGCCAAGAGTCCGCCTTGCATGGGAGGCTCCAAGGGGGACCACACGGTGGAGGAGAAACTGAAGGCGGGCCGAGAGTGACTCCTCCCAGTCCTCCTACTATCAGTCCTTGAACTGACTGCCAGGAGTGCAGCGTAATGTTGCAAGAGAAATCCTCATACTATTGTATATTGTGTAAATTAAAGCAGCTGTCAATGAGCTGTGTGATTTTTATTTATGCCATTCAGTCAGAATCAACAGTGAATTCAACTGTGATAAATCATTGTCAGAACTGCTCCTAATGCACTGATGATACACTGCTGATAATGGACTGCTCTCAGTCACAGATGGCTGTGCTTCTGCAGGTGAGCAACAATAAAACATATTGTTAAAACTGCAAACTTTCTGCAAATGTTGTGGAGTTTCAATAATACCCAACCATACATTCATCACAATGCACTCACATATTACAACATCTCCTCACTTGTCACTGAATCATTATGGTGAGTCTCAGATGAGAGAGGCAGGCATCCCTGTCATTTACCTCCACTGTTTATCTATGAAATGTGAATAGCTGCTCATTAGCCTAGACTGAAGAATAATTTGCAGTACTTTACTGCTTTACAGTAATGAGTATTTGGTGTACTTTCTCTATCTGGAGTCCAACTGGGACAAGTGAGGCAGGGATCCAGATCCAGCCGAGAAAAAGACTGATTTAAAGCCAGGAGTTATGACTGGGTCACAGGGTGGATGAGTTGCCTGTTCGTAGTACCTCTGGTCTAACACATGGTGGCACTATCTACACAAATTATAACAACCTCCACTGGGCCGATGACAAGATGTCTTCATTATTCTTATGGAAGTCAAACATCAATTTCCCAGTCAGTTCATTAATTTTCTCCTAATGGTTTACATGAGCCACAAACATGATAGCACAGGGGATCCAAAGACACTTAATCAAATGTTTTAATTAAAGCTTTTGCCCATAGCTGCAAACACTCACTTCTATTAATCAGATGCTTCACTTTTCTTTTCCGCTATGGACAGAGGACAAAAGTACAAAATGTTCGGCCTTGTCTTCTCGGAATGACACACTCCTAAATGCGTGTGTACATGTGTGAGTGTGTGCATGTGGGTGGGCGTCTATTTTTGCCTTGGGGTTGTATGTGTCACTGTGAAGGTCTTCTTGTCCTACCCTCAGCCCTGGTGACGGCCAAAAATCACTCCCGGAGCCCGTTACGGCGATAAGACAACAAGAATCCATCAAAGATGGTCAGTGGGAGTCTGAACAAACAGCCATCCTTCGCCTCAGTTATCATTTATTTGAAAGATTCATTCCTTATTTATGTTTTCGAAGCAATCTCTCCAGATCTGATGCAGTGGCAAGGATGATAAAACAACAATCACGTGCCGCGGAGCGGTAGCAAAACTTTGAATGCGGAGCTGCGGAGCTATTCAAAGTTATTGTTAGCTCATAAAGACAGGCCTGCGATGGAATGTGGTGTCACCTCAAGGTAATGCGTGTCGTCTTGTACAATCGCCCTCCGCCTGCAACTGACAGCCTGTCAGGCCTCACAAAAGGCCCCGGTGAGGAGGGTGAACAACTGGTGTCACTGGTTTGGAAAAAGGAAAACAGTAACACAACCACTTTATGACCCCTGCTCACCCATTAGAGCCAGGCCCGAGGGGGCAAGGAGCGCGGCCGGAGCTGTGGGAGAAAGCAATAAGCTTGGCCTGCACTGCCCGGGGACCCGCAGACTGTCTCTGCAGATAAGATTTACGTGTCACGATTCCAGGTGCTGCTATGATGGAGAGGGAAAAGACGTCAAGTCGTCAAGGGTGATGAGGTGGAGTGCAGAGACTTGTCTTGCACTTAAAAGGTTGGACTGTTTTACATGTGTGAGTAGTACATCACCTGTTTAGTCTGTGGCAGTTATACAGCAAAATGACAGGGTCGGGCAGGTCGCCTTAATAGGCTGTGACTGTTCTGGCCAGAGGTGAAATCGCAAGTGCTCTAATTGACACGCTTTTTCTTCTTTCTAGTGTATTCTTAGATCTGCAGCTTTGCTTTCACGCAACTGGACGTCAACAAAGTATTTACTTTGTTGATAAGAGTTGCTGGACTAACACAAGAATGTGAGAGTAGTCTTTATTTGTGCAGTTGTGGTCTAATAACAGATCAACGTTACTTAAACGGGTGTCAAATATTTCATAACATTTAATGTCCTATACTTACAGAGAGTGAAAAAAGTGTTTAAAAGTTGATACTGTAAATCAATTTCAGGATATTTAAAGCCCTTAACATGTATTTAAAAACTATGAGGCATTAAGTTTTGTTGGTATTCAAGCTCTTATGACTGCAAAAAAAAACGTATGGTGTATAGTATGATCTAATTTCGTTAAGTAATTGAGAGTGTCACTTGTTGTGATCAAATGTATATTCTAATACGCTTTAATAACCTTTAGTTGATTTTAATCTTTGGAGCTTTGTTCCTTCCCAGCTGGTCCGAGGATCCAACTGTTTATAAGTGATAAATGTGTTAAAGATGTGCAGCTGATTACAGCTTGAAGCGGCGATGAGGTCTCAAAGTTTTTTTTTTGGAAGGTCATTAAAAAGTCTTAAAAAGGTGTTGAAATTAACTGAAGGGGTCCTGCAGGCAGCCGGTCTAAAGCTGGAGGTGATTTCTGAGTGTCGACCGGTGGACCGGTCCATTTCATTGTAATATTCTTAACACACTGTGGAAACAATCACAACAACAGAAGTCTGCACTGTTAAAAAAAAAACAAAAAATCCAGTGAAATGGCTCCTGTGAAGGATACATTATTAAACATATGAATGAATAATTGATTCTGCTGCATCGATGCATGAGCAGCATTTTGCTGTTTCTGATGTACAGAGCGCCGTCTTGGTCCACTGGTTCAGAAAAAGCGTTCAACCCTTCAAAAGGTCATAGATGAGACTGAGGGGTCATGAGGTCACTGGAAAAATTATAGTCATATTTTGGCCTTAAGGGATTTTATTTGTACAAGTATTAAAAAATGTTAAACAGATAGTCAATGGATCAGTGGTTTAGAGGCAGATATATTATAGACTTTGGTCTCAGACTATAAGCTGTTGGTATTTACTTTCAGCTTCAGATCACTCCCTGTTTCTGCTCCTTCAGACTTAATTCAGGGCTGATAAGCACGGAGTCTCTTCCCCGGTGTCCAGCCCCAGTATGATGGATGTGTCTGCGGTCCCAGGCCTGGCCCAGCAGGTCTGCGGGGGGCAGCAGGTCAGTGGGAACCCACCTTGGCAGCGCCGGCTGTATACGTCAGCGCGCTGGGACAGATGGTGCCAGGCTGGGCTGAGACCCCGGGCAGGACAGCGTTCCCGCGATGCACAGCCGCTGATTTACACTGCGGCTCCGGACCCAGGGCCTGGGGTGAAGGGGAAGGAGGAGGAGGGGGGGCTCCTTCTGCGCAGCTGACCCCTGCTGGCTGCGGGGGTCATCCATCGAGAGGAGTCGGGGCGGAGGAGGGGGAGGGAGTGTCGGGGGTACGACAAATGGGTGGTGTGGTCATCCCGGGGGAGCGGGCCGGTCCTGCGGCCCCCTGGTCAGCTGTGGAGGTCTGTGCAGCATGTGTGCAGTGAGAGCGGCCTGTTAAACACATTTCATTTAACCCCTCCACCCCCCCACTAGAACAACACTCATTAGGTTTATTGTCTCCAACACTAAACCTGACGCCACCGCCGCACAAAACAGGGTTTGTCGGAGGGACGATCTTTGCAGCGTGACTTTTAAGATGTGGCGTCCACAGCTTCCCGGTTGTTTTCTGGTGCATTTCACTGTTTCCAGTCACTCAGGATCACTATGATCCGTGATACTATACCTCCTGACTGCTGTATGTCTCACACTGCTTCAGTGGGTCCGACAGCAAACTTTCAGAGGGAATCACAGCCTGGGACAAATCCCTGCATACAACATCTGCCTGACTGTCTGTCTATGTGCATGTATTTATTCTGGTTACTTTCTGTTTAAATCATGACTGTACGATATCAGAAGGCTATATTTCGTAGCCTGTGTAACTTTTTTTTCCACATATATTATGAACAAATATTTTCCTATATTTTTATATATATTCCCAACATTGCACAGGTATCACATCTTCCAGCATCTGAGCAGTTCTGCCCTGTCTGTTGCTCTCTATCGTAGCTGTAGAGGGCCGACTCAAAATCATCAGTCCTAATTACAGTTTATTAATCACAGAATGGCTTTTAAAAGCTCCCACGCTGGTCTGGCGATTAATCTTTAGCTGGTTTCGTGTTGTAAAAAAACAGAGGTGAACTTAAGGTGATGGTAATAGGCCATTAAGGCCTTTTAATTGGAAACCCCCCACCCACCCATCCACCCCCTCCTCCTCCTCCTCTCCACGCCAACTCTCTCTCACACACCACACCACCAACTAATGAAATCAGTGAATAGCCGGCTTGAAAGGGAAGGAATAAAGCAGAGATAGGGAGAAGACAATATCCTTGTGTGGGAGAATTAGTTACACTCAGTAGTCTAAGTATTCAAAGCGCACAGCAAAAAGGAGGGAGGTGGAGGGGGGAGGAGGGGGATTAAGAGAAAAGTCCACACAGGTGGGTTGCTGTGAGGGAGGAGGGGGTCACATGACAGGACGTTACCTCGTTTGATAAACAACAGCCGGGGCCCACAGGAAGAAGGAAGGGAGTTATTTTATAGGCGGAATTAACTGCTTCAGCACATCAGGTATTCATTACGGTAAATCTCCCAGGTGTGCTGTACATGCAACCAGAATCAGACATCTTAGGAGGTTGGATGTGATGTCGAACAACTCGGACAGACTGATGGTAGCTGTGGCCCGGGAGGCTGTTCCCAGAGAAGTGATTAGAAGTGTGATTGTTTTTTAAACTGTGTAAAGAGAAACGGTCCGTTTTTTTAATTCTCTGCTGTCAGATAAAAAGAGAAAACAGAGACCTGCTGTTGGTGTCTACACGCTGGAGCTGGAGTGGCTCTCTTTTTTAACCACAAACAGAAAAAGAAACTCAAGGTTTGAGTTAAGTTTGCATCCAGAGTTAAACTTAACAGCTTCTTTTCGGACATGACAACTGTCTGTGTTGCATGACTCTTCTCTTGCCTTCTCTCAGTGTTAAGCTTCTGATGTACTGGTATGGATGGCTACATTTTTGCTATATGATGTAATTCATAGATTTTTATCTATTCTGACTTTTTGTACCCCATCCACCCATCCTTCGACCCATCCATTATATTGATCAACACAAACAATTTTAAATGCATAATTTAGTTTTTGCAGCCATTTTGCATTATTTCCTCCTTAAGCTCATCTGCCTATAAATGAATAGGAATGATTTATAAGTGAAATGACAATTTCAACTGAACAGTCACAAATACGTTTCCTGTTTTGAAGGTGTGAGTGATGGTCTTCAGTCTTGCAATTAATAATTTCCTACAATAGGGATAAAAGGTGAACGGGATATTACTTCTGCTCCATCTTCTGCGGTAGGGTTACGTTAGATCTCGGTTAGGGCTCGATTGCAGGAGAACAATCAGCTTTATGTTTGGAAGAAATGCTGATTTAGGTGATTCATTGTATGCTTGCTCTTGGAGCTGCTTTGTTTTTTTTTTGCTCTGCCTGAAAACACATGTGGTCATCAGACTGAGCTGTTAAGGATCTGGTGATCCGGTACTTTTTACCCACACAGACAAAAGAAGAGACCAGACTCCAGACTCCTGAGAGCAGTTTGTGACAAAATCAGCTGACTGTACCGAAGAAAAAGTGAATTGTCAAAGACAGTAACATCTGTATCCTCACTGATGTGTGACAGTCTCTTCTTTTTGTTGAGTTTTTTTTCTTTTTTCTTTTATTCATTCTCCAGGCGCAGCTCAGTCAATCACATGAGCACCGCAGTAAGTCATGGGAGTTTTTCCTGGGGGCGTTAAAGCATGGGGCTGGTTAGGCTGGTTTTCGGGCCAGAGTGCACAGGCCAAGGCCCTTAGCCCTAAGCCCTGCACACTCTGTTACTGACATGCTCCCCTCCCCTCCTCTCTCCTCCCCTCCCCTCCAGGGCTCTAACCACAGGAGTGTGCATGTCAAGACAGATGGGTCACAGATAAGACTCTTTCAAGGCCTTCTCCCTGGACTCCCTCCATACCCTCGCTCAACTCCCTCTCCAACTTCCCCACCTCTGTGATCTTCCCTCTCCTGCTTTCTAGCTTTGAACCTGCGCCTCATTCCTACAGCACCCCTCCCACCCCCCAACCCTACCCCCACCACCCTTATTCTCCACTCGCTGTCAATCACAACGTTTTGTGTGCAAGCTACGGCCCAGTTACCTGTAGTTACCCTTTGCCTTGAGCCCCCTTTGCCCCTATAAACTTCTTTTGACCACTTATCAACTTTCGTCCAACACTTAAACATTCACGGCTGGTGCTGGAACGCGCTCAACGTTCCCTCACTTTATAACGATTCGACCAAATCTCCTCTCCAGAGCTGAACCCTGACTTATGACTTTCTCTGCCTCCCTTTTCACTCCTTCTTTAGCATAACGACTCGGGAAGGATTACGCTCACTTAACCCCCAGGAGTCCTCAATAGCCTATATGATCATGTTTATATCTCAAGCACAGCCTGGAGCTATTCTCATGTCACCATATTATGTTATTGCATCGACCCATGGGCATTACTCAGTGCTGATGTTTTTAGTCGAGGGGCTGTAAGTTATTCAAGCACCAGTGTTAGGGATATTTTGAATGACAGCCAGCATCCGGTAACACGCAGCAGACACATGAAGCATATGATATTCACATAGCTGCTTTTATGGTCGCTGCAGAAAGGCCTGGCCACACACATAAAACCTCCACTCTGACATGTTTATCATCATAAAACCAAAGAGAGAGTTAACAGAGATTGTGCACGTTTATGGGAGAGCTTCAGATATCATAAAAAAAAGAATTGATTGGCACCAGGTTTTCTCCTGGAGGCCGTCGTATCATTGTGCATCTGCTGCACCCCATATTGAGATGACATGCATAAAAATGTTTGCAGAAGTCATTATCTCTCAGGTTTTGGAGTCACTGGCGTCATGTTCAGCGTGGTTCTGTTGCTGCAAACAATGTCTGAAACATGGGTTGCTGCACTGTTTGACTTGTGACTTTGCCTGCAGCACAACAACAAGGTGGAAAGTTTGAGGCTTTTAGATTCACACGCTGAGGGCTGCCAGATGGGTGGCAATGAAATGAACGTTCACGTCTCCCTCGGGATGAATTGTAATATTGTAAAAAGGTGACTCCCAAACAGCACCATTAATTATTATTGCTCACACACTTGGCTTAGCGACGAAAATATCCGCAACACTGAACATCTGCGCTAATTGGCTAAAAGTTAGTGAGTTGAGTCCAGATGTTGGCTGTTGTTTCTCTCTCTGTTCAGCATCAATCACTCAGGTTGTCACTCAGGACAGTTTTCCAAAATATAAGAACTAGTAAAAGAGAACTAGAATGAAAACTCTCTTTACCTTTTACCTTAGCTTTGTTGAACGCAATTCATCAGTATTTCAGATACTGCAAAGGACACTAAAACTCTTAATTTGAACAAAGATGAAAAAATGAATGTGGTGCAAAACACCCCCCGACCCACCTCCAGATCAACTGTACTTTGTCAGTGTATTTGCTCTTGGCTCTTCCTCAGTCTCTGATTCCTCCTCTGATTGACTGGATGTGTTCACATCTCTCCATAGCTACGACCCTGTTACCACTAAGTGAAGGAGTGTCCAGTGAAGGAGAACATGCTGGGCAGCTACACTGTTACACTAGCTACACTAGAAGGGAACACAAAAAGTCATGAGATTGTTCTAGACAGCCAATCAGTAAAACCTATGTGTGGTTGTCAGATAAGCCGGAAACTGCACCAGGTCTGTGCAGAAATGAATTGTAATATTCCCACCACTAAACACAGGACTGTAAACAGGATGTAAAATAGACTGAGAAATTTCTGATCACTTTGGTGTTCCATTGCCTTTATGTTAACACTAGACGACATGGATCAATTGATCTTGCACAACATCCTGTAAAGTGCCATTAATAGAAGCAATTCAACATAATAGTATGGTACCATAACACTCAGGAATCAGCACCCATGTTGGTATTTTCCCAAGCTGATGCTTAAGCTCCAGTCGCAACTTCTATCTAACTGAAATCAGGCAGTGGTTTAATCTTCCAGCAACACAACAACACTTTTATACTGATTGCATCCCATCCGTGTCCGGGAGGATGATTCATTGAGGCCTCCTCTAAAGGGCGTCTGTAAGTCCTATATTAACCCATAAGCGATATTGTTGAAGCTCTGCTGCGGGTCAGCAGGGTCAGCCATACGCCAGGCCAGTAAACACGGGGTTAATCTGGGCTCCTCCAGATGTACCAGCCGGCTCAAAGGAGCTGCAGAGGCTCCACTCGGACTTCCACAGAACGTGATCTATTGTTCATCTGTCAGCACTGCAGTGATATATTCTATATCCTACACTCGTGGACAAAACGTACTCCGGCGATTATACAAGCGGGGCCATTGGCCCTGCAACAACGCCGGCCTGGTGACTGCGGACACCAGGCAGCTTGACCCCGGGGTCTCACGCTCCTTTGTTTCCACTGACCTCTGTTTCTTTTACCCCCCTCTGAACCTAAAACCTCTGTCCTTCCACCACCCCCCCGCCCTCCCTGTCCCCCTTCTCCCACACACTCTTCACACACATACAAATAAAGAAACGGGCCTCCTCCAGTTTATTTTATTAGCGCTTTGAAACCCGGGCCTTTTATAGGGGTGGAGAGGAGAAAAAAAATAATAGGAAGGGGCTTTAATTAGGAGAGTTATTAGGCCTGAAATAAAACAACAGGGTCAGGGGGAAGAGCTGGGTCAACGGGGGAGTGTGTGGGCTTTGATATGAAGACTTTGTCATCTTTGCATGTCCTCAGAATGGGGCGAGGCTCGGGGTGACTGAAGAGCTTGCAGAGTGTCATTAAGTGATGTGCACACTCTGTGGATGTGTTTGCAGTGGCAGCAGCGAGGCCTTCATGACGCCTCCTGCTGCATCTCTCTCCTGTTTGACCGTTTCTATGTGCAGCCCGCGGAGTGTGCCACACGGAGTATTACGTACAGCTCCAGCTGTGTGTCTGTGTATACATGTGTGTTTGTTTAGCGCCAGGTGTGTTGTCCCCTTCCTTTGTGATCACGCCGTGTGTGGATTGTGACATGGAAGCCCCTGCAATTTCCTCTACTCCGCTCTTTACCGGCTTCCGACTCAGCCATATACCCCAGTGTCCTCTCCCGTCCCCCTTTCTAGCGTTGCCTCTCCTCCACTTCCCCTCTCCCTCTTCCTCTCCTCCCGAGTGGCTGCTCCCTGCGGCTTTCTCGCTGTTTACCAAACATACCAACGGTCTCCTCTTCCTCCTCCTCCTCCTCCTCCTCCCTCCTGTCTCCCGTCTCTCCTCGCTCCTGCACATGCATGTCTTTGTTTGCGCTCATCTGAGTAGAAAATGGTTCCCAACTACCGGCGGGGCTGCACTGTGAGACAGGAGGCCTAAAGTGCTGCTCGCCGGAGCGAGGGAACATGTGGGTGTGGATGCTGGTGAGTGCCGGCGAAGCTCGGCACCGTACGCCTCATCTGGAGCTGCAGACGAGGGGGAGGGAGGGAGAAAAAATGTGAAGCAGAGAAGGAGAGGAAGGGGGAATCCCCAAACCATGAGACAATTGTGGAAGGATAGTGGCAAAAAGCAAATTGTGAATGGACTGTGACACTGTGTGATGATTGATGTCATTTGTAATCATTTTGAGGGCTGTTTTGATATTATGCGCAGCTCATTCCTGATGTCTGCAGATATTTGGTAACAACAAAATGTAATGTACCCACCAACAGACCTGACACTTCCTGTAAATCTGCATTGTGAATATATGAATACACGAGTTGCCAGCTTGTGACTTGACTTCTTCTCTTCTTGACTATTCAACCTTTTTGACCACTTACTCTCCGGTATCTTCACTAGACCAAGACTTTTTTCTATAAACTGATCTGTGACAGCTTTATATTTCCAAATATAATATAATATAATATGCTGGCTCATCTAATACAAGATGAGCCAGCTGTGAATAGAGAGAGAGATCGGAGCAAAATGGTCAGAGGACTTGGACTGAGATTTTAACCAGGTTGCCGCAGGATTAATCCAGTTTTTAAAACAATATATGAGCTAATTATCAAGGCATCCACTGCAGATAAACAACCCTAACCTATATGAGAGGACAAAACACAGCGTTGAGTCTGCAGGGTTGGGACTGCACATGTTTCCAGAGGAAGTCATCTCAATTTAAGTTGATGTGAACGTCGTAGCCCTCCACACATGTGAAAACACGCGAGAGATCCCATGAGATCTGGATTAAAAAACAAACAAAAGGATCGCAGAGCCGGGGCGACGCATTTCCCACAATTCAGTGAGCGGTCAAAAACAATATTTGGCACAAAGGGATTAAACCTTCATCTCTAAACTTTTGCATCAGTCACAGTCGGAGGCCACTGCTAAAAAGAGTCATGTGGAGGGAGAAGCCCTCCAACAGATGTGTGAGACAGATGTGTGTTTGAGTGTGTACAAGAGAAAAAGATAGAGACAGAGAGAGAGAGAGAGAGAGAGAGAGAGGGACAGGAGAGAGAGAGTGTGCTCCTGGAAGAGATGTAGGTATTATAAGTGGCTTGCTCCGGGATGACCAAGTAGGTCAAGAGAATCAAGGCGGGAGTGAAGGGGCTCACAAAGCTGTGAGGGGAAGGTCAAGCGTGAAATCCCTCCCTCTTTGCCACTGTGACCCCCCAGGGAGGAGCTCTGGACAAGCAGTGAGGCGTGCGTGTGTGTGCGCCTATGTGTGTGTGTGTGTGTGTAGCTCTAGCAGACTTGGGTGAAGCTGTGGGTACTACAGCTGTGCCATGGAGCTGCAGCGTACGACCAACAAGTATCAGTGAAGTGGTGGCAGCGAACGGCTGCCCGTGTTCACACGTCTCCATGTCAGCAGACGCAGATGGGTGAAACGCACAGATTAAAGTTGCCTAATGGTCATGTTGATCATTGTCTCTGCTCGGGTGCATTAACTGAGCTCTGTATTCTTTTCTTTATATAACATCCGTCACCCCACTCTTAACTCATGATGGTGTTGTGGGGCCTGATGAAGTCTATCTATATATGAATACACACCGGACAGGCCTCCAGTCTCACTCCATTTGACCTAAACTTGCATGTTTTTATTTGTGTGCCTGGAAATATAGAATGACCCTCGTATGGAGGTAAAATTGTTTACTTAATTATTTATTTAAATGCATCAAATCTCAATCTGTTTGTGGACAGATCTGTGAATGCATACACAGATCTGTAAGTGTAAGTCAGTATGGAAATGTATAAAAACATGTATCTCAATTTTGAAATGTTTACATAAACCTGTACATGTGTACTGATCTGTGAATCAGATTCAGGTGAATATATCTTAAGATGTTTTAAAAATGTGAGGTTTATTTAGTAAATAATTCTGTGAAAAGTGTTCTGTGACTCACTGGTTTTGGTTCCTAAAAAACGGTAAAATGGAATTTGTCTCCACACGCAAATGTCAGCGTGAAGAACGGCGTGACCTCGGGCTCAGTGACAAGATTGTCAAATGCAGCTGAGGATGGTTCAGTGAACTTTGTGACTCCCTGAGGAAAGTTTCCGATGTCCGGGCCGGAGTCATTCGGGTGCCTGCTCCTCCGTGTCAGCCTGTTTGTTTTCAAAACGCGGACACATCACGTGTGTCTGCGGAAAAAGAGAACTGACCGACCACATGTTTCTAGGCAGAAATGCATCTGTGCAGCAGGTTCAGGCGATGGAGCAGGTACAGTAGGAGAAGCAGGACAGGTGTTTACAAGCAGGCGTGTGCTTGGAGTGTTACTATGTCCTTTAAACAACCTGCTTTAATAAAATAACCTCTGTATTGTGTGTGAGGTGCCTGGTAGTTCAGCTGGTCTCAGAATGTATGGAATAAAAGCAGCAGAAAAAAGTCTGAAAGTCTCATTTTCTGCAGTGACAGATAACAGCCTTGGATGCAGCTAATGGCTGACGCTTCAAGCGGGTGTTTGGTTCCAGTTAAAATGTCTTGTCATTTGTCCCACACATTAACATCAGACAGACCTGGACCACCATCAGGCCAATAGAGCTGACACGTTCTGCAAAGATTCATTGTGACGTTAACCACAGGTTGAAAGGTTGCGACTGATCCCCTTGACTGTTTAACCTTTTTGACCACTCACTCTCGAGATACTCTCACAGACCAAAACCATTTTGACAACATCTATAACTCCATTATTCCCAACTAGAATAAAGGAAGACCATC
Organism: Karalla daura; assembly: GCA_029224185.1. Lineage (NCBI taxonomy): Eukaryota > Metazoa > Chordata > Actinopteri > Chaetodontiformes > Leiognathidae > Karalla > Karalla daura. The sequence goes on along the minus strand of CM055191.1, from coordinate 4,397,963 downwards.
CAATGGCAGAATCGAACTATTAAAAAGTCATCACCTGTATTGGCAGTGGAGGTGCTGCCGGTGTGAGAGGACGTAGGTGTGTGGGTGTGTGTGTCTTTCCCTGAGAAAGGGAAAGATTGCAGTGTGTGCGCCCTGCAGTCTGATGGCTCATCCTGTCACACCCTGTCGCCCTCGTGTCACGCCGGCCGCTGTTCTCGCCCTCTCTGCGCCTCAGCGCCCGCCAGCACCGTCACTCCCCCCGCCACTCACACTCGCCTCCGACCATTTCACAAAGAGACTCAAAGACTCGGGTTCATGTGGGCTCCGGTGCCTGTAATGCACTTCGTTGAGGAACAGGTGTCTTGGTTTAAGAGCTTTTAAAATGAACATCATTCATAGTAATAGTTAAGGAACTTTCTTATTGGTCAAACCAAAAGTCAAAACGGCAACATTTTGTTGAAGAAAAACCTTTACCTGTTACTAAAGAATTTCATTCTCCACCAAATGTTCGACCTGAAATTTTTGTATTATTTTGCAAAGATGAGACAAAAGTTTACTCTAAAATGTAAGTTTCAGGCTTTGCAACGTCGGAGGAAAGGGTGAATTTGATTTCTCTGACAGAAAATGACAGGAAGTAGACTCAGGAGATCATTGTTAATTATCTCCTTCCTGATATTGCAAACCTACAGTTGGATATGTAAGTAACAAGTAAATCATGTATTCATTCAGGTTTATATTAAGCAGGTGTATTCATAATTATGAATATACAATTTTTATAGAATTAATTTATAGTCTCTCACACGTTTTTTCAGTATGGTCCCATAATGTGTGGTTACAATATATGCAAAGCACATGTATTTGTACATGTACAGTATAAGCTTTGCCTGCCGTGTGTCTCCCTCGGACCACCCAGCTCAAAGGAAACGACTCCTCGGGATTTAATTATGGTGCCGATTTAGGGAAAATGTTTCGCTCTCACGTCTCTATCTCGAAAACAACTGACATCAAATGGCCGACTTTCTCCTCCTCACTCACTCAGTCATTAATCAACGGCACAAAGTCTCAAGGTAATTTAGCCTCCGTGCACTTAATTGCTTAGCTGGCCGATACCCGCCGGACTGCTCGACAGTGATGCATCATCACCACAAAGACAGACGTTACATAAGAGCGGAGGGATTGATTTCCCTCTGTGAGGAGAGGTGTTGCTCTGCTCCGGGCTCCGATAATGAACGACCAGTGGCCTCATTTTAACCTGTGAGTGACAACTTGGAAGTGATGACTTCGAGGTTCCTTTTAAACGCTGTCCCACAAAACAACACAGTCGGCACGGGACCGGCTTCCACTGGATTCGCGTGTGTTTTTTTTTTTCTTCACGCGAGCCTAAAAGTTTGTTAATGTGTTGAGTGCTTCTCGTGACCCTTTGGGCGTCAAATCATTTCCAGAACAGGTAAAAAGGAAAGAGGTGGTTTTCATCTGTCAACACCCCAAAGCTGAGTGTAAGGGGGGGATGTTAAAAGAGGTGAACAGGCTGCTTATGTGAATGTTCACCTGTCACCTGGTTATGATAGCATGATCTGATTGATGCACTCTGTGTAGCAACTTTAGTGCTCAGACAAAGTGCAGGTTGTAAATAAATGACCATGCTGGTTAAACTTACTTGGGAGAGTACATTAATGCCCCAAAGTCTAATGATTTACCCAAACTGTCTGATTAAGACTTCCCTGCTCAAATTCCTTTCCTTTGCATGGTCATGTAAAGTACAAGACAGTGATAACTTAACAGCTGTAGCCACATCTAATTGTGTTGTTTGCAGTATTTCCCTGTTCACTGTCTGCAACAGATATCATGATTTGGGTTGTAACACCTGAAGTAATATTTTTCTTTTAGGTCCAAGCACTGTAAGAGACTGTGCCTCATTCACTGCCTCTAAATCTTTTATAATTAATATCTCTTTATTAATTATATCATTAAGGGTCCAGGCCCAGGACAGAGCTGAGAACTTAGACTGTGTAAGAGATGCTGCAGGCTCTCATACTCAAACAGAATCAAGTGAAATGACATTAATAGTAATGATAACATTCAGAGGGGTGATTGCACTGTAGCCACTGTGTATGTTGTAGTGTCATATATGACTTAATGCAACAACATGTGTGTAGCATTTTGCAGTTTAGCTTAATCTTTGCTGTTGCACATGTATTTTTCACATGCGCTACCTGGATCGGAGGCAGAGGCCCACACACACTACAAAACCAGGATTGCTAACTACTCACACACATTCATACATTGATGCTGCAGCAATAGTGCCAGTTTGAGGTTCCGCATCATGGCATACTTTGACATCAGGCTTCAGGCTTCTATTCTATTCTATTCTATTTTTATTATCTATCTATTATTTATATATTATTATTGTTTTAATCTTGAGGGGTTTTGCTAACTTACATCCCCGAAAGAAGGAGTAAAATGAATCTTTGTGATTTTATTTTTCATATTGACATGGATAAATTGAGCAGCTGCTGTGGGTGTTGGAGAAAAAAAGTGTCACATTTCCTCCTGGAAAAGCAGTGAAGAAGAAGACATAAAACGCGGCTCCAATAATATTGTACTTACAGCACTTAGTTACCTTTCACCTCTGCCCCTGGTGTGCACACAGTTGCTATAAGAGAGTGAAAGTGTCTGCATGTTGTGTGTGTGTGTGTGTGTGTGTGTGTGTGTGTGTGTGCATTAGTGAGCGGGAGGTGGGTCTGTTGGCGGAGCAGGTCAGCGGGCAGAAAGGCGGTGGGCCGAGCCGGGAGCCGCAGCCCCTCCTGGGGGTCGGGGCAGAGAGGATGAAACCTGTCATTAGGGAGGTGAGGGGAAGAAAGCTCTCAGTGGGAGGGGGGGCATTGTCCTGGGGGCGGGCGGGTGGGACAGCTCTTTAGTGCCTCAAATAACACGGCCCCCGGCAGCCATTGTCACAGAGTGAAAGGGCCCAATGGAGAGGGGGTCAGTGGGGTGAGGGGGCAATTCTGAGCAGTGGTCAGTGGGAGAAAAGAGTCGGTGGGTATGTGTGTGTGTGTGTGTGTGTGTGTGGAGGTGGAAGGGGGGGTGGGGGGTCTGTTATACAGTTGTTTCCCTCTTCTTTGTTGACAGCTCATCCAGAACCAAGTTCCAATGGTCTCCTGAAGCCTGTGTCAAAGTAGCCTGGAGTATGTAAAGTATGAAGTGCTTTAAACTGGAAAGATAAGATGAGATGAGGTCGGATTAGATGAGATAAACCTGTATTTGCATCACAGTGAGGATATTTGCATTATTGCTGCAGTAAAGACAACAGAAGAGGAATGAGGACAATAAAAAATGTGTAACATTCACTAAAAATAAATAGAAAACAGAAGCAAAAAGAAAATATTTCTATTTGAATTACACTGAGATGCCTGGAAAGAGTCAAGTAAGAAAGAAGAAAGAACAGTGATTGGTCATGTCTAACCTCTGCCCCCAGAGTGTGTACTGTTGCTATGAGTGAAAGTGTGTGTGTGTGTGTGTGTGTGTGTGTGTGTGTGTATTCTAAAGCACATCTATCCAGCTCATATTTTATACACATGACATGTGTTTCTGTCTCATCACTTTCCATTGCTACTGTTTCCACTGCTTCCTCTTTGTTGCAGGGTGGGAGGAGGTGGGAGGAGGTGAGAGGAGGTGGAAGGAGGTGGGGGGGTCGGGGTCTTGTGGGGGGGTGAGATGGGCGTTCAGCCGGAGCAGCAGAGGTTGACATCTATGCTACAGCTCAGTGGAGAGTCGGGACCTTTCACTCGTCCCGAGTGTTTTAAGGGGGACGGGTCAGGCAGATAATGGGGAACGGGAGAGAAAAGAGCAAAGACCAAAGACCAAACGCTTTCCTCTTTACTGGAGGTCGTGGACGGAGCCTTTGACGGCCTGTCACTCCTCTGAGCGCCAGACGACAAATAGGACAGTTGGAGTTGGTGATTTCATTTGCCATCGTGTCTCTCAGACAACAAATTAATTAACAACTGACACAAATTCATAAATCCAAGCATTGCTATCAGATTTGTTTAAACAGTAGCAAGAAGCAGTATCAGAAAGTCTCAGGTTTTCTCGCTCTGTCTGCAAACAAAAAGCCCTGGAAATGTCCCCCTGTTTTTGTTTTCCTACAAACAATTCAGCTTTGACTACAGGGGACAGGTTGTTGCTAATGATGTATACTTTACTTTATACGTCAAAGCTGTTCCCACAGCCAGGGCAGCTAATAAACTGATAAACTGGACCAATTACTGACTCCATTAGAGGGCTTTCATCCAATCCCAATGCACTGATGACTTTAGGGGGCCAATAAAACTGCTAGGTTGTGACCTTAACGTTAAGGGACCTGAACAGAACGAGTGGGGACAGACAGGGGTCAACAGCATCTCACACTTGTCATTCACACACACAGAGAAAAGTGTGTTTACGTCTCATTTCTGTATCGACGCTGGTATCTGCAGACAGAGCAGAGAGAGCTGTCAAAAAGGAGAATACATCAAAGAGAAATAGGAAGATTTGGAGTTTTAAATAAATAAATCATGGAGTATTTATTTATTGTGTTATTGTCTGGGACTGAATGGTGAGCTTCAACTTTTAATTTGATCATTTTGCCAATGCATTATTCTCTTAGATTTTTATCTTAGATGCTCTCCAATTCACTATTATTATCACTCCACAGAGAAGAGAACATTTTTTTGCCCGCCACATTATAACATTTCCAAATAGTGGGAAAACCTGCGAGGGCATGCACATATATGCATCTACTTCTATTGTTTCCTTCTTTGATCTGTCAACATACTGCACATATTGGATGATATTAGACTACATTTTGTTGCATTTTGCTGGATACATCTTTGCACTGGTACGGCCTGATAATGTGTGCCTTGCTTCTAACACAAGGCAGAGAGTCGAAACAAACTTTAAGAGGAAAAAAACGCAGTGAGCTGCAGGTGTGTCGGCACTAGTGAGATGAAGAAATTAGCAGCAGGCCTCAGCGAGAGGCCCGAAACTGTTACAAGCTGCATCAGAGGAGAAAATGGAGGGAAAGAGGAGGAGGAGGAGGAGGAGGAGGAGGAGAGAGGCAGGCACTAATCACTTTCCCTGCTGACTTCACAGGAGGGAGGGAGGTAAAGATCACAGCTCCAGCAGCACTCTGCAGCCTCCTCCTCTCCTCCCTCCTCTGCTCCGGGCCTTTTGAAGGAGGCGCCCGGGGCGCCTGCTGCTGCTGCTGCCCTCCCTCCCTCCGCCCGCCGGGCCATTCAGCGAGTGATGGATGGCTTCATAAGGAGACAAGATCCATCTCTCATTCACAAAATCTGTCTGTCTCTAAATGACTCTTTCATTCTCTGTCCATCGTCTTCCACTCTCTCTCTGAGGAGGGCGACGACAGCTCGCGCTTCGTCCTTTCTCTGTTCTTTAATTTCCTGCCCCCCTCTGTTTCCCACCTGCCTTTTCCTCCGTCTTTGCTTCCTTTCTTTCTTTCTTTCCTTCCGTCTTTCTTTCCTTCTCTGAGGAATGTCTCTCTCTCTCGCTCTGTCTTGCTCCCTCTCTCTTCATGACTCTCCATGTCTGTCTCTGTCCGTCTCCCTGAGGCTTTGCACAGATGTGCAGGCCTTCCTTTCCCAGCATTCCCTTGGGAGAGTAGGGACAGGTCTTAACACCCTTCTGGAGAAAGGGGGAGGAGGGAGGAGGGGGGGTTGGGGTGGTTTGTTGTCTGAAGGGTCACGTATTGGAAGTCAAGTGATGCATAAGTAATGCTTTGTTTGGACTGATCTGGGGGAAGGAATTTACTGGATTTGGCTGTAATTGGGTTATTTTCCATTGAAACGGCTTGTGAAACCAAAAATCGGGGAGCTGTTAAAAAAGTGAAGGAAACATGGGGGAGTGCTGTAAAAGTTGGTGGAATACATAACAACATCAGATCTCAAGATGAAAACAGGTTTAAACTTCTGAAAAATGTTTTTACATGCCCCAAAAACGATTTAGTGTAATCACACCAAATAGAAGAGAAAATGTGACAGAATGAATATGAATTCACAATCATCATCATTATTTAATCTACACTGGAAACTAAAGCGACTAGTCTTCTCCTGAATAGAACCAGGGAAAGGGAGTTTGGATGCATGAATCCCACCAGACTGTGAGCACATCCCAACATTCAGAAAAGAGACGTTTAAAGTGGAAGATGCGAGTTGTGTCACTGTCGATATGTCGGTCGAGCCGCCTCACCTTTGATATGTGACGCTGTGGGAGTCAGTACAGCGTGTCGACCCTTTTCATTCAGATATGAGGGTGCACTGATGTGGACGGGATCATCAGAGGAGCTTAAAACACATAACTTCCCACTGTTCCTCTGTGAGCAGCCTGCTGGGTGTCTTCCCGGTCCCTCCTCCGGCTGCTGGAGTGACAGCACGCTGTGGCCGCTCTGTGAGGAGCCTTTCAGGCCGCAGCCTCCACAGGCCGGGCGTGAAAATCAGCTACATTTAATCAGCCATGGTGGAGGATTTAAGGAAAGGGATCAAGGGAGCTTTGCCTTAATGGATTGGCTACAGTTTAGGGGTCTAGCGCTCTGAGTTATACCTAGTTAAAAGCACATCACTCACTAACAATATGACTCGAACCACATGTCACAACAGCGTCACACACACACACATGCACACACACACACACACACACACATGCACACACTGGAATCTCCAGACAGAAAACACAACGCTTGTGATACGTGCAGTTATTGATTTTTCACTTAATCGTTCCGTCTGTGTTCAAAAAAACACAAAATTAAGGAATAAGTCAGCTCTTGTGCATTGGAATTACATCAAATGACTCGAGCGTACAGTGGGTCGATTCTTCGACTTTGTCTGTACATTAGAATTTCAAGCTTACGGCCATGGCAATTTTTACCACTACAGTAAGGCCATACAAGGCTGAGGCGACATTCAGAAAAGGGCCAGTGCAGTCAAACAAAGAAGTAAATCAAGTGGCTTGACACATGCTCACCAGACAGTTTGCCGTTTGTCACAGAGCCTGAATGGGCCTAAAAGCAAAGTTGTGGACGCATCGGGGTGATCGGCATTGCTCAGATACTGCACAAGAGGCCTTTTCAGACAGCTGCAACACTGATTACATTGTGTGAAGGCCAATCAAAGGGGAAAATGACGAGAGCAGTCATGCCGGACACACACAATGCACAAATGGCAGCGGTCAGATGGAGAGGGAGAGAGAGGTGTTTTTTTCCGGGCATTTTAAAGCCGCATTTTAGGATCCAGGGTCAGACGTATGGGAAACTCTCCCTCACACAGACACGCACAACACACTGTATATCATGAAGAAGCACAAAGACAACTCTGTGTTTCATTCCAGAAATAAGAGATAAAATATCGTTACCACTTTTCCTAAATGGTTTTTGGTTTACCAATACCGTTCATGTTACTTTTGCACCTGTCCAAGTGAACTAATTTCATGTCAATACTCTGGAAGTGAAGATTCAGGTCTTTATATTTACATACAGATTCAAAGATGCTCTTGCAACCTCTAAATAAACTTATTTTCTTAAAAAGCAAGACTCTGACGTCTCCTTTAACAGAATTTTAATACACTTTGACATGAGAAATTCTGACTTCTGACTTCTCAGTTGTTTGTTGGTGTTTGATTGTTGCTACTTCATTTAAAGAAACAAAAAACAAGTTGGACACCTCCACAGCTGTTTCTCCATATTTGCCTGCTGACCTCCAGCTGTTTCTGTCCATGCAGTTGCAGTAATTCTGCTTTTATTTATCCACATTTTGAGATAAAACTAAAAGAAGCTCTAATCTGCCTTGAAACATCCCTGGCCCCACTCCTTTTTGATGCAGCTGTGTCCAGTACTTGTGTTACTCTCACAAACTGAGACAGTTTAGCAGGACTAGCCGTTTCTAGGCTCTGTCTAACTTTAAGTGTCCTGACGCATCACAGCACTGCTGTGTGACAGCACCAGGAGTTTCCAAGTCCAGGAAACTCTGTTGTGCTAATAATGTGTGGATGACACAATGAAAAGTTAGAAGAATTGAAGTTTCAACCTCTGCTCACACTATTGTGTTTGGCCTGAAATCCCATAACCCGGGAAGCTAAAACCCACAACTGAAATCAGGACTTAACACCACAGAGAGAAACTGGGAATAATCACAGCCTCTCAGTCCTTATCTGGGATCTAGGAAGCAGCGCCCTGAGCATAATGAGGTCCGGGAGGCACTTCTCTCTCACCAGATCTTCTGGACTTTTCTCACAGTCCATTTTGGAACGGACGTTCAGATGAAGGTTTGGAGGCAGGTGAGGCGCACAAGTGGACCAGAAAAACACACAATGACGGCACACAAACACACAGTCGGGGAGTGAGGGGTGTGACGGCAAACTGCAGAAACACATGGCTGTGACAGTTTGCCTCTGTCCGTCTCTTTCTCGGCTGATGAAGACAATGAGGATGATTGTAGCGATGAAGATGATGATGGGAATGATAACAAGCACGGGCTGTTATGATGTCCCCCGACTTAAAGCTTTAACAGCTGAGTTGCTATGTGAGCGATGTAATGGTGGTGGACCTTTAAAGTTAGAGTGTGTCTCACTCATCACAAATCTCTCACACACACGCACACACATTTCTGCTACCTACGTATCAGGAATCATTTTGATCATGTGCCTCTTGGGTATCAGAGAGAGTGTTTGGCCTCAAGGCGTCCCGAATGGGAATCAGTGTGTGTGTGTCTGCTATGTTTGTGTGTGTGCGTGCCCGTTCATGTGTGGGAGGGCTGGTAGAACAGGGGATTTTTTGTGTTGGGGAAGAGAGAGGCTTGGGCACTTCATCTTCTCTTGTGTGCACTGCCAAAAAGGGCAGAGGTCAAAAGTCAGGGCGATTGGAGAATTCCGCGCTGCATGCCGACAGATCGGGTTTCAAGGGTGGGGGATGGTGGTGGATCGCCCTGGAGGGATAGGTGCCTGCGTATGTGTGACTGCATGAGTACATACATATATATATATACATATATATATGCATGTATATATATATATATACACACCGAGAGACACACACATGTGTGCATGTGCTTGGCCTGCTCAGATATGTGTTTATGTGTGAGCCGGCCTGGCTCTGTTTTTTAAAAGCTCTCGCTGCAGCTTTAGTGCTGCGAACATTTGGAGCGCTCGCTTGATGTTTACTGCTTTGTGGGAGTCGTTTGGAGGAGGCTCACCCATCATAAGGCAACACCTTAACACCTTGACCTCAGTGTCACGTCGTCCGCAGCTGAAAGACATCTATTCCAAAAATGCTTCAGATCCATTTTTGGGCCGTTTGTCAGACAGGAGCTTTGAAACCTGTCAGGATTTGTTAAAAATAAAAAATGAATAAAAAAAATATATCATTTTTCTTACTGGTCTGTCTTTTACTTGGATGCTGACAGTCAGTTTGGGGTTGTTTGTGATCATGAGTTGCTCCTGTGAGGATGAGTGTGAATCATCCTGACAGTAAAAAACCTGAGTGACAAAGTGAGTTCAAACAGAGCTGCGGGATCAAAGCGCCGGCCTCCTTCAACAGGGCAGGAGAAGTGATGAGTATTAGTTAGATAATGCTTGTTTTAGGACTGCCACAAAAAAAAGAAGGAACGGACGAAACGTGCATTAAACATAGAGTTTGAAACTTTTAAAAAATGAGTGGCCTGTAATTCCTGACAAGCGGTTACAAAGCTCCTCGCTGACTGGCGTCTCTAACTAACCAGGACAAACCTCCTTCACTCAGAGTTGAAACTGTCGACTCGACCGCAATCAATCCAAGAGACGCGTCCCGGGTTTAAACATTTAGCAGAAGGCGCAGTCATTCAAATGGTTTCAGATGCAAAGGAGTACAGACCTCAGCGAGCTGCGGCTCCATTGTGGCCTTTGTAACTGATCATTAACGAACATGTGCTCCGGGCCCCCGGTGGCTCCCGGGGAGCCTCGGACTGATCACCACAGCTGTGTTTCTATTGTGCTTACCCGCGGTGCCGAAAAATAACACAACACCCCGGCTCGGGCCATGTGCTGGAATTTATTGTATTTACTTTCCAAAGCGTAAAAAAGCAAAGGCTGGAAAAAAAAAGAAAGAAAAAGCTGAGGCGGTCGAGCAAGTATAGGAAACATTCTGGAGGATAACGAGAGGAGTGAAAAACGGGGAGTGATTTATGCTGCGCATGATGTAAAAGTTTCTGTCGGGATGATAATGTTACATGACAACTGAAGAGAGGGAGTGAAGGGAAGGAGGTGTCGACTCCGTGGGGAATTACTTCACTCGGTGTTTCGCTGCCGAGGCGATTAAACACAAAAGACAGATACTTAATGGCTGCGCAGCTCCTGGGTTGTGTCTCGAGGACTTTGAATTCACAACCCTGAGATTTCAGACGCACAGTCAATTCACTTGAACACTTGAAGCACAGTTCTAGGTCTGATTATAGAGAAATCACTGTAAATGCTCTTTGTCAGCTGGTTTAATGTGACAGAAAACTGGCCGACTCCCTCATGACGCTTGCTTTGCCGTATACTCCGCTCCACAATACGTGAAGTGTGGATTTGTGCCTGTGGCGCTTTGCGGTTTCCGTGGTTTGTCGTGGTGGGCAGAGGAAGTGCTGTACTTTGACTGTGCAGCTATGACTGCAGCTCTGCAGAACAAGGCGTCCTCTCTCTGTCTCATTGGCTGTTTTCTGCGGACAAAACGGGGTCAAAACGTCAGTGAAGTCTCAAAGAATAAATGTTGTATGCACACAGTGTATGCAAATCAATTTAACCCTATAGCAACCCAGCCAGCGGGCACTGGTTAATACAAACATCCACAGATACCAGCTCTGACTGCGGGGAAATATGAGTAAAATGATGCATGTGATATCGACAATCTCTCTATTGGAGGAAAGCCTTCAGCCATGAGAATCACAAACAGAATGGATGAGAGAAACCTAACAGTGCTGACTCTTTTTTACAGGACACCTACTTCCACTTTGCAGTTTGCAGACATGATCCAAAAAAAAAAAAAAGTATGTTTGAGAATACTTTGCAGTGCATGCACACTAGAAAACACAATAGAAAGCTCTCATTGGTTTGTCACATTTGGCCAAACAATGATAAACAAGTCAGGAACAGAAAAGCAGAAACTATCCTGACCTTTAGTGGCCTACATCTCCCACAATGCAGTTCAAACTTTCTGTCAAGTATTTGTCTTCACATTTATATAACTCCATAGCTGCTGAGGAGCATACAAATCTGTTCTCAGAGAGCAAATAATGAGAGGTGTAAATCTGGTAAAATGCTCCTTGAAGTGATTCAAAAAAACACAATCTTTTGGTTATGTTTCTTGTAGCGTAATGTGCATAGTGTGCACATGCACACTGTGGATGTATATTTAGGACTTCCTTGTTCACAGCCTCCATTAGTTTTGCATTTCTAAAAGTGGCAGAGCTTCTCTTACATCTGGTCGCACCAGCACCTGCATGTGCTTTACACACTTTCTACTCGCTTTGCTTCCTCTTCCACATGGGAAGAAGACAGTTAAAAAAAACAAGAAATATGCTATACAATCAAGAACTCTCTACTGTATCAGATCCTTTACTCCCCCATTCAAGCTATGGTGTAGTTTGTCCCTCTTTTTTTGACATGGGCAGGGATCATGAAGGAGTGCAAACAAGTCATTGATGGATCGGATGGAGCCGTCTAAACGTGGGGCTTGACCCCCCGCCCCTCCCGTCTTCCTCTCCCCGGGCTGTTTGAGCCGAGTGTTCGGATCAGGACCGACTCTCAGGCCTTAATGGAGGCGACTCATTTTGAATCTTTGATGCCCGGCGCGTTAACAAAGCGTCCTTTCTGTGACTGGGTAAGAATTGGCCAGCAGGGTTCCTGCAAGAGGGGAAAATGTAAACGGGGGATTAGCCGGACTAATGGCCCCGACTTGTCGTTGATGTTAATTAGCGTTAATTAGGACACCCCCCATACACACACACACACACACACACACACACTTCATTAGCAGGTTGGAGTGGGCATCGGAGGCGAGTCGCTGGTGTTTTTTTGCCCAACTTATGTTTGCGTGCACATGATCAAACTCACACACTTTTTCACACTTGTGCACACACACACTTTACCTCTTGTTAATTTCAGCATCTTTTCGGTGCTCGCACTCACTTGCCGACGGCTTCTTTCTGTTTGCTCTTTGCTCGTTGTCAGAGGCCGTTTGCTCTCACCACAATGGTTCCCTTTCACTGGGTTTGATCTGTGCAGCCATTCAGCCTCCTCTTTTTTAGTGGTCCAGAGAAGAAACCACCAAGACTCTTTGCACAGTGCTAAAGCCTGCCATCACCCCCACACCCCCCCCCCCATCTCTGTTTGTGTGTCCACTGATCCGGGCGACCGACAGTGGTGGGGATTTGGGATCTTTTGGCTTCCAAGGTGCCTCCAATGAGACATAATCGGCCACTTTGTTGGGTCGGTTAACCCTGTATTGTTCCGGAGGCCCCTTACAGCTCTGATGCCATTCAGCTCGCTGCCATCTTACCAACCTCTGCTTGAGGTGGGAGTTTTGTGTGCACCCGGCTCCACGTGCAAACACACACATTTCCAGGAAACAGGCGACATTTACATATGCACACAAACACAGAGAGGGCATGTCCTGCACTGCTACCTGAGGCTTGTTTTTGCTCTGACGTGCGGGGCCACACAACCCCTCCCAGGCCCGATGTCCCAGCAGGATTCAGTGGTGTGAAATGGGGGGCCCACAGTTTTGCTGCTGGTGGGAGTTAAGAGAGGAGAAGAAGAAGAAGAAGAAGAAGAGGAAGAAAAAAAGTTCTGCTCTCTGGCCAACACCTGGTATCACTTTATTAACCCTCGGCTGTCTTGACCCCTGAGAGCCAGGGAACAGCAGGGCCAGAGGGGGCCGCGAGGGAGTGAGAGGTGGGGGGGTGGAAGAGTAGAAGGGGTGCAGGGGGTGCACGGACGTCACCGCGCAGCCTTTGAAGGGGGAAGCGATGCCCCCGCAGCGGAGCCCCTGCGATGACTTTACCAGTGCTGTGACCCCCCTTGACCCTGACACCCCCTACTCCTCCCTCCCTCCCTCCCTCTCTTCTGCCCAACCCAAAAAACCCCAACTCTCTCTCTCTCTATCTCTCTCTTCCCCTGCAGCTGCTGGTTCCTATTGGCCCTGGCTCGGGCCGCTGTGCCGGAGCAGGAGGACAGAAGGACGGAGGAGAAGGAGAAAGAGAGGGAAGAAGGGAGCAGTGGAGAAGGGGGCCGTGCAAAAGGTCAACTGTTGGTCAGAGTTTTTTATTGGGAGTGCGGGAGGGAGGGAGTGGGAGTGGGAGTATGCGTTAAAGACCACCGTCTGAGATTTTAACTGCAGGGAGGGGAATTTGGCCTTTTTCCACCCCTGCACACGTTTAGCAGTCAGAGGACAGGCTCCAGGACTGGACCTGGACGGCTGAAGTGCATAGACGTTCAGGGGCTGCAGCAGGGTCGCTTCAACTTGGGTGCAGGATTTTGGGTTGGGGGGGGGGGGGGGGGGGGGGTTGTATATGCTGTGTGTTGTGCTGCGCAGCAACCGGACAGCAAAGTCGAGTGTCAGCACAGAGGATATCCTCATGTCACATGCATGGGTATCTCTCGGGTCATGCAATTACCATCAGATGGTAGGCCTGTGGAAATTCCATCAGAGGGACGTCAGACTGCAGGATTAGGACTGATCCAATCAGAGGTTACGATCGGTCCGAGGCGATTCTGAAAACCCTATATGAGCCTCTGATTAGCTGCTGGCACAGTCAATAGGGATTCATGATCCACAAATAGAATCTGGAGGAACAAGTTAGCTCCTCTGACCTTTCATCAAAATCACCATCAAGATGCTTGTAGACCAGTTGTCAATTTCACCTGGACCTCAGCCAAAGGTGAAGAGAAGAAAGCTGATCTGTCTATATTATTATCACTTCAGGTGATGGGGCCGTGAGAGCCCAGGCTGCTACATGAAGATACTACCAATCTTCCTGGTCTCGGACACATTTTGTCTTGGATGTTTGAGCATCACTGTGCTCGAGGTTTCTGCCTATTTAAAGGAGGTCCGCACCACACACTTCCTCATATGTTAGTTTTATTTCTGTTTAATAAAGAATTTGGGGCTGAACGGCTCTAATGCTGATATGTGCAGAGATAGTATTTGCGGCCACTTTAAATGAAGCTGAACTGAATTGTGGAGTTTGACGCTGAGATGGAAAAGCTTCTCTGGGATCGCCTCCAGTCTGATTTGAAGTCATGGATGTGCATGTGACATCACAAGAGCTAATCCTGGTGCAATATGCAACTTACACAAGCGTGATGAGGAAACCTGAAACCAGTACACTATACTGGGGAAACGGGGAACATGTGTGTAACTGTTCAACACTACTGACAACAAAAACAACACTGAAATATTTGCATTTTATGTTCACACACACTCAATGTAGTCCCCTCCAGACAGATCTGGAGACCGTTCAACCCACTTAGGAGCCACTTCAAGATGAGTCACAACAGCCTTCACTATCTCAAACCTCTCTATGCTGAACTCTCACGTTGCCTAATTTTTACTGGCCTCCTTATCACAGCCCGCGCACACACGAAGATGACATCTGTCTGGAGACACGAGTTCCCTGAGACGCACTGGCTTGTCAGGCCGCGCTCTGCAGGGGGAACAGATTACAGGCTTTCTCCGGGTTTGCACCGGGTACTCATCCAGACTTCAGTCCAAGACCAGGAAGACGTTGTGAAAAACAAGGTTATCTCCTGACTCGACCCCTGCCGTGCAGCGTCAACACTGTTCTGCTGCAGCCGCTCTCCCAGTCACAAGGGCTCAGCCTTCAGCCTGGGTCCAGAGGTTAATTTATTGCCTGATCGCATGACCGCAGTTTGGAGTAAAAAATGGTAGTAAACGTTGCATTGTGAAGGTGGAGGAGGGCGGGAGGGGAATAGGAGTCTGCCCTGCAGAACACAACGCTTGGTTAAGTGCTTTGGTCACAGGCAGAACGCCTGACAGTCTGTGATCGCAGCAGTTTGACCAGAGCTGAGAGAACGAGGCAGGATGTGTCTGCAGGTATTCAGCACCTAGATTTATAGTTATTGCATTTATATTAAACATTTATATACATTTTACACATTACAAATGTTTAATGCAGAGTTTGGTGCAGAGCAGTTGTGATGGAAACAAATAGATAGATAGATAGATAGATAGATAGATAGATAGATAGATAGATAGATAGATAGATAGATAGATAGATAGATAGATAGATAGATAGATAGATAGATAGATAGATAGATAGATAGATAGATAGATAGATAGATAGATAGATAGATAGATAGATAGATAGATAGATAGATAGATAGATAGATAGATAGATAGATAGATAGATAGATAGATAGATAGATAGATATAGATAGTTCTCTTCTTCTCTGTCTTCTGTCTCTTTCTCTCTGTAGGCATCTTTTTATGGAACTGACATTCCTGGAGTGGTCGAAACAGAAGCCCTTGTTTAGAGGCGAAACCCTCCCACCCTATCCCCTTTTTTCATCTTCCTAGTTTTGGAGCCCTGGGTCAAAGGTCGAGACCCCCTCCAGCTTCAGAGACATGTCAGGTCATGCAAGCCACATAGCATTCCCTGTATAGCCCCCACCGCCTCGCCCTGCACCCCCGCCTCAGCGCAGCGAAAGGCCCCGCCGCCTCTTAACAGCGACAAAACCTCCTTACACAAGAGGTGTGAGAGGACGTGCGGCCGGGCGAGCGTGTGTGTGACATTTTGAGAGATAGTGAGCACTGGCGATCACTTGAGGATTTTTACGTGGACGAGTTTGGTTTTGGAGACGCCGTCTGACGGTGCAACACACTTAATTTCATCTCTCATGAAATGACTGATCTGCTTTTGTTTTGTTTTCGTTTTTTTCAAAAAGTGTTGATCTATTTCAACAGCTCTGTAATTAATATTATTAACATTTTTTGCAGGCCTCTTCCAGTAAGGCTGAAAGTAAATAATTTAAATAAGTAAATAAATAAATCACTTCTCAGAAACGGTTTCAATGTTCTGACACTGATGAATCTAAACAGCAAAAGCAAATAAACACAAGATGATGAGTTGCAATAATACTTTTGTGATGCGAATTGATGATGTTTTTTTTTTACATGTTATCTGGGAAAGGTTGTACATTTTCCTGTGAGAAAATGATAAACTAAAGTTCCTTCTGTCAGAGTTGTAAACTATAGCTCACCGTCTTTGTGTAACAGACGCAAGCACATGAATGAAATTGTGTAAAAATAGGAAATAAAAGGCCATAAATTAAAATGCAACTGAATTAAAACTGTCAGGAAGCAATTAGGAAAACACCATAATTCCTCCAAATGGGGGCCAAAGTTGAACAGATAGCAAAATACGTGTTAAATGAAAATAACCAATTTTGGGAGCGTATCGCTGCCAAATGTCAGAGGTCAGGAGACACGGCGGGGCCTGGGCTCGTGTCCTCTTCGCTTCGTCAGCAAATGGACCCAGCGCCATAATCCCACAAGAAACCAGATGAAAAATGGCTGTGAGATGCACAAACAGGGCTGGGACGTAGCACGGAGAAAAGGCTGACCCCTTTCCAACAGATAAACAAATAACTAAATAAATCCTGGGGACACTGGGGGGTGAGGGAAGCTACCCCCGAGGGGTCAGAGCAGGAACAGATAAATCTCCCTTAAAGACGCCATGGCTTTCTGCAGTTAACCTCTTAATCAACCCCAATCGGCCAAAGGAAACGCGCTGACTTTCAGAAACTCTCTGCTCTGATTCTCAGCAGTGAGTAAACACCCTCACACATTTGCTCACCGTTGTGTGTGTGTGTGTGTGTGTGTGTGTGTGTGTGTGTGTGTGTGGAAATGTGTGGCCATTGACTCCTGCATGATGAGAGTTTAATTGCAATGTGCTCGGCCAGAGAGGAAGTTCCCTGCAGTTCTTCATCAGTGTCCCCGGAGGAGATTCAGATGCTATCATTTAAGTTAAACCTCAGTCGCTTCTTTGCTTCTCGATCAGTTTCTTTGCTGCGCACGCGCTCACACTTCAAGCACACGCGCTCGCACATTTTTGATAATTCTCCCTCTTGTCCATCCATCAGTGAGGCTTTCCAAACCAAGAGCAACGGCGATTAACCTCTACTGAGCACAAAAGTGTGTAGATAGTATCTGAGCAGGGGTCACACAAAACATGGCTGCACACACACACACACACACACACACACACACAGACACACACAGACACACACACGCATGCATGCACGCACACACATGCTAACAAACATGTCATTCTTAGCTTTGAATTTCTATTTCAGTAACATGCTCAGGTTGCATACCTGCTCACTTGATGGCTCCTTTCCTCAATGGGATCATGTTCGGCAGCGGCCGAGGCGGAGCATTGCATTGTGGGCTACGGTGTTGTCAGGCCGTCCATAAATTAACAGGAAAACCAGTGGCCTCTGCATTTCCTAGGCCATCCGGTGCGGTCATGTTTACCACCCCTTGCCCCCATCCTGACACCCTCGTGTGTCAGAGCCTCCCGCACCAGTTGGTGCAGCCATCCATCACAGAGCATCAAATGCAAGCGGCAATCTGTTCCCTGAGTTTGTGTCGAGATTCGATGGGGTGTGAGGGTATAACGTGAAGAGAAAGCTGAAAATTTCAGTGTCTGAACTTCCTGAGCAGAGGCCTTGGACATCAGCAAAAGCTCGGCACAATCAGGTGAAGATCTTGAGCTGGGGTCAGACTTTAAAATCTTCACATCTCCAGAGCTGTTTTATATGATAACGCCTCTTGAAGGAGAGACCTGTGGTCTTTTCACTCATCCAGAAATACTCACATGCGTGTGCACAGAAATGTGTCCTCTCAGCAAAGAGGAAATCCCCTCCCGATACACTTGTGATGTCAGTGAAGAGTGACAATATCTACAGCTCTCCTGTGTGACAAGCACAGCTGGAGCTGTGAATGACACTGCTTTTGTTCGAGAGCATGTGATTCCAAACCAGTAAGACAAAGCATGCGTATGGAGGATGAGTAGGCTTCTATTAGCAGACACGGAAACATAAGATCCATTAGTATTCTGTTAGTAATTCGTAAGTGTTGAATTTGTATACACTATGACAAGAATTGTTGTGTTTTGTTACCTTATTGAACTCTTTGTTTCCATAGAACCACCACGTCACACTGCCTTCAACATGCAGTCTGCAACCTCACCACTAGGGGTGTCAAATCATGTCGACTGTTTCAACTAACAACATCTGTTTCTGCTCAAAGAGAAGAAAATGTTTTATGAACTCACTTTAATTTTTATTTCATAGTTTACCAAAGAGACTGACTTTTTATTTATTTCTCTCTTTTTTTCATCATTGACATTTATTGGCATTGCAGTTTACCTTTCTTCCCATATGCTGCTTGTTAATATATCCCATGGTATTCTTTAGTGAATATCTGATTGAGTTACATATCATATCTGTATTGCCCAGCCCAGTGGAGAGGCTTCTTTAAAATGTTTTACTTTGTTTTAATTGTTTTTATTTTGTTTGTATTGGTTATACTTGAATAAAATTAGATAAACATGTGTTCACACATCATAGTCTGATATATATATATACACACACACACACACACATATGTAAAAACCTTAATTCTTGCTATTCCTGTCTGTTTCTTTGGTTGAGCGGCATTTTAAATCTGTGAGGGAAACACTGCTCTGCTCAGTATTAAAAGTAATGTGGAAGTTTGCTCAGTAACTTTAAACTTTAAACCTCTGAGCAATAGTTAAAATATTCATGATGTCATGTTCATTTTTCCCTCCCGCTCAGTGACACTCGTGAGCAGCAGCTAGAAAAGAAAATACCAACAAAGAGTGACCACATACATGTCAGCGTGGGTATTGTCTTTACTGAGGGATTAATGGGCTGGACATCACACACATTACTAAATCTGAAGCTGATCCTCATTTAATTAACCCCCTTTTCTCTGCGAAACCCTGGTCAGATTCATCATAAGCCTCAGCTGTATAGAATTACACTCTAATTATTAGGCCCCCAACCCAGAGGAGCCCCTGGCCACTGGCCTACAGCTCATGGAGTCTCCTAATGGAGAGTCATGGGGCTAATTGGCAGACAGGTAAGGTTACATGTGACAGCAATTAAGCCGAGCGCGGGGCCAAACTCACGGCCCCAGGCGGTTTGGTCCTTTTTTTAGGCGTCTCTTTCCTTTTCAGGGAGAAGCAAAGTCAGGATTCTTCCTCCTCCTCCTTTTCCTCCTCCTTCTATCTCCACTTCACAACTTCTTAAATGTGTCTCTTGTATTAGTTCTTACTCTACTGAACTCTAATCCTTTGGTAGTCTGAAGAATGTAGATCAGCATTAACAGTGATAAAAGCATCTATAAATTAACATGTCCCTTCTTAAGAGGAGCATTTTTATTAGTAGTATTAATGTTGTTATTGTTACTTTGATGGCGGGATGAAGTTGTTTCTGGGCTACAGACCTATCGTGTGTCACATCGGTAACATGTGTATTATTGTCTGCGCTGGTCTGAATGTGAGCTGGGGCGCAGGGGAGTCGTAATGAACTGAGAGGGAAGTGTGAGAGCGTGTCTAAACACATTATCACTTCTCTGCCCTCGGACCCATGCAGCACAATCTGCACCCCGTGCACCCCCTGCACCTCCGCCCTGGCAGCAGTGTTGTTGGAATTACCTTCACTTGACAAATCAAGAGCTGAGCTGGGAGAATAACCATGTCCCCGCAGCTCTCGGCGTGGAAAAAGCCCCATTAGAGAACAACAGTGTCACTGTTGATTAGCGCAGCGGCCTCTGTGTGCACAGACGCACAACAAGGCCACAAAACCAACACGTCCTGGTAAACCACTCAGGGACGCTGTGGCAACTTTGGCACCTTGAGGTGTCGTTGTTGACTTTGCGCAGCTGAGAAATGCATTGTCCTCCACCTGCTTCATGTGTCTTTTCTGGATGTTTTGCCTGGTTTGGTTTGAGGGGGCAATTTTAAGATTGAGGTTTTTAACTCCAGTATGCAAGTATGGAAGAGAGGACAGAGATTAAACAGATGATGAACTCCGACCTCCAGTTCTTCATATATTTCCAGCATTCATGACATTAAACCACCCTGAAAACATCCTAGAATAAGATAGTATGAGCACAGATTTTCAATTGATACTACATCACTGGTTAATACATTACACAGGAATGTGAATATTGATATCGCATAGTAAATATTAAACAAGACATTTCTTTTAAGATTTGAAAGATGGATACATATAGACAGATATTGATACAAAAGGTTGCACATATATTACACAAGGTAGCAACAGTTGTAGAGTTGGTAAATGAATAATCATTGCAAAACTACAAAGACAGATGACTGTGAATCGGTGCAAAATTGTTCATGAAAAATCTATCTATCTATCTATCTATCTATCTATCTATCTATCTATCTATCTATCTATCTATCTATCTATCTATCTATCTATCTATCTATCTATCTATCTATCTATCTATCTATCTATCTATCTATCTATCTATCTATCTATCTATCTATCTATCTATCATCTACGTCTCCTGTCACTCACACGCTTTCTAGTCAATCACCAGCCAATCAGACCCGATCTTACTTTTTACCAGACTTCGATGGACGAATCAGAACCGACCCTTGCTTTCCCACCTCTCTCACAGAGGGGGCGTGGCTATGACCTTATTTGGCAGTTATGCCCTAATATGGAGCGCCTCTGGGAGGTGGTGGGGGGGGCTGCAGCCGTACGAGGCGGCCTGCCCGAGTGTTTGTCCCTCAGACTGAAGCAGAGACTGTCGGAGGACGAGGAGCACACGCACATACGCACACACTTACACACACGCAGAAACACACACGGGCACACACACATACCCGGATCGTCCTGAGCGTCTCTGATGTTTTATCCGCGCGTCAGAAATAAACCGCGCTCGGACGTCGCTTTCACTCAGAAGGAGAGCAAGAGGGACACGGAGCGGAGAAGGTCCTCGGGACTGGAGCAGTGATTCCAGGAGCTTCTCTGGACTACACACAGCCGCAGCAGGAGGCGCACATTACGCACAGGAGCGACGCGTCCTAGACCGCATATTACACCATACATACCCGTGTTACCGCGTCTTTGTTAGAGCGTCAACAGGTCGCACAGGGTTGAGTTTTCCTCAACCCGCACCCGGACTGACTGACTTTCCCAGAGGTTGCGCTCAGGAGAACAGCGTGTTTATGGATTTGTGCGCAGCGAGGAGCGCACGGAGTTGCAGCAGGCACCGCGCAGACGCATCGATCATGTTGGTCCCTCACTGCAGCTGCAGCTGGAAACTTTGATAGATGTTCACAGAGAGAGAGGGATCCTGAACAGAGGAACCTGGTTCAATAGAGACACCTCAGATCAGACCAGATCAGTGAAGGTTGACAACCGCCCCCCAAATACCACTGGACTCCTTCTGCGGTTTTACATCAGAGGCCAAAGTGTTTGGGGATAGCATGGCAATGGTAGTAAACCAGTGGCCAGAGAACATTTCTGCAGACCCGGGGTCTCAGCTGCAGATCTGCGGCCAGGAGCCCGGAGGGGGACCGGGAACCCCCAATGGCTCCACGCCGGGGAACGACGCGCTGTCCGGGGACAAGATCCCCAACGTGGACTGCATGGTGTGCGGGGACAAGTCCAGCGGGAAGCACTACGGCCAGTTCACCTGCGAGGGCTGCAAGAGCTTCTTCAAGCGCTCCGTGAGGAGGAACCTGTCCTACACCTGCAGAGGGAACCGGGACTGTCCCATTGACCAGCACCACCGCAACCAGTGCCAGTACTGCCGCCTCAAGAAGTGCCTCAAAGTAGGCATGAGGAGGGAGGGTGAGTCCTCTGGCCGTGTCTGTGTCTGTGTGTTTGTGAGACTGAGATATTGGTTGAGAAAACGTTTCTTTCTTTCTTTTTCTTTTTTGCATAAATATGTCCGTAAATTTGTGCGTAAACCTTACTGGCCGCTAAATCTGAGGCTCGGCTGTAAAACATTTTTTTGTTTTCTAAGACGAGTGACGAAATATTCACAGTTCTTTCCAGATCCGCCTATAGTCATACAAATCATACGAACCCGTTATTATTACTATTACTATTATTATTATTATTATTATTTAGACGTTTAATAACTTCGTTCAAGCGCTTCAAACCTGCAGCTATATTTTGCCCGCTGTCGTCTAAAGTCGGAGTTGTTGCAGCCCCTTTCACGTTTTTTGCTCCAATTCCTCATCTCTTTTGTATTCTCCACCTTATGGTAAAACGTGGAAACTAAATTTCATCTATCTATCTATCTATCTATCTATCTATCTATCTATCTATCTATCTATCTATCTATCTATCTATCTATCTATCTATCTATCTATCTATCTATCTATCATCTATCTATCTATCTATCTATCTATCTATCTATCTATCTATCTATCTATCTATCTATCTATCTATCTATCTATCTATCTATCATCTATCTATCTATCTATCTATCTATCTATCTATCTATCTATCTATCTATCTATTTGAGCGATATATTGTCTTTAAAATTAGACATTAACTATCCTTCCCCCATCCAGCTTTTCTTTACTAAAGAGATTTAGTGCGTAAAACAGTGCGTCACGCTTTGTGCCGCCTGTTGATCCACAGCAGTAAACACACAACAACAAAAAAATACACTCACATACAGAGAAAGAGAGAGGCCAAATAATCAGCCTCCACCTGCGCCATTACAAAGCTTATTTCACATTCATTTACCAAATCTCAAGCCTTCACCCCCCCCAGAAATCCCCCCTTTGTGCGTCTGTTTTAATGCCGCTGTTTGCTCCGCGAGGATGCAGCTTCATGTGGTGTGTTGCGTTGGATTAACTAATTAATTACCTAATTAATTATTGGTGAAGGAAGGAGAACATCCCCTATTAATTATCATCCAGCATTATTTATTCACAGGCCGTAGATTTGGAACAAAAAGGAGTGGAGCCAGAAAATCTTTATTTTATTATAATTTAAGGTGGTCATAGTGAGCCGTTCGTGCAGTCTATTTAGAAACAGAGGTAGGGATGGCGGAGTGCGTGTGTGTGTGTATGTGTATTATTTTCTGAGAGTTTGGATCGGTCCTGCTTCGTGCGTAATTGTTAATAAAGTTGAAATCGGATCGAACTGAACAGGAGGAAGCACCTGAGCTCAGGTGTGATGATGTCGTTGTCTTGTGATGCAGCCGCAGCCTCACCTGAACTCAGCTGCTCCCATTCAGAGAGCGAAAGAGAGTGTGTGTGTGCGTGTGCGTGTGCGTGTACACAACGTTACCTCCTGTAAAACAGCCGCAGGCTCGTGCTCACTCCTCTCTGACTGAATGAACCAGAGGTAACCGCCTGATGTGTCCTCTGCCAAAAACAGATGAGTAAACATCAGTCTGACTCGGTAACAAGCAATGAAACTACACTTTAAAGTGACTCTTCAAACAGAATCACACCTAACATCACCAGTTTCTGTCAGGTAACACAGGTCACATTTACCTCAGGGAAACACCCAGAAAGTCACTCAGCAGAATAAAAAGAAACTATGAAGGCTGCATTTTGTTTGAACCCCTAATTCAGATGATCAAACATTGGTCTGATCTGCAAATATCAAACTCATCTGAATAGGCTGTTTTATCTCATGTTTCAATTGAAATAAGCAAATAAAATTATCCTAATTTTCCCCAGCTGAGCTCACAGAGGGCTTTCCCTAGAGCTGAAAAGAGTCTAAATCATGTCCGATAATTAAATTAAATTTTAATATGAAGTCCTGTTTACTTGTTGCCATACAGGCACCTTTGCAGTGCTATCCTACACTCCTGTACAAAGGGCTTTAATGTGAAGCAGGTCAACTTGCACTGACTGAGCTCTGATGGTGCATCCGAGGTCAGCTGGATTAAAGGTGTCCTTAAAATCCTCTTTGTCACCTGACTTCCGTTTATCAGACCATTTGTCTACTTAGAGCTATTTTTATTGAGGCGAATATACTGTTATGACGGCCTGGAAGGGCATTAAAAAGCAGAATTCATTTTCATAAACAGCTGAATGGAGCTAGCTGGCAGAAAAGCAGGAGAAAATAATTGTTGTGTATGAGGTTTTAATGTCTGAATATTCAGGGTTATCTGTCGTCATGGTTTGACTGTGATGTCCACAGTAAATGAAGCTGCTGCAGCTGCAGCTTCGGAGGCAAAGATGGAAAAGTGGCCGGACAGTAGAAGCTCCCAGCCACATTGTCGTCCCCAGAGGTCATACATAAGTCATGCTTTATTCTACATTATTCAACAGGTTCACCTGAGGTTGTCAGGGGAACACATCTTCTCAGTGGTGATTCAGGTGAAATATGCATTTGGCGTTTACGTTTTTTTTCCCATTTCCAACAATATTCCCAAAAGTTCCTGAAAGGATTCTGTCAAAACAAAGCTAAGAGGCCAGATAGCGCACAGGCGGGTTGGGATAAATGATACAAGAGTTCTGTTGGTTATTTATTATTTAACAACCTCTTTTTTCTACTTACTTTGACATGTACTCCATCATTTAGCTTCACATTGAGTCATTTAGCTTTTATCCAAAGCGATGTACTACCCGGGCTACATCGCAACAAAGTGTAACTTGGTGTAACAGTAAATTCTGCTCTGCATTCGTCAACTCATGTGAATCTGCAGTCGCGTAAGGACTCGTATAGCAGAGTTGAAGCGCTAGTTAAGAGGGAATAGAAAGAGTAGAGTAAGAAGTGGGGAGATTATCATAACCATGCGGTGGAGCATATTGTTGAATAGAACGCGCTGCTATGATGACGAGCTGTGCATGTAAACACAACCAGGCAGCGTTAGCAGGTTCAGAGCGAAGCTGTCAGGCCGCATCAACATAATGTTTCTGGAGAGCTGCAGTGATTAACCCACTGCGTGTGCATCCTCCTCGTACAGGAACCGTGCGAGAGGGGAGACGTAAGTTCTAAGAAATAATCTCAGTAACACTGCTGCGTGCCTGTTCTGTTTGGACTGGGTTAATGTTTAACTTCCTGAGAAGACATCTTAAAAGTTTCTCGCGGTGGACGGCGTCACATTCACTACTCCCCTCCCTGCCCTCGCCACCCCGGAGGGGACGCTTGACCTCTTTCTGCCAAACGCTGCGTCTGAGATAATATCATTTGTGGGGAGACTTTTATCCGGGGCACCTTTCAGCGCTGTGACAGCACACATTTCTGCGGCGGCCTCGGTCAAACCTTGGCAGCGCTGGTGTGATTGTCTGGCCGCGGATCCTGGGCTCGTTCCTCTGTCAGCGCAGCTCTGGGCTGAATGGGAAGCGGGGAAAGGCTCCGAGAATCCGCCCGACAGCTTCTTTTGAGCCGTAGTGAATGTTTTAATTTTGAAGCAGCCCATGAGGACGAGCTGCAGGCTCACAAATGAAATTAAAAAAAGCTTTTCAAGGCAACTTTCTCTGCATTCGAGTTTTGAGGACAACTTGAAATCTTTAGTTATGTGGAAAATCGTATTCAGTTGTGCCAACAAAACTTCAAAATGTTCAGCTCCACATACTAATAATTCCCTAACTGTAAAAGTCGAGGCAACTAATACATTCATTCATGTATAATTGACTTGTTTTTAATCAATCATTCATTGGTTTTGGCAACAGAATGCAAAAAAGAGCTGCAACACAACTTGACAACCAAGATGTCACAGTTTGGATGCTCGTATATTAACTCACAAACTGCCATAGAAATACCTCAACGTACCACTTCTGGTACAACTTGAGTTAGTTGAAGCGACTGTGTTTCTTATACTGTAAATCCAGGTGTTCAATCCACATGTTCCCTTTTACATACAGTGTATGTACGGTACGTGCTCACAGGGTTAATGTCATCCCACCCACGTTCTGAGCGGGATTGTGTGGCGATAGTAAATAGTCTCAGTGTCCGTTTGCAGAACGGGGGATGAGTAACACCCGTGTTCAGCAGGCGCGGTGGGAAAGCACGCCGGCACATAGTGCTCCCTGACCAAAATATAGGTCAAGCAAAACTAAAACATTAATAACAGCCAGGCTCAAGTCAAAGTCCAAACGTGTCAGCGTACCGGGGCTTCAGCAGCGAGTAAACACCCCCACTGGTGCGCTAAAGTCTAACAGACAGCGTGTGTTGACTAATCTATACTCTGCAGTGGGCTTGTAATAGTGGGCGATTTAGCCCTGAAACAGCGCAGCCCAGCCTCTTTTGTTTTGTCTTTTTTTTTGCCTCTGCAAACCTTTACTTATCTCAGTCATTTAGCTATTGACAAATTCAAACACTTAACCCCTGTCACCGCACTCAGCCGCAGTCATTATCAGAGGGCTCTCAGAGGAAAATGGCTCCCATTGACACATCGTTCAGCACTGGCCGGCCTCCATTACGAGCTCTCCAAGGCTAATGTTAATATTACATAGAGGTGCGTGGCGAACAGCTGAATGATGCAGCTCTGTGTTGCCTTTAGGAGAAGGGGAGCTGACCTCTTGCTTTTATAGGTTAGGCCCTTTTTCCTCACAGTGGAATGTGACAGGAGTAAACGGACGGTAATGTGACCTTCTCAGGTCTATTCTCCTACCTGTCCACTCTGGACTTAAGTAGCTCAACCTGTTTCTGTGTGTGTGTGTGTGTGTGTCGTGATCGAGCCGCCACTTTGTCATGCGTTCACTCTCTTGCACGCCGCTGTGGATAATCTCTGAGTGCTTTAGCGGATGCGATGATCTCACGTCTGTACTCCGAGTGGATGTTCCCGAAGCAGCGAAAACAGCTGGAATCAACAGTTTTGTGTTGATATTATGGGCTTTGGTTCATGTCAGACCACTGTTATATTATTAAAGAGTCATTTCACGCATATCCCCACATAACCCTCGATAGTTTCCAGCCATGGATTTTAAGGTCTGACACAGATTTAGTGAAGTTTACTATTTCCATGAATAAATGTGAAAGTATGCCGAGTTGAACTGTGATAGAAAAGTACTGGTCGTAGCTGTGCACTCTTGACAGCTCTTTTATTCATAGAAATATTTTTTTTCTTTTTAAGAATAGGATTTGAAAGCCACAAAGTAATTCACATAGAGCTTAAGTATATGAAGCGTCATTCCAGTGCTTCATTTTTGCTTCCATGAGGTGTTCAGCCAGACGTGAAGCTCAAACTTAATTCAGGTCAGCGAGGCGATGGTATATATCTTACAATCTCCAAAACATTCAAGGGCAAGGCGCCACTGGTGATAAGCAGCAGTATATGCTTAGGGTGAACTGGCCCTCAGGATATCTGCCTGGGAAAACATGTGAGGAACTGAAGGAGTGAAAACTGGTTTACCTCAGAGTTCACCAGGTTGAAAAAGTGCAAACAAAGCAAACACATGTGCACGCGGCCTCAGTCCTGCTGCAGCCGCGGCGTGGTTAATAAGGCAGGGAGGTGTGGAAGTGTACATAAGGATAGCGTGAATCAGAGTCAGCCAGGGCAGGCTGACTCGGGTTTACTAATTAATGCAGGAACTGGCTCATCAAAGTCTCGGGGAGCGAGTTAGACTGAGGCGACTCGGAGCAGCCAAACTTCCTCTGCCCTCCCTGTGTCTGTCTCTCTGTGTCTGTGTCACTGTTCCCCTGCTCGCCTCTGCCTCCTCTGCCTCCTCTGCCTCCGGTTGCTCCACTCAGCTCCGCTCTGACTTGGCTGCAAACCTCCGCTGCTCTGCACAGCTGGCAAGACGTGTGCAGATGTTTCGTTGTCAATAATTCCACAGTAGATGTGAAGGAGGAGCATTCATTCAGACTTGCTGTGTTCGAGTTTCCCTCAGAGCCATAAGCTTGTAGCTTAGCTTGTAGCTAAGCCTTTAGCTCCAGCGTCTCTCAGTACATTCTGTTTTGAGCATTTATCCAGAGTTGTGCTGAGTGTTTTAGCAGATACCAGAACCAACATATAAGACGCGTTTAATTCCAAGTGTCTGATTTTCTTTGACCACTTGGGGGCGGTGCAAACAGTTGTAGCATTGCAAAATTATAACAATACGTTTAAATTCCAGTAGCTATGATGAAATTTATCTCCTTTATCGTGTAAATAAAGTTGCCAGCTGTGTGTGTGTGTGAAATTCATAGGCTGGAAAACCAAAACAAGAAGCTGAAAGACGCTCAAGATCCAGGTATTAATGCTGTTCAGTGTAACCAGCCCATTCTAAAAAATGCTAATCAATGAGTAGCTGCGGCTTATGTTTAAGGTGAGAATCTTATTGATTTGAGTTTTTTTTTGTATGGAAGGTCAAAATGTTTCTGTAGAATAAATAGAGAAAGAACTCAGTGCTCCGGGAACGATGGAGCTTGCACAATAACACACAATGGGACAAATTCTGTGGACCATGGACTCAAACATGGTGTGCATCTCTTATCCCGGCTTAAGCCTCCAAGGTGTCCAAGGTGTCATGGTTTCGCTGTTATCTTTGTTGACCATAAAATGTGTGCACTTTGACCGCCAAATTATTAATGAGCATTTCAGGAAAAAACGTTGCCATTACATGAACTGACCATCATGATGCGCACGTCTCTAATGTCACATTATTTGCCTCGTGTCTTTCTCCATATCTGGTCCATCATGGTGTACACATGAGCTCCTCTCACCCCAGCGCTGACCTGCAGGTCAAAGTTCAGGGCTGAAATAAAACCACGAGACGCACATGGGTATCACACATCACACGCTGTCCTCGGAGCCGGATCCCACACATGCGCCTGTACGCAGCCCTGCAGTGACACACACCTCCACACATACGCAGCTGGACACACTGAGCCACATAATTTCTTTTTTTTTTGACAAAATTCCCTCCCAGGTGTTTTTTCCAGCAATTAAAACAACTTTTTTTCCAGCTTTACTACCACATGTTTGGGTGTCTGCAGTAGCAGACAGACACTCACAGACACACACATGAAGCTGTTACACCATGTGACGCAGAGACACACAAGGTTCGTGCAGGGTGATGTGTTTATTTTCTCTTCATTGGTGGAAGCTTTAGAAATGGAAAAACTACTTATTAAACGCAACTGCTAGAATGAGCCAAATCTATAATGCGTCTGTGTTGCCCTGGCACCGTGACCTTTTAGTCCAAATGTTGATAGGCCTTAATTGTATTTAGCTGCTGTAATTCCACTAACAGTCTGACCCAGGGGCTAATCCAGGCCAGCCAGGCACTGAACTGTGCACTCTGCCAGCTGCCATTTGCTGAAGTGGCATTTTGAAAGTCGCAGCTGAAAAGTCCTTCGGTGCCTCTGTCTGCATTTGCTTTCCTGCTCTCACCAGGTTCCTGTGGCCTCATTTTATGCCCGACATACACGGGATGCTGCTCTGTTTTGGGTTCCAGACGATTGGAGTCTCTTTTTCTTCCTATGGCAGATTTGCCAGGGAGAATAGTCGCTCGCTGTGAGGTCTCCTGGCTTTGTTTTGCACCTCTCGCTATCACATGATGAGCTCAGACAATTAGAGTGAGCTAAGAGATGGCGCAACAACCCAAAAAAGCAGGAAACGGCTTATGGCAGACGACCAAATCTAACTTTATACCCCCCTCCACTCATTCTCCGTCTCTCTGTCTCTGACCCTGGTTTCCTTTTTTTATCCTCAGGCATCTGTTTCTCTCTAATGTCATTTCTGTCTCTCGCTCCCTCGCCGCCCTCCTCTATGTCGAGACACTTCATCCCCTCCGTCTCTACACTTGTCTGTCTCCCTCTCTATCCCTTTGGATCTCTCCATAATCGCCCCTCTCTCCTCCTTTTCATTCTCTCTCTCTCCCTCTCTCTCCCTGTGGCTCGCTGTGGGCGAGGAAAAACACAGAGCGATGTGTCTCCGTCACAAGTGCTCGGGCGCCCTGCCTCTCAGCCACGAGTGACCCCCCACAATGAGGCTTTTGAAAAGTCAAGTGGATCAAGTAGATTCGCCACCATCTGCAGGATTAACCGCTAATCGATGTGAGAGCAAATTAATAGCGTGAATTCACATAGCGGAGATGGGGAGAGCGGCAGAGCCCCATCGGCTGGAGTTTGCCAGGCACTGACATTGAATTTTGATGAATTTCATAAATTTGCCATGAAAGTCAGGGACAATGTGTTTTACAGCTGGTACAATAGATAGATGATAAGCTCCGAAGAAGCAGAATCCATTTTTTTTCACCCTCTGTCGTACATTTATTTGTCATGAAGCTCATTGAGGAGCCCGGCCAGACTGACAGTTTTAGGTTATGGTTCTGCCTCCGAAACATCCTCCCACAGAAAAACGACAGACTCTGTCTTTTCAGTGTCATGCCCTGAAACCACACAGGCTCACGTCCAAGCGGTCGAGACCTCTTGTGAAGCAAAAAAAAAATTGACTGTTCGTTGTGAGCAAAGCAGGAAGTTGGGTGACACTGAATGTGTCGACAGGAGGTCATAGAGTCGTCCCAGCAAAACATGAGGTTTCAGCACAGCTGTTCATTTCCTGTTTCCTACCCGCTGTCAGATTTAATTTCTTCTGAACGTGACTGATGACATGATTGTTGTGGCTTTTAACCACAACAGATATACTTTAACTTAAACCACAATGTTTTATCTAACTCTGGTTTTGCTTGGAGCAAAATCAAACCATAACCAAAGGCTGTCCTTTGGCTGTCCAATTTATTATCAGCGATTTGAAAAGTTAGCATAATGTGAAAAAACAAACAACTGAATAGAACAAAAATCCATGCAAATAAACTCAATAAGTCTTTCTGAGCTGCTGAAGTGCCGAGTCTCTCTCCAGGATTCTCCCAGTGAATCTTTTCATTTGTGAAATGATCCAAATGCTAGCCACCTTACATCTGTTCTCTGTTTCATAAAGAGTCAGCGATCAGGGTTACGGGGAATAGAGATTT
Organism: Karalla daura; assembly: GCA_029224185.1. Lineage (NCBI taxonomy): Eukaryota > Metazoa > Chordata > Actinopteri > Chaetodontiformes > Leiognathidae > Karalla > Karalla daura. Next base: position 4,367,022 of record CM055191.1, on the reverse strand, counting down.
GTGTCTCTTTGAAGGACGGTTACAAACTCTGATGTTTAATCTGGACAGCTATGCTGAGTCTCTGCGCGATCTAGCAGCCGTTCACTTCACACCCTCAGCTCCTCAGGGCGACTGAAAGCATGCTCGGAGCGAAGTGTTTTCTTTTCTCTGGGTTTGTGAAATCCAGCAGAGACAGACACGTGTGGCTAATCTGACAGCCGTCCCTCGCACAGCGAGACAAGAGTTGCCGGGGCTGTGAGCGGCGAGGAATGTCCCATTGTGCAGCGTCTTTGTGACATGCAACACCTCTTCATAGCTCAGCCGAGCGAGACCGAGCGAGGCCGCGCTGTTTGCCAAAGGAGACCGCATTCTTTTCTGGCAACGCGGGTTGACACAAGTTTTTAGGGGGGGAAAAAACCTGTACTTTGAGGTCAACACCTTTTGTGCAGGGGTATTTTTTTCTGCTCGGGGCACGGGCTGGAATTAAAGGCATTTTTATCACGCTCCTGAGCGATTTGACCTCTCGTTTTTCAGACGTGCCACGGGCCGTTCAATTGACACAGCTGCTGCGTGCGGGGCGACAGGTGATGCACAGTTGAAAAGCATTTTCCAGCCCTCCCCCGTTTCCCTTATCCCCCCTCTCCACCCTCCACCTGTCTTTTTGTGTAAACCGCCACTCTCTATCCGAAGCCTCATCTCGGGCCACATGCAAATGTCTTGAACTACGCACCTTCACCTCCTCCCGCCCCCTTCTTCCTCTCCCTCCCCCTCCTCTCCCTGACCTCAATCTCCCTCCTCTCAACTTATCACCCCTCACACTCTCCTTCTCCACCTTATCTTGCCATTTCACCCTTTTACCTCATTTTTCCTCTGTCACATGGCCTCCCTTTGCTTTTCATTGCCCCCCCCCCCTTCTCGCACTCTGTGTGTAACAGTAGATGGAGTTATTAGTTAGACAGTGGGGATGACTGAACAGGTGTTTTCCAAATGGGCCTTTGAGCACTAGCCGCATCATCATTGCTCCACAGGGGGGTTGGGCATGTGTGTGTGTGTGTGTGAGTGTTTGTGAATGTGTGTGTGTGTGAGCACTTGGCCTCTGTGTGCCCTTTTCGCCTCAGGCGGAGCCATTTGCCAGTAGAGAGAGAGAGAGGGGAGGGGGGGGTGGATGTTACCGTATGTGTTCAAGCTTGGTGTGTGTGTGTGTGTGTGTATGTGTATGCATATGCGAGTGCATAACATATGTATGTAGGTGTGAAGAAGTGTTATGTCTTTACCAGCTGCTGCTTGTCATTACTCATTGATGCACAACAGTGGCGGCAGACGGCCTTGGCCCGGGCCACTTCTCCACCGCTCCGTTCGGAAAAAGGCGAGCGCTGACATATTTAAGAGTGGCAGCAATGTTCCCGTCTCCACACTTTTCGCCCCCTTTGACCCTGTTCTGCAAACCCCCTGCCCGACACATTTGACACGCCCAATTTCACTCTTTCTTCCCTGTCTTCGTGTCCTCTCCCGTCTGCTCCTGCTGCAGGCTTTTAGGATTCCTTGCCCTTTTTACACGCTGTGCAGAGCGGGGTTTGGATGTAGCCCAGGCTCAGGTGCGGCTCATCCTGTAATAGCAGACCTGCTAAATCATAAACGTGTGTAACAACCTGCTGACATGTGAGCTGTCAGCCGGGCTCAGATGAAGACATAGACACAAACAGAGAAACAAGCAGGTAAATGGTAGCATATTCAGAGATTATACACTCAGATTCTCACCGTTCTCTGTCTCATTTCAGCTGTGCAGCGAGGACGCACGTCGAACTCTCAGAGCAGCCCGGGCCAGTACCTGACCAATGGCACCGACCCGTACAACAGCCAGCCATACCTGTCCGGCTTCATTTCCCTCCTGCTGCGGGCCGAGCCCTACCCCACGTCTCGCTACGGAGCCCAGTGCATGCAGGGAAACAACCTGATGGGCATCGAGAACATCTGCGAGCTGGCGGCCAGGCTGCTCTTCAGCGCCGTCGAATGGGCCAAGAACATCCCCTTCTTCCCTGACCTGCAGCTCATGGACCAGGTGAGACACCCTGTGGTGCAGAGGACAAGTGTTCGTATTCATCATAAAAAATCAAGTAGATTAAAATTGGGGAGTGTGAATCAGCCTATAGCCGCAGGTATGGTGTTCTGGATCTGTACAGATTCAACAAAATTAGAACCTAAAAGTCATTTAATTGCCATATTATATCTTATTTTAATAATTACTTGTAGCATATAGCCTCATATTTTACTCACAAAGACATAAGAGTAGTATTGACTTAATCATCCTTTTCTGTGTAGGAATCCATACATATATATATACATATATATATATATATATATATAGATGTTTCTTATGCTTTTGGTCTGTAGAGACATATGCATCTGCCACACATACACACAAACCATTTGCAACATGTCAACTTTTTTTTCCGCTCCCCCTGTTCCTCAGCCCATGTCTACTTTTATAGAAAATGTAGAGCCCGTAAAAAAAGATTTGATGCTACAAGCGTAATTCAGATCTGCTGTTCCACATAATGAAAACCAAACGAGAGCTGTAATCCAGGGAAACGCCACCATTTCATCATTTTTCACGTGACACTTCACCCTCCACGTAAGCTTTGAACGAGATCCGAGCCAGCAAGTAATTGAAAATAGCTCCCTTATTTCTTTTTTTAAATAAAGAAATCTGTTCTCTTATCGTTGCCTTGAATGCAGGAACAGGCACTCATGACATTCAATATGGATGGACCTGACATCAATCCTGCATGTGTAGATTTACACCAGCTGTAAAGTCTTGGCACGGAGTGATCGTCTGACCTATAAATATTCACAAGCACCTTGGGCAGACACAGTCATCGCAGATATGTCGAGCTGTGGCTGCGCCGTATCATTAATATATCTTCAGCGTCGTGTCAACATGTGGAATATATCGGTCCTTTCTCTCAGTCAGCGCCATGGCTTTGAGTCTTTTCAACCCACTGTCAAAACACTCAATGAAAGTCACACCTAACTTAAACAGGAAGTCATTTTGCTGCTTTATTTGCTCCACACAAAAGTTCTCTTCCTACCTAACGTGGATCGCCTAATTATTTTAAAGAAGTCCGCATATTGCTAATTGGCCCTGAACCCGTAATGACCCCGTTCAGCTGTGAAATCATCGGCTGTTAAACTCACCTCATATGAGAGGCATAACTCCTCCTGTCATAACACAGCTTGCCACATCCTCCTGTAATCTTTATGACCTTTAAAACTAACAATAAACACTTCATCCCGTTGATTCATCCTTACAATTACTTTTTACAGACAGCCTCGCTCTGTGTGCTTTATTCTGTGATTCTGCTTCGTGTTAACTACCTCCTGAATACATCACGTTTGGAATTTGTGAATTGTGCATTAATTTAAGTCCTGTATGCAGAAAGTTTTTCTTTAAATTGACCAAATCGTGTCTAAAAGTTAAAATTCCACTGAAATATTAGAGGTCTGCAGATGGAGGGAAGTGGAGGAAGGGCTGATACAGCAATGGTGCTATTGTATTGACCATGATAGAGTGAACACTGAATTAGACTGACATAAGATGACATAAGATGAGGGCATTCTTAATTAGTCTATCACAGTAGGGAAACTAAATGATTTTATGTGTTATAAATTCCTCCTCGAATACTGATATCCTCATGAAGATGAATGTTTACTACTACTTAATGTTAATTCTTTGGGAATGCTTTATATATTCTGTACTTTAGCCTTTTCAGGTAACTCCTCCAATATTGAGTCGATCCTTTTAACAGCTAAATTTATGCGTTGGCTCCCCTCTAAGTTTTTGGTTGAGTCAAAGTAAAGTTAGAGATTGTAAGGTGGCCCAAACAGCCCTCGCAGTTTCTCCAACATCAAGTTTAATTTGCATGGTTTTGTAGGTTTCCCCCTTCTGTAATAACTGGGCACCCTGTGTGTTCTAGGTGGCGCTGTTGCGCATGTCGTGGAGCGAGCTCTTCGTCCTCAACGCCGCCCAGTGCTCCATGCCGCTCCACGTGGCGCCCCTGCTGGCGGCGGCGGGGCTGCACGCGTCGCCCATGTCGGCGGAGCGCGTGGTGGCCTTCATGGACCACATCCGCGTCTTCCAGGAGCAGGTGGAGAAGCTGAAGGCGCTGCAGGTCGACACGGCAGAGTACTCCTGCCTCAAGTCCATCGTGCTCTTCACGTCCGGTGAGTCTGCGTGGAAACGCCGCGAAACGCTACGTCTGCTCTGTCGCTCTCTCTGACTCTCTATGGGTAGATCCCTGTCAACAGGACCAACCATCTCCTGGGAGTTGCGTGCTGATATGTGAGCCGACTCTCTCTTGGCACAGGAAGGTTTTGTTAATTGGTTTAATCAGGTCAGCAAAGACGTAAGGAGCAGACGGCACTGAGGTCTGTGTAAACAGCTCCAGCATTAACAGAGGGTTTAATCTATGGATCTAAATACCGCCAGGGTAAACAACTACAAATAGATAGATAGATAGATAGATAGATAGATAGATAGATAGATAGATAGATAGATAGATAGATAGATAGATAGATAGATAGATAGATAGATAGATAGATAGATAGATAGATAGATAGATAGATAGATAGATAGATAGATAGATAGATAGATAGATAGATAGATAGATAGATAGATAGATATGAAGATAGGAGGTACAAATTCTACTCCAGCACCATGTTGAAAAATCAGTACAGAAAATGGGCATTCTGGAAAAGTAACCAATAAGGCTATTCATAAGTTACATTGGAACTAAGGCCTTATTACTTTTATGTTGCATGCATAGCTTTTGCTGCTGCTAGGAGGAAAGTGCTAAGTAAAACTGAGGATGATGAGTCTTATGGAAGATGAAGTAAATGCTACTAGATTAATGCTAAGGCTGCACAGAAGCAATCCATGTTCACCCTGATGGAGCACTAGATTCAACTCTTAATCCAGGAAGCAAGAAGAACTTATTCCAGTTCAATAGAGGGACAATTCATAACAGTGTTATCTTTACATACAGTGCTGCTCTGCACCAAACTCTATAGAACTGAGCAAACACAACCTGGACCAGCTGGATCAGTCGTTTCAAGGTGCAGGACATTGGTAAAGTAAAGTGATAATCGTGCTGCTTGTTAGCAGGCTAGCATCCCTGGCCCTCGCTGTGGGGCCTGGTTTATCTCTGGTGAAAGGGGCCTGCATGGCACACAGACCTTGGGAGGACCGAGGCCCCCCATCCCTGACTGTAAATTTCAACTCCAGCTGCACTCAACCCACAACCTTTTCACCTGCACCGAGCGGTGACCGCACGTTGACCTCCGGCGCTGCAGCGGGGATCGTTTCATTGGCTCCATATGTAAATGCTGCGGCTGCCGCACTCCTGCAGTGGTCTCTGCTGGCCATGAATCTGACTGTAATTTGATCGCTCACTCATACTGTAAAAGGCTGCTAATGGCTGCGTGAGTGCTTCGCTTAAATCACTTTTTTTTTTTGATAGCACTAAGCTTTTAGCCGCGTATTCATCATCGTGCTCCATCACTTAGACGTCGTCCTCAGTCACAGCGAGTAAACGATGTCTTTGGTTTTAAGGCCGACTAATTAATCAAAATTTATTTTCCAATTACCGTTTTAGCATGGGGTGATTAAGAAAAGCAGATAACCAAGATAAAACGATTATCGTGGAGCATTCCACTTCACAATGATGCTCTTGTTTTGTCTTGTGTTGTAAATCCAGTCCAGTCCAAGCTCCTTTTCTTTACAGCGGTGCACTTTCACCCCCTCCCTCAAAGCCCGGGCCTGCTCCTGGCCAAGCATGGCATGTTTGGTTCCACTCACTGCCGTCAAGTGAGCCATTGTTTCCAGAAACCTACCTCAGAGTTCGACGAGTGTTTGCTTTGTCTCGGAAGCAGTTGTTGGCATGGCTCGGAAAACACATATCCCTGCAATAAAGATACTGTCATACACATTTTTACATGTTGAGCCATATTCAAATGTAATTATGTTCTTTTTTCAAAATGGGAATAGATGCATGATGATTTCAAAGATACGGAGTAATTGTGAAAATCATAGGACACGCAAAGGTGGAGATGAGACCATTATTTACACGACTTGTGTGAATGCATCGTATTTGCACAGTAAAAATCATGTGCAAGAAGGAAAGGAGCTGTCACTGTCTCCTCAGATTGCTGTTTTAGTGATTCAATGTGAATAAATCCACAGTCGAGCTAGACAAAGAAAAGCCTTTAATGCCAGCACGTATTTTATGGCTGTTTGCTCGTATAAAATCAACAACAGCAACACCCTGGCAGTGTTACTCTCTCCACTGAGCTGCAGACAAGATTAAATCAAAATATAATAGTTTTACATCTTGAGGAAACCCATGAGAAGGTCTTTGTTTTGATACTGCCTATATACAAACCCTGTTGAGGTTTATCCCAACAGTCACTGGGCTCCAGTGCCAGCCAAAATACTGTCACTTCCTGGAAACTTCACAGAGAGATCATGCGTTGTGACCCAGGGGAGAAGCGGATGGCGGAGGAGCCAACACTGAATGTCTCCCGCCCGTGTTTCCCCCTCTGTCCACCCTCACACGTCTTGTCAGCTCCCGTCTCGGCTCCATGTGTGTGGGTGGTGGAGAGTCCACCTCTCCTTTCTCCTCCTCCTCCTCCTCCTCCTCGTTTTCATCAGCCATCTCTCCTTCATGACCCCATCTATTATTGAAACCAGTCATCCACCCCTCCCTCCCTCTGCTCCCCAAAAACCCAACCCCAGGCCCCGGCCCCAGCCCCAGGACCCCTGCCCCCATTTACCACGGGAGCTGAATTATGTATGGTGGGATCCAGTGAGACGGAGGATTCGCCACAGCCCCGGCCGTGACCTACATAACCCCTGTAGCCCTGAGCATCCCATGTGACTCCCCTGTGTGCGGAAGGCAGATGTACCCACACTTAGACGCACAAAAACTGCACGCCTTGCCCAAAGACGACAATGCATTTAGGGAAACGTACAAAACTCGTGGGTGGAAATTTGAACATGATGGAGACGGACATGCACAACACACACACACACACACACACACACACACACACACACACACACACACAGACTAGATAGAGCCCTTAATAAACCTGACTCCTGCAGACCTGGCAGGATGAGCTAACAAGCTCAGACAAACACCAATAGTAATAGTCTCTCACCTCCCTCTGAGTAACCCCCCTCACTCACCTCCCCCCCGTGAAACCCAGTCCCATCAAGCCACATCAGAGAACGGGCATCAAGGTCCCTGCCACCCTGATCCCTCGCCCCTACTGACCATGTGTGTGTGTGTGAGTGTGTGTGTGCCCAGGGATCAGACAAAAGAACGCGGCGCTTGGCGTGGAAGGGCGCCCACAGAGCTGTCGCCTCGGCACGCGAAGTGGTTTCAGTCACACAGACAGCTTCGCTAATCCCAAAGAGGCAGCCACTGCCTTGTCACGCAGGACCCAGAGCGGTGCTGGTCCGGCTCAGAGAAAAGGGAAAAGGGAAAAGAAGCAAGTCACTCTGGGAGGAAATACAGCTGTAGAGGGAGTGGGAGCAATTATTCACTGGGAGTGATGAGAATAGTTGCTGCTGCTGCCGCCGGGCGGGGGGAGGGGCCCGATGCGCCCTCAATTAAAAGGCTGAGGTGAATTTAATTTTTCTTGTTGTGCAGAAGTGATGCCCAGCAGGGCCGGGTTTACGCAGGGGACAGATCAAAGTGCGAGATGACAAAAGGGACCTGCGATGCAAGGCGACAGGTCGAAATGTACGGGCCAGCGCTTTTTAGACTAAAAAAAAAATGTGCTCGGAAAGAAATTGCCCTCATTGAAAGCCTGTCCTCCAAATGAGGGTTCACACAGGGGGCAGAGCGACAGAGCGCCCCCCACCTCCTGAAGGAACAGTTTGTGGTGGAGCACAATAAAATGTGTCTTTGTTTTGAGTTCACACATCTCTGACCTCCTTCGCTAAATCCCCTGTGCTCTCCCCTGTGCTCGGAGGGTGCGAAAAGTATCGCGCGCGGTGTTACACACTCTGCCGGGTTGTGTGAGACTCTTGCCAAGGCGGGGGGCTGGCGGGAGGGGGGGAGGTGTGAGGAGGCGAGAGGAGGTGGGAGGCAGAACATGACCTCCAGCTGCGGGGAAAGGTAGCGGCATAGTGAACGGAGGCCACGGGGGTTTATCAGATACGTATCGCTGCAGTGACAACCTCGATTTCCTCAAACATCCTCCAACATTTGTTTGGTATAAAGACAGAGAAAAACATTGCACACTTTATTGCCGCTCTTCCTCATATTCTTCTTCAATCAACTACAAGATTTACTGTTTGTAAATAGCCAGGTGAAAAGTATTTAAAAGGTTGAAGTCACAGTATCAGACATGGCAGTGTCATGATCCGAGAAAGACGATGAGATCAGACTCAACAACGACATCTTTCCTCCATTGGTCCCATGACCTTTAAAGCCTCTGCTTCCTCCTTTTTCTCTTCTTCCAGATGTTGTTGAAGGCTGCAAGCTTCATCTGCATCTCTACTACTTGCATATTTTCTTGATTCTCTTAAAGATCCTCTCCCGGATACTGTTGCAACACTGAATTGTGCTATTGTGCTGTTTCCACTGCTGGAACCAGAACGTTTTTCCTCATGAAACCTCTTTTTAATCTAATTCCATTTTATTTGTTGATAAATCTTTTTCCTTCCTCCCTTCTAGATGCCATGGGGCTGTCAGATGTCGCCCACGTAGAGAGCATCCAGGAGAAGTCCCAGTGTGCCCTGGAGGAGTACGTTAGGAACCAGTACCCCAGCCAACCCAACCGTTTTGGACGCCTGCTCCTCCGCCTGCCCTCCCTGCGCATCGTCTCCTCCCCGGTCATCGAGCAGCTGTTCTTCGTCCGCCTGGTGGGCAAGACGCCCATCGAGACGCTGCTGCGCGACATGCTGCTCTCGGGCTCCAGCTACAACTGGCCCTACATGCCGGCTGTGCAGCGCGAGCGGCCCATCTCCCTCCACTACAACGAGAACGGGCCCTGAGGACGAGGAGGCAACCGCCGCGAGACGCATTCAGTCTGATCCATCCACCTATTCATCCATCCATCCATCCATCCATCTATCCAGCCTTCCATCCTTCCATCCATCTCTCCATCCACCCCCACGTCCTCAGCTCTCCCAGGGGAGGATCCTCCCTCGCCATTCCGCTCTAGAACACACACCTCTTCCACGCCAGTCGCGGCGTCTCCTCGCCCGGCGCTTCGGCCTCCGTTTGAGACGCGGCAGCGAGATGGACACGTTGGTAGAACGGGTGATTGCACAGTTCACCAGCAGGTCTGTTGGACTCACTTCAGATGTCAGATGTCTCGAACCCCAGAGAAAACAGAGGAGCCGCGAAAGACAAAAAAAGTTTTGCTTTATTGTTGGTGCTATGCCTGCATTCATGCCAGTATTACTGAATACTGAACAAGGGCTTTGCCAATGGGACTCCACGACTGAGAGCACAAGGCCCGATGTACATTTACCAATTTTTTTGTTTTTTGAAGAGAAAACCAGAAGCCATTAAAAGAGACAAATGCCAAAATGTCTTGGACTTTTGCAGAAGACATGTTTTAATGTGTGTGTGTTTGTATTAGCACTGTTTATATGGAGAGAGAACTCATGATTGTGTCCATATGTACAGTATATTGTTGATTCATAGGCATCTATAGCATACTAGGGTTCAATGGGAAAAGCTCAGGTTCAGTGGGTGGGTAGACATACAACAGACAGGCAGCCAGACAGACAGACGCAGACATGCCAATATCAGCACAAGAGCAAAAAGACAAATCCATCATAATTTACACTTCTCAGCAGCAGCCTGTGCCAAAGCTAAAAAATGCATATTGTTTGGACATTGTTGTGGTCATGTTGGTGATGAAAATTTAATGTTTGGTTTGTCTATAATTTGACTATATACTTGTTCTTTTGGGTCTCAGGGGGAGAGAAGAAGTTTGTAAAATAAAAACAGATGAAAGCCCAGGCACTTGCATTGTAAACTAGTCAGAAACTACACTTATTCACTCCTGTAAAATCACAGCACTGGTGGATTATTGCTGCCCTTACGCCATTCGATCGATCTACCTTTTTACTTATTCAGAAGGCCCATCAGAGCTCCTCCTGTGGCGCTGTCGCAGAGGGAGCACAACACATTCTCATTATTGTTTTATAGTCATGATTGTCAATATTGGACCTTTTGGACCGGGTGGGGGGTGGGGACATTTTACAAAAAAACTAGCTGTACTTGCCTTAGAACAAAGATTTTGTCACTGAGCATTTATCTTATGACTGTGCCATAATCTCTCGTTACCTGTTATAACAGGTATTATGTTCTGTCAGGAGAGGAAAAGAACTCGCAAGATGTAAAAAAAATGATGAACGATCACATGAAGGCTCAGAGAAGTGAGACAAAAAGAACTGCGATTTGCGATTGCAAGACCAGACACTTCTGCTTTAACATCATCAGCACTTTGATATTTTTCGACCTCGTGCCCGTTCTTTTCCACCTCCTGACGATTTTATCATGTAGGGAAAACCCCCTCGACTCATGTCATTTGAGCTTATCGTACCGATACCGTAGAGAAAAGTATCACTAACCTCTGAAAACCTCAGTCTATGTTACAATATTATCCCAGTGGACTTATGACTGTGACTTAGCGTAGGACTATTTTAAGTTGTTTCGTTTGTTTTTTTTTTCTTCCCCATTGGTGGAAGCGAGTTTGTTTTGACAACCCGTCTCACATTTCCAACATGGCACTGTGATATCAACGATGAATATTGGTATTGGAAAAGCCATCTGGGACCTACGGAAGCTGCCTGTTGATAAATGAATTCACGGAAAGTTCCTATGAGTTTGTTTTTATCCCCTCTACTTTTGTTTGGAAAATATGGAGTATCCATTAAATGAAATAAAATTCTGTTGTTCACAGAGAGATTTCTGTTGTTCTTCACTGTTGCATGGACAGAAACATAGCACAAATTCAGAGCTATAGTTTGGCTTTAGGCTTCAACTTGCTGCAGTCCGGATCAGATTAATCAATCAGATACAACATAGTTCTGCGAGACAGTTTTCCATAGAAAACTTTCAGAACAATATTCTTCCGCTTTGCTGGAACGATCCTCCATAAACACAGGACATTGCATGAAAAAGCATCACAACACCTATATAACATGCTCTAGATTTCATGTAAATGGAGTGTTTCTTTTCTTAAATCATGTGAGACAAAACACAAAAGAGAAATGCAACCAGCAAAGCAAAGAAGAGGAAATGGACCACCAAAAAAATGCATATACTGCACATATACATACACACACGCATGCATGCATGCACGCACACGCACACACGCACACACACACACACAAAGCTAAGCTCAGTTTATGACAGATGAATATGTCTACTTGCTGCTCTCACACGTACAGTGCTTTGTTGAGAACCAAGGTTTGATGCGTGAACGAGGGCCATGTGCCGATCGATACCATGAATCAATCAGTGATTTTAAACCAAGTGGGGGTTTCCTGCGTCCCCGCTGGGATCCAGCCCAATTGTTGATACAGGCCTGCGCAGTGTGTGACAGAAAGAAAACAAACACCAAAACCCAGTGTGTGTGTGTGTGTGTGTGTGTGTGTCTGTGTGTGTGTGAGAGAGAGGGAGAGAGAGAGGGAGATAAAAAGAACACACATGGTCTTTGACCTTTAGGTTCAAGGTGTGTCATTAGGTGTGTGTGTGTGTGTATGTGTGGTGTGTGTGTGTGTGTGTGCATGCATGTTCATATGTGTGCATGCATGTGTGTGTGTGTGGTCAGGTTTGAGTAGATGTGGCTGCTGGTAGCTCTCAGTGTAAATCATCAGACAGTCAGAGACGACAAAAGAAAAACATGAACACACTTTAACAGGTTCGTGCTCACACAGCACGCACGCACACACACACACACACACACACACACACACACACACACACACACACACAGAACACACTACCCGCATGCTAACCTTGTGCCCCTTACACCCATCCTCCCCTCCTCCATCTACCTCCCCCAATCCCTCAATCCCCTCCCTCCATTCTGACCGCCCACCACCATTCTGCCTCCCACCCTGACCCATGTGTGTGTGTGTGAGCGTGTGTGTGAACATGTGGGTGTGTGTATGTGTGTGAAGAGTAGCCGATTGACTTATGCCTTCATTTCAGAGCTGTCACTCCTGGCCAAACACCATGACCCCTCAACCTCCATTTTGGAGGTGCACATTTTTTTTCTTTCCTCCGCCATATGAATATAAAAAACACATGTGGCCCAAAGGTGTGTGTGTGTGTGTGTGTGTGCATGTGTGTGTGTGTGTATACGTGCATGTTTGCGTGTGTATGCGTGCATGTTTATGTGCACAGGTAAATCAAACTGACACAGCTCCTTTGAATGGCAGGAGCTGAATTACTTTTGCACTTCAATTTTGCACACCTGCCATTTATGGCAAACACCGGGCTCAGCATAAACCATAAAAAGCGAAATATGTTGCTTCGAGATACGAATCTGAGCCAGTGAACATCAGAACCAGATGCAGCAATTACAGGTTATTTCTTTGTGGGTAAATTACTTTGCATATTACAAATATATGGTTATAATTGCAGGTCAACATCACTCAGTACCATATGGGAGTTTATACTGGAACCATTTGTATTTATTTAGTGTCCTAATAAAACAGGAAACAGATGAAAGACTAATCAATAATACCAGATACAACGTGGAAATTGTTTTCATTTCACTGCGATATAATCACAACGACTCTTGTTTTTCAGTGTATTCAGTGGGGTGCGTGGTAATTGGCTGCACATTTAGAGTTTTCTCTCCAGGCCTTTCTGCACAGCCTGTTCAAGCTGACTGTTCTCACCACTGTCTTGCACTTGGAAGCTTGGCTTAATTAGATTTTATGGTGTGAAGTGAAGAAGTGGTTAAAATGCAGTTATAAGGATGAATACATGAATTGCAGAAATCTATTAATATTCCCAAGGATGTGTTTTTTTTAAATATATTATCATGTTTTTGTTAGTTTTTGTTAGATGTTGTATTAACAGACAGAGCAAAGCCTCTTCCACTTTACTGCATTGGTTCATTTTACATTTTTCCAGTTGCAGATGTCTGATGTCAGAGGATAAGACGTGGGGCGCTTACTGCTAGATGCTGCAAAACTTTGCACTATGGGCTTTTAATGTTGGTGTTTGTGTGTAGCGGAAAAAAAGCTAAAATTGCAAGATTCAATTTCTTTTAAAGGTTAAAGAAATGTCTCAGTCCCAACGTGGTCAAGATGAATAAAAAATGACTTTAATGTCTTACAATATAAGCACAGGTGTTGTATTTGTTTCTACATGGATGATCTATTGACCTCCATGTTTCACCGCCCAGCCAAGTTCTCCCGCCCAAACCAGGTTGTGGTACGAATGTTATGATGCACACATTCACAGCAGTATCGGCCCAGTCTGAGCCGTCTGGAGGTGCAGGCGACCACACCAATCAGGTTCCAGCCAGAGGTCGAGATGACAAACACAATAAGGTGGCAGATTCATCACCCCGTGCGCTCTGACAGTAATTGTCCTGGGTCCATGTCACAGTCGCCCCTGTTAAGAATACACGGGATGCTCCTTTGACAGGGTTGACATGGGCGCCGGTCACATGCATTTAAGCCAGACACCTCCTCTATTTGTTATGACACACTTTCAATTTCGCAAAAGGGCCCAGACGAAGATGAACAGTGGCCTACGTGGGAGGAGCAAGGCCCGAGAAAGCAGGTCGCCGTGTGTTTTAATTTAGACCCGGGTACGGGAGGCGAGACACGTGAGGGGGATTTTGTTTAATAAAAAGCCTCTTTTTTTTTTGTCTTGTCTTGTCTTGTGGCTAAATGTGAATGTTGGCGGCACAAGGGCGAGTTAGACGTCCATCTCTGGGGGATACGGCGGCCCAGATCGATAGGTGGGATGTCAGATTGAATTGAGGTCACTCTTTTGTCTCCCCAAAGAGGTCCCACTCAGAGGCTCGCCTTCAAAACGTGGTGGTGTTTAAAGAGGGGCAGGACGTGAGGGGGGGTGTGTGTGTGTCAGGGGGGTGCTACAGATGTACCGCTGACCCTTGTCTTGTCAGAGCAGCGAAGCTTTCTGCTCTGCAACGTGTTCGTACGTTTTGACACTGACAGAGTCGTTTCTTTGAGGGATCAATAACCTGATGAGATGTGATGAGCCCGTTGTTGCTTAATTCCATCTAAATGTTAAACAGACTGGAGATGAAGTCCCTCTGCTCGGCCCCAAATGAAACTGCTCGTCTGTGAGAGTCAGTGGCAGGTGGGACTGGAGTCCATTGATCAGTCATTTTATAAACAGAAGTTACAAGTCATTTTATTGTTTGGTCCATTGAAGTCGGGTCAAAAGCATGCACCAAAGTCTCTCACAGAGTTCCTTGTTTTTCTGTTCCAAAGTAATGTTTGTTCATGAATATAGATCTAAATAAACACATGTCTATTACCAATCAGTCATATGCTTTATATCGTAACAACACATTCTTAATTACTCTTTTGGTCATTAATCTAACAAAAAGCAAGAATAAGATGTAAATAAATAACCCAAACAAACAGTAAGACCTCTTAAATAGCCGCTGACAGTTTTCGAATATATTTTACACAATATTTAGTAGTGCACTTGAGTTTCTTTCAGTTTTTGCAGCTGTATCGTTCATAGTGCTGTTTGCTTTCAGCCCTGCAGCAGTTTCAGCTGCAGCAGGCAGCTGTTTGAAGCTGTAAACAACAAACTCCGCTGAAGTACCGGAAGTGTCCAAATTAACACACTGAGATAGGGGAAACTGCAGAGGATCAAAGACAAACACTGCCCAGACTTCAGATTTTCTGGTTAGTGATCAACCTTCCTCTGACCTTTCAGCACAATAACAGTCCAAAACAAGTGGGTTTGCTGTCTGCATATGCTGTGTAATCGTCCACATGTTCACTCTTGCTACTTTGGCAGGACCTCACTTGTTAAATCAGAGCTCTTTACAGTGTGTTCAGTTATTCCAAATGGATGAAAAAAGCTCAGTCACTTCATTCAACATGTAACTTATTGTTTCTTTTGCTGCTTAATGAAACATCTTTCTTAACCCATTTTTATTTTTAACCTCTAATGGCTTATGAAACATGACAAATGTGCCTGAAAATCTCAACTACAAATTGGCTTAAGGAGAACAAGACAAAGTCGAAGTTCATTTTGAGTTTCATTAATTTCCTCTCGTCTTTTTTTTTCTCCTGTATGATTTATATCTGAGTGCGTGACAAAGGAGCCCAGCCTGAAACTCTTTGCCGAGCACGCCCTCCTGACACTTGATATATAGAGCGTTTCGTCTCCAAAGCTAATATTGTAATGAATTGGATCTGTGTCTACGTGTGTGGCCTGACAGTGGACTGTTTGTGAAGATGTCCCAAAAGCAATACCACAACCTCCAGAATCAACAGACCCCCCATTTAGCATTCCCAGATCCCCTGAAATGAAACGTTCATTTTTCCATAACTATCATCTCCGGCAAAGCATTGCGGGGGAATTGGATCTGTCCCTGCACAACCCCTCTCCACTCACATCTCATCAAGCGTGGGCTGGAGTCGCCCCTCTCCCGAGGAAATTGCTCTGAACGGCAGGAAAATGTACATCACCCAAAAAAAAAAAAAAAAAGGCATTGGCCTCCTTCTCATACAGACAGCAACCCCCACCATCGTTCCTCTTATAAATCCTTAAAGAGGGCCTCGACTCCAATGTATGGCAACACCATCAATATTGATGTGGGAGAAAGTTCTTCCAAAGCCGCCTCAGTCGCAGAACATTAATATTGATAGTGTTGTGCACCAGCCCGGACGCTCGCTGCGACTCTAAAATGGTAATGGCATCTGGTCCGGGGGTTAGAGGCCAATATCATTGCTGAATATGGACATGGCTGTTTAGCTGCGAGCAGGACCGAGGGCCATGCCAATCACTGCGTCTGTTTCCTCAACCTGACCAGCCAAAGAAGGGCGTGTAGGGGACCTCCTGCAGAAACCTCCACCCTCTCCCCCAACTTTTACCCTGGACGGACCCGGGATCAACATGTACCATCGAGGACAATAATAAGCTTCATTTCTTTTTCAACAACACATTTTGTCTCTTCCTCCATGTCTCTGGAGACTGTGAATCCTCTTTCTGTTTGTCCATTGCTTTCTACTGCTCAGAACACAGAGTACAACATTCTTTGTTGTGTCATGAATCTCACTTTGTTTACTGCATATCTATATTCCCTGCAAAAAAAAAAAACGACACGTGCTTCTGAGTCTTAAACGCTTGCACTTGGTTGCATCACAGGATTTGTAAGATGTTTGGAACTTTGGTCAGTAGGGACTAAAGAAATCAAGATACATCAGCTTCAATTCCTTTTTTTTTTTTTTTCCAGATCTGCCACCGGTGATCTAGCTTAATGGGAGTGAGGAAGTCGATTGCTGGAGTGCCCCTTTAAGAGCATATGATGCCAAGTGACCTGATTTAATGCCTCTTTGTGATGATTTTTATCAGCCTTATATAACTGAGTAAATGACTGCGACACACGTGTTTCATTTGCATGTGACTTTGATGCGTTAACCTCGGGCAAACGTCGCTGTGTGCGTCTCGCTGAGAGTTGCACTCGGCCCTAATGATATCATGGCTCTGCCGTCGCGGTGTCCTCTGCTTGTGCAAACATATTACGCTGAGGCTGTTTTCTGGGTCAGTAAGTTAAATATTTCAGATGGTTTATTTTTAGAGACGTCTGTTTCCACTTTGTGAATGTGCTGCACCGTGCTTGTGTGTGTGTGTGTGTGTGTGTGTGTGTGTGTGTGTGTGTGTGTGTGTGTGACTGAATCTCTCCCACTATCTGCGATTACTGCAGGCTGCATTTGACCCACTAAGTCATCCTCACATGGCCCCTGGGGTTTATCAATTGAGTGTTGTGTGCAGAAGGAGGCCATCATAATTGGTTGCCATCTGACTGTTAACACATCTAACTATATATATAGGACAAGTGTTGGTGGTTTTTTGACATTAAAAGTTCTTTATCCCTTGTGTTCTGCTTTGCAGGGAGGCTGGACTTCTGTTCACAAATCAATAAACTGTTAAGCTCCTTAAAACCATACGGTTCCTTTGGGATCTGTCTGTCTCCATCACAGACACATTAACAAACAATACTTTACAGCTCTTCATTAGGTTGCTCAGTCTTAATAAACTAAATGTTGATAGAATAGGGGCTGCACCAAGGTTTGATATTTCCATTGTGCTTTGAGCAATGGCAAAGCTAAATCACATTAGATCACTGTACAAGGCATTGAACTGTCAGGGTGCAAACAGGGCACTGTAATAGCTGCAGAGTGGTCATTGAACTGTGAAAAGCAGACAAGTTTTCCACAGATTATGAGAAACAGAATGATTGGAAACTGCCCAGGGGTAAAGGTCCCATGATAGTTTTTGACCTTACCACATATGTGGAATCAATGCGGGCCTCTGTTGTTGACCTTAGCCGTTCCCTGCAACACATACCGCCACTGTGTTTCCCAAAGACCTCGCTCCCACCATATCCCCGCTTCTCTCTCTCTCCCCTCTCCCCTCTCTGTCTCTGACTTCCTGCAGGTTCATCTTGCTCCTCCACCTCTGTCATCCTGACACACAAACCCAAGGTATGATCATTAATATCCCAGTAATCTTTCTTTATTCATCTATAATCTGTGCCCACGGTATTGTAGTGCTCTCTTTGATATGGCCCAGATAAAGGAGAGCAGTGGCTACTGACAGCTATTTAAGCTTTTCTACTCCTTTCTTTTACCTACTTGTTTCATCGAGCATGAACTTTGATTTTATTTGACTTGATTGTGGTTTTAAAATGCATAGAGCTTTAATGTAGGCAGGAATTTTATGTGTGCTTGCACTGTTTTATTATTCTTATGTTGTTGCAGTTTCAGATTTGTTGTGAAATATAAAAAGCAATATAAGTTTTTTATTTTTATTTTTCTTTGAAACACTGGGAGATGCTTAAATCCTCGTGGTGTTTACAAGTGTCATTACTTACAAGCAGCAGAATAAGGATCAATGTGTTTCTCTGAGAGATAATTGCCCAATAAAAGGATAATATCAGATACCCTTTCACACATAGCAGACTGCATTTTCCTGGATAAGCCTCTCGAGATCTGTGAATGGTTTTAGCCATTCAAAACTGTCCCCTTACCCTGCAAATAGGTTAATTGCTGCAGGGGGATGAATAAAGTTTTAAAGGTGGCATCCGATGCACCAACACTGGAAACATCAGGACTATCCTGGAGGTGACGGTAACTCTGGCAGGATGTGCATGGACACATGGAGTCCCCCAGCATCCTCAGCACACAGAGGAACTCCTGGATATCCACTTGTCAGGATGAGGAAGAACGAACCCAACATGTAAGAGAAAGTTGTGTGAATTCTGTCAACCTCACAAAAATTCTATTACATTACGTACTTACATACATAATACTCCGATTCTTCGTCCTTAATGCACTTTAATCAATGAACAGTGGGACCAGGGTGGAGGAGGAATGCGTCATAAGCCCTGCGCTTGGCTCGCTGCCACTACAAGAAATGACGTAACCACTTGTGTGCTTACCTCATGTACAGTACCATCAGTCCACAAATGAGCCTCTGGATCTCATCCAGCTTTCAGACATGGTCGTTATCCGGATAAAAACGACTTGGGTGAGAACGTTGCTGAGGAAGGCTGAAATGTGTGGGAGGCGCTATAGGGAATGAAACTAAGAATGCATTAAATTCTTCAAAAACACACAAGAAGTTATGATGAAGGAAAACGCTAATTGAAAATTAATTGAAGATTTGTGTCACGCACCAAAGCTTTTTTTCTCTCTCTCTTTTTATTTACTTCTTTAGCTCAGTCTTTCTTTACGTAAAACTGTCAGATCTTTGAGCCTTTTAAACCTTTTGTCTCTCGCTGTCCCGGCACCTGCACTGTGTGCATGTGACATCTTCAAAGAAACCACCCCACACAGATGAATGGCCCCGACATGAAAACAAGAGGAGGATAAAGATGTCTCATCTTGAAAAGCCTTTCTTTTTTTCTCTAAATAAGTCCCATTTAGGGACTCAGAGCTTGTGTCCGTTCCAGGCGATGCCACAGGGCTCCATTGTGCCGCTGCCAAAGCGGTGACAGGGCCCCGTCCAACTTCTCACCTGCAGCATTGTCTGTCCACAGAGCTCAGTGCTGAGTAATTGGGAGCTGAGATTCCAGGACAAGTTTCTTTTTGTCCAGTTTGTAAGATCACTGACCCGGACGTGTGAGGTCACAGCTGTAGTAATTGGCACTGGGTGATGTGGCTGCGTGCGTGTATACGTGTGTTTGTACAATTTGTGATTTTTTTTATTTTTTATATGAATTACACAATTCAAGTTTGGACAGAGTTTGGCTTCCTCTTTGTCCTTGAGCTACTGTACAAAGGCAGGATCTCAAAAAACCGAACACCCTTGTGTTTTAGCTCTTGAGTTAAGTGGCAACAATAAGCACTCAGACTATGAGAAACGCTTCTCTCAGGTAAGGGCGAGATGGAAAACTCGGCTTGGCTCTCTCCCAAACTGCTTCCCCTCTCCACCTGCACTTCACGACAGAGAGCCTCCCTGCTTGAAGTCACACTTGCCGTGGTGAAGGGCATCCCGGATTAAGGTTAAGGGTAAATAAACGAGTAAACTGTGGGACACGCTCACAGATCTCCAACATAAGCGAGAGAGCAGAAGACGAGACCACGGATCATGGGAACGGTGAAACACAGTTACTGTGTTATTTTTGTGCACAGTAACACACCTGAACAATGAGCCTGTGCAGGTGGTACTCTTTTGGTGAAGCTACGCCGGTCATTCAGAAAGATAATGTCCCCATTCTTAATCTTGCCGCCCGAGAGCTGAGTCGTGCAGAAAAGGCCATGAATGGGCACGGCACCAGGCGTAATTAAATTGGAAAACTGGGTGGCAATTCAGAGCTCTGAAGACCAGGATAATTAGGATGTATGACACGTTGGATTAATTAAGACAAAGTGATGGTTCCCTTTTGCAATTCTACCTTTGTGAAATGATGGGATTTTCTATAAAGCCCCTCTGAAAGTCGTACAACCAAACCAACACACATCTTCATCGATCAGAAGAAGATTTTATCAAGCTGAATTCTCACTGTTAGATCAATAAGAGCAAAAGGGTTATGAAATAAACTTCTTTTTGCTTTATTTGCAAATGAAAGAACACAATATTCATTGCACAATGAATAATATTCACAGTATTCAAGCTCTTCTTCTGCCATCATGTCACACATGTTAAAACTTTGTTCAATGACGCTACAAGTGGAAAAAGACTCCCTTTTAATTCCACAATATTGGGGCATCAAAGCTTTAAAAGCCATATAAAAGTACAAGTGACACAACAATAGTAAGAGTCTGGTCTTTCTGCTCATAGTAATGGAAAAATAATTGGAAAAAAAGAAACAGATTTGGTCACAACAGTACGTGGGCTTGTCCTCGGGCTTATCAGGGGTTTCTAAAAGCAAAACTAATGCACTCACACATTAAAGGGATGATGACCTAGGATGGTTTTTAAGTGTTCATCCTTGTTTTCCGTTGTTAGCTATGGGACACTGGTTTCATCAGAAATGCCTCAGTCAGTATTTCACGGCCCCCTGAGAATCGTGTTTTGAGCTGTGGGAACATTACGCTCTGCTCCTGCTCAGATCGGCTGCAGATTCAGGCTTGTCTGACAAACACATGCTGGCTTTACTGTGATTGGCTGACCCGCCTGCCACACTTAAAACACTCGCATGCCTAAAAGTGAGTTATGTGACCATATGTAACTTTTGATGACTTTAGGTGACTTAATGTGACTTTTCATGACTAAACATGACTTTACATGACTGCGCAGGAGCATATGTGACTTTATGCTGATTGTTCACCTGTCACTCACATGAATGATCGTGTGACTTAACATTCCTTGCTAAACAGCAAATTCTCAGCTTGTTGTCTCTCACTAAGTGATAACTGGAACATTGATGCACCTATGGAGCGATGCATATACAGCCAGCATTATATCTTCCAGAATCAATGGAAAAATTAGATGCACATCTCACCAGAAACTTCACAGACTCATGGTTGTATGCCTTCATTTATTCACATACCTGAACTGAGGCAGGAATATGCAAATCATTGAGTTTATCTTTGGCCAGCAACAAAGCCATAGTAAAAATAACTTTTTATCGCAGGTCATATTTGTAATTTGTCACAAACATTTAACGTGATGATAAAAAAACAGCTAAGTTAGCAGTCCAGGTTAAAACCTGCCGTGAAAGTAACACACATGCCAGACCTGCAGACAGCGACCTGTGATTGACCCGGAGCTGAAATCCCATCCCAGGTCAGGAAAGGTGGCACTGATAACGGCTTCCCCCAGAGCTGACCACCTGTCCATGCACTCCCCGTTCTTCACGGCGGTGGTTTTCACTGTCTCCGTCCCGGGACGCCGCCACCTGTCGTGACCTCAGGGAACGCAGACTGTTACAGTTTATTTTCCTCCCTATTTCTGTTTTTTCTCTCTCTCTGGTGGAAGAGCCTCTAAAGCATCAGTGTGGGAGGATTTAGAAGTTTAAAGCCTGCAACTTTTTTTTTTTCCTCTCGACCACTCTGGTGGTTCAGCATGATCTGTCCAAAATCCTTCATTGAGAGATAGAGACATGATTTCCCAGACGTAGACTAATCCTCTTTACACTATGGACCTGGCTTTAACAAGGGATATTGACAAGGATTTGACCCACGACTGAGCCAATTTACTCTGAGCTATAAACTAAGTTCAGGCCCAGGTCACTGCCAACAACAGCAAAGCTCTCTGTACAAACAAAAAGCTGAAAAGAAAACACCCATTGGTGTTAATTATCATCATGTCATAGAATAGCATATTCCTTCATTGGGATGAATAAAACAGAGAAATCTATACATGAGATATATTCTATGTATATCTATATCAAATTTGAGGTATACATCAAATGTATACACCATTAGTATACCAGGAAAAATCCAAATATGTAATCTGAGTCTTTATTGCAGCATTTAGAGTGTTTTCCATCTCCTTTTAAAGAAAATTAAAAGAAACATATGAAACATCTGATTTTACATCTTTTAGAGGTGCGTGTGTTGAGCTTCACGTCTCTATTCATTTAAAAGACACTGAGGATGATATAAATGGCGAGAGGGACAAAAAAAGGGATCATTTTTTCGGTCCTTTTATCATCTTAGGGAACAAAGTCCCTGAGCTGTTTACAGTACAGCAGATGAATCAGTCACATAATCAATACTTATTGCATCACATGTGGTCAAAGATGAGTCATAACATAAGTGTCTCTGCCTCAGTGGGCGAGAGGTCAGAGGAAGAACAAACCACATTTACTGACACTGGCAAAATGGCCTCGAGCATGTATGTGTGAGCGTGTGTAAAAGAGAGAGAGCAGAAATTATAAAACATTCTCGACTCTTTCATTCTCTACAAAGGTGCTGAAAAATAAAATACCACAGGGAAACAGTCACAATTACATTCGTTAAAATGAATTTTTAATAGTTTCGTTCAGATTTAAAGATATACGGATTGATAACAGCAGAGGTGCTAATAAAGAGGAATAATGCGTTCATTAATTGTATAATAAGTGGGTATAACGTCATAGATTAAGGTCAATATTTGTCCTGGACGTGGGACAGCGTTCCGGTCTATCAGCAGCACAGGCTCTCTCAGGCTTTGCTGCGGGGACGCCTCTGTGACCTTTTCACATACGATGTGTGTGGTAGCACAAGTAACACAACTTGTTCTGGCAGAACTCTGTGATGCCCTCCAGGCTGGATACCAGCATGTGGTCCATGTGTGACCCACACACACACACACACACACACACAGGCAGACAGACAGACAGACAGACAGACAGACAGACAGACAGTGTCACCGTGATCTCTGGCTGAGCCGCCCTGTGACCTTACAGGACGCAGAACAGTCGTTCGTAGTGCAGAGTTATGAAAACAACAATGGATCAAAGGACGGTGACTGCTCGAACGCACTGAAACGCTCATGTTGATCATTTTGAGTTGAAGCCTGTAACGCAGCTGGCGTCTAGACACAAACAGAGCTACAACCACAGGGACCAGAGAAAAGAAACCGCATCGTACAAGCACTGGAAGGTGGGGACCCGAAGCAGACATTCATCAGCCAAAGAAGAAAAGGATATTGAAGAAGCTGATCGAGGTGACTGGGGAAAGTTATGTTGTTTTTCTAAGCGCAGCCGCAGTTTCTGCAAAGCTGTCAACAGTTTGTGCATCATCTCTGTGTGTTTTCAGCCAAGGCACGGTTTGATCCACAGCCCTTGTCGAAGATGCAATAACTGTGCTTTAAATGCACAGAGGGGACACCACAAGACAAAACAGCCACTTTGTCAGTTTTCTCTCATTTCAAAACAACAGAGATGCAGCTTCAGTGATAGAGTGAGGTTCAGGTCCCCGGACAGAGACGACAGGTGCTTTGAAACATGGGGTCTGGTCTTTCACTTTGTTTGGATGAAGGCAGAAATGTGTTGGGGATTTGATGAAGTTTGTGAGTGTCTCAGGATATAAAGCTTGGTCACACAGAGGAAAAACTCTCACTAAACTCAATAATTAGCTCAGCTGTAAACAAACAGTCATTAAAGCTTCATCTGTTGGCTGTGAGAACAGAGCCACACAAATCCAATCTGGGGTCTGGACACACACTTAGTTTTCCTACATCTTAGGGACTCACATTTGTTACTGTAGCTCGTATTTGCCTATTAATGTTGAAAGTTGAAACAACTGCTCATCTTTCAAGACCTTATTGTACAATTTTCTTTTTTTTGCTTCTTTAATGTGATAATAATGGAGACAAAGAGAGCTTTAATTCTGTCAGTCCTAGTTTTCAATTCCTGATGGCACTTTCTGGTTCCTCAAAATGCAATTTGCAACTAAAAAAGTTGTTTTAAGAAAGTGAATGAATGGATGGAGGTTTGTATGGAAGTTAGAGGGAGGCTGCGTTGTGTTTGAAGCTGAGCTGCTGCAGCATCTGAGCGTCTCTGTGTTTGTTCACTTCAAAGAGTTGGAAGTGGATTCTCTCAGTGTTTCTTTGATTGTGGCCACAAAAACACATGACAAAAACCCAAGAATCCTCAAGGCTCTTAGCGAAATAAGAAGACTCAGCTTTGAGTGAGAGGGAAAGACAAAGACATCATTAATGTGATTTTTCATCTTAATGTAAGTCAGTCATTCGCTTCTATATATGATATTTATATATCTCCCCAAAACGTTGCTCCAAAGGTTTGATATCGTGTGATTTTCCTGCTGTTTAATCAGTCTTTAAATTCTGATTAAACACGGTCTTGACTGAGGAGATGATGGAGGGTTACTGCACAAATAAAAGTGGAACTCTCAGCTCAACAGAAAGTGACCTGAGGTTTGTTAGCAGGCTTTCACTTCTCCTCTGTGATCCTGCACTTCATCACACCTCAGACCCTTCAGTCCCCCACCAACTGACTGTTGGTTTCCATTTTAGTCATTCTAATTAGATTTAGTACCTACGGTCTCCTTTACATTTGCTCATTGTGCCTTCTTTATGCTTCACTCTTTAGTTGAAAAGCTGCTGCACGAGTAAACTCTTGCCTATGCACTTTAAGGTTTAACTCAACCAAGGACATTTATTTTTCGCCCTCCAGAGAAGCTCCGCCTGGAAGAAAATGTTTGTATAACTAAGATGCCAATCTGCTCCTCAGCAGCTCCCGTCGAGGTGCCCTTGACCCCCAGCTGCTCGGCTGGAGCTCAGCTGCCCGCGGTCGGAGGCTCTGGTTGTACGGAGCAGCTCCCTGGAGTGAATGTGTGTAAAAGTACAACCGTGAGGCTGGGAATGAGTGTGCGTGCTCGGAAAGCTGCCCGCGGCATAAAGGTTAAAAAATTCTTTAACGCTGACATCTGACTTACCGTTCCCTTTTAAGGTCCATTTGTAGAAATACGGACTTCCACTCTCCGGCTCTTTTCTTTCCTTGTGCTGTACCTGTGGGATATGAATAAGTCATTAGAGGAAAGTCTTTATTTCTTCAGCCAGCTGAATAGAACCTGGAGCTACTATCTCACCTCAAAGCGGAAGGTGAGGAGCTTGTCTCGTCCTCTCAGAGGAGCCGTCTAATGTCTCTCTGCTGCTTTCTGTTTCTTTGGCTTGGTGTGTGAAATCAGGAACGCAAACACTGTGTAACCTACAGGAATTCACTTTTCATGCATTTAGGAGGAGATTATATCACTGTTAACAGAGGATTTATCCTTGAATGATTTATTCTTTAATGCATTTTTACTGTACTGTATATAGCAGTGCAGCACAGAGACCCAGCTTCTCTTTCCTAAGTGTGAAATTACATCACATTTATCTATTTAAGTAACTTATTTTGGAACCCATTACCCATTTTTTTGTACTACTTATTTATCTAAAATGGCTAACTCTGATTTTACGAGGATCAACAGATGGGAAAAAAAAAGAAATCTGAGGTTTCAAGGACAGCGTGGATCTGTGATGTGTAACCGCTTTAATGTGGCATGTTGACATCTTTAGCCGGTCCTAAACCAGATCTGACAAGGTAGGAGTGGCCCGAGAGGACGAAGGGTACATCTCTGTGCCAAAACAAAAAAGGCAAAACAAAAACAAAACACAATCCTGTCTCTTCATGCTTAGCACCCAGGGGCTACATCTCTGGCCACAGCTGCAGATCGATATGAACTCCTCTACTAGGTATTAAACCAGGCAAAAAGGGGTAATGTGCTTTTATTTTTCTCTGTAATGTCAGCCATGATTACCCCCCCGCACCCCCCTCCCTCCCTCCCTCCACTCTGTGTCCCTGTCTGTCAGCTGAGCACAACACACACACACACACACACACACACACACACACACACACACACACAGGGCCGGGATCATTATGTGTTGTGGTGACCGGTGCGTGACCCCACAGTGCATTCTCCCGTGCCCTCCTGGGTGTGCCACGGCGGGGGCGCTTAAAGCGCTACCACAACCTCTGACATGTCTGCTCCAGTGTCATGTTATACACATGCATGCATGTGTGTGTGTGTGTGTGTGTGGATGTCTATGTGCGCACACCTTTAGGTTCTGCGTGTTACTTTTCTACGTGATTGCAAAGCTCTGTGGATTATCGCGTGTGTGCCGCTAAAAAGATACATGGGGCGAAGGGCAGGAGGGAGCACGCATGTTCACTGGAACAATGTGTGTGTGTGTGTGTGTGTGTGTGCATGTGTGTGTGTGTGTGTGTGTGTGTGTGTATGTGGGTGAGAGCAAGTGTGCACCAATTTCACACTAGCAGAGTTGTTTTGAGTGGACTTACACTACACGTACACTACCATATCTGTGTGTATGTGTGTGCGTGTGTGTGTGTGTGTGTGTGCGTGTGCATGTGTGTGTGTGAGAACATCATTCTGTGGGCTAGCTGCTGTGGTTCGTAGCTCCCAGGGAGATCCGTGACCGAAGATCCTCAAGTTTAGGGTTCATCTTCAGTTCAGAGAGAGGTTCAACTGCCGGTCAGCGGGCCACTGTCAGAGCAGCCTCATTCTCTCCCTCTCTCTCTCCCTCTCTCTCTCTCTCTCTCTCTCTCTCTATTCTCTAATACCACCCCCACACACACCCACACGCTCACACACACACATTCACTTTACATACAGCCCTCTCTCCTTTTTCTTTTTTTCTGCTCAGATGCTCCCCCTCGCTGTTTCTCTCAGCTGATCTTTTGCCTTCGGTTTGACCCCGGTCGTGGGGCAATCAGGTGGTCTGCACACACAAGACGCATCGTTATTGTTTTTTTTTTTTCTATCAATTCTAATGTTCAAATTGCTATCACGGCTTAAACAAACAAGAGGGAAAATCAAATCAGAGGATGGAATTTCTCCGTGTGTTTTGTTGTGGTTTAGAAACAGGCAGATAAACAAACAGCAGAGAGAGACAACGATGGGATGAGAAACGCAGACGTGCCGGAGGAAGCTAAGTGTAATAATGCGCAGGTGTTAGAGCAGAAAGACCTCCACTACCTGCTTCGACATTGTTAAATTGACTGTGTTTATCTCAATATGTTTTCCTCTGCTTTGCCCTTTTCAGCACGTACAGCAAAACAGCTTGTCACTGAAAGGCAAAGGTTTCGATTTGTTGGCTTGAATTGACTCAACTTTAATCCCTTTTATGTTCAGGTCATTTATCCACATCATATAAATGAACCTGAAAGCTTTTGTTTTGGTTTTACGATTGGAATTTTGATGAGGACATACAGTCCTTTTCTGCTTGACTAGCGTGTGCCGTGAGCCTGATGACCGTTATGGCTGCAAAATTTAATCAGAAACCCCTTTGTCTCTCATTACAGCAAAACGATGACCTATTTCAGCTGCTGACCTCAAACAAAGTGATGCCGTGAGTGTGGGGACTCGATTTGAGAGCCTTATTTGTGGCCAACCTGTCCCGACTGTCGAGGTTTAAAGTAAATGCATCGAAATACTGAGAAACTGTGTGAGAGTGTCCATCTGGAGATGTGTGACGAGACTAGAGACAGAATGTTCTGGAGATGATTCTTATCATGTTTATTTTTTACAGTGAAGAGTTTGGAGACCGGCGTCTTGAAATAACATTGTCTCAAATCAGCATTTCGAATAAAATTGAATTGGAATAATTTGATTTACCCCGATCAGAGAAAAGAACAACTATTGAGTTTTTCTGTTACTAATTAATTGCATTATGTATAATAACCACATCTATCATTTCTAAGCAGCTGTTTCCTGTCTGAACTTTGAGGCATAATGCATCAAATGAGGGTGTGCAGCATTCGGGTTTTGGGTGGAATTTTGTGGTATGAAATGCTTTAACTGTCATTAGATTTTACACTGTACTCTAAATGGATACATAGCTTTTGAAGAATAATTATTAATTTCTCCCTGTTTGGACCTCCACGTTGATGTTTTGGGGTGTATAGTGTTGCCTGCATTGTTTTTTGCCATCACCAAATCACAGCCGATATTGCAGTAGGTTTGTGCCATGATATATGACACATTTTTTTGCCCGTCTGCAACGAGCTCTCAACCTCTCACCTCCCCGCCCGTCTGCTCTGATGTGGTGCAGCTTGTTAAGCCAGCCCATTGGCTTTGATCCAAGGGGGATAATGCCAGATTGAAGGGGTTAGAGGCAGGGTAAGAGTTTACCACATGATACAGCCAGGACGTGACACAGGACAAAACAAACCAGTCATACATTATTGGCTTAGTTAAGCTGAGACGTGTTGACGCTCAGTCTGTTACACTGTCAGACGAGTTGGTAAAAATACGAGCAGAAAATACAGTATGAGGTGCATCTCTTACAACTGTTACATACCCAACGTCCAGAGGCTGAAACCAATCAATGGGTGATTTAAAACAGGATAAGATCTTACTTGTCCCAGCTACATTTTCCATTTTGCATTCATGTATTATATATACTGAATATATACTGTTCATGTAAATAAAAAAAGGCTAATATTGTACAGAAATGGAAATAGCATGAAGGATATTTGTCCTTAACGACAGAAGTGTCACTTCAGATGTGTGTGTGTCTCAATAGCTATTACATTAATAACAATAACAATTAAGATGCTTTTCAGAGGATGAACCAGCTGGGTTGCAGGTTAAAGGTCTAAGGGTTGGTGGATGGACTCACCCTGTGTCATCCTCATTCAAAATGTATATTTTTGAGGGTTATTGCTTCAGATGCTCCTATAGAGACGTTGTTGTCCACGGGGAAATATAAGACGATGGATTCTATGCACATGCAGCTCTTTGCATAGTCGGACCAAACCACGGGCTCAGCATTGGCACCTGGCGATGAAACCGTCTTATCGGAGCGCAGACTCTGCTGCCTCTGCTCTTTGGCTCCCACCGTGATATCGTATTGCTGAGTCTCACTTTGCATGAGAAATCGAAGCGCAATCCCGTTCTTTATGGCCGCTGCCTGCGACCTTTGTCAACCCGACGAATTAACCTAGAGGCGTATCAGCTACGCTGGCCCTTTTCTGCTACAGCCCGTCCTATTAACTGAGTGAGGAGCACGGTGCGGGTCACACTTAAGTAACCTTATCTTGTAATTGGGTTCAAGGTTAAGTGACCCTGGAGCACGGGGGTCCGGGGGTTAAGGTCACAGTGTCAGGCAGGAGGGGGAGCTTTTAATCACTGATGGGGCAAGAAATCAAGGTCCGGGCTGCTACTATCTGACTGGGCCGGACCCAATCACCTCCCCCCGCCCATCACCTCCAGCCTCACCCCCATCCAAAGCAGGGTGGGGTTTAGGGGGTCGGGCGGAGCAGTTGCCAGGCAACCCATATTCAAGCCAAGGTCTTGCAAGCTTTTAACCTTAGCGCAAATCGATATAGACAGCAATTGGGCTAATATTCATCGAGCAGATGGGAAAATTAGGCGCAAGTCTGCCGGCAGGAGATGGAGGAGAGACACGCCGCTGGTCTGACGGTCGCAGCATCGCTCAGACTCCTCTGGATGAACGGACGCACAGCGAGAGCAGCAGCTTCTCCTCCAGCTCTGCCGCTTCTGCCTTTTCATCACGCACAACACTTTTCCCTCTCATCTCCCTGTGTCCTGCCTTTATAACCTATCAAATCGCTCTCTCCTCATTCATTTCCTCACTTCCATTTCCCCTCCGAGCTTTAAAGGACTCTTTTGACTCAACATTCAAGCAGAGCTTCAATGACAGGCAATACCTGCTGCACACAAACACTCCCCACACTTGCATAAACATGCACATATTTCACAAGATCTGACAGAATCAAAAATATCAAGCTAGATGTCACATTTTTGATTAGAATAGAATAGAATATGCTTTTATATGTCACACAATGGGGAAATTTCAAAATGATGCATGAAGTCAAGTGGTATAATAGTGTGTATGTCCTTTTCAAGCATCCTGATACAAATGTAGATCAGCCAATCAATCAATTAGACGTTGTTTATATAGTACTTTCCACATATTAAGAAGTAGCAAAACTACTTTGATGATGATAATGATGATTAATACATATTACCATTGGCAACTATAGTTTCTACTTTGGATGAACAGAATTTTGTATTTTCATGATTTTACTTCATTTAAATGCCTCTGCCCCTCTAATTCACACCAAGCTGAAGTTCTTGTAGTTGTAATAACTAATTGGCAATAAAAGGTTTTCTGGTCTCTGAAAAGGATTAAGAGGGTCAGCCACAACTGAAACGTAGCTAGATGTTAAACTAAATGATTGGAATTCAATGCAAAGCTCATTGTATGTCATGTACAAAGACAATAAGGCTTTCTGATTGTGAATACTTGAGGTAAAACATCAAAACATCATATTAAATATGAGCTTCGCTTCTTCTTCTTCCTAACGCCACCCCCCCATCCTCCTCTCCTTCCCTCCCCGCTCCCTGTCTTTTAGAAAGGGAGATGGATGACCACTGGTGAAGGGGTTCAGGCAGCATGACCCATAGACCTATCCATTGCCAAGGGCGAGGAAATAGCCCAGATTAAAGAGCTTGTAAATAATGGCCCATAAACATCTGCCTGTTAGGCCGGCCAATCCATCTCAGTCTCCCATCTGGTCCTCTCTTTCTCTCGCTCTCCCCCGCTTTTGATTTCCTCATTGCGAACGGTCCACAGGGCAAATGCATCATCAGACCAAAGTCAGTCATATTCCAACACAAACAAACACCGCGACTGACCCGCGGGTCGTGTACAGTTCAAATCCCCACCAGCCACTGCACCCATGACTCAACCCAAAGACAACAATGAGGAGCATTAGCTTTGTTTTCCTTCCTTGAGTTTCCTCCCATTTATTAGAGCCTCGGTGTGTGTTGCTCCGCTGGATTAGCATAAGGCAAAAGTGAGTGCATGTGCCTATTTATGTGCAACTGCAGCGATGAATTCCCCTAATTATCTTTGCATGATTACAGCTGTTTTACAGTCCACCCTCCTCTTCACCGGGCTCTTGTTAGGGCCTCATCAGAAGCCCGCCCTAATTAGCGATTAGGGGCTGTTAATGTCGGGCTTCTAACATCTGCTCTGTGGACCGGCCGCTCTCTCTCTCTCTCTCTCTCTCTCTGATCTCCCACCGCAGTGATGTAGTGTGGCTCGGGCTGTGTGAACAGACCCCTGGCACCGGCACTAACCACCTCAGCCGTGGCCTGACTGCAGGTGGCAAATTAGAGCAAACAAAGGGCTGATTGCAGGCAGGCCAGGACTCCGCTCTCGCTTGCCCGAGCCTCGCGCTCTTTAAATGTGCCGTCTTTTATGTCACACATGTTCCACCGGCTTCTCTTGCCGCTAAATAGGAACTATATAATCTCCCTCCCAAAAACATAATTTTTCTGGTCAGCAGTCTAGCTCTGTTTTTAGTCTCCGCCGACTCCTGAGGGAATTATCCGGCTTATTAGGTGCTTAATGCTCTACTATGTTCACCAGCTCGTTCCTAACTGCGTCCGTTTGATGCTGGGCAGGTAGCGTTCACTGGATTTTCTTTTTTCCTTTTTTTTTTTAAATGGAGCTTTGCAGAGATTTCTTTGTTGTAGGAAACAGCTGCCTGCTGCAGAGGAACATGAAGCTCTGATAGCAATGTTATAAAGTAAGACAATCAGGTGTACTTCACTGCTAAGTTGTGTGCATCTTGAAGAGGCTGCAGTTTTGGGTGACACTATTCTATAGGTCAATCACAACCACAAGCCCGATTGAAACTGTGATATATAAAAGACTTAAGAATGAAGTTTGTCTGTACTCGAGTCAAACTTAGATTTGGAGCCTACAATAATGTTACTCTCCTGACATTTTGCGTGATATGTTAGCAGCATGGTAAACATTGGTTAATCCAATGGAAGTTGAGATATTTTAGACAGAAATAAAGTGTTCTGTTTGTCTAAGCAAAAGTATTGTTCTGTTGAATACAAGCTTCTAGATAAATGGGGAATATATGAGATCTGAAATTTACATACAAAGAGGAGCATTAAGTCTGCCTTCGCTGTCTTTGTGTGTGTCTGCAGGTATATGCTTACCTTGGCAAAGCACCCTCACGGTGTCGGACCGGGGGGGACGTAATTGTTCTCTGCCGCGCATGCAAAAATTGAAAATGAGTGAAATGCAAGCTCGGCGAATCACCAAATCATGTATTGATCCCATTCAACTTCTTAATTGTAAAAGCGGCATTCCTGTCAGTGACCACTAGCATGTGACTTTGTGTGTCGTTTTACGTAGACAAAACAATGTCTTGTTATTGTAACTTTTGGAAAAACACATGTGAAGCAGGTTGAGGTGTCGCGTTCTGACCAAAATCAGCAGCACTAATAAAGCACAACTCTGTGCAGTCTCCTTACCAAGAATATCACTCATTCTACCAGAAAAAATCTCAAAAGACCCTTTGAAGTTGGGCCAAAAAATAATGAACATGCCAACAAACCGGAAATATGGATAATTAGGATCTGCGGTGTTAGGAACGCCCTCTCCCGACCACACAGAGCCAAGCGGAGCACATGGCCGTACGCACCTGAGGCACCTGATCTCACTGTGGACTCTTGTGACTCGATGAATAAACACACCTGTCTGGCTCCCTCTGATAGTCTGTCTCTGAGCTGTGAATTTGGGGTCATCATAGCAATCATAGCACACGGGCTGCAGCGAGACTCTGGCCAATATGCCTGCATACTGGGTTAATAAAGAAAAGTAAATCTTAGAAATGCTGGCACTAAAACACAGACCAATTTAATTTCTTCTGGGGTGAATATATCTCCCAGCAAGTTTTAACTATGGACACAACACATTACTTGGAACCCCCCTGAGGGGGTCTTAACGTCCTTCATGGGCTGAAACATGCTGTGAAAATGTAATGATGCTTGAGTTTTTTCATTCAACCACACCAAAATGTGAAACGTAACATGACAACATTATAACTTTCAGCCTCCCTCCTCCCATTGTTTCAGCAGTATAGCTATCCCAAACAGCGACACACAGACATTAGTTCTACTTGCTATTACTCTGCAGACATCCTCAGTTGTATTCTTTCACATTATTGTGCACATGACACAGGAAATACCAGAAATTCTGCAGTACATACACCTGGCCAGAAGGAGGCACTGTGTTTTTTTAATTTATTACTTTTAATTGAACTAAAATGTATCGCCATCATCACATAATGTGCATAGAGCTCACTGAAATGTATTCTATGAATGTATATTCTGTGTCTACTTGCACAAACACAGTTTCTATATTATTCCAAACTCTGGCACAACAGAAATGGTTAATCCTGATAAAGTTCTGCATTTCACCTGCAAACGCTGTTGTGTCATTAGCCCCTAAAATGAAGGCACGTCGTTTTCCCCAGCAAAGTCAGACAGCTATCTGACAGTCGCTCATCATTCTGCTCAGTGGCTCTTTGCTTTACAACAGGCAGCGCACACTTGCCTCAACAAGACCTCTATAAGTAGGAATGAGAGGCAGGTAAGTAGATTTTCCAGGCAGGTGAGCTGCAACTAAAGCTTCATGATCTCACGTCACAGAGAGGGACACTGGCCTTCACTTCTTCAATGAGGCCTCTAACCTCCCACTGTCACGATGACTGATGGAGCATCTTAGAGCTGGGCCTCGCTCAAGGTAAGGAGTCCAATGATGCCACCTGACGTCTCTTGCTTTTATGCATCGAAAAATTGCATCATACTCTTCTCCAGATTATCCAACTTTTTGTTTACGCAGTCATCCAATTTTTCACTCTGAGACCTTTTCCCTCAACATCACCATTTCCTCTCTCACGCTTTTTTTTTTTAAGGCATGCTTGGTTTCAATTTATGAGCCGCCATTTTCGACCTAGTAAGTGACCCCACATCTTAAACACATTCCAGTGGAGCCAACACATTTATTTGGCAGATAAATCATTGCTTACCAAATGCTGCTGGCATGCAAGGTCAAAGTTGTGCAAGGGGATAAAAATGAAATAACAGAGACAGTGGGGTGAGCTGAGTGCCAACATCAGTGTCCCATGAATCGGTGCTTATACACAATTGATCTGAGACGCTCTTTATTTGCATGAGTTCATCTAAATGGAGTGCACATGGAGGTGTTTGTGGTTACGATCTGTGTGATGTATGAGGACCACAGTCCTGAAGCATTGCAGCTGTCGCCATCTTGGTTTCTTCGGAGCCAGAGGCAACAAAACTTCAGTTCAATCACCCCATTCCTGACAGGCACAGGTGGTCAACTTACACCTGCGTGATATCTGATCTGAAAGGTATGTTTAATTGTTCGTGTCTCTAAACAGCCCTGGACCAAATATCACAAATCAATTTCTATGTGCAACCACCCTATCTAATTCTTCATGGGTGGCGGTTTAAGAGGGGATCACCGGGGGATGCTAATTTGATTTGTCTGACCAATCGCCCACCAGGGCGGCTTATCCATGACCTCTGAAACTGTGAGTTTTCCAGTTGGCTGATTAGGGCGAGAACCTTCACTTGACCCCCCCCCCCCACCTCAGTCTGTATGGTAATGTCATTTATGAGGGGGGAGGGTCACTGATCGGGGCAGAGATGAGTGGGGATGCTGTCTGAGCTCAAGGCCAGAAGCATCCCTGCATCTTGTTGCATCCAAAATACAAACAATGGACAAAACAAGAATCTGACAAAAAAAAAAAAAAACACTTAAGAGACAATTTCCAAATGTTCCTCTTGTGGGATGTAGAAAGGCATTGTTGGCAGCTTATAAAGTATTCTAGTGTCTGAAAGTAAATTCTTTCCTGAATGTTTTACTGTTTCTCAAGAAAGTGTAGCTGCAGGTTGTAGCTGCAGTAGTGAAGCAGGATGTAGCGAGTTAGTGAGAATCACTTTCAACTTAGACTGCTACAAACAGTCATGATCACTTATGATCAGTCTCTTACATATTCTCAATACGTTGTTATATCTCATTTGTCTTTCACTGTTAACAGTTGACGACACTAGGTAACTGAGAAGCCCTAGACACCGTCTTTTTAAGACTTACTTAGATGTAACCATAGACTGATTGCCTCATATTTCAATTGGAACTGAACTGGAATAAACAGTAGTTCTTCAGATTTTTTTATCTGAAGGACAAAACTTTGTTACACATGGTCCATTTCTGCAGGTTTGGTTATCCACTGAAACATGTCAGCATCTACAGGATGGATGGCGCAGACATTAATTGTTAATGATTGTTTGTATTTGGTACAGTCCCCCTGACCTTCACTCCAGATCAAACATAAAAATTGAGGTATGAGGTTTTGTTACAAATATTCCTTGAATCTACAGGGCGAATTACTAGCAACCAGGCCCAGCTGTAGCTAGCGTTCAACACACCCGCATATGGCCGGCATGTGTTGCAGGCTGTGGATCATCCCACGCCAGGTATCACCAGTGATTGCAGGTAGACAGTAAAAGGGATTTCCTGGTTCCACTCTAAGCCCTGTGAAAGCATGCAGGGCTGTACTTAGAAGTGCTGCGATCAGAAGACTGGAGCTCAATTAGCTACTGTTGTGGGTGGGGGCGGAGGGTGAGCAGAGGTCCAAATCCTCTCTTGAAGGCCCAGCTGGGGGGATTAAGAATGGTTCCTGTCCCATGGCTGACCTCTTCAAAGCCTGTGCAGATGTCCTGATTCCCCCCCTCTGCCTCCACAACCACCCCACACACCCACCCACCAATCATCAACATGCACACAAAGAGATGGACACACTCAAATCATCCCTCTCCTCGAACTCTCTCTTGACCCCTAAAACCAAAACAAAGCACTCAGGTGACGTGTCTTATCACCGGAGCACTCTCCCGCCCTTTGAATCAGTATCTCTGCTATCTCATCTCCTCAGCAGCACATTTCTCTCTCTCTGTCTCCTTCTCTTTCTCTTTCTCCTGCTTACTCAGTCTTGCCTCTGGTCCTGAGAGTGGCGCACAGCAGTGTCGGCCGTCCGGTGTCTGAGTGACCTCAGTATGGAAATGAGCCCCCGTCTCTCTCAATACCGCGCTGCCCTTTGGTTCCACTGTTTTCAAATGGGAAAACCAAGGTCAAGAGGCCCCGGCGAAGACACAGAGCGTGAGGTTCTGAACTGCACGTCTCAATAAAGATAGGAAATAAACACTTTATATGGAGATTGGGAAGAGGATCTCTGAGGTCGATGGTGGTCCTATAAGGTTGTGACCTCCCCTCTTTTTTTTTTTCAGGGCTCTGAGTCAAGTCTTGGTCAAAGTAATGGCCACCCCATTTGGAGCTTAATTTAGGGCTGAGGGGGACATGGTGGACAATGAATGGATTAAATCACTCACACCAGGGGGCACAATCCAAGATTACTTTCAGCCAGTAAAAACCTTCAAAGATTTTCTGGGAATAATCCAAATGTGAGATTAGATGTTTGGATAATTGTTTTCTTTTGCAGCTTCTTCTTTGGTGGGCCGAGGCTGCATGTTTGCTCTGGGAGATGGGATCTGAGGTAGGATGGACTCAGCCACAGCAGATTTGGAAAATTTGGATTTGGAAAGATAGAAAGGTTCACATTAGAAAGAATAACTCAGTTACAGGGTAGTGAGACCAACACATGAGATAGACCAACTGTGCTTTGCTATTTCACACAAGTCAAGTTTTAAACATACAACTGTTGGAGGTTGCCTGTTGCATGGCCCAAAAACAGACACTAAATGCAGCAGTAACATGGTTTAAAATACAGATAATTAATTCATACATCACCAAACCTGAGGCTCTAAAGCCCTACACAGATGCCATATGTTAAAACTCTTTTAAGGACAAACAGATGTCGACTCTTTGACACATCTTCATCTTATCAGTCATCAGCTCCTCATCTCTACTCCTCATCCTCCAATTTGTCCAGCTTCAATTTCCTCTGTCACTTCTGCATTCATCACCTCTGCCTCTCCATCTCTCCCTCCTCTCCCTCATTTGCCCCCCCAGCCCCCACCCTACCCCACCACCACCACCTACCCCTACCCCCACCTCAGCACAAGGCTGTCAGAGTTTTAGGGATCCGGTGAGCTGTGAAATCGCACAAATTGCTGTTGCTTTGCGTCTGGCCCGGCAACAGAGGGGGGAGATAGACAGAGAGACAGAGAAAGAGAAAGACAGAGAGGGAGAGAGAGAGATTTTATGCTTCAACACTTCTGAACCTGAATCGCCCCTCTCCCTCGCTGCCCCTTCCTCCCTTTATTCACTCAGACGTGGACAAGCACACGCACAGCTGCAAGACTGTATCTCTACCCGATACAGCCCAAATATCTGCCCCCAACACACACACACACACACACACTCACAGACAGAGCCAACCCCCCCACCCCCACCATCAGCACCACCTCGGAGCATGTGACCGCCCTCGCTCGCCACCCTCACGGTAAAGACACCTCAACCACTTTGCTTCAGTGTGCGGGTCACTTCACACAACAACTCGACGAGAGGCTGCCGTCCTCCAGAGGGATAAAACCCCTTCTCAGCCTGACAAGAGCAGGTTCAGCCACCTCCAGAACATAGAGCACCCCCCACCCCCCTTCACACACACACACACACACACACACACACACACAGCTCCTACACTACACTACACACACCCCATGCCCTCGGGAGCACCCTCTGAGATATGACAAAAACTGGCAAAAGGTCACGCACATACATGTCGTAACTGTCTTTTTTCTGTTCTCTATCGTTACTAACAAGTTGCAGCTACAAGCGTAGCTGCATTGGAATAACCACGACAAATTTGTAAAATCTCAATGTGAAAGTGGATTTTTCAAATCAGCTGTCAATGGTCGTGCCTATTTGTAAGAATTCGACTTCATGTAAAGGGTGCGGCTGCAAGCATGTACACCTCATTAGAGGGAAATGAGCAAATAGCTCAAAGAAACAAAACAGTGTAATAGAATTCTCAGAGGCTGTTTGGAAATTAAGATCAGCTCAATTAGGATATCTTTTTAAGATGCAGCACAAAAAAAGAAAAACATGCTGTTTGAAACACTGTTCTAGCTCGTCAAAGGATCTCCATAACATGAGCATCAGGGACAAAAGAACAATGCGTATTGTAGAAGTAGCTTTATCAGAGTCAAACCCCAACTACACTGCCCTCTAGTGGAGAAGGTTATCTCCTGCTCTACGCTTGGACACTAGTCACTGGAGCCTTAAATGATACAGAAGTTAGATCATTTGCATTTTGTGCTATGTTTGTGAGAAGAGGCCACAGAAATACATTTTGGAACCGTCCTTTTTTTCTTTCTACATTGTTGATTATTGGAGTTACTTCTATAAGACTATCATCACATTTGTTATGGTCAGTGGTTAATGGTCACTTGGTGGATGAGCGGTTAGCGCTGTTGGACTGAGGTCCTCTGTGTGTTTTCAGTTTGGGTTTGTGGGTTTTTCTCCAGACTGTGGTTTCCTCCCACAGACCCTGGTGACATCTTTGAGGTATTAAAGATGGAATGGTAAAATCTAAAAAAAAAAAAAAGGAGGGGAAGTGAAAGTGAAATGTTTAAAACGGGTCATTGTTTTTGCACATTGATGACGTTTCACATGAAGGGTGTTACTGCAGAGCAATGCCAAATAGCGCACGCATTTAAAACAGAACAAGTGAAATGTTTGCAAGGTGAAATCTGCCAGTGCAAGTGTTGCACCAAACACTTCTCTCTCACTTCCTCTCAGAGGGAGTCCTGTCGTCTAGAACACGTTCTTTTGCTTTTCAGTTTGTTCCACAGCTCACCTTATGTAGCAAGTAAAAAAGAGAGAAAGAAAGACTTCAGGATATCCATGACATGGGCGCCAGGGACAAAAGAAATTGTGCACAATGTAAATGTTGTCTTATTGCAGCACTGATACGTAGCTCCATGATCAGAACTGACCCACATCTACACTGCCCTCCAGTGGACAAGTCCATCTCCTGCTCCATAGTGGGACGCTCGACACTGCAGCTTTCAACAAGAAAAGTTAAATCCTTTTTTAATTTTTTTTTTTTAATCGATTTTCCTCTTTATTGTACATGCACTGGCAAGATTTATCACCCAGGAAATGTAACTAGTTAACAGTAATTCTGAAGTCTGGAGTATTTAGAAATGCCTCCTTTGTTTTGCTGTTTACTTTTCACTTTTTCAAACTACCATACTATGTTGGATCGTTTCAAAGGCTCTTACGTTTGTTCTAAAATTAAAGACAATACACTTGTGTATCACGAGGCTTGAATAAAATACTGTGCTCAGCTTTGATTGTACTGATAATAATAAGACATGATTTCTTACGCTTTTCAGAGTACACAAAGATGCTCCAACACTGATCTTTTCACAGTACTCTGAGGATTCAGGGTTTCAGTCACTTTGTTGTCAGTTACAATGTGCTACACACACAGAGGACCACAGAAGTCCATTCTCCTCAATCCAGAGAAAATAACATGACCTGTGGGTGTGTGTGTGTGTGTGGGTGTGTGTGTTGCGTGGCATTTTGGGCTGCAGCACAGAGGTTAATTTGTTTAAGGCGAAGTCAGGAGGTTGACATTTATCTACATCCTCTGTATAGGATCAGTTCCTAAATCTGTTTCTTGTCATAGTATCAACAACCTCAGCCAGATCAACACTGCAAGCGACACATCAGCCTCCAACTGTGAGTATCTAAATGGCTTCTCCATATGCTGTGGAAATGCTGTGAACTTATATTTTATTCGCTTGTGATGGCATCTGTTCTCACTGGCATCTCACTGCATTTTATTTGTCTAAAACCTGATGAACGTTGTCACAGTTAGGTTCAAGATGCAACGTTTCAAGACAATAAAACCCAGACATGTGGACTGTATCTCTGCAAAGAAATCAAATGGTTCAAAACTGCTGCATTGTTTCAATCTGGGTGAAAACAAAAAAAATTACTCCTCACAATGTCAGAGTTACAGTTGCTGAGTGGTTGCAAAAATTGAGTTTCTCATTGTAACTAATAAATACAAGATGCAGTGTGGTCTACAGGTGAGGAGAATTGGCTTTAAAAAGATTGAGGACTAAAAACAAGTTCACTTGTTTCAAACTATGGGAGACCGCAGCATACTGTAAAAATGAAAGGAGAAAAACTCCTAAAGGAGTTCCCCAGCACAGTGAGTGTGGTGGCATGCTTGGTTAGCTGTGTGTG
The DNA here is from genome assembly GCA_029224185.1 of Karalla daura. Taxonomy (NCBI): domain Eukaryota; kingdom Metazoa; phylum Chordata; class Actinopteri; order Chaetodontiformes; family Leiognathidae; genus Karalla; species Karalla daura. Next base: position 4,326,742 of record CM055191.1, on the reverse strand, counting down.
TGTGTGTGCATGTGTGTGCGTGCAAATGTGTGTGTGTGTGCATGTGTGTGCCTGTGTGTGTGTCTATATGCGTGTAAAAGAGAGAGAAAGTAAAGTTGGAAGGGGAATCCAGAAAATTCCCCCAAGTTTAATCTTGTCCTGTGGGGCTTCTCTGAAAAGTCATATCATAACACAACGATATCAAAAATGAGGCACATTTATCAGACTGTGTTTATTCTTTTATTTTAAAGCCTAGTCTGTATGAACACAACATTTGTTCACCTCCACTTCTGACGCCCGGAGCCACTTCCTCTGAATGCAGACCTGCTTCTCTGTTTACTCTGAGACAACTTTCTCTGTGCCTTTCAACAGCTCTGCCACTTGTCTGCAGAGAGCGAGCAATGAGCGCCCTGCATCCCCTACAGCTCAGCAGCATCACATCCTCCAGTGAAGTACATGAACTCAAATACAAGTGAAGTCAGGCGCCCTCACCCTGTTCTCAACAGACTGGAGATGTGTGAGAGGAGGATTCAGAGTCCTGCGACCATAGAGGTAAATCCTCCCACATCCACCACGACACGTCCTTTCTTTCCCTTTTAACAATATGTGCGTGCACAAAAAACTTTGTGTACGTAACTAGAACTGTTTGCACCTCCGCCCACTCCCAAGCTTGTTTGCACATCAGAGAGACAAATCGTGTCTCAAACAGATCATTTTAAAATAAAGTTTTAGAGAAAGTGGTTTATGTTTGTTGTGCTATACATCAAGGGACAAAAATACTTATGACATTAAGGTCAATTGGATACTCTAAAATGCCTCTAGGTGTGTGTGTATGTTTGTGTGTGTGTGTATCCATGTGTGGGTGTGAGCATGTGTCCTGTGACTGGAGATGTGTTCTGGGTCAAAAGGTGGTTTGCGATCATATGATTCAGTGGAGAGTGGAGAACAGTGATCGAAAATGATAACTGTGATCGTGTTGGCTTCTTGGAAGTGAAAAAATGCTGAAGTACAGCAAGTCACTCTTAGTTTGCTGTGGCCTTTGTCGATCAAGGACCTCACTTTGAGAGCCAGTGGTTCATAACAGTGAGCTAGCATTGCTAAAAATAAAGGCACCAGAGTTGCAGAACAGTTTAGAGGGTGATATGACCGATGTAACATTAACTACACAACACCCTAGTCTGTTGTTTTTTGACAGTTTTAGAAGCTTTTTTCCTCTGCTGCATTGAACCTTCTCAAATCCTTACAGAGGCTGGGCATTCACATGATTTGTTAAACCTTGATTCTTGTTACGAAAGGGTTAAAAAGGCACGTTTCATCATTTGTTTAAAATCGTGATGATGTTGTGAATTGGACGGTAACTTCACCACGCTGGGTACAATGCGGGTGAGACTAACATGATATTTCCGTATAAATGCGAAACAACAGTTAATGGTGAAGTTACCACAAAGACCAGTGGCTTTCACACTTATCGTGGCTAAAAGTTTTGCACACTCATCCTCATACCTCAGTCACAGAAGAGGAACCAAAACTGCAGAAGTTCCCAGTAAAAAAGAAATCATTTCCAGCGACCTCTAGTGGGCGTACACTGTCATTACAAGACACGGCAGCCGCATCCATCCATCCATTATTGTCTACGTTGTACCTTTACAGTGCCAAGAAGGTCTACTGAAGCGCATCTCCAGCACACATAGGGCAAAGGCTCCAGTCCATCGCAGTACACACACACACACACACACTCACTACTCACTCCTGAGCCATTTAGCGTCTCCATATGACCTCAGTGTGCATCCTTTTAGACTGTGGGAGGAAAGGTGAGGTCCGCCTACAGAAAACCTACACAAACACAGGGAGAACATGCAAACTCCACCCTCGGTTTGACCGGGAGTCAAACAGAGATGCTATAAGTGCAACAGAGTGTAGACCCTCACCTAAGCCGATAAAGTGACATTGTGTAGGATTTACTCCCACCTAAGCCGTGAAATCATGTGTCACGTAGTGCAACTACAGTCTGTCTCGCTGATCTTCTCCTCCTGCGCGTTTTCCCTAGCAGGGAAAACGTGCAGGTCATAGCGCTTACTGAGGGGAATATACAAAAAATCTTCACAAGACATGTGTCAAATTGCCATAATACACCAATGATAACATATAAATGCAGAAAAGTCCATTTTGGCCAATAAACAACACATATATGACGCAAGTGTCCCTTTAAAACTCTGTTTAGAAACTACACAACAGCAGATAGACCTTAGTGTTAGCGTCTCACTGTGCATCTGATCTAAAACCGAGACGTGCTGCTCTACTTAAGTAATCCCACCAGGGGAAGACATGCCTTCTACCCTGAGTTCTTGTACCACTAACCTGCTCCAAAACAACAGCTGCTCAACTTTTTTAAAAAAATAGTTTTTGTGAAATAGAATGACATTTGGCTTTGACTAACGTTGTTTCAGTGACATTAACTGAGCTATGTCTGAACTCCTACTTAGTCATTTGAATACCACAAAGACCCACCCAATGTACAAAACACAAAGCGCAGCTGCACTCCAATATGTATTTTATTACACAGAGATAACGTTTTTTATAGTTCAGCGCCTGGTGGAGAATGTGTATATGCAGCTGAAAAATCCTCTAAAGTGATTTTTAGAGTTTATTTACTTTAAAAACGGTCTTTGAGGGGGCTCTTTTAGCTGTCAACTGTGACTCATTTAGCTCCAGACCACTGAAAACTCCCCACTTTAACATCATCATACGCCCGTGAGTGTCTTTAGAAAGGCAACTCTTGATGTGAAAACGTTTTGCTTTTGCCTTTTATTTTGCGGCACACAGATATATCTCACAAAACACTGTTTCGCAGAAGTTTATTTTAGTTTACCCATGACCTCCTTTGTTCCCCTCTGGTTGACTTGATGCATATTCATAGCTGCTTGTGGAAGTGGTGGGAAGGCACATCACAGACACCAGCGCTGACACCACATCCTGAGTCACGCCGCTGCCGAAGATGACGCCTGTGCTGTGACGAAGGCGCGCATCGTCTCACTCAACATCCTGACACCAATTCGGAGCCTCACACTCTCTCGGCTTGCTGACTCAAGTGGCAGAAATCTACGTATAAAGGAGGTAAGACTGTTAGCGCTTCTTTACTGGTATTAAAAAAAAAAAGTGCTCTTGGATCTGCTTTTATCACCAACAAACAAACAAACTATTTTTGAGTTCTGATGAGAGAACAATGCTCTGATGTTAATGTGAATGTTAGCAACATTGACTAAATGTTAGTTTAGAAATATATCGTTGTTCTATTATTCATGAAAGCTAACCTTTTGGCATCAAATCTGAATCACTTCCTCAGTGTGATTGTGGACTTTTGTTTCCAGCTGCTGGGTTTCCTCCAGTCTAACCAGCGGCTGAACCCACTGGTTGTTCCCATGGCTCTCAAACCTGCTCTGCTGTTGCTGTGGGGCCTGATTTTGACTCATCATGGAGGTAGATTATGTGTTTTTTTATTTGTTGAAAAGTAGCCTAACAATCTGAATTGGGTTTTGTTTAACCTGCTGCTCTGGTCTTTGCGGGCGTAGTCGTGTCGTTCTGCAACATCACCTGCTCGACGGACTTCAGTACCGTCCTGAACTGTTCCTGCTCCTCTGTGCCCGCCCGCCCTGTTACCGTCACAGTCAACTGCAGGTACGAGTTTATGTCCTTTATGTGAAGCTGCTGCACTATACAGAGCGTGGCTCCACCAAAGCACGACTCGCTCTGACCTTCAAAGGGTCAGTGGCTCAAACCGCAGTGGTGCCGGCCAGGAGTTTTGTCGATGTGTCGATGTGAACAGGAGTCTGAGGGTCGTACCTTCAGTAATGATTTGTTTCCATCTTGGTGACAACTTTTAGGAACTTTTCAGAAGTGAAATTTGGTTTCTTATCTGTGGTCCATCATATATGGGGGTTTGACGATTATGAGAGACCACACGCAAAGCCAATTTACACGTCACTGTTTTCTGTAGTCATATCACGGATTATTTATTTATTTTACATCAGCTGCATGTGGATCGGGATTAATGACCGTTGTCCACTGTGCGTCTGTTCCAGGGATGACGATGTAGAGGACAGGGAAGAGTTCACTGACAGCTGTGAGGTCGAACCGCCTCGATCCTGGTGCGTCATGTTTCCAAAAACGTTGGACGACGTTGCCCGTGTCGGCACCAACTGTACTTCAACAGCCAGTCAACAGGCTGACGAAAGCACAGCCATTCGCACTGAGTCATCCAGCTGGCAACTGAGTAATGTTGGTAAGTTCAGCTACTAATAATACTGGATCTGACAGATTGATATTTGTCATTTCTGCACAAAGATAAAAGGATAGCGGAAACAACCAAAGCTCAGGGCAGCTGCAAGATGATTACTGGCATCACGACGTGCACATGAAAGCATTTGACGCAATGCTGATTTCTTGTAACTTACTATTTATTTTTGCACATTTTTATACCTCATCTGGTGATTTTCTTCTTTTCAGTTCCCTTTACAATTAGTTGTGTCTGAACATTGTCTGAACAAGCGTCTCACTTTGCTTAAAGTACCATCTGGCGGCAAACATCTCCCTAAATGCGTTGACCTCCAGATGAAGCTGCAAACAATGTCTGAATGCCACCTGTGGTGCGGGCACATCTGTTTTAACGCACTGTTTTTATTTTTTAGTCAAAAGGGATCCTCCGTCCCACGTTCAAGTGGCGAACGCCGAGGAGTTCTACAACATCACCTGGGATCACGACATCGAGAAAGACTGCCTCATGTACATCGTGCGCATACGAGAAAGCAAAGACTTGTCCAAGGTAAAACGAACACATGCAAAGGCTGCTGCAGAATATCAGCAACATATGCCTCTGAGGATCAGTTTTAATGCAAAACTGTGGTTTGTCTTTTTGTTTTGTTTTTGTTCTTTTTACTATTCCTATCTGACAGAATTCACTCAAGCCCCTCTTAGTGAAAGAGAAGCACATTCTTGTTGACCAGAAGAAGCTTGTGCCAGGTGTCAACTACACTGTGGACGTTAAGGCCAAAATGTGTCCTGGGAATCTCTATGAGGGTCCATGGAGCGAGTGGAGCTCCAGCGCACACTGGAGGACTCCAGGAGGTGCCGAGCCTGAAGGTAACCATCCAGCCTGTGATCTCCCCATGCTGAACCAGACCGCTGAAGCCAATGTTATTTTTGTCCAGGCTTTACGCTTCAATCTGGTCGACAAGTTTGTTTTTTTTAAATCCTCAAATGAACCTTTCAGAAACAGGAAGTGCGCAGTTGGTCTCTAGCTCTGTGTAAAGCAACTGTTTCTGTGTCTGACAGGAATCAATGCATGGTTTGTGTACATCCCCCTCTTCATCATCTCTCTGGTGGCTTTCCTGGTGCTGGCCTATACCCAGAAACCGTGAGTATTGCTCTGAGTTCAGACCCTGCTCGTGCTGAGTCACCTGCAGGCCTAAAGAGCACAAAATTTAACCCACACATCTTGTAAAGCCCCAGGGAGTCCTGGATGTCCAAACTTGTCAACAAGCATTTGTTCATCACAGCGCGGTGACGAACACATCAGAACAGAATCAAAAACACACAAAGTGTGAAAATCGTGTTGAAACACAAAATTTTCCCTCGAATCGCTGTGGAACTGAATCCCTGTCCACTGCACAGATGGCCAGCTCAGCAAAGTGAAAGCAATTCAGGCCTTAAGGTCAGCAACAATTTGTTTTTCCAGTAAATGATTAGCAAGCCTGCTTACAGCCTCAGTCTACATTTTACTGGCATCACCTCCCACATACAGAGAAACCACCGCCGTGCTTTATGTGCAGCAACACGCTGCTGTGAAATGGCGAGCAGACATAGGAAGTCCTGCAGAGCATCAGTCTGCAAACATTTTCACATACAGAGGAGGCAGTTTCAAGTCAAGAGACACAAGCTCAACACAGTCTCTATCCGGTCTCAAGGAACGTATGAAACACAATTTCGCTCCACAATTTCAACTTTGATTTTGGACATCGGGTCTTTAGAGTGAATCAGAGTCACGTACAGCACATGTTAACTTGACCAAAAGATAACATAAAATTCATAGATAACATAAAATTTCATAATGAAACCATTATGAAAGGAGTAAAAGTACATCTTAAAAGAATATTTTTTAAAAAAAATAGCAATATAGGTGTAGAGCAGGCATCACCCAATGGCAGACCATGGTCTGGACCCGGACCGGGTGATGGTTCTGTCCGGACCTGTGAGTCGAGACCAATCGCTGATAAATTTACGACAATAGATGATTTTTATGGAGCGTTTTTCGGACTGTTGCAACTATAGACAGTGCGTGCTGCTAGGTGGAGATACCGGCCGACTTCTGCGTCGTCCATGACGAGGAACAACAAACATTTCTTCTTCGAGGGTAAAAAAATGAGCTCTCCCACGTTGTCAGCGGGCTTTCGAGCGCTTGACTCCACCTACTGGTGTGGCGTCTAACCTTTGTTCTCATTGGGAGAAAAAGAATGATCAAAAGAGAAGGATGGTGTCCAAGCTCTGTTTGTTGTTGTTCATTTACTTCCAAAAGAGCAATTTTTTTAGTTACTGTTTTATGAAGAGGTTAACCTGTCAGTTTTTTGTGAATATAATCATCAGAATACATTCCTATGTTAAACAGTTAAAATAATCAAGACAGTGATAAATGTGAAACAAAGAGAAATCTCTCTTTTACTTATTTCAAACTGGGGCAGACACTATGTTTAGGGTGATCATCAACTGACCCATCGTCCTCCTGTTTTAAAAGCACAAGTCGTCTCATTTTGCCACAATCGTAATCAGGCTGTCGCACACTCGAGTTCAGTTCTGTACAGCCCACATAGTGGTCTTTCACCACTTGTTTTGTATTACAATTTTAACCAGTGAATTTATATTTTTGACCTAATGGTGCAGCGTTCAAAACCACCTGCCTAAACACAGCCGTTCACCTCGAGCTGACGAGTGCTGCGCTTTGGCAACCTTGACCTAGGTCGACCTCAACCCGTTGTTAAAACTATGCTAAAACTGTCACGTGAACAGTAGTTTCAGTAGTTAAAGGTGAAGCAGCACAGATCTCCACTAAGATCAGAGATAAGATGCTTTCGTTCCTACCATTTCCCACCAGGCAGAAAACACATGATTCTGATGTTTAGAACCACTGTGATGGCAAAAGCTGAAATGTGACTGTGTTAGGGCTTCAGCTTTGAACCATCATCGCCCACCCAGAGGTCATTTTGTGCCACCTTTGTAATCATCTGCCTTACAGTTTGGGGGTTAGAAAGTTGCTCCTACACGTATGTCACGTATTCAGATATGAAATCATCTCAAAAGTCACACCATGCTTTTGAATCGCATCGGTTTCTAGTCTCTGTTTCCGTTTGTTTTCTGTTTTGTGCTGTTTTGATTTTTTTGTTTTCTGAAAGACCTCCGTATTTGTTTCAGGTTCTGGCTGAAGAGGCTGCAGCTCATCACGTACGTCCCAAGCCCAGACGCCTTCTTCAAGCCCCTCTACCACAACTATGGAGGGAACTTCAAGGTAAGAGAAAACAAAATGCCTCCTCTCGCTCTGTGTGTAATTTCCAAAGAAACCAGCAGGTGTTGCCCATGAGGGGACTTTCAACACATCTGGACCCAAGTGAGTGGGACTTTCCCTTGGCTACGTGTTCAAAGGCCCTCCTGATGTGAATGAGTCAGTGTGCAGGGGCTTCAAGAGGCTTTTCGTTTTTCATGCGTCTGCCATGCTGTGGGTAGATATTTATGTATAACGGAGCAACCTGTTCCACCCCGGTGGAAAATACCCCCAGTGCTATCTATTTCATATCTTGTTATGTGTCATTGTGTCTGATATTTTTTTCATACCTGATCGGGGCACAAAGTCAAAACTGTGTGGTTTATATGTTTCCATTACCTTGTACTGCTGTTTATGATTAGCTATTCCACCACCTTTGGTATAGTTCCCCCTTGTAAAATTCTGCTAAGTTAAGTAACAAGAAAGCTCGAAACACACAAAATGTCTAAAACTATCCTAGGAGGAGAAGAAGAAGAAGAAAGTGCTAAACTTACGGAACATGTCTCAGAGAGACTCTCTTTTCTGAGAATTATCACTATAAAACCAAGATTGTCAGGAGTGTAGAGGAGGTCTGGTCTGGTCCTATGGCTGTTACAGGCAGCTCACGCAGGTGGCGCAAGGTATCCGGGTATTGTCATAAAGACGTAGTGAGATGTGACGTTTCTCACGCTGGGGACAGTTCAGTAGGTCTGAGTGGAGTTACAACAAGTGACCAGCAGGGCGCGCTATTGCAGCAGACAACACCGAGAGGGAGAAAAGAAGGGAACGGACCAGAGATACCTTCACTAATGTTGGTAACTCCTCTAGCAGCGCCTGATGACGTCCTTAAGTCAGTCCTCCAAACATGTACACACTCGGCTGAATGTTGAATGTTCTCAACAACAATTAGATCTAACGCAGGGTTTATCCCTCTGCCTTTTGCCCAATGTGAGCTGGAGATATGCACCAGCAGACCCCTGCGACATCCCCTAGGTAGAAGATGAATGAATGTATGAAAATGAATGAAAAAAATAAACAAGCTCACTTACAGCAGTGACTGATAAAACGCAGCATTCACAGGATCAGGAAACAGTCTGGCGTCTGCACCACATCAGATTGATTCAGGTCAACTTTACTCTGTCAGCTCACAACAATGTTAGCTCAAGACATTAACAAGAACTGAACAAGTACCACATTATAAGTGCCTGTGGCAGGGCAAAACTTTTAAGATAAAATAAGCATTTTGTTTTAATGTTTAATTGTATGATCAGAAACAACTTGGCTTAGTTTAGTTTAGTTTAGCTTAGCTTAGTTTAGTTTGACAGAGCAGATTCTACTCTCCGTGTGTCACATCTTCAGGATCGACTGCAACAGCGCTCTCCGAGCTCATTGTTTTGGTGCTGATTGCATCTCGCTCACTTGTGGTGCAGACTGCTGCCGTTTCCCAGCAGATCACAGGAGTAACTGATGCTCATCAGCCTGCTGCCTCAGGATGTGGTGGCCTCTGCATGAAGTGACTAATTCATGCTTATCTGGGGATCGCCACTCAGAATGAAGCCTTGAGACGACGGAGAGCAAAGGCTTCCGCGTTTCAGCAGCATGTCTGGTTATTTTTACTTGTGTGTCGTAGTGATTGAAAATGCATAGATGTGAACATTTACATAGTTATTACTAGTCATTGATGTCTTTGCTACAGATTAGAGCTCTGTCGGCTGTGGCACTTGTCGTGTTTTGCTGGTGTTGGGCTACTTATCACTTGTGCGTCGTCCTCACAAGTTCAGCCGCTAAATGGTCTGATTTATCATGTGTGCTATCAAGTGTGGCGCCTCAGCTTCATTTGGGTCAAGCAGCAGGAAGATTAGTTAAAGCATAAAATCTCCCCTTATGCATCGAGGCCATCATATTCCTTAACATAAACCAAGAACTCATTTTGCTCGATTAGGATGGAAAGTTCAGTGACACGTGCATGTCTCTGTGTGAAATATGAGCTAACAGTGTTTGACGAGTTGTGGTTTTGGCTTTTCAAGCAGGGCTTTCCTTGCAAGTATCTAATCATGAACAGTGACTGACTGCACTACGCCCATTTGCACACACTTTACAGTACTCACATAGTGCACAGTTCTGTATATATATATTGCACATATACTGTTCAAATACTCCCTACTAGAGTTCTTTGCCAGGTCCTTATTCATACCTAATTATATGTGGTAGTAACTCTGCATTTGCTCCGATGCTTATCTAAGTTATTTGTTGAGCTTGTTTTACACCAGACACCAACTTCCTCATAGCTTTGTGACTATTAATCAATAATTGTGATTCTAATAAATCATTGATGTCTCCCATTTTCACCATTGTAGGAGTGGGTGAAGCCAGGATTCAGTGAGTACGATTTCCTACAAGGCATGTCCCAAGTTCCAATGATGAGTGAGGAGCATCACAGCATCCTGCAGTGGAACCTCGAGAAGCAGATCAGCCCGGACGACAACGTGCTGATGCAGAGTCCCCTCCACCTGATGCTGCAGCCTCCCAACAACCCGCTGTTCTTCCAAGAGAGCAGGAGCTCGCAGGGGACCAGTCACTCCACCGGACACATCTCCATCCACACCGTCACCCTGTCTGGAGAGCTGGATTCCGAGGAGGAGGTCGAGTCCCAGAGCTCTGCTAACAGCCTCAGGCTCTACCAAGATGGAGAGAGCTTAAACTCATTTGGAGGAGACCACAGAGCACTAGCAGACTATGATCTAGAGGAGCCCCGGCTGTCCAGCCCAGAGAGACTGAGTGGGGTATCACTGCATCAAGAAAACCAGATATCCAATAACTTATCACTGGAAAATATAAACTTTCAGCCACGTCTCCAGCTTAACGAACCGGAGAGGGAATCGCTTGACTCTTTCGTCTCTAATGAGCATTCGGACGACGGCTACCCTCACGTGGACTTGGACACCATTGACAGCGGGTTTGGAGAGTGCGGCAGCCCTGGAGCCTCAGACTCAAACATTGCAGAGCAGATGGTTGCATTTCACGAGCACAAGAGCTCAAATTCAAATTATGTCAAGCAGTGGATGGCGTGTAGCATCATGCAAGAAGACTGCAACAACTCCGAGAGCGAATTCCACCAATCGCAGTGATCACTGTCATCATTTCAAATCACAGACAAACAGATCACAGTTTGTCGCACTGTGGTACAGATCCATCCGTTCATTACTTTGAAACTTAAACTGTGTTGCTGGGGTCTGGAATACACCCTGGAGAGGTCTCTCCAGTCCATCACATGAGACACACACACATATATATATGTCACTTGCACACTCACACTGAGGGGCCATTTAGAGTCTCCAGTCAACCTTAATGCATGTCTCTGGATTGTGGGAAGAAACTGGAGGACCTGGAGAAAACCCATGCAGACATGGAGAGAACATGCAAACGAATCTGGGAGTCGATGCTGGGACTCAGTGAAGCGGTAGTGCTAACCACTAATCCACCATGTATGTGGGACACATATAAAATGTGAAATATACTTAAATTAAGAGGTAATTAACTGCTCTGTATAAACTGGAGCCTTGTTCGTCTTGAAACAAGCCAGCTATCATGTATATAATGCATATGTGCTTAGTTTTGCTGTGTCGAAAGTGCTCAAACTCTTTTGATTTTGTTGGAAGATAGGGAAAGATATGTAAAAAACAAAAAAAACCTAATGATTACTAATGATTAGTAAAGATAATGTCTGAATCAGTCAATCGATCGTCAACTGAATATTTACGTGTCTTCTTGTGATGCATCATTTCATACTAATACATTGTATTTAGTGAATGCATCGGCACCATTATAGAGTGACATGTCCAATAAGACACCTACACTCATAAACCTGTAACATACAGCAGAATCACTGATAACGTTTATGCTGCCGGAGGATCTGAGCGTTTTCATTTCTTTCTTTACTTTGCCACTGCTGCCTGTTGTCGCTGTCATGCTAACCTCATTAGCTAATACTGCAGCACCAGCAAGCATGCTGCCTTATCAAGATGTCTGATAATGCCTGTTTTTCCTTGCACATGCATTTGTCAGTAACCGCTGCAAATCATCCATCCTGCAATGTGCAGTGTCAGTAAAAAAAAGAGCAAGCCTGGAGCAAATGTTTATCATCTGTATTCACAGGGTGGAGGAACAAGCTTCAACGAGGTGCTACTGCACATTTTAGAGTGATAGAGAGAATGTTTTTATTGTTTAGTGGTCACAAAAGAAACCATATAAACACAGAAACTGTGATTTGTTTTTTCTTTTTTTTTTCTTTTGCCTTTGCTCCTGCTTGTTTTCTTGAAATGTAAGTGTGACCTGTGATCAAAGTATTGATCACAAGTAAACAAGTTGAATGTGCGCATTTGTGAAGAAAAACTGACATCTAACAACATGTAACAGTGAGTCTGGTTTATTGTATCATGTATTTATAGATATGTACTTACACCCAACGCTGCACTGATTCACCAGTTTACACCATGCATTGAGCTGTCTGATATCCACACTGTGTTGTATACAATATTAAAAACTGAATTTCAAGCTTTTACACACAGCTGCAGACAATCCCCCATGGAAGTTGTATACTAATGGGGCCCTTATGTGACTTAACGGCGGTCAAACTGCTACAAGAACAGACAGGTCTTCCATACCATCCATAACAGTAAATGAGAAGAGGAAACCTCTCAGCCTTTGATGGTGCTGAAACCAGGCAGGGAAAGTGACGTAAAATCAGAGTGACACAAATCATAGCACATATTTTTTGACTTCATTCTTGAATTCTTGAACTTGAATACATTCATATTATTATTATTTTTGGGAGTGTTTACAGGAAATGTGTTTAATTAATACAATCATACAATCTATTGCACAGAGAGTGATGTGCTTAAACAGTTTCACTGAGGTCTAAGACAATGTAGGCCACAGTTCTTTTGTGCAGACAGTGCAAGACTGTACCCAATGCAAGGTACAGATGAACATATAGCAAACATAGCATACAACATATAGCACACACACCCACACACCCAAGATCCAGGCCTGATGGCTATACATGGGTATGGAGGGAATGGAGACTATTGATAAAAACAACAAAGTCCGCCACATGGGGAACTTGAAGACATGCAGACCAATCACCTAGCTACCACAGCAATAATTATGAAAGAATATAGTCATATTATTTGTCATATTAAACAGCATAATCTGGCCCACAGCCTGTTTTGAGGACCGAAACACTACAAACATCAAACTTCATGGAGCATCTCTGTCTGGACCTAGTCGCCACATAGCTACCATAAGATGACTATATTTTGATCTCCAAAGTCACCAAGCACTAGCAGCTTCACAGACGCACGGCTGAGAGAGAAGCCAAAATTCGAGCAAGCACAGACATAGCTTGGCCAAAACATGGAAAATCTCCCTTACCTTTGCTGTTTTGCTGTGAAAAGTTATTTGTATCAGTAAATCCACATATTCCCCTGCTCCTGCATTATTATATATAATATTCAAAACATTCTGATGGTTTCCGGGTGGGCTTCAGGACCCGGGGGAAGCAAAAGGGGAAGCCTTACAAACACTGCACACAATAGCCTGCATGTCATGCTGGGATATGGGTATAGGTTTATTCTGTTGGCTCTAAGGAGTCGAACGAGGTGTCATTCACCCAAATTTACCAATCTGTGGTGGAGATAGAGCATACAAGTCAGCTGTGTGCTATCTCGCACTTGCACACAGTTTTGAGAGAGAGAAAGATGGCCAAACAAGGCTCAAAGAAACGCCTTACAGCCTTCGAAGTGTTGGAACTGCTGGAGACTGAAAGTCTGAATGAGACATCATTTTGGAGACCTCACCTAAGATGTCTGTGATAAAACCTCTCTGACTTGAACTGACGTGAAAAACACAAAAAGTCCTGTCATCTCAATGTCAAGTGTCTGGCAGCTAAAATGACCATGTAGCTAATCTCTGACCACGATTCTGAATTTTCAGTGCCAACATTTTAACAGCGCCCTCTAGGGAGCAAGAATGTGACAACCGACTGCATTGTCCCCTAAAATGTTCAAGGAGGCTACAAAAGACCACAGATCAAACTTGAGCTCCAAGCACTGATCAGCCTTGTAGCTGTTTCTTTGTGTCTGTCCAATACTCATTATTTGGACAAAAGCTCCACGTGTGCCCAATAATGAGCATATTATACATGACATAGCATTTCTTGCACTTTATGCTTATTGCATCCCTGGTGAGATGACAAAACTCATTTCGTTACTATATACTTGTATCTGTGTAATAACAATAAAGTTGAATCTTATCTCATTCCATCTTATCACTCCTACACACTGGGCCAATGAGTTGCATTCATTACAAATGCATTTACATGACAGTCAAATGATGAAAAAAGGGCCTCAATTACCTTTACTTTCTTTTGACTGGCACTATGAATGAACATTATCATCGAGTAAAAGGGGGAAAAAATTACAATCTATGACGTAACTGAGTACTGACTTCCTGAGATGCGGTGGTTCAACCTCAGCACTCGCTTATTTGTACTCATTCACTGTCTGAGACAGCACCAGCACCTGAGCGCCACAGACATCCTATGAGGTAGCAGCACTTCTCCATCCACTACACACACACACACATGCATGACAGCTGTTGACATTCTCATCATTTTACTCATCATCTGAACTTGAGGACAGTTTGGGGAGTCTTGAAGTCTCGGGATTTCTTTCTTTCTGTCAACGTATTGGCAACATAAATTGTTACTCATGTTGCCAAGGACTGGTGAATGAAAGAGGGGGATCCTGTTGGGCCAAACGTTTGCGTTCACATCCACAGCCTGTGAAGACAAGAATGTCCCTGAGGTTCCTGCTCCTGGCGTGCTGGGGCTCCAGCATCCTCGCTGTGACCAGCTGCTTCAGAGGTACCGTTTCACACGTTTGGCTTCATTCCAAATTTAATCTGTTGGTAAAGGATGCAGACAAATTCAGGCAGAATTATTGGGTCTTGTTTTGTTAATGCACGTGATCATTTCTGTGGGATGAAATGTGGATGGTAAAGAGATGACTTGTGTTTTGTTCCAGTCATCAAAGCCCACTTGGAGGCTGAGGGGAAAATACTAAAATGTCAAGTAGTTTTATCACACATTGTAATCTGCGATAACCTTTATTATCTAAAGGCTAATTCACTGTATTTGACTCATACTTATATTATGCTGGCTTAAGAGGTTTAAATCAAAAATTATTTCAATGGACAAATGATAACAGATGTTTAGTTAATATCATAATTTGAAGTGACAAACTTAATGAAAACTTCACAGTCAGAGTGGGGACTGTGTTTGATCAGTTCTCTATGAGTTGTTGGTACTGTCCCTAATAACTGCAGAGATCTGATGACATGACATAACTCAGATAAGCTCACTCTGAATACAGTCTAATTTGCGTTTACTTTTTTTTGGAACATGAGAACTTGTGCATGATTTTCTTTTTGCTCCCTTTTTTCTTTTGCAGCTGGTGAACCTTCATGTGTCAGCGCCTATCAGGACACAATTTACTGTGTCTTGAACATCACCGGCCAATCCAGCAATTACAGCCTGAGATTTACAAAGTAATTGCTCTTCTTGTGCCTTGCTGCTTGTGTTTATGCTGCAAATATGCATCAACATGTCTGTTATTGCTTTCTTTGACTTCAGGAAGGAAGAATCTGATGTTTCTTGTCCACTTGTGGCAATGGCCCAGACTTACAGCTGCGAATGCGAGGTCCAGCGACTCGGGAGTTTCAGCTTCTCTGATAAATACGACATACATATTTGTAACAGTTCTGCCTGTCAGCTTTTAAAGAGAGACTTCGCTCCAGCAGAGAACAGTAAGCATCACCAGCTGCACTGACTTGCATGAATGTCATCAGAAATTCTGATATTTCCAAAGTGTTTCCTGCTGATGATAAACATGTGGTGATCGGTGTTTGTCATCAGTTCAGCTGAAGCCACCGTATGACATCCAGATTCAAGAAACAGCCGACTCTTTCGACATCACATGGAAAAGTGGGTACGAAAACCACATTTACTTGAATAATGCTATCAACTATGAAGTCTCCCTTCAAAGATCTGAGGACAAGGTGAGCAATGCAAGATCCACTGTTACGCATGTGCACACCCAAATAGATTCTCCCAACAGATGAATGAATGACGTTTCAACACTTCCTCAGAATGTTCTTACAGTCAAAAGTGAGAATTACACAATCCAAAGATCAGCGCTCAAAGGAGTTGCCTCGTATTGTGTCAAAGTGAGATCGAGTCCTCTTAATTATCGCTCATGGACATGGAGTGAATGGAGCCCAGAAACATGCAGAAAAGGTAGGGTTGTTATAAAACTTTTTCTTAGGTCGAGATGTCGCACCACTGTGCACTTGGTGATGCCCCAGCAGATAAAATCTGAACGAATCAATGACTTGAGTCACAGTCTGAAAGATTGTAATCACATTATGCTCTATAGTCAGAAACTTCAAAGAACAAAATTGATCGGATGTGTATCTGCCAGTGGGGCTGTTTAATTTCTGTCCTGTGACTCACTAATTCTGTCATTTTGTGTGTCATTTCTTTAGAACAAAATAACATATTAGTCATTTTGACCAAATGTCTGGGCCCAGTGTGTGCTGCCATTGGAGTTTTGATGCTGGGTTTGTACAGTCCTGCCCTAAGGTAATTTTTTTTTTGTTTGCCCAAAAGGGGAAACTGATTTTGCGTTGCATGACAGTCAGAAGACTAACAAGGAAATGTTGTTCTTCCTGATATTTTTACAACTTGCATGACAGAATGAAGATAAAAATGCTGTCCCACACGCCTTCACCTGCACCATTCTTCCAATCTCTGTTCCAGCAACATGAAGGAAACTTCCAGGTGAGATGACAACACGCACTCCCCCCATCCACTCTAATTTTAAGGTTTTACCCACCCTGTTCTGTTAGAAATAGCTCCTTAATTTGCAGTTTGGGACAAAAGCGCCCATTAAAAACAACAGCAGTAATGATTATCAGATATTTTTTTTTCTTCTTTACACTCAGATCCTTCCATCAACCTCAACTAACTACAAAATAATGTAAAAAAATATTGACCATTTTAGGAATTTCATATCCAGCTTCAGCTTTATTTAACATGCCTGTTCATAACAATGTTATCTCAAGGCACTTCACATGAACTGAACGATAAACGAACAACATAGACATAATAAACTGAATGATCAAAAATCTGAATTCAATTTGATGTCATATAATAAAAGTTATGGCCAAATTACAGCGAGAAATTATCCCTAGTGGATGAAAATTCCCCCAGCGGGATATGAGGGTTAAAGGGGACCTCTTTGGTTGAATGCATTGTGACTGAATGAACCTGCAGGAATGGCTCTCGCCTGGAGGCAGATGTGTGCTAACGTACAAAGCCGAGGAGCTGTTGGGAACCAGCGCTGTGACGTTCTGTGACAAAGTTGTTGCGAAGGAGCCGAGAGAGAGCCAGGAGCTCCTCCAGCCTGCAGACACCCAGCTGCAGTTCACTCAGTGCCAAAGCTACGTCTGTTCGCCTGCACCACAGGAGGTCGACCCTCCCCTTCCCCTTCCACCAGCCACGGTCTGGCCCGGGGACATGCCATACACCTGCCTCCCCTGCTCCGTCTGGGGTGCCGTGGAACAAGTGTCAGAAGAAGAGAGCAAAGTCATTTCCCCGCTGCCTAAAGTGCTCCTGAACATCAGCCAGGAGGACTCCGGCTGCAGCTTCGATGACTCAGCTCAGAGCCCGGAGTGCAGCCTGCCCAGCAGCCCGGCCGAGGACAGAGGTCCACCTCTGTGCCCCTGCAGCGACTACTGCATCCTCAACAAAACTGCCATGGGCTTCGATCCCGTGTTAGTGTCCAAAGCAACCGGTCTAAACACTCCCTCTGCAGAAGCACAAGAGCTGATGTTAGGAAGCAACTGCATCAGTTGACCTAGATGAAGCTACATTCAGAGGGTTCAGATGACATGGGCTGTATATTGCACGGCTGCAGGTAGCCATAACCCGACCTGGTGACTGCATGCTTGCATGCACATCTATAGTGTGTTATATGTTACAGATGGCACTTTGCTATCAGCCTGTGCAGATATTGAGGTTTTTATAGTGAACCACAACATCTTTAAACTATGTAATTGTAAATCACAATATCTTTTTTTGATTTGTTTCGCAACAAGATATGATGTATTGTTCACAATAGTTGCTAACTAAAAGAAAACTTCAGTTTCAACTTCAGTTCTGTCCCTTTACTGAAGGGTCAGTATTTAGACAAAATCTTCTGTATTTAGAATTATCTGAATATCATTTTGATCGCTTGATTGGATGGAGGGAGATACTTTTGAATGTTCAATGGACCATTGTCCATCTCTGAGTAGTTCTATCAATTGGTTTGTAAAGATATTTGGCCTGGATGAGGAGGCTGACACATTTCCTGGACCAATTACAGACTGGACCAGATACAGAGAGGATTTATGATGGTATGATGATGTGATGATATTATGGTTTGTTTATTCTTTTCTCCAGCACTCTCAGCAAGTAAACATGTCAGAGATGCACAGATACGGAGGAAGATATATGTCCTACTCCTATAAACTCTCCGTCCTTATGCTGTAGATTACTTTTTGCCTGCGGTTGTTTATATATTTTCATATTTATCCTTGTGTTTCTTATCTTGTGCTCTAGTTACTTAAAGATTTATTTACTTGCAATCAAAGCATGCCATTTATGAATTTGTACTTTTAGAAGACAAATTCAAAACAGTGTTTCAATCTGCCTCTGTTGTTTCACATAAACTCACAGCAGATTGTGTTGTGCACATTCTAGATGATGTTTATCATACTTCTTCTGTTGTTTTGGTTGACTTGAACCATGCAGTGTTGTATTTTTCTGCACTTCTGCTGTAGCTGCCGTATTTTAACGTCAGTGACACACAAGAAGAGCCTGGAGTTTCGTATTGCGGTAACAACATTAACTTTGGGTTTGATGTTGGCACAGACTCTGAATAGCACAGTATATGTATGTGCAAATACACTGAATGCATAGCCTAGTAAACATGTGTTTCACAGCTTGTATTTTATTGTATGTGACTGGCCAGTATGATAACAGTAACAGTTCGTGAAAATCACAAGACCAGAGAAAGAAAGAAAGAAACAAACAAACAAACAAAGACAGAAAGCTATACAGTCACTATGTTGTTGGACCAACACTGGAGTGCCAGTACCAGATGACATGAATAGTAAGCGATGGTACAACTTCCCTGCGAAGCTCAGGAAATCCTCCCACTCTGACGCACTGTGTTATCAGTTCATCAGCTGTGGGTGAACAAACACCCACACAAACACCCACACGCTCCATCAAAATGCCATGACACAAGCAAGCAGCCTCCCTAATCAACATGCCCAGTGGCCTCTTCACAGGAGGCTGCAGGTGCAGCCAAGTGGCATCTCTCCACATACGGAGGAGTTACTGGTACTGGGAGGGGTTTGCAGGACCAGGGGAAAACCTGAAACTGAGCACCAAACCATGAAGAAACAAGGGGTGGTCGAACTCCTCCCACACAGATACACAATTTAGTCATATTAGGCAATTGTGCCCACTAGATCACACATAATGGGGAAATGATGAGAATACCCAGACCACCACATCCCAGCCCCCACCCACCACTTTCACTTAACCTGCTGGCTGCCTGAATACTGATTGTTATAATACTACAAAATCCATGTTTCTCAGTGACTGGGGAATATTGTTACATGTGGAAATGCATTTGTAAATAATCAGTAATAACAAAATCATTAGCCTTTAGCCTTAGCTCCAATTAAAGGTATCTCCTCTATCTCTTCCAGCGTGTTAATTCTTTTCTTGTACTAGTACTTAGACTAATACACTCTCATCCTTTGATCATCTGAAGAGTGTAGAGCTGTATTTATTGCTGCACTAAGATCTCCTCAGCGTACTTTTTTTTTTTTGCTTTGAAGAAATGCAGCTCCTAAATGACTAAAAGTAAGTGTAATTGATGCAAATTTAGACAAGATGAAGACTATTTCATCCAGGTTAAAGTCTGTCATGATGGTGTGGTAATGTCACTTGAACTCTGCCTGGGAACAAACAAAAACACATCTGGCTCTGGACATGACATGCACATGCAGACATTACTTTACTAATCAGAAAATGGAGATTCAGCAGACAGGACTTTATTATTAACATCATTAGAGTGTAAATAAATAAATGAGGTCTTGCCTTTAAGCTTTCGTGGAACAAATTACTCTAAGAACTGTCAGTGACTTTTAGTGCGTTTCCTCTTTCAATTGTAGACGTTTGGGGTGTATTTTAGTCTCACACTTATTACCTGCTTCCTGCCACAGACGTGAGGGGCAAACAGACAGACGGTTCATCAGAAATTCAGTGTACTTTCTCTTGTTGGCCACAAAAGAGGCAGAGACTTGGCATCAAAGGTTGTCAACCTGTGATTCAGTGGTGGTTACAGCGCCACCCTGTGTGTGACCAAGAGCAGCTTATAAAAATACACACATACATCCAGGATACCACAATACCTTACACATTATTTTGTGGATTGATTGTGATATAATTTCTCTGTGCAACAACAGTGACAGCCCTGCAGGTCAGAAGTAGCAGTAGCATTAAGGTTTGTGGAAAGTTTAGGATCTTTTTCTGAGATCTGTTTGGATATATTGGAGTGTGCACACACACACAGACATGACTTAGAGGGGTTATGTGACCAGCAGAGAAGGAACCCAGCTAGGCAGCCAAGTGGAGACAAGAGACATTAGCTAACATTAAGTACTCCTTGGAGAAAACAGCAAGACTTAAATGTTTGCCTTTTGAATGAAACCTTGTATATGTATTTGGTGTGATACAAAATGTTTCTTTCTACTTGGGGAGAGAAAACTGTGATTGCACTTCTCTAGAGTTGATGCTAACTCTGCAAAGATAGTGGTGAGATACAAGTCAGTTATTTTTGGGAGTACTAGATTATTGCCATATGTCTTGTAACCGTGTTATAAAATGTGCTGTGAGTTTGTGATTGGAGGTGATTGAAATGTTTAGATAGATAGAAAGTTTTAGAATAGAAGTCTGTTTAACTGCACCCTACTATGCATTGGTTGTAATTCCCAAAATCACCAGTGTTTTTTAATCTGTATATGTAAGGAATAATGGAATTGCGATGACAAAAAAATGTGATTCAAGTACTTTTTTCTTCTTTTGTAAATTCACTCTGATAGGGAAACAAATAAACCCTTTATGGCAGTGCATCACAGAGCCTGAACAGAGCTACGTGCTACATCTGGACAAAGTTGGTCAACATGTGGAGTCACCTGAACCATCACTACCTCCAGGCATGATCAAGAATCTGATCACAGGCCAAAAGAAATTGATATGCTAAAAACAGAAATGGTTGCCACCGACAACCAGCCCTTTACAGTTGTTTCAGATTGTGGCTTTCAGCACTTGCTGGCTAACCAAGAGCTGAGGTATCACCTCAAAAGTGTGAAAACCTACTGGACAGTGTGCGCTCAAGGGCTGGGAGGCAAATCAAAACAATGATCGCACCGGAGAAAGTGCAGGTAGCCATTTGACTTTCATGACAGAAACTGAACTGGGAAAGGAAAAGAAGTCTGGTCAAGGCCTTATCTGGCTTAGCATGTTGAACCATTGGGACTTTGACTGGTGGCTTGTTTCATAAAGTGATCCTAACATAACAGATTACTAGATAAGGTCCTGGCTCCTATACTTATCTGGCTTCACTAAACAGCACTCTGGGTAAATGTAGCAGGTTTATCAGCTTCGTTAGTCAACCCAGGGTTTTCAAATCAAGCTGTTTGTGTGTTCCCATAAAAGAGATGGTGTTTAACGCATATGTCCTATCAAAAACATGTACAAGTCCTCCAGAGTGAGAATAATGTTTTTCACCAACGAGGAGCAGACAATAATTCTTGATGATATCAGAATTTAAACCCAAAACACGCCAGTGGAAGTTCTATTCTGGAGACTGACATCAAGGAAATCTATTAAAAAATGACAACAAAATATTCCTTTACGTAGGCCCGCAGCCACTGATCAGCACGTGATGCAGCAACTTCCTTCCAGCTCAAGTGTTGCGTCTGCTTTCCATTTCCTGTGTGAAATGGAAGGAAGGACAGTTAGCTGCTTGTGAGATGGTGATTTCATTGTCAACAACCTGCTGCAGCTGATTCTTGTGGTTACCACATGCAACGCTGAGTCGCAGAGCTGGTCTTGTGTGCGACAGCAAAACCATAGGCATTCTCAAAACAAAAGGAATCAGCTACAAGTAAATAATACAGCTGAACAGAAATATTTTAATGACTAGTGAAAAACAGAGGCCCCTCCTGCTGGTGCATTTATAGTCTGCTACTACTGCTCCTTTTAGATAACTACCTCATGTAATGTCCAAATGCTACTGTTGCAACTTAATCATTTTAACCTGTGTACATTCACTATACCTTTGCACACCCTGGACCTCCAGCATGCAAAACCTCTGCATTTGACATCCCACCCAATTCTCTCATGGGCTGTCAAACCTGCCACCATTAGAGCTATGAAATAATTAATTTAGTAGTGAAATATCATATTTTTTACGTAAAAGCAAATCAAATCAAACAATGACGTTTATTGAATGATATATTTATTCTTTTATGTTTTATTATTTGCTCCATAGAATATAGCTTTGTGGTGAGTGTGAGTGGAGGCATCAACCACCAGGTGTCGCTGTGGCCCCGGAGCAATAACAATGAGTACGCGCGCCTGCGCAGAAAAAGAGCAGGATACAGGAAGCGAACCTGCACCTCTGCCCCATCACACATCAATAACAACAATAACAACTGTAATAACAACAACAGGACCCCGCCGGACCGTGTCTCCCTGTCAGAACATCTCCAGGACCTTCTGTCTGATGTGACCGGGTCTGCCAGTCTCCTAACAACCAAACATTCAGACACCTCCGGGATGAACCTGGTGAAGACCCGGGCTGTGCTGCCGGAGCTGCGGGACGAGGAGGCCCTGGTGGTGGAGAACGCCGTCCGCCTGGCCGTGGACTCGGTGCTGAATGTCCTGTACGGGCTGAACAGCTCCAGGGCCCGGGAGCTGCAGAGGATGGTGTCCGACAGGGACGCAGAGATCCAGAGGCTGGAGTGTCGCCTCCGGGAGATCGAACAGGAGCTGCAGCTGCTCCGCCGCCAGGGAGGAGGAGGAGGAGGAGGGGGAGGAGGAGGAGGAAGCTGCTCCTGCTCCTGTAGGTTGCACCAGGAGCAGCAGGAGGAGGAGGCCGGGGACCGGCCGGAGGAGAGAGGAGGAGGACAGGAGTGTGAGATGAGCATCTCCTGTGGCTGTGAGTAGAACTGTGTAGAACTGAATATCTATCTATCTATCTATCTATCTATCTATCTTACAAACATACATTTACTTGTTTGGCAGATGCTTGTATCCAAATACAACTGTAACTTACAATAGGGATGACATAGCTATCTAGCTACCTATCAGCTACAACAAGAAAGATCAATTAGAAGTGTTTGTTCCTACGTAAAAAGGCTGCAATAAACAACTGCTGTAATCAACTTTGTTGATTTTAAAAATGGCTGTAGCAGCTCTAACACAAGCTATTTGCCTGTGCACGTTTTTAAGCTCTGAGTGCTAATCCACATCTTTTTTTTTGTCCTTTGGGACAGTGGGGCTGTTTGCAAGACCTCCCTCACACGTCTCCTGCCAAAGCCACGAGTCGGCTCTGCCCTCGTCACCGAGTAGAGTGGGTCCAGACCAGAGCTGCACCTCCCGCTCCTCGGAGTCCTCGGGTCTGTCCGAGGCAGCCAGGAACCTGCCCACATCCCCTAGCAGCCTGGTCGTCAAAGAGGAGCCATGTGACATCGACACGGTGCTCATAAAGTGGGAAATGAGCGAGGAGAGATACGGGGAGCATCAGGAGAGCACGGGCATCCCACGCCAGGACAGACAGAGCCCTGGCATAAAGAGTAATTCAACATACTTCTTAATTCCTTTTTTATTTGCTCTGTGTTGCATGCTCTGTAAGACTCTACAGCATAACACTGTCTGGTTTCAAATATTTTGTCCTCAAAGTACTTTTGACTCACTTCTTCCTTTTCATTTTCGTTTTCACTCAATGGGGAAAAGATGTGCAGCAGCTCAGTCAGAACACTTCTATTTAAGAACGCAGCGTCTCATCCAAAATGAAACTTACACCTTGTTTCATTAACACCCTGCGGTGTGAAACAACCTCAGAGAGACACGCTTTTTTTGTGAGATGTCTTTACTTGTATTGAAAGTTTTATTATAGCAGTGTTAATATAATCGTTAATATAGTTATGGTTAGTATAACTGTGCGTTCCCTCCCTCGTCTGTAGACACGCTTGAGAGCGGAGAGAGAAGAAGTTTCAGAGAGAAGCCTCACACAGACCCAGATGGCCACTGCAGCACCGATGGAGAACATCTAAGGTGGGTTAATACATTGATGTGAATGGGCTCAGGAAATGTAGCATTGGGGCCATCATGTGGTACTATGGCAGAATACAACCAGCTGAATGCCACTGTGTGTCATCTTAACTTTGGTAGCTATAGAAAGCACAAATAAGCTTCCCCCAGTGCCTGGGTTATTGTAGACAGACAGACACACACACACACACATTATTTTACAGAGTAAGATATTTGGGATTATTTCTGCCACTTAAGTGGTTATTTTACCTGTTGCAATAAAGCAATAAAAAGTCTCTATACATAAGTAGTTCGATTGAAAAGAACACCTTTACTGTGGTTTTGCCAGAAAACAGCCAAAGATGTACAGGAGGTCCAAAAACATCATCACATCCGCATTCACATACAGATTTTAGACATTGGTTCAGGGAAAGCTGATGAGCTACATTGTTTATCAAGGGACATAAAGCAATCATGTGAGTGGCAGGCGAGACGGCCAAGCAGATCTGCATAGAAAGGGAGTGTAATATTCCCACTGTTAAAAACAGGTTTGTAAAAGGGCAGTAAAGTAGACTCTGAGAACAATGATAAATACATGTTAAGCCCCCTTCACATGCCTGGAGCATGTGTTTTCATTCATCACTGTGATCCCTGCTTACCTTCTGACCTCCTCAGGAACATCAACAACAAGAAGAAGAGTGTGCCGATGTCGGAGCTGCCAGAGGAGGCCCAGAGACTGAAGCGGGCGGCCTGGAGAGCAGCTTCCAGGCGGTACTACGCCCGGAAAATAGCCCGGCAGCAGGCGAACCCACACTCACGTTCCGGCCCCTACAGCCACAGGACAGACTCCCGGTACCCGCAGCCCGTCCCACTGGTGGATCAGAGGAAGAGGACGCTGATGTCGGAGATGCCCGACCGGTCTCAGACGCTGCAGAGGGAGGCGTGGAAAGCTGCGTCCAAAGGTTACTACGCCCTGAAAAGCGTTCGGCGTGAAGCGGAGCCGGCACAGTTCATACAGCTGCTCCCCAACAGGGAGCAGAGGCAGGAGGAAACTCTGTCAGCAGGCAGAGGAGGAGCGCATACGAGCAGTGGAGGGATTATGTGCAGCTGATGAACGGCAACACGCTGAGGTTTTGTTCCTGCATATTTAATAGCTGATTTTACTACGTGCTGTGAAACATGATTGTTTGTGTTTTGTCACTTTTGTTCTAATAATGATGTTTATTTTCTCAGGTCTGCTGAGTCTTCCCCAGTCTGAATAGTTTAATGTTTTGAATTAAAAATGCATCACCATCTTCCTAAGGTCGTCACTTTTTCTTATGAGCTGAACCTCTATGACAGCACCTGATTCACGTTGGCTCTCAGTTTATATCCATGCCTGTATAAAACGCTCCCTGCAAGTTAAGACTGATTAAATGTATTTGAGGCAATGTAGTACAGCCCTTGTACAGCATTAAAGTCAGTGTGCTATGCAGCGCCCCTAGAGTCCAGCACCGGTTACTACAATGAAAGCATTAAAATGAGCTCATTACTTATGACATTAACAGATAGGAAATTACCAGCTACGTTTTTAACTGTCAGATTTTTTTAATCATTATTTCAAATATGTTATTCAATAAAGAAAGCTGTAACTTAATCGACTGTGGCCCTGTCTTTCTGTTGTCATATAATCTCTACATTTGTCTTGTATTAACAACCTGTCTTTTATGGAATACCACTAACAATCATATTTCTGATTACTTCTTTACCAAATTATATCTACACAAATTCCCCAACCAATGAGTGAAGGAGGTTTTGTTTCTCACATTATAACACAACAAACATAATAAATATAACAAAAAAACACAGGTTTCCAATTTATCTCCCTTATATATTAATTAAAAACAACAAAATCAATCACTTAGACACAAAGTCATAGAGGCTTGAGGCCCATAATAAACAACACATTAAAGTAGATCCAGACAGGTCCAGTAGGAGTAGCTACATCAACTTAAGTAAGGTTACTGCTGTGAGTGGAGTTCTGAAGGTCACACAGGTTTCCAGTTTCACTCACTTTTCTATTCTAGCGTCTCAGGACTAATCATCTGGGAGAGGCTCAAAGTAAAGCTGCTGCTCCACATTGGGAGGAACCAGCTGTGGTGGTTCAACCATCTGACCACCTCCTCGATGCCTTCCTTGGGAGATGTTTCAGGTCTGTCCATCTGGGAGGACATCACTGCTAATTATCCCTCTGTATATGCTGCTCTTCCTTATTCCATGTGTATCATTTTACTCTATGCCTTTACTATTACCTATGTATCATGTATTGATCATAGAATTGTAGCTCGGGTGTGTGTTTAAGTGTGTGCATACATGCAGACATGTCAGATTGGTGAATAGGACTGTCTGCGGTTCGAATCCTGGTTGGACTATGTGTCTTTCTGTGTGGAGTTTGCATGCATATTTTCCTTGTGTCAGTGTAGGTTTGAACCAAAAATTTATGTTTGGAATCCAAATTGCCCCTCAGTGTGTGTGTGTGTGTGTCCAGGCAGGCTGAGGTTGAAATTCACCCCTTGGAGCTTGGTTTAGAGGAAACTTCACACAACAGACAGTGAAATCGTAATTTTAGCAAAAACACTTTATTTGCAGTATATAAAAAACAATCTAATGATCTAATTAAACACAACACTCACCAGTTAGTCACTCATTAGTGTTGAACTTCGTATGCTCATACACATGGATACACAAACACTAATTTTCAACACAACCAGTACCTGGTAAAAAATAAAAAAGGAAAGAATCTTCAGTTTTAGGACTTAGGACTTTAGGACTTTAGGACTAATTTTTGTGAAAGTTAATAAGTCAGAATTAACTAAGATAACTCAGAATTACTGAAAAATATCTTTCAAAAATAGATAAAAATAAGTTGTTCCACGCAAGTGTGTTAACTCCCCAATATTGACTCAACAGCATCAAATAAGCTGCCTAGGCTGTAGAGGCATCCCCCTCTAATAAATGTTCCTAGAGCAGTTTCCACCGCTTCCAGACATCATTATTCCCCTGTGCCAGCCGTCCACAGAGCCTCCACCTGCTCCACCTGCCCCTCCAGCTAAGACAAACAAACAGCGCCTTGCAAAATCAGGCGCAGTCTTTCCCCCCGCAGCGTTGCGCGTTTTGACCGCAGCTCGATGCACAGATCCTGGTCTTGCACCAACACGCAACTCAAGCCCATACCACAAGCCTGCATGGAGGCTGCGCATCTCTGTGAAACTAGATCCTCCCGGACAGCTGCTGCAGACGCGCACTGGGGAGCGGGAGCGACACATGCGCCTGTTTCATAGCGGATAACAGAGGCTTTGTCATTTCTATGGGACAGTGGTCTTTTTATGTCTATATTTTCCACCACGGGGGGGACAGGGCTTCCCTTGTGTTAATGCTGCGACTGCAGATCCCCGGGGGTGGGAGCCTGAGAGAGAGAGGGGTCAGGACTCAGGTCTGGACACGCAGAGCCGCAAATAACCATCGTGTTAGTGAGTGTACATGTCAGCAGCAGGCTCTGCTGGAACAGGATCGACTTCTAACGCCCTCCAGCATCATTTGCATGAGGTTTGTTTAGGGGAAAACAGCTCCAACAGCTAGCGCAACGACTTGCCCACGCTACAATACATCCGTACCTGTCGGAGGATTTTTCTGTCGGAGGATTTTATTTATTTATTTTTTGTGGAATTGTGTCCACATTGGACTGAATTCGTTCCTGGTGTGGATGAAGGAGCAGGCAGTGGATGAGGAAGCTGACTGTGCCTACATGCGGGACTTTGACGCACAGAACTGGCGCATCCACCCTTGTCTGGAGCTATATCTCATCATTGACCTGGCTATTTTACTTTGTTAGCTCGTTTGCATCGCTTTCCCTGTTCGTGTAAGTATATATTTAAGAATACCTTTTGTTTAAATACGTGGGAATTATGTATTTCATGTCTGCAGTGCCAGTTGCGCCATTTTGTTGTATTGTCTGGTCGCATTTTGCTGCTAAATGGGCCAAAAACTTAACTTTCCTTCCTGTAGCTTCACATTTTTCGGTACAGTTGGTGAAATTTTGACAAAATAAGTATCGTACTTACCTTTGAAACTGGAAAAACTTTTGTTTTTTTCTCAGGAGCTTTTAGAAAGCTAACGTGGCGTTAGGGTGCACTTGTGCACTTTTGGAGAGGTCCATTTGGATCCATTGCTCTCATTTGGTGTGTTTGGATTCCACGCACATTAAAATATTTTCTTCGCATTTTCTTTGGTCCAGTCAACAAGAAAAGGGTCTTTTTGAGTCATGAATACCACCAGTAATCTCTTGGGAGCGTCTCAGAGATGCTCTAGGGTTTGGCAAACGCACAAAAGGCATCAAAAAGCGCCTGAGAGCCCAGATGTGCGCTTACTTTCTCCAGCCCTTTACTATCAGCTGTTTCACTACTGAATGGACCACAATAAGTTCAAATCATAGGGGGTACGACATGGTGTATTTGAGGAGTGGGCTCCACTGTTTAATATCACAAATATAATATTTTAAAATTGAAATTGGGAGCTTATGTCTATTTGGTGCCAAAAGGGCCATTTTTTGGGTTTGGGGCCTCTCTGGGCTCTTAAAATATGGTTTAGTCCAATTTGATCACCCCTACATATTCAACATACATGGAAGTGTCCTTTTTTGCAGGGATTGCTGGGAAGAAGAAGGAGGCAGTCGAGGTAGAGACTGTGGAGAGGGAGGTTTAGGCCCAGCCTCTGTCAAAAGGTAAGAAATCCTGTGTTCATTGGAGCCTAATAGGGCTCAGAGTCGGTCTGGAGCCTACTAGAGGGCATAAACCTCACATTAAGACCGAAAAGTAGAGGTTTTCAGGTGTATTTTGGGTCCTAGATGGTGTGTTAAAGCCAGGGAGGGTCAGGGCATAATGGTAAGCAGTAACAAGGAAACATGGAGGCTCTGTAGGGGGAGCCATAGCTGAGCTGGAGGCAGCTGACGGGGACTGCAGCTGCCATGACAGGGGGTGTGGAGCCTCTGTTCATACTCACAAAGGCAGAATAAAACTCCGGTTGTTGCATATTGTGTTGTATTTAGAGGTTATTAAAGCTTCAGGGTTGAAAACTTCCTCAGAGGAGTTTGGACCTCCACCCAGTGACAGTGCTGGAGCAGAAACACAGGATAGGTGGTTATTAAACACCAGTATGGCTGCATGACCTGTAAACATGTGTCTCATGAGCTGAGGGAACCGTTTTGACTGGATATAATGCGTAAATTTAGATTAGCATTAGCTCTGCTGAGATCATAGCAAACATTCAAGATGGCTACCGCTGCCCAGGTGACAGCAGCCTGCCACTTCCTGCTTTTACACACACACACACACACACTCACACACAGGTGAATGTACAGCCGAGGCTGAGCACTATGTCTTCATATAGTGTGGTCTAAGTCTCTTTTAGTTATTTATTATTTGTTATGTATGTTATGACACTAACATAGTCACTGTTATAGCTGTAGTGACTACTGTGAAACCAGCATCATGAAGGCAGGCTGCTATGCTGCACATCTGGGATTGGTCCACGCTAACGATGCATTTTAATACAGTAGACGTCATTGGACACATTTAATTGCCCTTTAATTAACATATCAATTAATGTATTTAAACCTCATGCAGGTGTGTCAGTACTCAGTTTCGCTCGGGTTAATTAATAAAACCTCAAATATCAATTAAGTTCACTGTGATGTCACTGTGATGTGTCCATGCAGATAAAGAGTCGATTCGGGGATGAGTTTCACATGCACAAAGGGTTAATTTCCTGATGTAGCGTTATATTCAGCTGCAGGAAGTAGTCAGATTCGCTCAAAATCAATTGATTTGTTATTCATTTGTCTCAGATTGTTGAGCACTGTGTTCAGTGTTTATAGAACCCCTTACAACAAAGGTATTAAAAATTAAGAATCGAATAAAACAAGATATGTAAGCCATTAACCCTTTCATTACCAGCGTCTCTGGGTCCAGTTTTCCGTATTAGTGGCGCTGAGTGCCGCTGTTTTTTTCAGCTGGAAATCATCATCTGTGAAAACAAGAGCGTAAAAATGTAATCAAACCACACAAATATGAGTTGTTTAAGCAGCAATTATGAGGTGAGGATGTGTTTACAGGCGGCCACAATCAGGTAAAAGCGTCAATGAAGGGCAGAACTGATGGATTTCAGCTCAAAGGCCGAGAGTATGTGATGTAATGAAAGTGAAACTGTGCCTAAGTGATGTTTTAAAAACCACTCATCAAGATGAATTTCAATTTTAGAATAATATTCAGTTATGGGCATTGTAACTAGTCCAATAAAATACCTTACGCTGTTGCGTTTCAGGTGAATCAATGCATTTGAACACAAGCACGTAAAACTATCCGGAAAGTTAAGGGTTAAACTGGTTGCCTTTAGTCCACAGCTGTGGTGCTGAAAAGCAGCAGCAGCAGTGGTGGATTCTTTGGGCGTCTTCCTCAATTCTAGGTGAATCACTGCCCCCTCTGGTGGACACGGGTACACAGAGCTACGAAAGCAAAACAGAGACGCACACTCACACGCCCTTCTGAGTGTCTCCTCAGCTGTCTGAGCTCTGAGCATGCTCAGCTGTCTGGGGCCTCTGCACCTCAGCCCACTGCTACGATTATCTGAGCGACTGTGTTGCAATCCCAAACTGCTGGAAGATAACAAAACACTTCACACACAAGTCCCTGAGCCACATTTAGCTCTGTGGCGCAGTCACTGCCCTGGATTCTGCCTTTGTGTGTGTAGGGAAACACACACACACACGCATGCATGTAATCTTGTTTTGACGGAGGCAGGCAGTAGGCGTTGGAGGACAGCTCGGTTCTGCCTGTTTCCCAGTCGTCTTGCTGCGGGTGTGTTTCTCTGCAGCTGAGGAGCTATCAGCTCGGGCCGTAGAAACACGTAGAGAGCAGCCTGGTGCTGAAAGGCTCCAGAGCTGCACAGAGCTGCACAGAGCTGTGGCCTTCTGTTAACTCCTTCACTGCTGAAAGCTGTTGAGGAGCTGGTGAGGAAACAAAGTGGGACCGCTCTCTGTTAGATTTCAGTGCTCTCAGCGTTTTTTTGGAGACGTGCAGGAAGGTCCTCAATACTGATGTCAGAAGCCCTCAGAAGTTGCTCCCTGGAAATTAAATCGTCAGGTCCAGAATTATGGCTACAGAGACTAAATGGCCCAAATGGTTTTCTCCTCTTGGGGGTGGGTTCCTGGGGGTCAGGATAAAATGCCCTGTGAACTGTGGTCAGTCTCATGTTCCTCCTCTGCAGAGAACAATCACTTGAATACTGTCCAGTCTTGCTTTTTGACTTTCCCAGACTTTTCCACAACAGAAACAAAACCTTTCACCTCTGTGCTGTATGTTTCTCAGTCTTAATCGCTACCTGTTTCTCAGTCTTAATCGCTACCTGACTTCATTGTTTGTTTCAGGAATCATCTTGATTTGAACCAGAGTGCCCAGAGTACCCCGGACAACGCTCCTGCCTCAGTGAGAGAGGAGAAATCAGAGGTAGGGAGCTGCAGCATGAAATCCTCTCCCAAAGCTGAACATGTTAGACTAAAAATAGCTGAAAATATCCATCTAAGTGTTGGGAAACTGCTCCAGAGCTGCCATAATTTATTCATGACAGAACCATTAGAAGTTTACTCGGGACTGTTTATTCTGTTCATGGACTACAGGAATAGCTGTGCTGCAGCCTGGACTCTGTTTAAAATTACTGTGAGAAATGTTTTGTTTCCTTGAGGCTCCAGAGAGAGAGAGCGGTCGATTCAGCTGCGATAATTGTGTTCACTATATCATGGTGCAAAATTGCCATGTTGTTACTTCTGTTGTGCCCATAGTTGTCTTGTATCCCACAATACTCGCTAAGCGTAACGTGCTCCTGAGCTGAACTCCTCTTTGTATCTGCAGTCACAGTCAAGCTCGTCTCCGCCTGCAAGTCATGATGGATGAGGAGATTATGGAGGACCGGACCAAGCTGAAGCAGGGCCTGATCAAGGTGCTGGAGTGCGTGGCCACCATTTCCTCGGCCGCGGCCGTGGTCAACCCCATCTTCGGCGTGGCCGGCTCCCTGATCCGGGTGGTGCTGCACCACGTGGACGACGAGGAGATCCGCACCCTGAAGCGCGAGTTCGGCTCGGTGAACCGCGGCTTGGAACAGATCTCGCAGCAGAACCGCAACACGCTGGTGCAGATCATGAAGGAGACGGTGGACAGCCAGTACTGCCACGTGGAGGAGAACCTGAAGAACCAGTTCAGGAAGTTCATGGAGATGGTGGAGGCGCGGCCGGAGCACCGCGAGCGCAAAAAGGACGACTTCGAGGAGAGCTACGCCAACGACATGGGAGACCAGAACCTGCACACGCTGTACGACGGCGTGGTGGGCAAGCCCAAGCTGTTCAGCCGGCCCATCCTGGAGGTGTACCTGAAGCACTCGCAGGGCGACCGCCAGACCATGGAGCGCCTGTGCACGCGCCTCACCTACCTGTTCTGCATCGGCCTCATCGCCCTCATGGGCTACGCCGCCGTCATCGGGGACGACGAGGAGAGCCTGAGCGAGGAGTGGGCCGAGAAGATGGAGCACGTGCAGGAGAAGATGCAGGAGGCGCTGCGCAGGTGCCATCAGTGAGGAGGAAGCATGAAGAAGATCTTTCCTTTCCTTCTACTGCTGCTTTTCCTGCGTACTGGGACTCAGAGGTCCATGTTTCCTCAGCAACTCCATCCTGCCCCTCGTCTTCCTCTCTCTCTCTCTCTCTCTCTCGCTCTCGCTCTCTCTGTCCACCTGCTGTAATCACCTGCAGCTGTTTTGAAACACTAAGTTGCTAAGAGAGGTGAAACCTGCGAGATACAGGAATGTCATTCCTGAAGTAAAGAAAAATGAAATTATTGTGCCCCATTAGGTAGGAGCAAAATCCTAATGTGGCTACTACTCTCCACAGGGCAACATGTGCATTAATCAACTTTGGGATTTGATTTCAAATTTAAAATGCTTAAAAATTGTGGGAATTGGCCTGATTCCTAGCACAGCTCTGAGCTGTGTTGAGTTTAGGAGAGCAGGACTTTTGTTGCTGTCATACTGTTGTCTTCCCGCTAGATGGCGCCCTCTATTCTACAGTCTGTACTGCATTGAGGCCATCATTTATGTCTACCAAGTTAGAATCATAATCTATTGTTGAAACATGTGAAACCAAAACAAGGAAACATCCCAGAGTTTCCCGAGCTATGAATGTAACTGCACCTCCGTCATCATATAATCTCTGTGGCATAGTAAACCTCTTCCACTTCTTCTCTTCAAACTGACAACACATACACATCTGCAGCATGCAGCCCACGCCCAGAGGTCATGGCACACACTAAGTGTCCCGGTTGCTGCCGAGCACCTACTTTTATGTCTCGTGACACTAATTTGCAATGCAGCTCAACTGAACTTGTGTTTATTGTGCTTTGAAACGCGAAGTAAACATGCAGAAACTTTAATTTCTCTGGAGAATCAGAAGGATGCGAGCGGGGATAGTTCAGAGTTTTATTCCGCTCCGGACTTCCCCACACCACTGTGAGCGTCACTGGAAC
Source organism: Karalla daura (assembly GCA_029224185.1). Taxonomy (NCBI): domain Eukaryota; kingdom Metazoa; phylum Chordata; class Actinopteri; order Chaetodontiformes; family Leiognathidae; genus Karalla; species Karalla daura. The sequence continues at coordinate 4,293,102 of CM055191.1, read as the reverse complement.
ACGCAGATCAAATGGTTTTCTCTGGAGCCTTTGCACATTTTGGGTTGTTTTAGAATCAAGATTTAAGTTTTTCTGCTCCTCTGCTCTTTGACCAACAGTGCCTGTAGGTATTTTTATGTTATTTTCTTTGATGGGGGTTTGTCTCAAGGCATTATGTTTTTTGTTTATGTTATTTTTGTTAAAATATAACTATGGTATCTCTAGTACGGGGTGTCACTGTATCACCATATTTCCAAGTCAACAAAGAATTCAGATGAACACTAAACCATGTCTGATAGTCTGGTGCCATTGACTCTTATTGTTACGACAGATCCACGCCACACTACAAACATTACTAAGCAATTAACCAGTGTGTAACCTGAAATGTATTTTAGCCTCTGAATTCTAAATGCTGTTGATGCAGAGAAATATCACTTTAAAGAACTTCCAGGCTTTTTTTTTTTTTTATTCTTGTCATGTATGATAACATTTTTCACTTTTGCAGAGTCATTGATGCCTGGTTGTATATGTGCCACTATAAATAAACGATGAATAACTGATTTTGAGACGTTGATTCTTTCCTATGCTCATCCAGTCAAAAGTCTGAGAAATGGATTAGAAGTTTTCACTGTAGATTCAGCCTTTACATGGGGGGTTGGGGGGTGATTATTTATAGGGTTCATATTAGATGAACCACAGAGTGGAGACTAAAAGAAGACCCAAAATAGTCTGCTCTTGGCCAGAGATGTACAGGGGGTCCTAAACATCTGTCTCTGCTGGAGTCTCAGCGACATCAGGGCTGAGCATGCCCCTGAGAGTGCTCATCTATGATGTGAAATTACCTGGTAATAAAAAGTAAAAAATATCAAACTCAGCGCCGCTCTTTCATTACAGCTGCATCATCACAAATACATAGACCCACCCTTCTGTCAGACTGCAGCCTTAGCACAAGAGGCTACACATTGTATTGGTCTGGTCCTCAAAGCTATGAGGAGGAGGTCAAATGGGGCTGGAAGAGTGTGGATGAGGTCAAGAGGTCAAAAATAAGCGGGAATTCATACAGAGAGACAACCTGGTCTAATCAGTCAGGGAAAAGTACAAATGCATATCTCCAGAATTCAAGACCCAAATACAAAAGAGCTGTGAAATGAGACGAGTCTTAAGTCGTCCCAGAATGGTTTCCTATTTTTTACAGCCCAATGTGCAGAATTTGCAAATATATGAAAAATAAAACATAACTCAAGCTTGATTGCTGTGGATCAGCAAAATAACCTCTTAATGAATTGGTTTTCGTATCCAGTGCTGAGGCGGCAGGACGTTCTCTGCTGCTGCAGCAAACCTCTGAGCATCCCTGAAGCAAACCCTCATAACATACCAGAAACCCTTATAAGCCCTTAACCTGTCTCTACATAACCCCCTTCTCCTTGGATAAATGACTCCTCTCCTCATTCCTAAGAGATTGACATCTTATCTACAACTTCACCAAGTGTTTCACTGGTAAGACCAGCATTGCAGCACACTTCTACAGTCTTCACACATAAAACTGGTCAATGTTCCACATAAGATTGAATAAGAATACAGGAGTGAAAAACACATTCCCCCCCTCGAAACAACCACCAGCTGTGTAGCCATACTTCATTAAGACTTCATTTAAACTTTTAAATGTAGACAAACTTCTGGTCTTTATGTTGTTTTCGACATATTAAGGTGTTTTTTTTCAGCTTCCATTACAGTTTAACTGCCCAACCAATAGCATCAACTGAAAATTCTATCAAATATTTATCCCTGCTTCTCCATGCTAAAACTTACACAGTAGGCACTCCTTCATACAATGTGCTTCAAAAGAAACGAGTAGTGTACAGAACCGAAATCTGCCAATGGACCTCATGGAGCCTCCAGGCAGCATCAACCATCCTTTATCTCCTGTATGCTTCGATATAAGTGTCCCACACCTGTCAAATGTTATTTGTTGAATGTCCAACAGATTTTTCATTATATTTATGCTCTTGAAAAACTTAAGAATTACAAACAACAGCTATAATATTGTTGCGGTGGGGCCCGTCTTGGACCTGAAGCGGTGATCTGTACAGGGAGTCAAACCTGCTATGAGCTGGTCTGTCCACGGGGAGGCGTACCTCCTTCCCTCCTTCTCTCTCTGTCTCTCGCTCGCTCTCGCTCTCTCTCTCCGTCACGCATCACACCTGTCTCTCCGGGACTGAGCCTTTAAGGGCTTCCCTTGCATTTGTCGCACCCACAGGTGCAGAGTTCAGCTGCGGTGTTAAGCGCCTCTGGAATGACTGACCCTCATGCTTTGATCCAGCGGAACAGGTTTGACTCTCGCCTCAGAGTTGGGGGAACACAAACTGGAAAATGTGCATTCACAGGCGTTTGAAATGCAGATCACCAGCACACACACACACACACACACACACACACACACACACACACACACACACACACGTTGGGCTCCTACCTGCAGGATGCGCACTGCACGTCCTCAGTCCTGTGATGGAGCTGCTTGTTTTTTTCCCACCCAGTGTGAGAGAATCTTCTGTCACGGCTGCAGGAGATGGTTTTTAATTACTGTCAGTGTTGATGTTGATAGGAAGATCAAAAAGACCAAAAATGGTTTGCGTCACGCTGCTCGCGCGCAGGGCGCGTCGTGAGCGCACAGATGAGAGGGTGAGGGGTTTCACGCGATCACCATGAAGTCACAGCACTGACTGAAAACACTTAACACTCGCTTTTCATTTCGATTTCAAACGCACATTTTATCTCATATTCGGTACATTTGTGCCAAAATCTGCCATTGTGAGGTGACGCACGTCTCCGCAGGTTAATAATAGAAGATTATATAAAGGGAAAACAATGTCAGCTTGGTCTATCCATCCCAGCACATAAAATAATCTCCCTTTTATTTTAAGTGAGAATTTCAAACCAGCTGTGTGTACGTCCTCCAGCATCCCTCTCTATCAATTCCAGATGCCGTTTTGGGTGAAAATAAAGACAATGATAAGGACAAATCAAACACCAAGAAAGAGACAGAAACAGCAGGTTTTTAGGTGCTCTTACCTCAGGTCTCGGCTCCAGCAGTTTAGGCGCATCTTCGTGATGAAGCGAAGCAAAGTGCGCACAGCAGCAGCGCATTGAGACTGCGGGAAGTAAGGCGCAAAAAGGACTAATGTGCGGACTGAAGCTGCGCCTGAAAAACGAGCAGCTCCCTGTCTGTCTGCTTGTCTGCCTGCCTGTATGTCTGTCTGTCTCTCCACCTCCCTCCCTCCTGTATTTCTCCTTTGCAGATACTGATTGCGCATCTCCTCCTCCTCCTCCTCCTATGTGGATCCTGGTTTTGGACCCCTCCTCAGCCCCACAGTGGATGAAAGAATCGAGGGATTTTATTGTAATTTCCTTCCACACTTGACGGAAAAAAAAACAATAGAACTTGTTTTGTGGCTCTGAGCTCGTTGTCGGACGCAGGGGAGCAGCGGCAGCAGACGCAGCAGCATCTCGTCCCTCAGGTACAGAATAAAAAAGAAAAAAGAAAGGTATTTCTTTTGCTCTGAGAATGCGATGGATGACTGTCCCTGCACCTGCTAGGAGGTAAATGCGCTGAGGTGTGTCCGGTGATCTGTGCGTAAAAAGCTTCGGTTGCGCATTTTGCGCATGACAGTTAAACATGGTGCAGTTTGGACACATGACAGAGCCTTTCCTTAGTCATTTGCGGCTGTTTTTACATTTAAGTATCATAGAGTCTTTATTGAAATGACAATCTGATTCTATTTTCATTAATTCGAGTCTCTCCAAATGATCATGACGAGGAATTATCAGAGACAAGTTAAGGAGACTAAATTGTCTTTGATCTGCTGAGGCCTCGCGTGACGCAGCATCTGTGTCCAGGCACAGACACAGACAGACGTGTGGACACAGGGGACACGGTGATTTATGTGTGTCATAGTGCAGGCGAGGATGGAAGGAGATTTTTAAACATGGTTTGGCCTTGTTCAGCTCTGCTCTGAGTCACATACACACACACACACACACACACACACACACACACACCCAAGGGCATCTGTGTCATTTCTGTCTGAGTACCCCCCACCCATTTTGCCAACCATTTTGTTTATATGACACCACTACCTGCATCTTTCAGGGTGGGATCGCACAACAATGAAAGGAAACATTTTAGCCTTTCTGGTCTTTATCTCTCGTAATATGTCCAATTGTTTTGTCTGAAGTTATTCTAACAGCAGCAGCTGATCTGGACCTGGACAGGAGCTCGTGTATGTTTGGCCTTTTGGCATGAAAAATCATTTAGTTATCAATATAGTTGCAGTCTGTGATTGATTGACTTATTGGCACAGTTGATAAATGCTTGGGGATGTGTTTTATATTCACTGATGTTGGTGCAAAGAACTTTTCAGTTTTCCTTTCCCTTTTCCTTTTCAGAGGATGGATAAGACATGGTTCTGCACTACACGATAATTGTGTGGTTGTCCGTTGTTGTGTTTTGTGGTGTGAGATTCAGCAAAATGCAGCGAAAGAGGAAAGAAGAGTGGTTTATAACTCGACTTCAACTCGGCCAAAAAATAGCTTGAGCATCATGAATACTTGATCAAGTTGAAGGCTCTGACCCATTTCACGACACACTCCGTATCTCCCCCTCTCAGACAGACATGACCAGCTCTCTGGAGAAGGCGGTGGCCCAGAAGAAGGAGGCCATCGAGGCCGTGATGGACATGTTTGAGCGTGGGGCCGAGGTCCTGGCGAGCGCAGTGGGCGAGCTCTTCCCCCTCTGCGAGGCGGCCGCCCCGGTTCTCCGCCTGGCCCTGGACAACGTCCAGAGCAAAGAGGTCTTCTATGTGAAAGAGCAGTTCCTGACGGTGAGGAACAAGCTGGACGTGCTCTCCACTCAACTGGAGGACATCAGCTGTGAGATCAAGAAGGGCAAACTGGACTCCCAGTACTTCTCAGTGGAGGAGAACATCAGGAACCAGTTTCGTAAATACATGGACATCTTGGAGGCCAAGCAGCAGTTCAAAGACGTGAAGACCAAGCTTTTTCTGGAGCACTTTGCTAAAACTGGAGGGGAGAAGAACCTGTTTGTGCTCTACGATGCTTTGATGGGGATGAACAGCTTTGGGGAGTCGGTTTTAGATTTGGTTGAAAGGTACCTAATGTAGAGCAGATGTTTCATTCATTTCCCTAGAAGATGAAGACACTGAACGCTGTGAGATGACATGCTATCCTGCCATTGCAAGCATCACCATTTGCTCTATATGTTGCAGGTACGTAGCAAGGAACCGCCGTCTCCTGGAGGACTTCTGCGTCCGGATGAAGGAGCTCTTCTGTCTGGGCCTGATCGCTCTGCTGGGCCACTGCGCCCTAACTCAGGGCCCGGAGGAAGAAGACGAGAAAATCCGGGAGTGGAGCGGCAAAATCGAAGAAGTCGAGTCCAGGATGAAGACGACCATCGAGTCCTGTGTCGCCGCCTTCCCCGAGCAGGCGAAGGCGGACGCTCAGCGCCTCCTGCAGGAGAAGGAGCAGGAGAGCCTGCAGGACACCACCCAGCAGCTCCTGGAGTTCCTGGTGAAGAAGTACGACTGGGTGCGCTGGTCGGTGCGGCTCATCAACCACTCGGGAAGCACGTACCGGAACTGGCGGGCGGGGGAGCACTTCCACCACGTGGCCGGACAGAACTGGTTCGAGGTGCTGCAGGTGAACAACATCAACCTGGTGGTGTCGTACAGCTGCAAACCGCAGCCGGTGCCGCGTGACCTCATCCGGCAGGTGATGGAGGGTCAGGGCAGGAAGGGCAACGCCCCGGCCGTGGTGGAGGTGCTGGAGAAGCAGCTCTGCGGCTTCGTGGTCCACGCCGTCAGCCGCCACAAGGAGTCGGCGGCCGCCTGGAGCTTTCCAGAAGACTGTCACTACTGGGAGAGGCACAAGAATGTGGCCGTGTGCGTTCACTCAGAGTGAAGCTGACGTGTTTTCAGGTTTTAAGATAAGAGCTGATAAGAGGATTTAAAGTGCAAAACTGTGGATTTGTTTTGCTTGTCAGTGTGCAAGAATATGCTGTAGGAATCAGTTTGTCTTAAAGTAAAGGGTTAGGGAGAATCAGTCTCAGAAATGTTTGGATGCACCTCTTCAATGTTATCTATTTTGATTTTGAACATTGTCATTGATTTTGAATTGTCACTCTTAACAAAACTACCAAGTGAGAAAAGTGAATTCTACTGACTTACAGATGTACTATCAGCAAAACCAAAAGTGCTCCTTGTGTGGGAATGTGGACTTTGTGCCCCCAGTAATGCTCCAGTGTTATTATATACGATATCATTAAATTGTAAAAACTGATGCATCAGGCAGCGTTTCACTGATGCAGCAGTCTGAGGCGGAGCCAGTTTTAATAATTTTAACTCCCTTACATGCAGTTAGATTGGGTCCCATGCCAACCCTGGATGGAGACATATGGGAGGAGTCATGCAATTGTTAGAGGGTTAAGAACAAAGAAAATACAGATCAGATGAGTGCATTGCCCTAAAGACAAACATGCATATAAATATATCTAAAAATAGAGTAAATGCTTCATTACTTTCCACTACTGAGGATCAGGTCCACACCATATTAAAGGAAGTTGAGAAATTTCAGTGCAGTCTTGCCAGAAACACTATTATAAATTCTTATATTATTAACTCTCTGTTGCATCAGTTGCATCTTAATTTGATGCAATATTTTGTTCCACTTTGTATTTGCTAATATTTTGTTTCTACCTGTATTACACTCTGACACTGTGTGCAGTAAAGGGAAGTGTCTGTGCTTTTCTTTTTCTTTTTTTTTTCTTTTACCTCAGCCTCATTCAGTAATAATCCAGTGCCCCATGAGAAATGGCTGCTGCACCTTCAGCTCGTACGAGGGGTTTTTGCTGAGGCTGCATGTGCAGACCGCTGGTCCCCGGTCTGTCTCAGCTCAGCAGGCTGGCCTACATAACTCTGACAGGAGGGACAGAGGTTAGGTTTTTTCAGGCGTAAAGAACAAGAGGCTCAGAGTTTGGCAGTGGAGATGCGACAATGTGCCTTGTGTTCCCTCAAACCAAAACAGCCCCTCTCCATCTCCCCCCCCAAAAAAGTCTGCCACTTTAAACCAATGCTGTGCCTACAACAATTCAACATGGAGGGGGCGTGATTTTCTCACAGACTCATTTATTTGTGCATTTCACTTTTGTGATTTAGTCATTAAACATCTTTTTTTTTATTCAATTACAATTTTTGTCTGTTTTCTTTGTGCTCCTGCTCACATTGCACATGCACGTCTTTTCTGCATATTTCTACTTGCACTCTCAAAAGTTCCTATTGACTCAGCTAAAGTGGAGATATTTAAATCCACCGGTTATTTACATGTCCCTGTAAAATGGCAATGTGTTTATGTCAAAATCATATGTCTGTCTGTCTGTTTCCATGTTCCCCATAAATGATCTCAATAAAATCAGTGCATGATCCACGTTTCAGCGCACTCTTTATGCTTTATGACTATGAACAACCACATGCGAATGGTTAATGGATGTGTAAACAGGTATAATCTAATGTCTGCCTCTCTTTTCTTGTACAAATGTGATTTACACAGCACTGTCAGTGTCTCCACCCATTAAAACCAGGCAGTGCACCCTCAGCAACAGGGACCCGACTAATTTAATTGATATTCACACACAAGTCAGCATTTCCCGACCGCAGCTCCGGTTTGATAGTCTATGAATAACCTGTGAGCTGAGCTAATACGCTGCAGACGAGCAGCAAAGTGCTTGGCTTTGCAGGATGGTATCAGTCATAATGCACGGCGTGGGTGCAGAGCCGGGCGGCTGGAGACGGCAGTGATTTCATATCTCGGTGGATCTGGAGGGTCTTTACCCGCTCGGCCTCTCTGTCGTAAATCAAGCCTGTCAGGATCCATCAAGTGCTATCTGTTGTACACAACACAGGGTAGGAGGGAGACGCCTGAGGAAAGCAGCTGCACGAGGCTCAGTGGCTGTGTTCAAAGCTCACACATGCAACACAGTTCAAGCTAAAACAGTGATTTGACTCTGTTTGATGCTAATGTCCATTTACACTTCAACTTTTGTAGGGAATAAATATAGATCATGAGTTGTATATAAAAATGTTGATATATGAGTTAAGGTAATGATAGATCAGAGACAGACAAACCACGTTTCCCTATTTCCAGGTGTTATAACCAGGTGTTAGAGGTGGCTTTAGATACAGCAACCCATTTCAGAATCAGAATTAGAATCAGAAATAAAACTTTTAGTGATACTTGAGGGAAATAGTGTTTGCTTAAGTTGAATGAATAAAGAAAAGAAGAAGAAATGAATCGCTCCAAGAGGATGTTTAGAATAGTCCACAGGTTTTAGCTATATGCAGCACAAACTCTCTCCAGTCTCCACCTCTTCACCTCTGAGCAATGAGCATGGTATCCATCCTCTCATGCAAAGTTTGAAAAGGTCAAACTGTACAGTACAAGCAAAAGGATGAAGATAACACCCTTAAAGTATAGACACCCGTGTTGTTCTGAATCAGATGTGCTGGTCAAAACAAAACCAAAAAAGGGAAAAAAATGTGTCTCTGTCTGGGTACCTCTGACCTGCACCTGCTGTGTTGTTGGCACAAAGCCTTTTCATAATTATAAATCCCAGACGGGTGACTAATACTCTTTGCCACCTCTAATGTATACGCGCACTAATCCTGTGCTGAGGAAACAGAGACAACGCAGACGGATGGGTGTGTGCGACTACAGTCTGCTGTCTGCCATCAACACGTCTGGCAACACACGGTCACACACACAACCGGAACCTGCACCTGCAGCTGGACAAAAGGCCTGTTTTACTCCACAATTTCCCTCAATCTGTCCTTTATATTACTCACTTTACATGTAACGCTTCTGCATATCTCCAGCACATAGCAGTTGAAGGCAGGGAACACACCCTGGATGTAGTTTATCACAGGACACACACACACACACACACACACACACACACACACACACACACACCATTCCCCCTTTCACTCACACCTAAGAACAATTTCAGAGTCTCCAGTCGATCTAAATGCACGCTCTTGGACTGTGGGAGGAAACTGGACTCCACTCCCAGGACCTTCTTGCTGTGAGGCAGCGATACATTTTCCATCAACAGGTAATTCAGATTAAACCACTGCTACCATATATTTTAATTTTTCATCCTTGTACATGTTTGAGAGCTGATTTTGACATTCTGGCAGAGGTGTAAGTAAGGTGGGGATGCAGAGCAGCAGCAGCAGCCTCTGAGGCCAGTGGATTCATTAGTGGTTGTGTGGGCTTTGTCTAGGTAACAATTATTGATCCGAGAGCCTCTTCCCCTGCATAAAAGGCTTTGCCTGTGGTAGCCCGTCAATCCAGACTGTCATTAGAGGAAGACGAAGGCATCTGTTTACTGACAAGATCTACTGCATCCGTCTCCGGCCGCAGGCGCCTGGTTCGGCCTGCTTTGTGGTTGAGGGGAGGTCAAAGTTTGGCTTTTCTGAGTAAAAGGATAAAAATCTGGTGAGGAAATGGCACTAGAGGTGGTTTGCAGACAGGGGGCGCTAGCAGCATACAGATCTGGATGCAATCTGAACATATCAAAAAATAAATCAGCCTGCAGCCTGTTGCTGTGCATGCGTCTTTTTCTTTTTGGAGCTTTTTCTAGAAAGTGAACAAATTCAAACTGAAAATCTGTTGCTCTGTGATTTTGTTGCTGTTAATAGAAGACTTTCATGCCGGACTTTCACAATCTACATCCGCAGTGTTTGAGGCTCCCAGCCCTCATGTTTTGATATCTATCATAGAACTTATAGGAATTGTGTAAAGATCCTTTCCTTCTTTCTGCTGAGTAAAAACGGCACTAAGAGCACAAACTACTGCATGGGGGAAAAAAGATAAATGGATTGCAGCCCCCTCATGAAAAACCTTTCAGGTCATGAAACCCACAACAAAACCCTGTTTCCAGCTTCTCCAAACGCTCTCCTTTCCATCAAGCCCAAGTTCCTCGTCTGTGTGAGGAGATAGCAGCCAATATCAATATTTCATAAACAAATGAAACGCTGGATGGAGGCGCACATCAGAGTGGCCCTGGAGGGGGTGGAGGCTGGGTGGATGAGGGGAGGGGGGGTGGATCAATGCTAGGATAGCTCTGGTGTCTGCCAATCCCGGCCCACGCAGGATAATGCTATTACCCATCAGTCCGAGTGGACGATCGACCAGCGCGCTGCTCTGCGAGTCGGCTAATCCAATAAAAAGCATTAAAACATTTGTTCAGTGACACACTGGCTGCAGGTCCAAGCCCAGAACTCAGGACTGTCCAACCCACCTGGCTGAGGTCTAACGCTCACAGACAGTTCAAAAAGTGAATCTGGTTTTACAGTTTCTTCATTCTGCAGGTGACCCAGGAGACAGAGAATAACACATACACAAAAAATCTGTTTCACTTAGGCTTTGTTGAATAACAGCCAAAGATAATAACAGCCAGGTCAAAACACATGATCACATCCTCATTTATATATAAATTTCGGATTTTGAAATGCTGTTAAAAAAAGTGTGAATCAGAAACAGAATGTGACGTAAAATCTGAGTGTGAGACAAACCATAACGCCTCCACTCTCAGGTATACGAGTGAATAAAGGCACAGGACTGTGAGTCTGCAACAGTTCGGTTTTCAGTTTCTGGTGAAATGTCAGTGTCTTCGCTCCTGGTTCTTCCTCAGTCTCGGGTTCCTCCTCAGGTCCTTCCTCAGTCTCTGGTTCCTCCTCTGATTCTGCCTCCTACATGTCAGACTGGATGTGAACACATCGCTCCATAGCTGCATCAAAGCTCCACTTACCAAATCATTCAGGAACTATGTTGTTTAGCAAGATAACATTAAATCATGTTATCATTCATGTGAGTGGAAAGAGGGACAGCTAGTTAGAGGAAGGCCTCAAGTGGTCGCCAGATAAGCATGAAAGGCTCATGATCTGTGCAGAAACAGAGTGTAATATTCCCACTGCCAACATGAGGATTGTAAAAGAGGTGAACATAGCTTCTATGTGAACACCAAAGAACAAGGATGAACACTCTCATCATTCTAGGGTCCCTTATGTATCAGTTCATTAGTTCTGTCATTAGAAACCAATAAAGCTAAGATCAAATTAAGGAAACTAGCAAAGAAACAAACCTGCAGACACAATTTTTAAATCATTATTAGAGCAGTAAGCCCAGACTCATGTTCTCGCTGGGCCATTTGTATTCTAGTGAGGTTTTGTAAAGCTGGATATTAGATGGTAGCCAATCAGAGTTAAGCCTACAGGTTTAAATGTTCAGTTGTTATTAATTTACTCAATAGCTCGTCAAGCCGCTTTTACTGCTTATGCAACTTTGTGTTGTCCAAGTATTTTGATTGTTCTAATGAGTCAGTAATAACACGTGATACCCAGTTTCATTTCACCATCAGTACGTAGTCAGGGGTGAATGATGCTCAACTAGGGGCCGAATTCCTGACCTTTACGCAGCTTTAGTTTTGTGTTTGCACTGTTTTCATGCTGTTGTTCCTGTGCAGCTAAGCAGCGTGTCGCAGCTTTGCCGGTCGTATACGACCTGTGAATACCTTTATGTGTCTGGATGTGTCTGGAATGTCTGGGGAATCCATCCGTCAGTGGCGCTTTTACGTCGAAATCCACTGGGTGGCAAACACGTGTCTCAGCCGTCTGCATTACCTCACGTTTTTCCACATGTTGTCCAACGCTTTCTTTCTCCTCCATCACTCTCTCCGCCTCCCCTCATGGTGTCTCGCTCTGAACCCCCAGCACTGTCTTGGTAACAACCCCCCAAAACATACACACTCTCAAATTCCTCTCTCCCTCAGCTGCACTTACAGGTCATCTGAGACCGATCTGCTCTTGTTGTTTTCTGCTGAGCAAAGTCGTGAGGCTGCAGCTCTTTACCTGTTCGTACCTTCTGTTTAACATCGACTTCTCTGTGTTATACAAAAGATAAAAATCTCGTAATTTATTGTCACGATCAAGAATTACGTTGACAACCTGTCAGTGGGTTTCTTATTGGATCGTGTTTCTGGCTTAAACGCTTTCAGGTTGTAAGAGAATTAAATCCACAGTCTTTGTTCTCATCAGTGGCTGTGTGTGTTAGCAGAGTAAACCCAGTTGTGCAACACTGACAGCGGGGGGAGGAGAAATTGTGGATAATGACCCCAAGGGAGTGGGAGGCAAATGAGTCAAAGCGTGAGAAAGAGGAAATGGACGAGAGGAGCAAAACCAGGAAATGCCACGTCACAGGGAGACATTACTCCGGCGGGGTTAATCCCTCGCAGTCTGCATGGAAATCAGCAGAGAACGTCAACAATCACAGAGGATCAGACGCAGGAGAGGAGCTGGTGATTTCAGAGCCCGAGGCTGAAACCAGCAAAGAGCCCCCTGCAGTCTGAACTCATGCAGTGCTAGTGGATTGTGTTTTTCGAGGATGCAGTCAGATGGATGGTGGATACAAAAGAAACAGGACGTTGATAATGAGTCCCTGAGGTGAAGTTTAATCGAAACATTACAGGACTAGGCTAGAGAAATACTTTGGTTAAATCTTAGCATGTTAATAAAGAACACTCGTTCTCTCACAAACCTTAACAAAAGCAGCAATCATCTGTTTTAGTTTTAGTGCATACTAGAGAGAGAAAAAACAGGCAACTATAGCATTAGAACAACATGTTTTTGTTAGGACAATAAAACTCTCCCAAAACATGAGAATGGAAGGACATGGAAATGCAATACATATTTCACTTTAGTCTCACACTGAAGCAGAGTCCAAAAACAAGATAAAAAACACCACAAGCAAGTGACATTGTCAGTCCATCTAGCCAGATGATTTCACTGGATAAGATTTCTTATCAAGTAAAATGCCCAATTTACAATTGTACTGTCAAGTTGAACACCTAAAACATGATAAATGTTTTTTTTAAGTTCTTTTTATCTTAATAAGAACCTAATAATTTGCAGTGCGTAATGTCCTTTTTCCCACTGACAAAGCGGTTCTGCCATTATTTACACTCAGCCCTCAAAACAGACATTGTGCTTACAAGAGCTTGAATCTAGCAGCCACAGTAATAATGAGAACAACGGCTCAATAACAAAGAAGGGAATATGATCCTCAGGGCAAACTGCTCTGAGCAGCAGAGGAAAAACAAGGCCACTACGTGAAGGAGCAGTGCTGGCATCTGAGATTTTTTTACCTCTGAATTTTTGTGTAGGAGTCTTCTCTGTAACTAGCACAGTGTGGTTTCCAAACTAAGTAAGGTGTCTAATTTTAGGAGGCGGAGGGATGATGGTGTGTAATCTCAAATCCCCCCCCCACACACACACACACACACACACACACACACACACACCGTCCTGCTTATTTACTTATTCGTCTCTACTGGGAAGCATTAGTGAATTACAGTTGTAATTGCTATATTGATCTGCTCAGTAAAACACATTTCATCTCCTCTTCTATACACATCTTCCATTTTCTCCAAGTTGACTTTACATGCAGTAATACATGGTATGTGACCTGTTTTCCACTATTGGCTAAACCATACAGTCAGCAGTGTGACTGATCATGAATAACTCCAGATATTATGCTGCCCCTTCCTCTACGTAAAAGACAGACTGGGAGAGGGACAAAACTCACCCATGATAGAATTTCATAAAAGTCCCAGAATTAGTTGATGTGCTGTAATATGTAGATGTGCCACGGTCTGACATGTGGTTAAACCAGTGCCAGCCTTCATTTGGAGGCTTTTGGCAAATGAGGAGCTCAACAATATGATTAAATAAGACGTCTGCAGCAGGAGCAAATCAGATTTCCAATTTACTCGACGTTTGAAGGTGATTTGACTCACTTGTGTAAGGGCAAAGATGGACTCAGGGGGTGAATTTGCCTGCAATCAATAAACCGTGTTCTGCCAGACTTGGAGCATTTATCTGTTTCCTCAGATCTGACCCGCACGTGTATTGATCTGAGCGAGTGACGGATGGGTTTGCCTCGGCCCGAGTCGCTGTTTGCACACAGATCGTTGCTGTGTGACTCAGTCAGGTCAAAGCTCAGCTGTGTTATGGACCGTGAGCAAACTGTGCACCTCCAACCCAATAAAAGGAGAGTTAAGGAAAGATAAGTGATGGTCTATGATACTGTAAATGTAGTAGATACACTTTGTGTTAATTATTTATGCGAGGGAGTATGCTGTTGTGTGGAAGAGACTTGCAGTCTTCTACAAATATGATCCACTATTCTTACAAGATGCCTCCACGGTTCTGTCCATCCATCCATCCATCCATCCATCCATCCATCCATCCATCCATCCATCCATGCATCCATCCCTGTCTATCTCCAGCCCACATAGGAAATAACAATAACAATAGTACTTAGTACGAGAGATACAAATTACCAGGCCCAGAGAAAGAAGGACAATACAACACAATACAACTCCAAATACAGTATGAAGCAGTAGAGGGAATTTATAACTGATAGGACATGTCAGGACATGTAGGCCTTCTTGAAGCGGTGGGTTCACAGCTGAGGCCAATGAGTCTGTGTTGCAGACACACCCTGGGCAGGTCACCAGTCCATCACAGATGCTCTTTTCCGTTTCATTTTACTTCTCACAACAAACCTCACTTTTCATTCAGAGCAGGTCTGCACCACTGAGTGACAGTGCCAAGTAAAGAGATCCCCCATCATGCAGAAAGCTTAAGGAGACTCAGACTTAGTATAAACAAAGACTTTCAACTCTCTGTAGCTAAAGTTACAGAGAGGAACTGAGGAGCTGTAAGCAGCTCTGTCACTTTTATTTTCCATCAAACTTCCCTTTAAACCAGGCAAGGAAGCTTGGTCTGTCCGCCCCTGCCCTCCTGTGACTCCTCTCAGACCAAGTGATGCTGAGTCTGTCAGCGGCCGCCATGTTCTCATGTGACCTGGAAACATCTGGAGAGAGGAGTGGGAGGAGGGGGTGTGTCGGGGGATGACACAAAGTGAAAAACGTCACTGTAAAACCAAAACTAGCAGCGGTTAAAATAGTGCAAATGTTGGCCTCCTCCCTATATCAGTTTCAGTAGCAGTTTCCAAACCAGCTATTACTACACCTGGTGCCAGAGATGATGATGTTAGTCAACTAAGTTGGACAGTGGGGATTCAGAGGTTGAATCATCATCTATTCTGAGGAGTTATGAGTTGAGGCCACTGGACTTTTAGTTGAAGCTTCCTCGGAAATGCAGAAGCATCTTCAATAATCTACAAGTCCAGCTGCCACAATTCACACCTCCTTGGATTAGAACATTCAGAGATATCATCATCTGGTAGCATTACATTTAATGCAGACCTCATGCCACTGATCCCTTTTGCAATCAATGTCCCCTCTTCCATAATATTTCACTTTACGACGAGAAATCAACTCATCCTACTTAAACCATTGCACAGCTTGATTGTAAATGACTCGGAAAATTCCAAAAAATGTGAAGCCCCAGCCAGACATCATTCACTTCCAATCATACCCCTGATACTGCTTGGGCCAGAATTGAGTTTTCAAAATCAATCCACTGAAACGTGGCTCCCGCTGATGTGGCACTTTCAATTAAAGAGGATTTCTCCTTTACAAGACCGAGTGCATCATATGATGTGAGCACTTCACACAGCTGCAGCTCTCGCTCTCATCAGATCTCTCGGTGTGATGGCGAGAGTAGATGAAGGCCGCCGTCCTCATCAGGACATCTCAGTTCAGACTGCATCAAGCCCTCGTAAACACATCCTCCCCTGCCAGAGCAAAGTTTGAAGGGAAACGTGCAGAGGTGATAATCTGGCCAGGTATCAACTCTCTATCTGGGGATACGGCCTGTGGCAATATCCCGCATTACAACAGGAAAACCCTGTCATTTCCAGTCCTACCCACATTTATTTTTCCCATGGGAGACAAATCCAACATCAAAACCCACATAGACAGATTTCTATGGAGGTGAAGCAACACTGAGGAGTGAATCAGGGAAACTGTTTGTCAGAACAAACCGTTGTGGTTTTTTTTAATGTATTTATAATGCAATAGCTCCATCTTGATGGAGGTCACATCCCAACATGGTTCTGTAATTAGGCTGCGCGGCCTGTTTGTGCTGTGAACCCGGCCCGCTAGCCTCGTCTGAGCAGGTTATCTACATGTTTCACAGACCGTTGAGAGCTCTGACAAACACAGGTGTTGTTTTTCAGGCTCAGCATCTTAATCTTCACGTGTGTGTGTGTGTGTGTGTCTTCTGAGCACAAGCCTGCATCATAATGCTCTCTCCCTCTCTCCCTGGTGTATAATACACAGCTCTACAGACATCCTCTTATGCAGAAGTGCTTTCTCTTGTCTCACAATTAGCACTATTGATGTTTTTCAAATGCCAACCCTCCTTTTTCCAGCAAATGCCGCCGCTGTGTGTGCTCAGCCACCGGGGGCTTTTCCTGTGAGCTGAGGAGACATCTTGTGGTGAGGAAGAAACACTAACCACCAACCAAGGTCAATAAGATAAAACCTGCTCGAAAGCTTCTTCGGCCGAGGACGCCATTTATCATTTCAGCGTCCGGACACGACAACAAAGACGGCGCGACCTTTCTTACTGTGTTGTTCCTTTTATTAGATTTATGGTAATGAGATCAAACAGACAGCCTTGAACTTTGATATTATTGTCTCAAAAGGTTTGACAGTGTAATGCTGCAACTTTCTAGAGTCATAACATGGGTTTTCTATGCAAATATGACTTAACAGCAAGTAAAGAGAGTTAAAATTACTCTCACAGAAGCTTCTTAAGGTGTGAAAATGTAAACTTATAAACATTGGTAAAAGGTCAGTCCAAAATGACGAGTGCATCAAAGCACCCTCAGGCATCTCTGTTACACAAAATGATTAAAGAAATTGATTCTCAACACATATGCAGTGTGGTTTGAAGGCTGAATAAAGCACAAACAAACAAAACAGTTTTTAGACACTTTCAGCTTCTCAGCTGGCTGTAATTAGCTTTGCATATTTTGCCCCAGTTTCCACCTGGAGAGCCTGAAACCACAAACAACAAAGGTTCTACAAACTCAACAATTTCCATTCACGCCCGAGCCAGACGATTATCCGATAAAACCTGCAGCTTTAACAATGTTTTGCAGATTATTTTTTCCAACCAAAATGTTGGAATTTCTTTCATGCCCCATGGACAACACCCATAGGGTCATGCTCAGGTCTCCACTATCAATCTGTCACCCATAACACCACACATTGTTGAGTCCCTGTGAAAAAATGCTCTGCACCTTTCGCCACAGTCACAAGTGTGAGATGCGACATGCCAGTGGTGGATGTGCTCGGACTCACCCTGCTCTGCCCTCACTTTACCACAGACATCCTTCCCTTCTCTTCCTGCGGGCACAGTCATCTCTCTGACATCAGGCGGTGTGTGTGTGTGTGTGTCACAGCCTGCTTTATAGAAGACAGAGGTCATGCGTGAGCGACTGACTGTCATGGTGAGACACAGGCAGCCTTTCACATTTCAGGCCGCGCTGTGACCGAACGATTCTGAAAAGACCGGAGCCTCATCCAGCAGCCAATGGCCCTCCATCACAAATCGTCAGGCTCGAAGCAAAGAAGGTCAGTGTTTATGGAAATCCCATGTTTGTACAAAATGTTATCTTGTTATTTAGGGAACCGTTTCACCTTGGATCCCGACGTGGTTCAAACACTCGTTTGTCGGATTCGTCTTTGCTGTCCGCACAGTCTGAGACGAGGCGGCGAGCCCGGCAGGGTGTCCATGGCAACTGTCGTCAAGGAACAACAAGAGGGGTTTTGTCCTGATGGGTCGCTGTGCTGAACCCCAATGCCACTGGGT
The DNA here is from genome assembly GCA_029224185.1 of Karalla daura. Lineage (NCBI taxonomy): Eukaryota > Metazoa > Chordata > Actinopteri > Chaetodontiformes > Leiognathidae > Karalla > Karalla daura. The sequence goes on along the minus strand of CM055191.1, from coordinate 4,275,205 downwards.
TGCATTGTAGTCTCTCTCTCTCTCTCACTGTCTGTTGGACTCACTGTCTCTCTCTCTCTTATACAGACACAACCATAACACACACAGACAGACTGGCAGACAGACAGAGTGAAACAGTTTTTTTGTTTTTTTTTCCCAGGGTGCATGGTGTCCCTCCATGGGTAGTGTTTACAGGATGTTATCTGTGTCAGTGCCGGCCCCTCATCCCTCTCTCTGAGTGGGTTTCTGAGGAATGTTGGAAGTGGATGGAGGAGTTCCAAAGGGGGAGTGACAAGGGAGAAAGAGAGAGAGAGAGTGACTGCAACTGTGAGAGAGAGAGAGTCAGAGAGAGAGAGAGAGAGAGAGACTGACAGAGAGAGAGAGAGAAAGAGAGAGAGAGGGGGAGAGAGAGAGTGAGACAGAGTGTATATATACATCCCAGAGAGGCTGGTGCTCACAGGCACAGCTGGACGACTGAATAACTGGACTGAAGCCTACTGGATATTTTGCCAGAAAGGTGAGTTTTTCAGTTTTTGCTCCTTTATTCTGCATCTCCATCATCTGCTTTCACCACTTTATCATCATTTTTGGTTTTCTATGAAATGTTAGGAGAGAGAGAGACAGAGAGAGAGAGTCAGGGAGAGAGAGACAGAGAGAAAAAGATAGTGAGAGAACCTCTATATTTAGATTTAGACATTTCTTACTCTTATTTTTGAAAAAAGTGGCCTTTTTTCAAAGAACATATGAGGAAGTGGACTTTCTCTGAAGTATATGTGTCTCTCAGGGGTCCAGTTATGCAGCATGTTCTGCAGAAAAGTCCAGATTCTGGTAAAATGCAGAGATGAGCCCTTTGGGGGGATGTGGTCTGGTTCAGGACTTATGTACGTGGTCTCTACTGAAGCTGTGTCTCTCTGTAACAAAGCTCTTCATGGAGACCAACGTTTGATCAAGTGCTGTGTGGGACTCGCCTTTTTTTCTTTTCCACCTCAGAAAAATCTATTTCAATAGTTGTTTTTTCAGAAGACAGACTTTTCTTTTTTTGGTTCCACATGGGATGATATTTTCGAGCACAAACCAAGATAATTACTCAGTAAGTATTTTCTTTCACTGCTATTTTCCTCCTTTTTTGGAATGGAAGTGAATTGTGGAGATTTAAAATTTAAATGGTGCACTTTTTTTGTTATGTTACATCATCTGGTTCACCTAGAAATGTGGAAAATTAAAAGGCACTGATGGCATGTGACTGAATGAAGTAAATCTAATTAGTGCAGTGATAGGAAAGGCTGTAAAATGACACCACTGAGCTCATCACTGCAGCAGTTATTGGTGAGCTTATGTTCCGTACTGAGACATGTAAAGCTGTCTATGTCACTTTTGTCATAACAAGTGGTAAGAGAAGATTAGAAGTGCATTTGTTTGGTTTAGTTTTGATGACGGTGGGCTTGTAATGATGAGGGAAGTGCGATTGCGTTACTGAACAAGTGCTGTGGTGGGGTTTTCCTCTCTCAGACCTGGGTGTGCCTTTTTTTCTGAACTGGGCCTGGGATCCTGGGAACAAATGAGTTAGATCATCTTTCCAGGGTATTTTACACCAAAAAGAAACTATACCACCATGACCTAAGTACAATTAGGCCACCACCACTTTCATCACCACTACCACCACCTTTTTGCCATATGAACATCTGCGTTTGCTTTGGGCCTTGGCTATTGTGAGAGCAGTAAAGAGAAAAAAAGAGAAAGACATCCCAGAGGACCGGCACTGCAATGTTGCACAATACCTCACTTGATAATTCATGTGCACACACACAGTGTTTGATATTTGTTCTGAATTGCCATCCATGTGTATCTCGTTTGTGTACTTTAATGACTTTTATTTGATATGTCAATGCCACCAGGGGTTAGAAAACACGTCCCTGTCATTAACTGAGGCTCTGAGGGCGCGGCATGAAACTGGATACCAACATGTACAGACATGACCTGCCGTTTGCTTTATTGTGCAGTTTTGTCTGTCAGGAAAGTGTCATGTGAGGAAAAAAAAATGTCTTACTGTCAGCTGATTGCATTTGCTTTCCCAAAATATGCTCGGGAAAAGAAGGTGTACCGGATTTGTCTCTGAAATGTTGTGAAATCACATTAGAATGAACTTTACAAGGGTTTCATGTTTCTCCTCCTTCCAGGTCTCTGGCTGTGGAAACCATTTTAGGGCTAGTTAGTGTGAAATAAGCAACACAAGGATGAACAGTGTGGCAGACTGGCTCCTGCAGAACAGGGACAAGATCGAGAAAGGCGTGGAGATCATGGGGCAGGCGTCCGAGGTGCTGGCTGCCACCGTGGGCCAGCTTCACCCCGTCCTGGAGGCCGTGTTCGTGGCTTCTGCTGAGTTACTCAGCAACCCAGACAGCCAGGAGGCTCGCTACATGACTCAGCAGTTTGAGCTGGTCAACCAGCAGCTTGAAGGAATCCAGGACGAGATCGATCAAATCGCCTTGGAGCTGCAGAGGACGTCGATGAACAAGCAGAACTTCGACCGAGAGGCGCAGATGCTGAGCCAGTACGAAAAGTTCCAGGACTTTGTCAACGCCAAGCCAAAGTTCAAAGAGAAGAAGATGGAGAAGTTCCTCAGCCACTACGAGAACACCGATGGAGACTTGAACTTGGACGCCCTCTACAACGCCGTCCTTGGGGAGAACACGTCCGGAGACCCGATGCTGGAAACCGTGGTGGCCACGGAGCAAAGGAGCCGGAGGGCGGTGGAGGATTTTTGCGCCCGGCTCAAGAAGCTCTTCGTAGTGGGCATCATCGCCGTCATGGGCCACGCTGCCCTCAAAGACGGGGCGGTGGGCGAAGACATGGTGAAGAAGTGGCAGGACCGGATGGAGACCGTGGAGAAGAGGATGAAAGCGGCCGTGGACGAATGTACCGAGAAGTTTGCGGAACAAGCCAAGATGGACATGGAGCACCTCCTGCAGGAGAACCCTGGCACCGTCAACCAAGAGTTCATCAAAATCCTCCTGGATTCACTGGCTAAGAAATACGACTGGGTGAACTGGTCTATCCGGGCCTTCGGTGACAGGGAGCGCATTTTCTTTTTCAACTGGCTGGCAGGGAAGAAGTACCACGGAAGCGGAGGCGCCAACTGGTTCGACCTTTTAACCAAGAACAAGATCAAAGTGGTGGTTTCCTTCTGTGTAGACCCCAAACCCATCAACAAGAGCCAGATTCTGGAGAAGATCGAGAGCCAGAAGCTGAAGGGAAACATGATGGGAGTGGCTCTGTCTTTAAACAAAAGCTTCCCCAACTGCCTAGTCCACGCCGTCAGCCACTACAAGGAGGTGGTGGAGACCAACAACTTCCACGAGGATTGCTACTACTATGGGAAACACAAAAGAGCCTACCTGTGCATCCACCCTGAGTAGAACAACGCTCAGAGAAGAAGTATAATGCAAAAAGCAAATCAATTCATGAATGTCTTCACCAGAGAACTGGAACTATTTACATCATAGAAATATATTACATTGATGTATAATCTGCTACGTCTGATTTCTTATGTATGATTCGCAGTCTTGTAATGACTTTTAGTATTTTACATCAAAATTCCTCTGTTGAGGATGCAGCAGCTTCAGGGTGTTTGAGACTTTTTTGAGAGCGATATATTTCCATGCCAGCTTCAACTTCACATTTTATGCAGTCTATATTCATCCTGTTCATACTGGATGTTACTACCGTTACGTGAAATGACGTACTTGAGAAAATCCTGTATGTTTACGTCTCTTTTACAGATTTCACATCCGTGGACATTATTGGCAGCGCTGTATATTTTCACATCGATATGGGGGGCGGTACTTACAGTTCTCAGTATCAAATGGCCAAAAAATGTTGCGGAACTTGAGCCTTGCAGTTCATTATTAACCTTACAGCTCCAGAACAAGCAAGTGAAGATGAAACTTCACTCACACGCACGTTCATGTTCTCACTGAATCTGCAATGAGAAGATGGACACCACTTCCGTGTCTGTCAAATGAGGTGAAGCCATGAGACTATTAGCTTAGCTCAACTCAGCTTAGCTTAGCATTGAGACTTGAACTAGAGGGAAACAGCTGGCCTGGCTCGGTCCAAAGGTAACAAAATCTGCCGACCAGCAGCTTTTCAGTTTATTCATTAACACATTTTATCACATTTGCTTAAGCTGCAAAACGTCAAGCTATTTCCCTCACATAAATCTCGAGGTGCTCACAATAATGAAAATCCATAGTCGCGGCAAAGCTGCTGATGAAGCTTGTGTGAATATGGTGAGAGTGACCGATTAGTTGAGCAGTGAGATTTATTTTTTTTAATTTCTTCCAGTTTGTTGATCAAATGTCCAGAAACCGTAAAATTACACACAGGAGAAATAGATGGTTTACTCTATTATCAGTGTTGCCCAGTGCTACATATGAATTAGTATGAACAAAAATGGCTTGTAATAATCAGCTGTATGTGTAGACTCCAGTGCGATAGTGTTGCCAGGCAAACATATAAAACCAATCACTTTGCTTATTTTCTGATGTGTGCTTGACTTTGATTTGTAATAAACAACAAAATAAGAGTTTTTGTCATTGTTGATAATCCATCATCTTCTTGACTTTGAAGCTTATTTTTGGTTGAAAGTACATAACTACCGAACATTGTGGCTATTGAGTTAGAGCAAACTTTAAAACATTGTCCTCCAGCAAGCTGTAAAGCCTCAATAACCTGACAGTGTTTATCAAATGGGTGGAGGTTGTAATAATATCAGGGCAGTTTCTCCGTCTCTCTCTCTTTCCAACAGCCAGGCTTTCTTTTTCTTTTTTCTGTCCTCTTGTCTGTCTGGGTGTGTCCCAGCTCTGTAACATGAGAGCCACATGACCAATAGGAGGGCAAACAGTCTGGAGGTTCACACTTTTTCTTCCACAAACTTTTAAAAGGTGAGTTTATCGTCAAATTGCCTCATAGTGGACGTTGTGTTGTAGTTTATCTGCCCGGTAGTGACATTAAAAAAAACTCTCGAAGCGAGATGCTGCATTCAGCTTCCACCGACTTCACTCCAGACTGTCGTTACATAATCGACACTTCTTCTCTTTTTTCCCCTCTTTTGCGTTTATAAAAAGTGAAATGCGCCTTTTTGTCGCCTTGCGCAGCTTCTTTAGACAAAGAGACGCGGATTCATTTGACGAGTCTGCGGAACTTTAACCCACTTTTCGACGCAGTTTTATCTGCTGTTTCATGGGCGTTGTTTCTGTTTTTGCGACGCAACTTTGTTTCCAGGAAGTGTCTGAGTGTTTTGAGTCCGACTGTAAACAGCGAAAACAAACAGGGAGAGGTGTTAACCTGCGATGTTTGCTTGGCTCTCTTGTCCTGCTGCTGTAAAATGATACAATTAGAGGCCTCGTCCGCGGCCTGATCAATACCCTGTCCATTAAGAGGAGGCATTAACAGAGCTGTGGGCTGAGGCTTTGCTCCCACACTACGCAGATGAAACCTAAGAGCCTCTTTCTGCTGAGCGTGTCACTGGAGTACACACTACTACGCATGTAATGCAATGTGTGCAGTAGTGTGTACTCCCCTTTAACACCCCTTTAACTTTAAAGTTAGGAGGGGCTTTAAGGATATGGACGTGATGGGAATTGAAACTTAACCTGAATTTCTGGGGGTAGATAATAGGAGGGGACACACTGGACTCCATCCTTGAGAGATTTGTTTACAATCATAAGGACTTTAGGTCACACAGGGATACGTGTCAGCGGTATCCTGGACCTGCTCAACCAGCTCTACAAGTGAAGGTCCTGCCTGTAGATAGATAGATAGACAGATAGATTGGGTTCAACTTGTTTTGAGATTGATTGATAGATAGATAAGAACCGTGTAGATCCCTCTGGGGGGATCCATTTTGGGGAACTCGGGTTTCAGGATAAACAGCATTAGTTGTGACCATAACCCACTTTAAAAAGCAATAGGACACAGTGCCATTGTGGGATAGCAAGTCATTACTGGAGTGGTTAGACCTGTTGTCTCACATCAAGAAGGTTGTGGTTTCATGCTCCACTCCTGGTCATTAGTGTGTGGAGTTTGCATGTTTTTAGCCCATGTGTGGTTTTTCAGTTGTTACTCTGGTTTCTCCCCACAGTTTCTCCCCAACATGCATTAATGTTAATTGGAGATTGACTAAATTGTCCTTATGTCTGTGCATGAGAATGTGATGTGTGTGCCCTGCATTGGGTTGGTGGCCTTTTGGGTCAAGTGGATAAGTTATCAGGTGGATGGTTTATGTGAAAGAGTTGTAAAAGTACAGTAAAAACTACAGTCGAACTTTGTATTAGTAAGCTAGGATGCATAGCAGTCCTGCACATGTCATTTAGTGAGTTATTATATATGTAATTGGGTCATGGTAGAGGATCGTAAATGTGCACTAACATTATGAACAGCATCTGTCTGAGGTTGTTTTGGACAGTTTTGTGTTGGTGCAGTTTCCAGGAGATGTCTGTTGTCGTCGGTGTGGGCAGAGACTCATGTCTGTGATGTCATCACTACGGTGCTGAGATGTAATATGATGAAATGAGTCACAACACTGCACAAGTGACAGGAATGGGACCATTAATCATGTGCATTACTGGTGTGAATGTAGGCATTTTAATGCCACTGGTCATTGACTCACTTTGTCCAGCCTCAAATGACCATTTGAGGAACTGCAGATCAGGGGACTTTTTAATCTTACTTCATATTTCTGTCTGAAAGTTTCCCTTCAATTTCACTGAACTATTCAGTTTTCTGGCCCAAGTAGAAGATTTCTTTTTCTACACAAAAGGGTTGTAAACTGCAGGGTTAATCACTACATGAGTGTAAATACGGCCTCTTGTGCTCATCCTTTTCCTTGTATTCACGCACAAACTGCAGCTTCGCCTCCAGCTCCTTCTCTTCATCCTCTCAGTGTTGTCTCTTAACCTGTTTTTCTGTTTGAATTATCTGCGTGGAGGTGCTTCACCTTCACTCAGTCTGCAGTTACGTGACCCCTGGGACCCTGAGAGGGCTGGAGAACGTCAGTGGAAAACAGGAATCGCAGTTTCAGCAGGGTCGAATCAAATGAGATCCAGTCATTGTAAATGCTCTTGCATCCTGCAGGAAAATCCTGCCCTTTGATGTTTTTGTTTCTTGGTCTTGAGTCGTCCAGGAAGTGACACAGATATTGCATATGTGATATCACGTTAATGGAAATTTAAGAGCTTTAAAAATAGAATAAACCGCTTTAGGTGCGTTTTACTAGTAATACTTGAGAACTTCTCTACGTTTACTAAAGCAGAGTAGCTGATGTATTTATTTTAGAGCTGCAAAAACTAATTGATTCATCTACTGTTGATGAACTAATGAAATAATTGACAACTGTTTAAATAATCATTAAGTTGATTAGGTGAGGACTAAAGAAGGGCATATTTTGTCCTTTTTGAAACAGGCTCTTACAATTTGTACTGTAATCGGGAGATTATTCAACTACAAAAATAATAGTTTATTGCAGCCCCAGTAATTTCTCTTGAGCCTTTTTTCTTGCTCTTGCTCTTGCACTAAGCACCGAGGTCAAGCTCTCCCTCGGCCTCTGTCCTGAGCTATAGCTTCGGCCTGAGAGATGCTGGACACACGTTTGTTTCTTTGCTCTGTAGCTGCATGTGGGGATGCAGCCGCCTCCAGGTTGAGATGTTTTTGTTGTGCGTGGATGCCTGCAGACGTGCCAGGCTGCTGCAGAGGAGCGTGACGCATCAGTCTGAGGACTGGGCGCTATCTTCCCCTCGCTGCAGTCCTCCGCGGTCGAGCTAGATTAACCCAGAGCGGCCGACCTCAGCACAGGAGACGAACGAGCTGACAGATTATTTTCCATTGTCTGGTTGCCGTGGTAACCTGCTGAGTTTCACTGCGAAACGCACCCTCGCCCAGCAAGTTGAACTTCTTCCACTTAATCACTTCCCACGCCCGCCGCTCCAGTATTGACAGGGCAGGCTGAGGGAGCAGCGGCAGCACCGCCTGCTTCTCCTCCAGCTGGAGGTTTACACAAACCCAACGTGAGCAACGCTGCGAAGGACAGTCTAAAGCAGAACGTGTGACGACAGGTTCAGATGATCTCTCAGACAATGCATGTGACGGGGGGAGGGGGGATGGTGCCATCATTCTGTACCAAAATTAAATTTCCAGGCAAATGACATATTTCCAGGTTAGTCAAAGACATGCCTGGACTTGCCCTGAAAATCACTGTTTTCTCTGTGTCCTGGCCTCCTAGAGGAGCTGTTTGTGTTTAAATAAGATTTTCCAGTCCAGCTGAGTGGGATTTGTTTCTTTGAAGAGCAAAGGAGACGGACAGGAAATGATTTCCTTCACATCCAATATCACAAAGACGTTATAGTTCGGCTAATGGTTGGCAATAACTTTTCCAGGTCTTTTTAAATGGGTGAAAGGGAACTTCTTTCCCCCATTTAAGGAGACTGCTGTAGGAGCAGTTCTATCTGAAGGTGGCTCAGTTGTCATGGCAATGAGGCTGCTGATGCAATGTAATGTCTTCATGCACAACACACTGATTTTTGTAATAGGAGAGAGCCAGGCTGGTAAAATGCCAAGCAAAATGCCAAGCAAAAATGCCAAGCAAACCCACTGTAACCGCAGCTCAAGATTAAAGGGCTTGGTATCAGATCTCTCATTTCAAGGCTAGAGAAGAAAAAGCAGGCAATGTCTTACAAAATCAAACTGTGTAGAGGGCAAAATTTTTCATTTTAGTTTTGATAAGGTTGATACATGGCAGCATGGGGCACATTAAGCTCTATATTTGAGACATGCGCGTTAAATGAGTTGCCATTATTTTTGCACGTGGACTCGAGACAAACTTCAGTAAGTGCTGTATCATATAGTATGATGTCTTACTCGGTGCCCCCTATAGGTAAACATGCATAATGCAAGGCGGCAGCTCAGCCAATCACAGCCCTCGGTCGCTCCTTTGAGCCGGTGACTCATTGTTCGCTGGGTGTGGCGAGTGGCATGTACGGAAACTCACCTGGTTGTTTCTCTCTTTATCTCTCAGGATTTTCTGTGTCGTAAGAGAAGAGAGAAACAGACTGCAGTCCAACAACACTGGAACAGACGTGTGAGTAAATCAAGAAAACTCTGAAACTTGATTCAATGAAACAGAAATTCGATCATTATAGTTTTTGACTTGTTATAAGTCATTATAGAGCATTTGTGAATGCCCTCTGGGAGTTATTAAAGGAAGGTATTAAGGGCTGTAATATTGTTGAGTCTTTTAATTGAGTCTACAATAACTAACTACAATAACATCAATGGGCAGTGATTAGGGGTTTACTGCTGACTAATTCATGACAGGAGTCATCACCTGGTCTTTCTGGTCTCCCCCTTGTTGGGCTTCTCTGGTTTGAACAAAGAACCCAAATGAAAAAAGCCACTTCCAAGCCCCAACACTAATATACATAAAGAAAATGTGATTTCCAGGTGATGACCTCTTTAATGTTTCGGATGTGTAACAAGCTTTAAATAGGCGACTTGACTATCGCAGCTGATCTGGTTCGGACTTTCTTAAACTGTGTTGATGTTTCTCTCTCTCCAGAATCTGTGTGAGAGAAATCAGCAGAGATGGAAAACTCGCTGCAGCAGCTGATAGCAGAGAAGAAGAGCACAGTGGAGTCTGTGATGGAGGTGTTTGAGCATGGAGCAGAGGTGGTGGCCAGTATTGCTGGCGACCTCTTCCCCGTTTTTGCCATCGCCGCTCCGATCGTCCAGCTGGCCCTGGACAACGTGGAGAGCAAAGAGGCCGCGTTCATGAAGGATCAGTTCCAGAAGGTGCGAGACCGGCTGGAGGTGGTCTCTGAGGAGCTGCAGAGGATCAACAATGAGATTAAGAAGAGCGGTTTGGATACTATGTATTTCCCCGTGGAGGAAAACATCACCAACCAGTTCAGGAAGTACATGGACATCCTCAATGCCAAACCCAAGTTCCGCGAGGTCAAGAAGAAGCTTTTCCTGGATCATTTTGCCAGATCCGGTGGTGACAAAAACCTCAATACGCTCTACAACGCTGTGACAGGAGAGAACTTCTCTGCCGAATCTATGCTTGAGATCGCCCTCAACTACGAGGAGAAGAGCCGCCGGCCCCTGGAGGACTTCTGCGCCCAGCTGAAGAAGCTCTTCTGTGTCGGGCTTATTGCTCTGCTGGGCCATGCCGCTCTCAAGGGGTACAATGAGGAGGACGAGCTCCTGAGCACCTGGGGCGAGAAGATGAAGGTGGTCCAGGAGAAGATGAACGCCGTCATCGAAGACTGCATCGTCAGCTTCCCCACACAGGCCAAGCTGGACTGCCAGCGCCTGGTGAGGGACCACTCAGAGTTAACCCACCATCAGCTGGCCGAGGTCATCATAGACAAACTGAAGAAGAAGTACGACTGGGTGAGCTGGTCGGTGCGTGTCTTCAAGTCCCCCTCGGGCCTATTCTCCGGCAGGTCGGAGTTCCACTGCCCGACCGGGAAGAGCCGCTTCGACGTGCCCTCGTCAGACGAGAAGCTGAACGTGTGGGTGTCGTACAGCTCCTCTCCAGAGCCAGTGGACAGGAGTCACATCCAGCAGCTGATCCAGAGCCAGAAGAAGTTGTCGGTGGTAAAGGTGGCCGAGTTCCTCTTCGAGAATGTGCCCGGGGAGAACGTCGTCCACGCGGTGAAAAGTAGCAAAGATCTGGCCTGCGTCTGGAGCTTCTCAGACGAGCTGCACTACTGGGAGGAGCACAAAAACTTCTACATCTGCGTCCACCACGCTTGAAGCTGTAGACACTGGAGAAAAGTCTCTCATCCTGTGTGTTTGTAGACCACGTCCCAGTTACATGACTAATTACAGAATCTATCGCTGCCTCACCAGTGAAATGTTGTGCCTCTGATTTCTCCTTTTTTTCTGAATTATTCTCTGCTTCTGATCAAGTTTACTGCATCTAACGTGATGAATAAGCCTCAGTGAAATGGGATTCTGGAATCAATGTTGTGTGCACAGACTTCCATAAGCAAGTGATATAAAGGCTATTAACCACTTATCATGCTTTTTTTTGTCTTTACATGAACAGCATTTGATTTTCTGTCACAGAGACTTAAGAAACAAGAAAATATTCACATTTAAGAAGCTGAGATCAGAGTACTTTGACTTGATTTCTTGTAATGCTTAAATTGACACATTGATTATTAAAATGATGACATTTTATACTCTATTAGTTGTATCTCTACTAACAATGTTTATCTCAGAACAGACAGATGAATTTACCCCTCTGTGTGCCTCCGTGCACTGTTGCTACAGTGGACTCATTTGACCTCTAGACTAAAATATCTACACTGCCTTGCTTCTACACATCTGTTGGTTCTGGGTGAGGATCCTGTCCTCTGTCTCTCACCCTGAGGTTCCTTCCATTTTTTTTGTCCCTGTCAGGGTTTTTCTTGAGAGTCATTCCTCAGTCGATGTGAGGGTCTGAGGGTCGGGGGTGTTTGCTATGTCACTACTCTGCACATATTGTTGCTCACTTTTGTAACTTTTGATAACGTCTGTTCTGAACTGGCACGTAAAATAAATCGAGTTGAGTTGAGCTGTCTCATTTTTTTGAAATCTTAAGGTATAAGAACGTGTTAAGACGTTAAGACGAAGACCTCTTTATCAGAACCGTGAGAAAAAATGTTTCTTGGTATGTGAGAGGCAGAAACCGAGACCTTGAAGCCGGATGTTCACGTGTGTTTCTCTCTACATGAGAAAGCACCAGAGGCAAGACCTCAAACATTTGCTGGTGAACTTGAAACTGTCTTAAAACTGTCCCCACCAGAAGGAGATAAGAGAGATGGATGGCTACTCTTTGTTTACACTCAGATGCCGAGCATAGCTCTGTCACATCTCGCCCTGTGTAGCCTATGAGATGCTAAGTTGCAACTTCTACTCGTCGTTTATATGTATTTACCTTTAATGCAGAGTGAACGTTTTGTTGACATTTGAACAATCATGGGTTTGGGATCTTAATCAAAATTTTAAGTTAAATGAGATGCAGTATGAAATGTGTTAAAGCTGCAGAAAGATTGTGTTTACTTTCGATCACTGACCTGGGTTGATTTTACTTTAATATCTTGTGTTGTTTTACATCATAGACACCTGATATCTTTGTTTGTGCATCACTCATGTCAATATTTTGTATTTTTATCATCCTCCAAAACGTGCCTTATATTCACCGTCAAGTCATCTATGCAAAGTATTTATGCTGCATCTTTGTTTTATAATATTTGTATTTCCAAACAATGTATTTGGACTGTCCTGACAACAAAACAATGAATGTAATAAATCTTCCAAATGAACTCAAGCGTGTGTAAATTCTTTGGATTTTTCAGATTGTAAAAGACCAGAATTTATTCATTTATTCAAGAACTGCAGAAAGAGCACATGGTTCCAACATTTCATCTAATCATTTATTAGGACTGTATGAGGCCCACATCACATTAACTGTGGTCTATTTGATGGCATTTTAAGTTTGTATTAATTTGCATTATCTTACAATGACAGGTGCTGCTTTACAGACACATCTGTCTACTTTATATCTATTCACTATTGCTCACTTGTGGTGTCCCACATGGGGGGAACATGGGGGAAACTTTACCACAGTAAAGTTTCACTGATAACTTGAGTCTTGGCTATCTGGACAGCCTTGAGTCTCCGTCTAGCCAGTCTGAACAGTACTGTTGCATGTTCTTTGCCTTGCTTTGGGGCAATTTTCACCACATCTGAAAAGGAGACTTTTCAGTGACTCTGAGAATTTCTGTGTAGTAAACCTGCTTGCCTAGTGTAAAAAAAAAAAAAAAGTATGGTCGGCCAGTTTGGAAACACCCATAGCGCTCTATGATTATGTGGTTGTGGCTTTTCTATCTTTGGCGCATGAAGACTTGTGTCGCTGCAGTGCATCATCCCATGAGTACCGACAGCAGCAAGTGTAAAAGGAAACAGGAAAGATTTCTTTTACGGCTTTGGGCATAGATTTCATTCCATAAAGTGAAGTGGATGAAGCCATTGAATCAACCTGTTTAACAGTGTATGTTAATATAATCCCAACCCACTCTCAACCCTCAGACTCAGCAATTAGCCATGGGTCACAGCTCAGTAAGAGGTAGGCAGAACAGTGGAAACAATCTCAATTTAAAGGTAGGTTTTAAAAGCCCTTTTTAGCTAGATTTATAGAAATCCTCCTCACATCCCAATACGATTATTAAAAGTAAAAAGGGGCTGTTGCAGGCTTGTCAGAGACCAGTCGTTTCTTTCAGCCCTAGTTAAAGGACTGGTTGGCCGAGTGGTCCCCGTGGTGTCTGCTCATGTTTCCGGCTACACACATGCCCCCATTCCACATGACCTCAGTCTCTAACAGGCAGATACAGACATGTTGCACTTAGAGGACGTGCTGCCAAAGTGTTCTCATCACTCTCATCACTTTGCTTAACATATTTGTGTTTATATGAATAGTATTTCTAATTGAAGAAGTAGTATGCCTTTATTTAGGGGGCGGGACTTTTCCAGGAGGCATAAAGGGAGAGGATAAGATCTTTTGTTAGATTTTTTTTTACTTTAAACCTCTCAGTATGATTTTTCCAATTTAAGACCACAAGACAGTCAAAGTTCATGTTCAGGGCAGTTTGGTTTGATTGTCAAAAAAAACAAAGAAACAAAGAAAGGACAGCGAAAGAGAAGAAAGTCCCTGAAAACGCTAAGATTAGATTAGAACGATTAGAGTTTATGACAGGAACAAAATTCAGTCTGTGCCATAAACTAATGAAATAATTTCAGCAATAAGAGTGGATAAATCACATCAGACAATATTCAGTGCAGAAATCTGAACTGCCAGCCCGCTCGATGGGACACAGACTTTGTGTCTGGATACCTGTTTGCCAATGAGACCAGACTGAGACGTGAGGAACTCAAACTTTCCTTTCGCTTCCTAACGAAGAAAATCTCTTACAAATGCTCTCCAGGTTTCCACTGGCAAGTGACCCAGTTTCATCAGTGCCCGGCGAGCTGAGCCCCACACACACACACACACACACACACACACACACACACACACACATACGCACATACCCACAGCTTCATCAGCAACAAACTCACACCAGATCGTCCAGCCTAACACACATTTGCAATATATTCTGGACATATATTGCAAAAACTCAATAGTCTGACACCTATAAGAAGAGAGACACATCGGCTTTTTTTCTACAGTCACTTGAAGAGTCAAAAGCAAATTTTCACTCACTTTTAGCTCAGTTTTGGTCTCTACAAACTACTGAGGGACTAAACTGCCCTTTTGCCTGGTAAATGCTCCAGTTGTTGATTGAAATAACAAATTAACATGAAAATTAACATGTAAATGCACAATCGTTTCTGTACAATCTAGCACGCCGACCTTCACCATGACCTTGAGTTTGAAGGAAGGCTAATGGAGCCACTGGGACCAGTTGGGAATGGGAATAATGCACAACATAAAGAAGAATTTTTATGATTTTTATCCTTCATAATTCAAGAAGCAGCACATGTGTTGTGTGGGTGTTCCCTCAGCATCCTCATCGCCATCCTTCTCCCAGCTGTACGCCAGGTTTTGTCTACGTCCAGGTAGGTTGATGCCGTAGCTAATACAAAATGGTTGAATAGGAAAAGTGATGCTTTTAATCAGACTAGAATTACTCCTCAATGGATATGATTTGGACACACAGTCCTGCATTGAGCGTGGACCATCAGGTGATCTCAGGAACGCAGAAAAACATCACGTGGCAACGAAAAGATTCGCCCGCCTCGCAGGAACGCATTGTGCTGCCGCCCGACAGTGAATGAATCCCTCGCCTCTGTCTGAAATCAGGTCCAGTGGAGACAGGGGTCATTCTAGTGGAGGAAAAATAACACGCCATCATATGGTTTAATCAGGTGGCGCAGGTGAAGTGGGGTATGGGAGGGGCTAAAGCGAAAGGCTCTGAACGTAGTCACAGTCGGGGAGATGCTATTTTGGATTTCCATGACCATGAGGAACCTGAAATGGTCTGTTGCTGCTTCAACGAAGCAAAGGACACATCAAAGAAAACCCAATGAAGTTAGTCAGAAGCTAATGCGCTCCCATGTCGAGATGAGGCTCTCTGAAGGACTTCTTTGTGGGCCGGACTCTGCAGCCTGCATCCAGTCACAGTCAGGGTTCTAGTACTGGTTGTATTGGAGTGAATAACAGTCCCAGCTGAAAAATGTTCACTCACTCACTGTAACTGTGCTTTACTACTGGATTACCATGTCATTTGAAAGGCTTTTTAGTGCCCTAGAGGCGGACTTGGGTATTGGAACATCAGCTGATTGTATTTTTTTATGAGTGTTGGCTCAGTCCCTGTTCTCTTCCATCCTTGCACGTATGTTAACCATAAGACAGTGTTTAAGTTTGCTGCCCATCTAAAGAAAGTTTTTCCTCACTGCTGTGACCAAAAGCTGGTTCATCAGGTCATGAATTGTTGGACCCAGAGGGTAAAAAAACACTTTTACCTCTAGTTTGTTGAATAACTATAGTCAATCACTGACCAGAAATGCGATGCACTTCTCTCTACTCTTTCATAGAAGAACTTGAAAGCATGAAACAACCATTAAAAATGGGAAAATATAAACAGAGACAGAATGTGACCTCTTGCCTCCACATGGGGTAAGTACAGGAGTCCTGGAGGCACACAGGTTTGCAGTTTGGCTTTCAATTTCTGGTGAAATGTCAGTGTCTGTGCTCCTGGTTCTTCCTCAGTCGCTGGTTCCTCCTCTAAATCTGGCTGGATGTGTACACATCCCTCCATAGCTGCATGGAAGCTCTAGTTACCACTTAATGACAGAAAACAGTTGTGAAGGTTCATTGTTTAGCAAGGAACGTGCAGTCACATGGTCAGATGAGCCCGTCAGAGCAAAGTCTATGTGTAGATCTGTGCAGAATTGACTCAAAATGGCTAGTTTATTTTTCCTCGCCTGCTTCTAAAGCTGATCTTCTTCTTGCTTTTACATACAAAGTGGGCAAATAACACAAACTGGCATTTGGCAGCATTTTGTGTTGAGTTGCAGCTGAAGTAACTGTGTTATGAATCCAAGTTTTAAAACTTTTAACACTTCAATTTAAAAGTAAGATCCATGGAAAGCTTGAGAGGAATCTACCTCCAAAACCACAAACATCCCAGACCAAAACTGTGTGTGTGTTTTCATCTGGCACCTCCTCCTGGTCCCTGCTGTGATCCTCTGTCCTCGCTCCTCACATACCACAGTCTGAGCAAGACCCAACAAGCCGATGTGCCACTGTTATCAAGGGCCTGAGAGATCGAACCAGGTCGGTCTGTAACCTGAGGTGTCTTTCACGTCCGTTCACTGAGTGCTTCGACCGAGACCAGGAGTTCAAACAACTGGTTTGATGGTTTTAAGAGTTGGAATAACTTGAATAACAGCTTTAACAGCTCTAAAATGTAGTTAAGTTTGACAGCCAATTATTCAGGAACTGTCACTTCACAAACCTAGAAAATAGGTCAGGCCAAACAGTCATATGTCAAGTTGTCATGACAATATCATGCCAAGAAAAGTATTCATGACACAGTTATAATGGTGTCATGACAGCCATTCGTTCAGGCCCATCACTTTACAAATCCAGAAGATAAGTCAGGCAAAACACAGTTACATGTCAAATTGTCATGACAACATTCTGCCAAACACCTCGCATTTCTGTGTCGGCAAATGTGTAGTCATGATAATGTTGTAAAGGTTACATTTTCTTGCCTAATGTCAAGTTGCTATAATGATGACAACCACACAATGTCAACTTGAACATCGTTAATGTGTCACTAATGTGCATGACATATGTCATGTCATTCTTATGATGCTTACCTGTCACCTTTATGTAGACCCCTTCAAAGAAAGTTACCGACATTCCTTCCCTTTTTTGACTTGCACTACAGGCGTAATCAGTGTTACAACAATTTGTGAGTGATGTCAGTATTTAGACTCTTTCTATAAATACAACTCCTCATTAATCAGGATCATTACATGAACAACACAGACATACCTGAGGTTCAGCCATGAGCCACTGTGTGTGTGTGTGTGTGTGTGTGTGTGTGTGTGTGTGTGTGTGTGTGTGTGTAGCTGTAACAGCAGGTATTCAACATGAATCAACAGGAAGATATGAGGCACCTGCTGTAACTTCACCTATTTTTTGTAGGTGGCACAAAAGCAGCACAGGTGCTTCCATGTTCATATGGGTCTCAGGTTTCTGCGGTTCTGAGGAAAAAGCCTGACACTATTGTACTGCGAGTCTTTAAAAGTGTAGAGCAAAAAAAAAATCACTGAGAGTAAATTAAACTGTAAGTGCTCTAAAAAAAATCAATGGGAGCTGGACAGACGAAGGGAAAACCATCAGATCAAATCATTTCACTGTGCTTGGATGTGTTGGGTGATTTCAGACTGAATCTGTGGTCCATCTGCTTTCCAGTCCTGTGCTTCACCTCATTCACCAAATCTGTTAAATAGACAAAACCATCAACACTACGCACAGGTGTAACAGGCCTAGCTTAATCTGCAGTGAAACAGAACACACAGACCCTGAGGGAGAATCCAAATAAAAGCTGCTTCCTTTTCTTTTATCACCATTCATTGTTTTCCTGCTTTGTTTATGTCGAGGGTGGACATGTCTCCAGTCCATCCCAGGACACACAGGCACAGTTCACCCTTCCACTCACCTTGGGGCAACTTTGAGCCTCCATGTGAACTAAACATGCTTGGCCCACACGCACAGGGAGAACATGCAAACTCCATACAGAAATGGCTGAGACCAGGATGCGAACCAGCAACCTTGTTGCTGTGAGTCTCCCAACCACTGCGCCCCCGTGTGGCCACCACTGTTCCTCCAGTGTACGCAACACTTTTCTATATTATTCTGATTTTCCGGGATTCAATGTCTGGGATGGAAAATCAAAACAAATCCCTCTGATTTTCATATTTTCAATTAGTTTAAGTATTATGAACTAGAAACTCACAGTTCAGCTGTCCTTGTGTGTGCATGCGTGCATTTCAGAGACTGACCGCCATCTAGTGGCAGACAGTGTCATCACAGGTTGAGTGAAAAGCTGTAGAAACAATGTTGGAGAGGGTTATTTCAATCAAAAATATAATGCTTTATAAAATAAAATAGACTAAATTAAAAGCTGTCACATAAAGCTAACTTTATGGTTACTTGGTCACTTGAATTTTCATAATTAGAGGCAATAATAAGGAAGGAGTTGTTTGAAGGCAAGGTGAACATCTCAGGTTTCAGTTCAGCCAGTTTCCTGAGAAAAATTCCCACTTCCCTTCATTGCACATTTTGTGGCTAGTTTTACTTAATCTGCAAATCTTTGTGATGTCTAGTTCCTCAATGAAACCACAGTTCAGATGACAAATTTTTCAAATATGTAGCAATCACCATTTTAATTTAGTTTTTTTCTCAAAAACACATGCTGAAACACATTACATTTGAAATACATGAAATACAATCCAATACATTTCAGTGAATTTGCGACTGTACTGTGCACAGGTATAGCAGGATTTTCCACTTGTGTCTTTGCCGTAAAGCAAGTTTGCTTCTTTCAAGTTGATTAAATGGTTTCAAACATGTTTTAACAGAAGCAACAAAAAACTGAGCAGCACCAGCTTGGATAACTTCCTGGATGGTAACAGCTGAGAGGATCGGGAGCAGTTATAGGAATGATTTGCAAATGAAGATTAGATCATGAAGAGTAGACGTTGTGTTGTCCTGTTCATTTTAATCTTGGGGTTCGATGGCGTGGACTTCAATCATCACCGGCTGGTACATCTCAGTATCTCTGTCCCCCTGCATGCACAGAGCAAAGAAAATGGGTGAAGTTATACAACCTCCATTACAACCACCTCCACTACCACGTCAGACCTTCTTTAAAACGTGGTGTTATGTGAACTGTGTCGTACCAAGTCCTTCCTCCTGCCAAACAGAGCTTTGATGCAGAGCACGGTCAAAGTGACGCTGACACACAGCTGCAGGAAAACCACCACAATCATAGTGATGTCCATGGCTGTCAGCAAACGCTAAACAGACAAGAAGGAGAAAATGAAAAGAAGGATTTAAAAAGCATGATATGAGGTGTATGGAGTGTAAACAGTTTACATTGAATTGTTCCAGAAGACACTTTTTAAACAATCAACAAAATAAAAAATCCTGTTGATTCTGCAGATTCAAAGCCTGATATTCTCGATAGTTTCCCTCTGTGCTTCATGGTGCACGTCAGTCCATTTTATCTTATTTTCATTGTTTTCTTGTATGTGCATGAAATATTTAAGGCTTTTATTGTGAAAGGTAAAAAAGTAGCTATATATGATCACAGCATAATCATGAAATTGATCCAACCTGATGCAGTAAATACTCACTACGGGCTAGAGCATGAAATGTGTCCTGACAAAGGCTGAAGATAGTCCCTGACATCCAAACAACCATGAATTAATCTGCAACCAGACTACCAGTCTATCACAGGACACACACACACACACACACACGCACACACAAACACACCATTCCCTCTCACATTAACACCTAGGGGCCTTCAGGGGTCTCCAATTGACCATGCATGTTTTGGGACTGTGGAAAGAAACTGGAGAACCTAAATTCAAGCAAACTCTTCACAAAACGGCCATCAGCCCCTGTGGGATTCAACCGGGGTGCTTTTTGGTGTGTGGTATAATAGGAAATTTTGATGACCTGACCTTATGACGACCTTACGGTGACCTGACCTTATAATGAAAGTGCAAAATGGTTGCGTGGGCAGAAAACCAGACAAGAGAGGTGCACTTGAACCAGACATGTATGAAACACAGGAGGCTGCAAGCAGATGCAAGAGCAGGTGCCCCTAGAGTTCTTTGAAGTGACATGTAAGATGCCAAGAAGGGAAAATCCCCTTTGAGGGCCCCTCGCTTGCAAATATAATAGTGTCTAGGCAAATGTCAAGACACAAGAAAGCTAGCAGAGACAGGAAAATCACTTTTTATACATGAAACTTAGTCTGCTTAGGTGCAACATGACAATTATATGACGATTTGCATATCAAACCTAATAAAGAACAGTGTGACTGAGGGCTCGGGATCTCAAGCTACACAACTGTTCCATCACTGCCTGAATCTACAGTGTTTGTCTGTTATGGGTGGCTCTTACTTATCTCTGCACAGGGAGTTAGGGGGGAAGCAGCATATAAAGCAGCATTGTGCTTCAGATGCAGACTTACCTTGAGAATCTGCGCCACACGCAGGCAGTCTTCATTGTCATTAGAGGTGAGGTAGCTGCCATAGTAGCATAAGTTACTGATGGAAGAATCTCCCAGGTCGATGGCATAGAACACGATGCCGACAATGGCGACGATGGATGCGATCAGGTTCATCGACGCTGCCATGACAACCTGAGAGGAAACACACGACATGTTCGTCTCTAAGACCTGACACACCTGACCTGACACTTCGCACTCACAGCAGATATCTGTTTATACTTCTGAGGAGGTCATCTCTGGCTCCTGTTTTATATGCACAGACATATGAACAACTTTGACGCAACTTTGCAACTTTGACGCTGCAGAAGGACCACACTTTACACTTAAGGTGACTAAAGTCCATATTCAGAGAGCAGCTTGGGGTTGACTTTCAGTTTTGACTTACAGAGTAAACAGAAGGCAAACCATCAGCGAAAAACGATGTGATTCCAGCCACGACCAACTGAAATGAAAAAGGGAAGTGTGAAACCAGAAGTGTCTCCATTGTTCTTGATAAACCAGTGGTAACAGTGATGATTACTTACCACACCACCCACCCAGTAACCGATTCCCAGATCAGCAAAGTCTCTAGGATGAAAGCTGGTTCGGCCCGGCATGAGTCCGATGTTTACCAAGCCGACCAAGATCTCCACTGTCTGAAAAGCATGGGAAACAGGGGGCTCTCATTAAGCTGTATAAAGTATCGAGTGTTTTTATTTGTGTCATTTGTGCACAGAGAGGCAATCTGTGAACCATATTTGCAAACTAGACTCGCAAATAAAATAAAGCAAAGAAATGTTGCTGTACAAGACAAGAATATACAAGGACTGTAAACTAATATAAGCCGTTGTTCCTCGATGATAAACATCTTTAAACTGCAATTAAAGAATGAATACACACACATATGTGTGAAGTTTACATGTGTGTGGTACTTTTCTCCAGACTTTCCTCCCACAGGCTGAGAAAATGCCTGTTGACTAGAGACTCTAACCTGTCCCTAGGGGTGGTGTGTGTGAGTGTAAATAGTGAGTGTGTGTGTGTCCAGACTATATTCCTTGCCTTTACTCTCTGTGAGCCGGAGATGGAGTCCAGTGACACTGGCTATGCATTAAAGTATCTCTAATCTGTATTGCTATAGAGCATCTGAGGTACTTTCATACTCCTATTGAATGCATGCAAACTCACACACACATGCATCTAACTCACCGCAAGAGCTGTAACAGTGTAGCTCTGCATCGGGCGCTGGATGGAGCAGCATTTTGGGCTGTAGCAGAGACTGCAGAGGATCTGGCAGAATGATGGAAACAAGCTCTGATCCTGAGGCATCACTGTGGCCACAGACTTGGGCTTCTCTTTGACTCCGATGACGGTCATCTTTCAGACCTGACATGAGCATGTGGGAATGCACGGATGTAAGTGTGAGGTCTTTATCAATCATTAATCACACAACAAAAACCTCTGTTGTTTGTCTAACACAGAGAGACTTAACTTGAGACTGAAGTGCTATGGACTTTACCACATGAACAGTGCAATTTCCAAGATTTTGGAAATCGAAAACACTGTGTCTATTAACAGATGCAAAATGATGCCATGAGGATGGACACCAACAGTTATTCTGGGTCTTACAGGTTCCCAGGTTTCATTATATTCAAAGCAAGCATCACAGGTAACAAGAAAGAGGAAGTTCAGCTTCCCAGAAATGATAGCAGCCAAAGCTGAAGGCACGTGATGAGGAATCTTGTGGTAGCTAAAGCATAGCACACAGTCACATTAAAAATACTCAGGTGAGAACCAGGAGACGGTGTTTGGTACGCCGTCACGCCTGGACAACTCACACCAGCATCAACACCTTAAGTTTCCCATGCCAGTGTGTGAACTGGTTGTCATGGCTATTGCTATATATGCAAATAATCCCATGATGAATAAGATATCAGAGCTAAAAGAAATGAGTGAACATCGGCGAGGCTGTGTTATTGTCTTCAGCCAGCATGGATCGTATGGATCTGGATGTGTTGAGGATGACGCAGGTGGAAAAGAGTCAAACTCCCAGCCTCATAGACGGGTCTTCGCAAACCAATGGGTGACGTCACGGAGACCTGGGGCTTGGTCAGTGCGAAAAAGCGCAGTGATAAGTAGCATTACGCGTTGCTGTTTTTCGCCTCGCATGCGTACCTGCGCACCAGTTATGCGCACCCCTGTATATAGTACATCAAATAAGATAATGAAAAACATCTCTATATGTGTCTTTCCACAACTGCAGACAGAGAAAAAAATGAAATGAAAACGAAACTATCCTTTTCAACCAATTCAAAGCTGTTAATTGCTGTCTATGTTGTCTGCTAATAACATTAAATATAACATATGTTATGTGTGTATGTTTTCTTTATGTGGAGGACTCACCTGATGCGTCTTGTCTCTACTCCCTGGCCCGTACTCTTCCTGTAAGTGAGGCAACCAGCTCTGTTTTGTTCTGAGTTGTGATATCAGGGATGTGGATTGTTTCCTTCAAAATAAAAGCATTAGCACGACAGGAATCCCTCTTCGTTTGGGAAATTAAACGACATTATATACCATGGTAGAAAAGGCTGGTGGGTCCCTCTCTTGTCAAATGATTTATTTTCTTAGAATAAACATGAATTTAGTGCTTATTTCCACATCAAAATTGTATGATACTGCAAATGCTCCCGTAGATGTGAAGTTATGAACTATGATTCTATGTGTTCCTCCTCAGACCTTCATCGGATAAAAAACAAACAAAAAGGCACAGGAACAAAGCACATTCCAGACGTATATAGTCAATGCCAATCCACAGGTTTCCCTGGGGATGAAGCCGAGCTTACAAGGAGGACTAAAACCCTTGGGACAAAGATCAACTACTATGCAAATGCAGTATTTCTGGCTGCCAGAAAAAAGAACGGCACATACAATTTATTTGCAGATAAGCTGTGACAATACTTGACATTTACTCATTTGGCACAGAACTTCATCCGAAGCAACTTGAGCTTTTTAGCAAAGACTGGATAATCTTTGAAACGAACAAAAACCAGGAAAAAAGGCTGATTTCAAAGGATTTGATTTCCAAGTATATTTTCATGATATGTCAAGTATAAAAACATTGTTGACTTCAAGTTGTTTCCTTTCTTTGAGCCTCTTAATTCATTCATTGTGACTTCAGATGCAGAAAGTGCATTTTGTGCAGTCATGAATCAGACTAAAAGCATAGCTACAGATGTTTTTGTGCAACATCTAATCATAACAGAAATTAGGTAGGTCGGTCCCAATGGCAACTGAGCTCAGTGAAAAAAACACACAGCAGATAAAAAAATCCACCACACATGACTTGTTTTATTCAGAGAAGGTTGGTTTAAAAACGTAAACAGTGGCAGTTTCATCGTTCCACATCAGTCGTATCATGATGACTTTAAGCACCAGGGCTGATCCAGAGAGGCTCCTGGTCCTCCACATCTTCACCTCCCTGTTAACACCAATAAGTTCACTCAGTAGATACTTACATGACAGAAACATAATATATGAAATACTGTAGTGGACGAGCAGCTGCTGCTGCTTTTACCTTTTCCGTGGCACCGATCAAAGTCTTGATCCCCAGAATCGCAAACCTGACACTGACGACGAGCTGCAGGACCGCCAGGGCGATCAGCGTCCTGTCCATAGATGTGAGGAATGTCTGACGAATAAAAAAGAAAGAGAAAAGAAGGAAAGTTATAGAAACAAGATTCATACAACCTGCCAGTGACTGCAGTTGGCT
This sequence comes from Karalla daura, assembly GCA_029224185.1. Taxonomy (NCBI): domain Eukaryota; kingdom Metazoa; phylum Chordata; class Actinopteri; order Chaetodontiformes; family Leiognathidae; genus Karalla; species Karalla daura. The sequence continues at coordinate 4,251,118 of CM055191.1, read as the reverse complement.
CATAAACACCATGACTGCTACTTGCAATATTCACACCCAGCGTTAAAAGCCAAACTAGGGAGTGGAAGACAGATGAGCTACATCACAGCTGGATCTATATAACAACAGATGCATGAAATATAAATGTCCCAAAAAGCAACGCAACCGCAAAAAAGAAAGCAAGAGATTCCTCTTGAGTTTAGTTGTTTTGGTGCTTGTTGCTCTGCAGCGCCAACCAGTGGGAGGAGGTTGGAAAAGCTTGTGTCCAGGATGTAAATATTGCACTTGTCAGTTGTTAGATTATCCAACTATATTTATGAGCACAGCTGCAAGAAAGCTGAATGAATCGTTAGCCAACTGACAGAAAATTGTCCAACTTTGATTGAAGGACTTGCCACATCGTGGCGTGGCATCATTACTTTTGTGGTTTGTGGTTTCCATCTTGCTTTGAACCCTGCTCACCTGAGCGTAGAGCGCCACAGTTCTGCAGTTGTCACCATATCGATCGGCACGGCTCCTGCTGCGGTCACACAGCGACGCCACAGACAGATTCTCCAGGTCCACGACGTACAGCACGATGCCAGTGACGGCGAAAATGGCCCCAACGATGTTCATGAAGACCGTGAAGCCCACCTGAGAGGACAGAACCCTTCCATTATCAGCAGGATAAGCAACATAAACACACCACATAGCTTCAGTTGTACTAAGGAATGCACACACTGCTGGAAATGTGGAATCTAGGGAACCTTTCTCTGATGTGGTGACAGAGGGATAAGTGATTTTATCTTTATCAACTCTGGTGAATTTCTGATGAAAATGTAGTAAATTCGAACATCAGGTAGAGAAACGAGAAGATTGGAGTAAAAAACGGTTTTAGCTAAAAACGCAGGCTGCTCCACATCCTGGAGTAACGGGACAAGAAGAGAATCCAGTAAAATACAAAAGGAGAAAACGGGAAGGTCACCTCGACCTCATATAATCAGAGTACTTACCAGGCAGTTGGAGGGACAGTGTGCGGCCAAAACAGTCATGATTCCAGTCACAATGAACTGTTGAGAGGTGAGCAGAAGGATCATGTGAAAAAACAAACAAAAAACATTACATTACAGCTCATTGACCTGCTTGTACGGTAAGTCAAACAAACAATGTGTGTACCACAGCACCCAGCCAGTAGGCAGCTCCCAGGCTGCTCAGGTCTCCAGGACTCGTGCTGGTTCGCCCTGGCCCCAGCCCGATGTTGAACAGTCCCACCATGATCTGTGCAGTCTGGGGACAGTTGAGGAAGTGTAAAATATCCATGTCAGTTCAATTCAGTTCAAGTAAAGTGATTTGACGCATCAAGCATTTGTAAGTTAGCACACAAAAGACATACATGTGGTAAGGATATAAAAGATATACAGTATAGAATACAGTACTTCTTCGATTCACTCTCACCCCACTAGCAATAATGACTATGGTCTGCATCAGCCCGACGTCCTCTGAACAGCAAACAGCGTGCAGGACCCTGCTCAGACGTGGATACGAGCTGCGACTGTTCGCTGGCCCTAGCCGCTCTATTCTGACAGCTCCGGCCATTTTCATGGTCCTCAAACACACAAACTTTCCTTCACTCCAGCTCTGGGGATGTGTCCGTGCCTAGTCGTCACTCCAGTTGAATCGCGCTGCTTCCCACTTGAAGTTCAACCTCTTCGTCTTGTGTGTGTGTGTGTGTAAGTGTTTGTACAGAACAATGGGTTCGTGTATGAGTGTGTAACAGCACTTGGCAGACTACAGAGTCACTGGTATCGACCAACAACACTATCAAATCCAAATATGTGTTCCAGCCATGGTTATGCTATAAGACAGAAAGATTAGATTTATTGACTTTTGCCTCAGGTTCTTTATTTAAAGATCTAAAATATGCTGGTGGAGCTTCAGCACCCAGAGTTAAAGTACTTCATACTATTTCACTTTCACTGACTGTAAAAACTAATGACAAGACATATATAATGAATTAATTAATATGACTATTAAACACCTCTCTAAACCATATTGCCATACTTGAAATTTCAAAAGAGCAGTCAAAGATCAGATATATAGAGTTAGTATCTGGCCCGGTTCCATACCCAAAGCCCACCACACAGTGGCTTTTGAGCTATCGTGAGCCAGTTACTTACTGTCTGCCCGCTTTGTGCACAACAGAGACATTGAGGTCAGAGTTGAGTCTCGAGGGGCAATAAGAGCAATAACATATCCAGTAACAAAGCGAAGCTTCATCTCAGTTACCATGCTGTGAAATGCTGCCGTCATCTCACCATCCAGGAGCAGGTCTCTTCACACGGCTGCATCGGGGGATGATCATTGTGCCTCCAACATTAAACTAGTCTCATGGCTCTTTTCTGAATAAAACACATGTATACTTCTATACTGGTGAGGAACTCTGGGATATGGGAGATGCTCAAAGTAGAGTTGCAGCTGCTCTTCCACATTGAGAGGAGCAAGCTAAGGTTGTTCAGCACCTGTTCGACCAAGACCCCTCCCTGGAGAGATGTTCCAGAGTTATCCATCTGGAAGGAGACCAAGAGACATTATATCATGTCTCTGCTGGACTGGGGAAAGCGTCTGAGTGGAAGAGGGAGAGGAGAGGATTGTGTCAGGATCCCCTCAGTGAGATGAGTGGTACAAAATTAGATTTAACTGTGAACATGCAGGGAAAAAAAAGAGTGTGAAAAAGATCACACTGTCACACACACACACACACACACACACACACACACACACACACACACACACACACAAACACACCCACAGTCAGTCGGTCAACGCCCACCTGAACTCTAAATATAACCTGTTGCTCCACCATGTTCTTAAAAGTCTGTCCCGAAATGAACACGATCAACGACCTTCGCAAAAAGTATTTGGTTAAGACGCTAGTAGAGTCGTTTTTAATCTTTCTCTAAATCACAAAAAGTTAGCTTGTTTATGGAGCTTAGTTACGGCCAGAATCATCTCGGAACACCTTCACCGTCCTTATTAGCGAGGGCTTTCCAGCGGCGCAGCTCTACGTCCTGCGTCACTCAGCGTACAACCAACGTTCCTATGCGCGATGACGTCATTCAGCAAGTCACGATTCTGGCCGCACGAGGGCGTAGTGGTTAGTGCTGGTGCCACCCAACAGGTGGGTAGGGTTATTTGTTTGTGTCCTGGTAAATAAAATAACTAATGGTTGAAATAAATAGCTAGTGTTTCATGCAGCTCTATAATAAATGTAATACATCAAAGATGTACGATAGACCAGTCTTTTATGGAAAAGTCTAACTTGGAGAAGTAAATTTTATAGCAATAATTTGATATAAAGTAAGAGATTCTCAAACTGACGTTATTTCTAACATTCAGCAGTTCTCCACTGCAGTCCATTTATAGATTTTATCTAGATTAAAGAACAATGTGTCGGAGCCCTCAAATGAAGATTAGTCAAGAGATGTTGGGTTGGACAAAAAACCGATCAAGAAGACAAACAGGTTAATCAATTGAAACAAAGGAATTTGAAAAATGAATCACAATAAATTTACTGTACAGACAGAGTGTATACAAGACAATGATAGTCAGAGCTGGTGGTCGATATAAGGTACAATAAATACTATATAGTACTATACTGTACACTATATGTCTGTTCTGCTGCAATTTCTAATTGACTCCATTATGTTTTAAAGCATCTGGTTATTTTACAGAGGAAATAAGACCCTAAATTAAGTATAAGACAGGTTGCATTCAGTGACCTTCCTGATGGGTACTGATAGACATAAGCTTTGCTGCCCCTTAGCGGCCAAACTGTGTAAGAACATCACAACAACACACACGAGAAATTAAAACTGAGTAAAAACAGTACCTGTATAAAAACCACAAAGACACTTTCCATGCAAAGAGTGGCTGACTGCCTTTGGGATGCAATGAAAAAAACTCTCAAATTCATGGAAGCAGAATCAAGTGTCCACATTAGTGCCAGTGGATGACAAAGCATTTCCAACATTTTCCAGTGTTGCAGTAACAGTCGCTTGAACTTTGGAAACTTTCCCTCATTGTTCTTTAACATTTTTTGTAAAAACAAGGCTAAGAACAACTTCCTCTCATCGATCCAGAGGCCTTCAAAGCCACCAGCACAAAGTTTCTTGGAGAAAAGCTTGGGTCGAAGAGTGGAACCAGCTGACTGTCGGCCCCTGTAGGAAAAAGGAGGAACTCATGAATGCCACAATCCAATTCCTGTCTTGTTCAGAAGAGCTTGGTATTCGGCCCGTCAGTGCTGAACACGGTCAGTGTCTGGCTGCTCACCGTTCTCCTGCAGGTAGATCATCCTGTCCAGCAGCACCAGCGTCTCCACCACAGGGGCCAGCAGCAGCGTCAGGCTGAAGTACACCACCACCCGGCCCTGCAGCCTCAGCATGGCCTCCACCCGCGCCGGGTCCAGAGGCAGCTCTGGCGGCAGGCCCACTCTGGCTAGACCCAGACGGGCGTACCTGAGGTGGAAGAGGACAAGCTGTCAAGTTAGAGAGGCTGCTTGTAAAAACTGGACTGTAAGTATTTCTGATGAGAGCAGCATTCCATAGCTTCTTGACAACAATGATAAAAATGATTTTTTAGGCCACTGTTTAGTTATTTCTTTTCATCAAATAATTCCACTAACTGATCAGCCTGACTGAGTTTCATATGTTCCTATATTATTTAGTTTAGTTCATAGTTCAGGCTTTTTTCATGTTCTTTAAAGCCTGCATCACTCACTCTGTGAATGGCAGCAGATGAGCTTTCTTTATGGTCTGGATCCCGGCCCTGCGTAGATCGGGTCTCGTCTCCCTGATGAAGGTCTCCAGGGTGGCCCGGTAGCAGTGCGTCCTGAGCAGCTCCGTCTCCTCCCGCAGCCTGCGGACGTAGTCCTCCAGGGCGTGACACGCCGCTTCCCGCGCCTTGTAGGACAGCTGGTGTCCCGGCAGCCGCTGCACCCAGGAGCTCATGGGGTACCCGAACTCAGCCGCCGGCCGCTCCGGGCCGGGGGCCAGGCCGGGGGCCCGGGGCTCAGCAGGGCGTTCCACCAGCCCTGGGGGGGCGGGGTTTTCTTTGGTGGTGATTTTCATGTAGCAGCACGCCACCGAGGTGATGCCCCGCACGTGTGGACAGTTGACAAAATGGCGGAGGAGCGTGGCGCTGAGGTCGCCGCAGGCGTGGAGACCAGTCAGGACGAAGTCTGGAGCCTGGCGGTTCACAGCTGTGAATCACAGCAAAGTGAGCTCACTGACCGACTCTCCTCTGGTCACTTGTTCTGTGCAACATTAACAGGCAAATCTGCAGGAATACCTGACTCAATATACAATATAAACAAGGTATATTTTAAGAAACTTTACCTTTGGTTTGATTTATTCTTTCCTTCTTTGTTCTTTCCTAGCTGATCTGACTTCTGTCGTATGTTTGTTCTCTATAGATTTAACTACGTTGAAGATGTGTGGCTACTTCCAGCTTGAAATGGTGATGAGATCTTGAGGTTTTTTAGAGGGACATTAGAAACTCTTAAAAAGATGTTAAAATTAATTCAAGAATTCCTGCAGATATCCTGGTTTAGATTCTCTCTGCATTTAAACATCCAAACTTCACATGTGAATGAAGATGTTATGTTTTAAGACCTTTATCCTCGGTCACAGATTGGCTTTGTTTAACAAAGTCAAGGTAAAAAATACTTAATTCACAGTCACTTCTAAAGAACCAATTCAGTATTGTGATATTGTGGAGTATCATGACATCGTAGTGCATCTGTATTTTCCTGCAGCCTTACCACAGCTTCTGGCTGGTGACTCCTCCTCAGACTCATTCCTTGACACACAGTCTGAGTCCAGGTCCGTGGATACAGTAGGTGGCGCTGTCGAACACTTGCAGCTGCGCAGCCTCTTTTTGCTGGGTCCAGACGGTGTTGGGGGACCCCGCTCCACCATCCCCAGCATCTCAACGAAGGACTCCCATGATGCCTCAGGGTTGACCCAGCCGGCCACATGGCGGGGGAACTGCGCTGGCATGGGGATCACTGAAGAGCACTGCTCACAGGAAGAACAACCCTGATGAATGTTGCTCTAGGAGACTAAACACAATTTTTGTTTTATTAGTACTCGGGCGCCCCTAAATAAAATCCAGTACAATCTACTGGCTTCAGAAGTTTCCATCCAATCTGACTGAGCTTGAGCTATTTGGAAAGAAGAATAGGCAATAATTTCAGTCTCCAGATGTGCAAAGCTGGGAGAGATATACCCTAAAAGACTTGTAGCTCTAGTTGCAGCGATGGCTACCTCACACTACACTATCACAATACTTCTATAGATTATACTTAAGATCACATACATCAATATGTCTCACCTGGCTGTGTTTACTAATTCATTTCATATACTATTTTACATTATTAGTATTTACATGCATTTTACATCATCTGCTTCACTTCTGTTATCTCAGGACATTAATGTCTCTGTCATTAAACTGTTTATTCATCTTTATCCAACTGTATTTATTGTACCGTCTTTCTCGTTATTGTACTGAAGACATTTCTGGCTCTGGAATAGTTTCTTCTGGATGAATAATTACTCTGATGCAGAAAAAAGTTTAAAGAAAGAAAATTATCATCTCTATGAAGCTCTGACCTTTTTCTTCTTTTCCTTCTCCAGCGCCCACAGCAACTGTTCATCAAACTTGGACGCCATGGCAACCAGGGTGCGATTAGCCTCGACGGCGGTGACGTCCAGTCCCAGGCCAAAGGCCAGGAAGCGAGTCAGATGACCCTGTTTGAGGCAGGAGAAAGAAGCCATGAACGAGACCGTTTAACTGTCACGTTATATTTTACATCTCAGGTGTATTAACATGGTGGCATCACCTGTCCGGAGCCCACGTCCACCACTCTGCTGCAGTCGGTCTGGTCGCAAAGTTCTTTAACCAGCTGAAGTCATAAAAGAAGAAACAGCGTTGACAGGAGAACCAGGTCCTGATGCTGACCTGGAATGTGACGCGGCCTGGCTGTACTGTACCATGCCCAGCTTGTATATCTCATGCTGCTTCTTGGGCTTGACGTGTCTCCTGAACAGGTGTTCCAGCAGCGAGCTCTGACTCTGGTTCTCCAGGAACTCCGCCGGCTTGCTGGAGCCGGCTGCCCTGCTCCGCTCCCACCTGGACTCTCTGGGGAAGGCCAGCGCGTGAGCCGTGGCTCGGAACGCCAGCAGGGACAGCGGCCACACGCTGCCATAGCTGCAACCACAAAGCCTGCAGTTCAAGACAAAGTCTAACTATTTTCTTCATTTTTCATTGTTGTGTTTCCTATCCCAACTTTGTCACTGTTGCTGCAGTTTATTATGAGAATTAGTATTTTAAGTATAACTGCTATTTGTATTGCTATTACTATTATTGTTATTGTGTCTTGTTAGACTTTTACAGTTTTGTTCCATTCTCCCAAATAAATTGCACTGGGCAAGACAGTCTTTCCTCAATTTTCTTATATCTATGCATCTACGGTACGTCTATTTGTCCAGCAGTATGTGTTGTATGTGCACATCTGTGAGTCTATGTGGGATTGGAGGGTACTATTTCTTTTTTCATTGTGTAAAGCACTTTGGGCTCCTTCGTCTGTATAAATTGTGCTATGTAAATAGTTTATCAGGTCAATTCTGCCAAACAGTTAGACACGCAATACAATTTCATCAAGTGTAGAGCTAATTCACACAGATTCTGATTTCTCTACCTTATTTTCTGGTTTTACTCTTTTAACTCTTTGGCTGCATGTGTGAAAGGTCTCTGGAGACCCTGATGCTGGTGCAGCAGTACCTCCGGTCTTCATGTTTTGCATCCAGCAGAAGGTCAGCGACCTGCGTATAGGACAGGTCCTGCAGCACCGGTTGCCAGGTGGAGGGCAAAGTGTTCCACAGATCCTCAGTGAAGAACTCCTGGCAGGGACATAAACAAAAGGATGGCTCTTCAGACAGAAATGGGACATTCACCTCACTCATCAAGGTCATTATCCAAGATTTGTAGAGGAGACAGAGGGGATCTCCCTCAATACAACCTAGGAAATCTTACTTAAGTTACTGAAACTATACATCAAAAACCCAAAAGATGAATTTATACTCACTGCAAATATGAAACATTAATTATGCTATTGGATACAGTAGCATATATTTTTTCAGTTGATTAGTTGTACTGTTTCAGGGTTGCACAGTACTACTCTTCCTTAGGTTGCACCTTGCATATATATCACTCATCATGTTTATCGGGGTCTGGAGAAGAGTTTCAGCCCAGAAATGTTTCTCCACGGCCATTTCCATCAACTCCCCTGGGAGGATCCCAAGGCAGTCCCAAGCCAGCAGAGATCTGAGGGTCTGTCTCTGGGTCCCTGTCCCTGAAAAACTGCTTGCTTCACTGCTTGCATTCAATCTCTATATCTGTCACTATTTACTCAATTTGTATGTTTGATTCCTTTTTTTTTCAGTTAATTTACTTGTTTTGTGTATGGCATTTCTATGTACCCCAAATTGACCTGAACTACATCTCAGCTCAGCTCAGGCGGCAACAAGGCTATGATGCTGTTATCATAGGAGTTAAGTTGCCAAGGCAGCGCGACTTTTAAAGGATGCACAAGAGCAATACATTCTCCTGAAGTCGGGGATCGGTACGCACAATGATATAGGAGTCGGACAGGTGTCTGTACAGAGTCAGGAAGGAGGTGAGTCTCTCTGCCAGGTCTCTCTGCTCAGCTGCTGAAAGGCTCGGAAGGAACATGTCCTCATCTGCTCCTGCAGCCAGCCAGCCAGGCTGACTGACTGACAGGCAGCTAGCTCCTACTGCTAAAACAGCTCCTCAACGCTAATTATTTGCACAGCTTATGGCGGATTTATCTAAGATGTATGCATAGCTATCCATCGGGAGCCCTTAAAATCGCTAAAACTGACAATAACAAAGTGTCAAGTCGTTGTGGCGTGCAACTAGCTTCTGCTACTAGCTTAGATGGGAAATTGAAACAGATGGGAGTTTTGATGCATTCACGAACCTCACGTAAATTCAGGTTCGAGTTTGTATTTCTCTGATTTAAGTAGAGAATACGCAGGTTTGAATAGGAATTCATTTAATAAAGGTACGGTTAAAACTGTATATTAGGCTTGGTGACTTCTGGAAATTGTTATTGTTATGAAGACCAGTTACAGTACTTATTTGAAAAAGAGTAAATTTTTGACAGAGCGCCGATTAATTTGCTTATTTGATTTTGAAACATGTCATATTATTATTTGATTTTGATCTATTGAGATATCGCGCATAACTTACCCAAAAATCGAGTTGTTTGAATTCGGCGGTCGATATGTGTCGATTAGTCTCTCAGTTTTCCCACATTCGAGGCTGCACTGTAACGCAGCATGACCCGGATGTTGTTAGGTGGTTGTTAGCAGGGAAACTCGTGTGGCCGCAGTTTGGAACAGGTCTGGTGTTATGTTTCATAAAGTTATTTTAAGACGTTACCTTGAAAGGGAAACTACCGGTATCGACCCCGATCGTGCTCGCAGACACGTTAAGACGACTATTTTCCTTTTTGAGATGGCAAGCAGAAGTAGCAATGAATCTGCCGCTCCACAGATAGCTTTAGCCTGCTAACAGGCTAACGTAACGTGGACAACATGAAACACCAGTTTTCGGGTTACGTCGTTAACTCAATTACTCTTACGACATACAACAATCAATTTACTTCGATCCGTGTAAAGAAATGTGGACCATGAGGTTCATGTAACATGGGATGGCATGCTGTTGTGGAATTTATGTAATCACTTGTCTCCAAGTAACGAGTATTACACGTTAATACACAATATACTTCTTCAGGGCACAGATCGTGAGCATTTGGGTTAGGGTTAGAGTTAACCCTATTTAGATGAAGGGCTACTTAACACTTCTACTCCAGTAGATCTGGGGAGCAAATCTCCTGAAGTTGTTTTCACACTGTTCACCTCAAAATCTCCTGACTTCCATGATGAAATGAGCTGATTTCATGTTTGTCTTGCAGGATGATTTACCCAAACTGGTTGACAAGATCAAACTAGGGAGATCTAAGGAGAAACGGTTTTGTGTTTCAGCGCAAACGACTGCAAAAACAACCATGTGTGACTCGAACACATTGTATATTCACTGCAGTGCTTCCCCTGTGCAGGACCAGGGGAAGAAGTCCCATAAACATGCAAACCTTAAGGACAAGAGGCAAGCGTACAGGCAGGGCAAACAGCCATTCAACCACAAAAATAAACAGCGGCAACCACATCCTCCCCGTCACAACGGAGCTCCAGTACAGCAGTCCTCTCAGCAGATGTCTAAACCAGGCGGACCTAAACCAGGTGGACCTAAACCAGGCGGTCCTAAACCAGGCGGACCTAAACCAGGCGGTCATAAACCAGGCGGTCACGGACCAGGTGCTGGTGCCTCCACCCCGAGCGAGAGGACTTCAGCATCCACACACACCTCATCTTCCTCAGCTGAAGCCAAGAAGAGTGGCAGCCCCGAGCGCCAAGCCCCAGCGTCCAGCAGCCAGAGCCAAGTGTCCGGCCACTCATCGGCCGGACCCCTCAAGTACCTGGCGGTGGACTGTGAGATGGTGGGCACGGGGCCCAAGGGCCACATCAGCCAACTAGCACGCTGCAGCGTGGTCTCCTACGAAGGAGACGTCATTTATGACAAGTTCATTAAGCCGCCTGTGCCCGTCACAGACTATCGCACCCGCTGGAGCGGCGTGCGGCCCAGGGACCTCGCCAAGGCCACGCCGTACCCCCAGGCCAGGAAGGAGGTGAGGATACTTTACCAACAGGACCTTTATGTATCTGTCTGTCTCAGTCCAGTCCCAGCTGAGACTGTTTCAAACTGAACGCACTGAATGTCTGGACTCTCGGCAGATCCTGAAGCTGCTCATGGGGAAGGTGGTGATCGGTCACGCCATCCACAACGACTTCAAGGCGCTAGGCTACGGTCACCCCGCCGCCCTGACCAGAGACACGTCTCGAATCCCGCTGCTCAACCTGAAGGCGGGTTTCGCCGCCCACGAGTGCGCCTCGCTGAAGAGACTCACCAAGGCCATCTTCAACCGCGACATCCAGGTAGGCAACATGGCACACCAACAGCAGAGCCAAGAGGAAGCTCTCTGTGCTGCGTGCGCACACATGCTGGCACGAGCAGTTCATCAGGTTTATTTGTCACATGCTGTCACACACTCTTCCTGCAGTTATGAAACATTTTCATAATGTGCCTAAACAAGTTGAAAATAAGGTGTTGCTGGTGTGAGAGTTCCTGGCCATACAAGTTAATGTCCACAACACAAATCTGAATCAGAGTAGGTGGGTTTACATGGACCCAAATATTCCAGTTTTACTCAGTTCAACATGTAATTGGAGTGGATCATATCACATGGAAACCTTTTATCCGCAAAGACTAATGCAGAATGAATGTAATGGGAATGAGGGAAAGTGAAGGATGTAACCTGCAGGTATAAAGTTGCGCTAACACACTCGTCTCCTCTCGCATCTGCAGACGGGCCGGAAGGGTCACTCCTCGGTGGAGGACGCCAGGGCCTCGATGGAGCTCTACAAGGTGGTGGAGGTCGAGTGGGAGCGGAAGCTGGCATCAGGTGCCTGCGAAGCGACATCCAGCCGGGGCCAATGAGACTGGCCCCCCGAGAGTAATAAAGAGCAATACCTGATGAACTGAGCCTCACAGCAGTTGGTCAGAGGCCCGCGGACGTGCTCACAGAGACAACACGCACGTCTGTAACACAACCTTTGGCTTCGACCAGTCGCTTCTCTCTCAGGGTGTTTATCATGTTTGAAAGCTGCTGCCAATGGGAGGCGCTGTGGTCGGTTTAGCAACCAAAGTATTTTCACCTTTTAAACATCGATGAAGCGAGTCATTTATCTGGTGTGAACATTTTCTGGATCCTTCGCTCCTCCATCACAGTGAACTAAAGATCTCTGGCTTTGGGAAACACTGTGACATTTTCCTTCATTTCGACCAAACAACTGATGGCTCCATTGTTGTGGACGTGTTGGCTACTCGCAGCCTGATGGAGGTGATCGGCTGGTGGCGTCCCAGCCAGCAGCCTCCAGCCTGGTTTATGCTCCTCCCTCTTGACACAGTGCACACCGACACCGCCCGTGCCTTTCACACTTCTGAGTGTTGGCGAGAAGTGCTTTGTGTGAGAGGACGTGAAGTAGTTCTCCACTGAAACGCCAGGGCGACTGGGATTCATGAAGGGTCTGGTGAACCTGACTGCAGCCATGCTGCACTTTGCAGCTCCAGTGGGAGAAGATTCACACGCAGTAGGGATGGCTTTTGCCAGGCAGTCAGCTACAGCTGCTTTTCTTTGTTGTCAAACTTAAGCTCCAAATGTAGGAGCAGAGAGACCATGCACTGACACATGGTGCGTTCAGGTACCATCGGAAATTTGAGAATTAGACGATTATGGTTTTAAAGGTTTTTAAACCACTGTTCAGAACAAGTCATATCAAATCTTTGAAAACTCAGTGATTATTCATCATGCAATTGGACTGGATACATCCGTAGTATGTAGTTATTTTGTTACAAATCGACACCCAATAGTTTAAAAACTAACTGTCTTTTAGTCATAACGACACGCTTATAAGAACAGTCCTTATAACGTGGCAAAGAAGAACAGTACAAATGCTCATCATGGCCACAGTATGTGAAGGATTTAGGGATGACAGCCCAGGAGAGGGAGGTGCAATGTGTGGTCTGTTTGTGCGCTGTGCACGACGGAGAAGCGTAAAACACGCTTTTCAGCGATACGGTGTCATGCTGCCTACAGGTGTAAATATGTGTTTTGTTAATGTTTTTGTAAAAGTGTGCAAAAGTATTTTGCCAAATAAAAACAAAAGTGGAAAAAAAAGAGAACCTGATTGTTCAGTTTGTTTTTCTGTCACCCCCAGAATCACTCTGAGCTAGGTGAGTAAGAACTGCAGCCAACTTTACTTCTTACTGCTTAGCTGTTCTGCTGGTGTGCAGAGTGACAATCCTGGGCTCTGTTTCTGCAGCTATAATGGATGAAAATTTATTGTGGAGCAGATGTTGATAGGAGAAAGTGCTTTATGGAAATACACCACCCACTAAATCTTCAGTGTTTCATTACCATATGGCTTCCAGCCAAAGAACTGTACCCTGAATACGTCCGATCTCTTCAGATTTCAGAAACTATCCGATGTCGAGCCTGGTTAATACTTGCATGGGAGGCTGCTGGGGAATACAAGATGCAGGGAGTCCTGTTTGTGCTATGATAATCACACTCCCCTTATTCTTAAAGTGTCCTTGGAGTCAATAAAGTCAGTAACAGAAAGTGATTTCCCTTAAATATTAGATGTAAATGTAAGGGAACCTGCTCACACAGATGAGAGTGGAGTGGTTGTAGAAGGTTTCCAACAAACTGGCTCCAGACCGCTCTGTGCTCTGAAGCTGAAACTAAAAGTGTTTGTTCTTCTTGATAATCTTTTGTTCTGGTCTGCACAGTTTATGTAGGTTTAGGTAGGATTAGCCAAATTTAGAATAAGTGTCTCAAAGTGATATATTTTGTGTTATCAGCAAGGTTAGAAAGCAAGTAAAGTCTACTTGCTTAACACTTTTGTGCAATTGCCTTAAATTTTTAAAAAGTTTAATTTGGTCAACTTTCATAAAATAGTGAAATAGTGATAAAAAATAAGAAATCATGGCTGTAGGACGCTGGAGGAGCTTGGGAATGGACCTTGGACATGCTTGAATGGTGTCTCCTGGGCTTTGTGTCCCCTCTGAAGAGTATTTGTCCTTGAATCTGAGGCGTCAGCACTGTTCCCCCACTGTGAACCAAACACCAGCACATTAATTATACAGCAGGTGTCGTCCCCCCCGAAACAGCAGCACCAGACCCGAGCACATCACAGGCACCAGTCACCTGCAGCAGCCCACTTTAAAGCAACCGGACGCCGTAGACGAGAGCTCCGCTTCTGAGAGTTGTGTTTGGTTTCTGCAAAGAGGCGAGGGACAGACGCGGAGGTAAACTTCCTGTGCTCGTCCTTTGTCCTCCATCAGGACGGCCAGCTGAAAAGCGCAGGAAGCAAAGGCTTTCACTGGCCACAGCCTGAGCTCCTACTTCCACACTGTTTTCTTTATTCAGCAGAAGAGAAAGAAAGTACACAGGAGAAATCTGGAGCCACAGTCGGCTTAATGGCATTAAAAGCTTTGTCTCTAAAGATAGATACTATTTCATTAGATAGTAGCTTCATGAATGCCTTCAGGGCATCCAAGTTCCAGCTGCTTAGCGGCATAAAACAAAAACAGCACAACAGACTGACTATGTTTCTGTGGACATCGATATAGCGATCTTACCCAAAAACAAGAGAATTGTCCAACCAAGACTTGACCATGTAAACCATGTAAACCGGGATCATGTTTGTAACTTCCAACTCATTCACAATCTGCAGCACCTTATTCACAATAAACATGCAGGCAGAAATTTATCAGCATCTTGCCACATTTCCCAGTTGCAGACTAGGACGACTCGTGCCGTGGGTCATGTCCAAACCGGGAAGAAGGAGTGGGAATGGATAATGGCAGGGTATGTGTTCTTGTCTGAACATATTGGGAACAACAGGTAGATGCAGAAAAACTATTTTAATGTTGTATGAATCTTATTCAGAACTTTTCAATCCTAACAGTGTTATGAAGACATTTCATTATAGAGGAGGTCTGCAAAACTCAGAACAGGTCAGCATCCATGTAGTTCTGCAGCCTAAAAGCACATTTGAGTATGAGCGAAATTTGCACTATTCCTGCTCATCTAAATCTAGCCAATAAGTATATAGAGAACATAAAAAAAAAACAGTACCGAAACAGTTTCATGCAGATGTGTCCATCTAACAGCTGCAGTAATGTCCTGGAGTCGAGTGGATGATGCTGAACAAGTCATTAAAGGTTTTAGAAACCTCACAGCTTCTTTCTTGTGATGAAAAGCTTTAGTTCTCCTTCTGATATCTCCCTAAATACAATTTTACCCATTTACTATAAATGTTTCTCAAACTCCCCTGAAAATCCTTTAAAGTTGATGTAAAACAGACTCGATGGGACGTGTCTGGAGCTTGAAGCCTTAAATCATCATGTGAAACCCTTTACTCAATCTGGTGAACTTTTGGGTCTCAGACAAGGTGGAGAAAATAAAAAAATCTCAAAGCCACATGTGATTTAATCCATCCCTTATAGTCTAGATTATCCCATAGCGCTTATCCTCCTAAATCTCCTTGTGCTGGCGCTGTATTGTGAATAGCTTGATTTTTTGCCCCGTTATTAGCTCCATAGGTAAAAGCCAAGGCTTTAAACCCGAAAGAGGCTTTGGCTTTTTTTTTCTGTGGCTGTGTTGAGGTTAATATGCTAAAAACAAGATTTTCTCTCTCCTATCTGAATAACAAATGAGAAACCAGAAACATTTCTCAGCTCGCTGATCCTTCTCAAAAATCTGAGCTTTTGTTAAATATGCTTCAGTGTTATTTATTTAAATTTTCTCCCTGACATTTGACATAAAAGGATTAGATATCCACCTGC
Organism: Karalla daura; assembly: GCA_029224185.1. NCBI lineage: Eukaryota > Metazoa > Chordata > Actinopteri > Chaetodontiformes > Leiognathidae > Karalla > Karalla daura. Next base: position 4,235,548 of record CM055191.1, on the reverse strand, counting down.
CGCGTTAATAAGCCTCTGAAGTACATGAAAGGACGCTGCTGGTTTCGTTCTGCAGTGCAATATGGATTTTATGGATTTTATTACCCCCTGGGTCAAGTTATTGGGAGCCAGACTCAACAGATTAGACATGACTCACACACACACACACACACACACACACACACACACACACACACACACACACACACACACACATTAGTCATGGCCCAGCATCAGCAACATGTCTATAATTCTGTTTTTATTACTCGCTGCCAAGCCATCAGGAATGTGTCCGTGTTGCACTTTGCCAGTTAACCTGCCACAAGTTGAACTGGGAGTGACTGGCAGCGGATCGGCACAGGTGGAACACCGAGGGCTCCTTGAACTCTTTAGCTCGGACAGAAGGTTATGGACGGGCTGATCGCAGAGAGTTAGAGAGTTATACCGACCAGACTTCAGAAGTCCTGCACTTTCTGTTGGAAGGACAGCTGATTGGACAGACTCACCTTCATCCATCATCCATTGATCATCTGACTGGATGTGTAACCAACAGCGATGCAGATGACTGCTGCTGTCTATCTTCAATACGTCCTGGACGTGTCTCAGTCCATCACAGGACACACACACAGATACATTCACTCTCACTCTCACACCTTGGGCAAAGTTAGAGTGTCCATTTGGCTTAAACAGGAAGAACATGCAACACGCACTGATCAGGATTTGAACCAAGGACCTTCTTTTTGTGAGGCAGCCGAGCAACTTTCTATGATTATTTCCAATGTCATAATTTTCCTGTCTCTTATCAATTTCAGATGAAACATTACATTTTATGAATGAGTACATTCTACCTTACTTGTAGTTGATTTTTTTTCATGTGAATCCACGTCTGTGTTCTGCTTGTGATGTTTGCACATCACTCACCTCAACCACAATTTATTATTGATGTGTTCCTGGTTCTTTTGTGATGCAGAAAAAGAAATTCACACCAAGGTGACATCCACTGTCATGAAAAACGACAGAAGTACAAGAAACACAGAATGAAATTCAGACATTGAATTCACTCTCATTACTTAAATGTAGGGTTTACGAGCGAAACTTCACATTTCGTTTGGCATTTATTATCCTTTGCAATATTTGTAACCGTTACATTTTATCGGGAGTATTTGTTTTCCTCCCACAATGAATGCTTAAAGTACCATCCATGGCGCTATTAATTTCGCTTTCATTTTGTGAAACATGAGGGGAGAGCGTCTAATTTCTCAGAAAATCCCCTGAGAGCAAGTTTAGAGAGTGGAGGCTTTTGAATTTACCCTGAATTTAGTTCTTCTTCCTGACCGAATCGATTTCTGACAAATTCTTCTGAATTAGTCCAGCAGGGATTATTCTGTTCCAGACAGGAGGAGGAGGAGGAGGAGGAGGAGGGGGCAGGGAGGAGGGGAGGTTTTGTGGAGGTCTTTAAACCCTGCCGTCCTCCCCAGTCTTCTCCTCCTCTCCTCACCTCCTCCTCTCAGCTCCTCCTAAGCTCCGGAGAAGCTTCGTCCTGCCCGGCTCTGAGCGGCTGCTGAAGCCCGGGAACCAGACGCTGTGTTCGGGCTGCACCTGCGAAGAGGAGCCGCTCCTGTCAACCTGGACCGACATCACAGCAGGACCAGGATGCAGTGAGTCTGAGCATCACTTTCGCAGATAAACCCGACTTCAATGATGCATGACAACATAAAAGAGTTTATTACATGTATAAGTAATAATGCGCGGTCAGGTTCTGCATACCTTTGAAACGCCTGTTAAAAAATAAGGAGGGAAACTGAGACTTAAGAAGTTTAAAGGAAACATCAGAAAATTAGGCAGAACTCAGGGGTTCAATGTGACACCACTTTGATTTCTAAGCTTTGTATTGTTTTAGGTTGTCAGTTTCTTGAATGTGAAACGGTCAAAAGCAGCTTAGGAGACGATACAATAAGACACTTTATCGATCAGGGAAATCATCTGATCATACTAGCAGCATTCAAAATGGTAAACCAAGTTCCAGTGTTAAACACGATTTCAATGAGAATGAATTAGGTATTATTACATATTATATTATAACAATTATGATTAAGCTCCATGTGATGCCTAATTACATAAAATAACATATTCAACATTATAGTGTAACACAAAGGAAATTCTGAGAATGAGGAGTTCAGAGACAGCATCAGTTTGTCACCACTTTTATATCAAAGCTATTCTGTATGTTCGCAATTCTCATGTCTGACATGTAGTGGGAGAAAAATGTGAAGTATAGTTAAAAACTACATGATTCATAGTTTCAAGTTTAACGATGTTGTAATATACTATGAGTAGACTCCTCATTATGGTGTAGTTAGGTCTGAAACTGAGAGTGATGAAGTCTGTCAGAGGCAGCATCCGCAAATTAGGCTGACAGGTTCAGTTTTTTCACCACTTTTATTTCTCAGTTCTTTGTCTATGATTGAATGTGAATCAGCACAATGTTCGTGTCTGACGTGGAGGATCAGTGCTTAATTAGCAGTTCACAGCAAGAAGGTCACTGGGTTCGTATCCCATTCTGCTTAGTTTGCTTGTTCTGCCTGTGTCTTCATCGGTTTTCCCCTCCCAAAATCCAAAACACGTGCATGTTCAGGTCAGCTGGAGACTCTAAACTTCCCACAGGTGTGAGTGTATGTGTGTGAATGGTGTGTGTCAGTGGAAGTGTCCACCCAATCTGCCACTCCCACCTCACCTGCTCACACAGTTGCACCTTGTAGTTCCCAATCAAGCCAGTATCTAAACCCCCGTTTCTCTCCCAGTCTTTCCCAGATTGTCTTGTATGTCACGCCTATTCCCAGTGTATTCGCCTGTTTCAGACCTGGCCTGCCTTTGAGACTTTGGTGTTTGCTTGCCCCTGTCGGATTTATTTGCTCTTTGACCGATCTTCTTGTTTTGACCCTGAGAGTTACTCCAGTCAATAGAACTTTCCTGATTTACTTGCCTCTTTTGTCGTTCTACTGGGTCCCACCACCACCCTACGTTACAGTGTGTGTGTCCTGTGATGGACTGGAGACATGTCCAGGGTGTAATGTGTTCCCTGCCTTCTCCCTCTGTGAGCTGGAGCTACTCCATCAGACCCTAGCACCACAATTAAAGTGGATAAGATGATGGATAGATGGAGATGACAAGTCGATTTCATAATTCATTCAATGAAAAGATGAACGCATGTTTAACCTCACTGTGCTTTTATCAAGGAAGAATGTTGTTAAAGTAACAAATCCTAAAGATTTGTTTTGTTTTTTTATTGTTTTGATATGGAAGATCCTGTGATGGCAACCCTAAGCTAAAACTGATGATTTTTGGATATTTTTTCTCTCTAAGTACGTCTTAAAGACTTAGTGACATTCCTGACATTTGATCCACAGAGTGAACATGTGTGTTACGTCTTTGTGTTTGGTTTGTCAGAACCGGAGTAAAACCCACAACATGAAGCTGTAATGAATCCGGCCTGAGCCCGGGCTATGCCTCACAGGCTTTTCAATTGGAATTTGAACTGGAATGAGAGGAGGAGGAATTTAATTCATTGCAATTCAAAGACATTCTACTTGGCCGCTGTTTTCTATCTTACCTCTGGGTTAAAAGATTTACAAAAAGCTGCATCTTGAAGTCCCAGGGGACCTGCTGATCTTCGCTTCTAGATTATTGGGGTTTTGCTATGGCTGCGGAGTCTTAAAAGCCAGTGTTTTACATTTAGAGAGTAAATCTGAGAGCAGAGTAGTGTAGTGTGTTTTCATTTTCTTGCAGTGGATTTTCTCCAGGAACCACAATCTTCCCACAGTCTTAAAACATAGACTACTAAATGGTTTGGAGACTCAAAATTGCCCCTATAATGATGTGTGATAATAATAGAGGATTTTATTTATCCTATTAACCCATGGCAGTGACTTATCCCCACATTTGGGGAAAACTGGGACCTGCAGGTGGTAAGATGCCCTGCATGGGCCTGTTCAGCCATTCAAACCTAAGATCTAAGGTGAGAGGTCCAGATCTTAAACCGCTAGGCCACAGCCAAAGTAAATGTCCCTGTAAGGCTCGACAACCTTCTCCAGGGTGTATTCTTGCCTCTGGAATACGTCTCCAGGGTATGAAGAAGGTCAGGAAAATGATGGAGTGAACAACCTCTGATTTATAAAGCATCGCTACTGGAAGTTTCCTGCAGCAGCTCAGAAGCACAACGAAGGTGGAACTGTGCTCACTGTTGTTTTTAGGAGATTAAAGCCTCTAAAACTCACTGCTATTCTACCTAATCAGCTTGTGGCTCACAGACTTACTACTACTATACACACACACACACACACTCTGGTAGCTCGTGGCTTTTGTCACTTCTTCAGCACTCACAGGATAATGAGGAGCAGCTGGAGGTGACTGGTGTATTTTTTTCTGGATTGTTCTAGTGGGCCTTACATCTCTCCTCTTTTTTTTATTCCTCCCTGTTCCTGTTCCCTTAGAGTCCCCAGCCCTCCCTTGCTTCCTGTCACACTGTGTCTGTGGGTGTGTGTGTGTGCGTGTGGGTGGGTGGGGGGTTTGGGGGGGTGGGCTCAGGTTGCCCCTGGAGATGGGCAGATAGAGTCGTTCGAGGTGACGTGGTATGGGACGGGGGAGAAGGGAGGCGAGGAAGTGGCGGGCGAAGGACCAGAATCTGGAACCGGAGGAGGAGCAGGTCTCTACGAACCCCTTCCCAAATCATTCCACTGTCTTTTGTTGCTTTTCCATTTTAATGGTACCACCTCACCCCATCTATTTTACCTCTACCTCTACTTTACTCTTACCAACTCTTGCTCTACTCTACTCATCTTTAGTTGATGCAAAGTACTGTACATCACACATAGATTCATAGAACACATAGATAGATAGATAGATAGATAGATAGATAGATAGATAGATAGATAGATAGATAGATAGATAGATAGATAGATAGATAGATAGATAGATAGATAGATAGATAGATAGATAGATAGATAGATAGATAGATAGATAGATAGATAGATAGATAGATAGATATTATAACAAGGATATTATAACAAGAAGACAACAACGGAGAGTGACAGAAACTTCTGTTGTTGTGTGACAGAGAAACAACTTGTGCTTGTATGGTTTTGACTCTGCAAAGTGTGTAGTTTCGATAACTGTGATCCTGTAACTATAAAGTATGGAAGTTAGACCTTCCTCTTTCCTGGACTGTTGTCTTGTGTGGGTAATGAACTATAATTGTCCTGGCACTTATCAGCTGAATGAATTCTCTCTCACCGATCAGAGATATGGCCAAGCCTGTTTAGTCCTGCACAGCTGGACCCTGACCCTTTTGGGATACCAGAAATCTGACCTGGAACTAGATGCCATATTTTACCAATGGTAAACAAAAAAATGAAAAAGTGAAAGTGAAGATATAAAAAGCAAGGACAGGCACGTTTTTGTATTGCACCATTCTAATGCAAAGCAGTGCATAGGGCTTTACAGATTAGTGACTTTTGCCAATTAACTTTTTACTTATCAAAATAATTGATTGCTTTTTGAGTGTATTATTAATCGATTCACCTTTATACTTGTTTCACATTCATGGGAACCCTTCAAGTAGAAATCAGACGCTCGTCGATCAGATAAGAGAGATCGCAGTGAGTTTGTGGTCACCGTTAAAATTTTGCTCTCGTCACACGCTGAGTAAAGTGACAAACGAGCCAAACTCTCACAAAGCTGGTCCTCTAAGAATGCACCCCCCCCCTTCTCCTCCTCCTTCTCCTCCTCCTCACCCCCTCCTTCCTCCGTCAGCCTCAAATGACCTCTTCCTGGCAGACTCGGTCAAACGTCCTCTCTCTTGGCCTCCATCGTCTTTCCCCCCAAGGTGAAGTCATCGACCATTCAGCCTCTTGTGATGCCTGGCTTTGCTCTGCTGCTGTTGCCCTGGACGCGTCCTCTGTCTCCCTGCCTCCCTCGCAGCACTCGGAGGCGAGTCTGAGGAAGAGAGAAAGAGAGAGAGAGAGAGTCTTTCAGAGAGATGAAGTTCAAAATGAAGCAGTGTGGTAGATTTTTAGCTTTGTCAGGAGGAAGTTGAAGTTGAGCGTTTGCACCAGCATCAGTATGGAGTCAATATACGATGGATATGAACATTGAGGCTGCAACAAACAGTTATTTTGGTAGATTGTTTATTAGTCAGTTGTTTAGTGGAATTATTGAGGAGCTGTTTGGACTTAGGACCACATGGTTGACAATGTTGGCTCACAGCAAGAGTGTCCTGGGATTCCTCCCATCATCCAAAAACATGCGTGTGGAGGCTGACTGGAAACTCTCATATTAGCCTTAGAAAAAACAGAAGATACATGTGATATTTAGAAACTGTGTCTGCATTTCAGCCAAAAGGACTGACATGTCCTCAAACATCTAGACTGTCTTTGCAAGGTTTCTAATGATCGATATAATATCATCAGCCTCACATCTCAGATGACGGGAACTACATTTATTTTTATGGCTCCGAGCATCAACCAGTGCTCAGCTCTACCCAATGAAATGGTTTGAACTGGCAAACTTTTCCCAGGCGGCTTTTCTCTCTTCAAAGCTTTTATTCTGGACAGAAGCAGCCAAATTTCGGCATTAAGAAGAACGACTGAGTCATTACTTATTAATCCACTTTTGATTAGAAATGTGTCTCTGCCGAGGCACACAAAACAAACTTTAATTTCCGTTGTTGCAAGTTTAACACTTTTTTTGGGACATCGCTGACGCACAGTGATCGTCCTGTCTGTGATCTTCTCTGCGCTCGAGACGAGATGATTTCATCCCCTGAGGACCCACAAGTTGGACACAGCTGGAACCTCTGAGCAATATTCTGCTCTAAACCAGAGTATGATAGTAGTCTGAATAAGACTCTGCCATGCAAACAGAAAATTGTGAGGACCTTAATCTAAATAAGGTCATATTTGGAAAAATTGTTCAGAATAAGTCGTGAAGTTATCCACTCTTGCAGTATTTTGCCACTTTGGCAGCCATCGACTGTTTGACGATGCATGTACTGGGTCAGGTCCAAAATAACTTGAAACTTGAAAACTTGATCTGGAGAAGATGGGACATGAGAGACGTAGACGTAAGAATCGACCTCACAAACGTGTTTGCAGCTGTCATGTTTGGGTTTAAGCTGCTGTGCGTGAGGAGAAAAGTGAATTCATCCCAGAGCAGGAGGAGAGGAGGAAACAGCTTCGGGTGAAGGTGAACGGAGCCAGGATAAAAACAGCAGAGGTCCTGCTTCCATGTGAGCCTCTGGGGAGTTTGGAGGAATCAGGATTCAGCTCACGCTCTGCATCTCCTGAAGTCTGACTCCCAGCAGCTCGAAGGCTCCAAGGACACACAGGCTGTGTCGCACACACACACACACACACACACACGTACACACACAAAGAGGCTGCCTCACAAGTACACACATCCAGAGACTCACAAATGCTGAGTCTTAACCCCACATTTCAATGACTCACATGTTGGAGACCAAGAAGAGGATGGATCTACACAATGTGTGCGAAATGTAAAATTCTTAAGAACATTTACTGATCTCAGCCTCTTAAATGTGAATATTTTCTGTTCTTTCTGTGCAGAAACAACCTGTAAAATTGCATCTGAGGCGTCTGTTGAAACCAGTGTTCCATAGCTTCAATGTTAGCACCAGAGAGCAAAAATAGATCCTGTGTAAATCCATTCTAGATCAACCTCTAGAAGGATAGGATAATATGACGAAGAAGCATGATTGTGCAGAGCTGTAAAATACCCTATAAACACTGCAAACTCATTTGAGATTTAGCTTTGCCTCTCCTCTCCTCTCCTCTCCTCTCCTCTCCTCTCCTCTCCTCTCCTCTCCTCTCCTCTCCTCTCCTCTCCTCTCCTCTCCTCTCCTCTCCTCTCCATGTCGTACCTACAGGCCAGACGTACTCCCACCTGTGCTGCTGTGCGCCATCTGTCTCTTCGCCCTGCCGGCGTCTTCCTCCTCCCACCACGAGCCAGGTATGGCGCTGTACCCACGCCCCCCAACGCAGCGTCTCCGGCATCCATTCAATCATACGTGACCTCCGGCCTCTGAAGGGTGGCGCGCTGCTTTTTAATCGTTCGCTTTTAATCATTTCCTGACGTATCGTCTTTCTGCCGACACGCAAGGACATATGAGCGCCGAGGCTGGAAAAATCAAGGTTGACTGAGCTGAGAATCGGCTGAGTGTGTTTGTTCCTGTTGTCATGACAACAGAGCACACGGAAAGCCTGGACAGCCGCTGGTTTAATGATGAACTGATTTGGCTTAATTCGCTCATCTGATTCTCTGTTCTGTGGCTTTTGAGAGACTTTTATTTATCCTGCTTCGGTTAGATGTTAGATGTTGAAGGATAAATACATCTCAACTAAATATCTCAAAGGCTATTGGGTGTAATATGTGTGTATGTTAAAATTTGTAGCACCAAAAGTACTTTGTCCCCTTTTCTTTTAAGTCTTGAATATATTTAGAGGTCAGTGGTTTGTCTCATAAACCGGTTTGTAAGAGGACGACTAGAGATATTCCTCTCAGCTTCAGATTCACTGTGGTGGAAGTGTTAATCACCATTCTTGAAATCACCATGGCAACAACTTATGACTTACGACCAACACGGCATGTTAGGTTTGTGAAGTTCACAACTGGTGGCTCTAAAAATACTAAATTAAAATAATAATAATAACTTGCTATCACAAACAAAACGGCTGAAAAATAAAGAAATAAATGCGTGGCAGTTCTCAGCGTCGATAGAAGAGAGCGGGACAGTGAAAATATCTTTGTTAAGTGCTTGTACTTTGTGACTTATGCTAAGCTAAGCTAAGCTAACTGTCTGTCGTAAGACTGAGACGTGAGTGTGGAGTCTTCCTTCCCTCGGTGGGAGAGCATGGTAACCAATCCCACGTGTCATCTAAAGCTTGCCTCTCCTCAGACGACTCCAAGCTGCTCCACGTGACCATCGCGGCCTCTCCGCCCGTGCTGGCCGTGCTGGGGGACTCTCTGACGCTGACCTGCCTGGTGTCTCTGGCTCACCCGCCGCCCTCGCCCTCCACCAACGGCCGCCACGCCGTGCTGTCGCTGCCCCGAGTCAAGTGGAGCGTCCTGACTCACGGCCGGGAGACGGAGATCCTGGTGGCCCGCGGGGACCGGGTGAGGGTGAGCGAGGCCTACAAAGACCGGGCGTCGCTGCTCAACTACGTGGCCTCGCCCGCCGACCTGACGCTGCGGCTGGAGCGCCTCAGGCACAACGACACCGGCTTCTACCGCTGCGAGGTGCAGCAGGGCCTCGAGGACGCCGACGACGTGGCTCAGGTCAAGGTCAAAGGTGAGAAACCGACCTGGATTAGAAAAAACTAAACAAACACTGTAGAATAAACAGAATGAGCAGCGATTTTGATATAGTTCAGTACCATATATATATATACAAGGTGTCCACAGAGTGGTTTTACAAATTAAAAGTGATGAGATTTGATAGGTTTTTCAAAATTTTGATGACATTGCGCGTGTGCATTTCAGGTGTCCTGTTGGTTCTGTCAATTAAACCCCTAATATCACTCCATCCACCTCTGTCCCATCACGGATGTGATGGTGTGGATGTCTTCGTATATGTCTGCGTATCCAAATTTGTATGAGTAAACCACGAAACATCTTTTTTTGAGGAGTAATCATTTTTGAGGGGTTTATTTCTCACCTCATCAACAAGAAATGCATAAATGCAACATGAATAAAATAAATAAAAACTCTGATAACCACTGAGTACATAGAATAAAAATTATTAATGTGTCTCATCAATTCCTTTTGTAATACATATTCTTAAATTGTGAATTGAGACTTTGTTGTCTGTTTGTCCATGCGGTCTTAAAAAGTTCGTTTAAAAGTTGATAAAAAGTAAGGCTCTTAAAAAGTAGTAAAAACATCTAAATTACAACTTTATGGGGCATTATTTTTTCTTCAAGGTCTTTACAGATAGTCTGGCTACAAAAACTTGTATTTCTTTCAAGCTTTGTTCCTTTCCGCCCAGTCTGGGTTAATACTACAACTACAACTTGTTAATGAATGAAACAGGTGTTTGCTTTGTTTGGAAGATCTTTGAAAATTATTAAAAAAGTGTTGAAATAAACCAAAGGATTCCTGCAGATATCCTAGAATATGGCAGAGGGACAGCAGCAGCTACTCCTCGGAGGTTGACACTTAAAACAGCTTTGTCTCGTATTTCTGCTGCTTCGTTATTCAACACACAGCCTGCGTCTGTGATGAATGAGCGTCTCGTTCAGTGTCCTTACCCAGTAATAGATTATGGATCGTCTGACCGCGGCCGCCTGTGAGCTCGTACATCAGACAGGTCTGACTGTTGAGAACAGACAGCAGGAGGCGACTTTTCACAGTCTTTTCGCTGTTCATTCAGTGAAGTGGTGTTTTATAATTCCTATGTAATCTGGGGAAACAGAGACGTTTAATGAGGCCGCCTGCAGCAGTGGTTCACGGTTTCTCTGTTTAGAAAGACAAGGCAGGACATTTCTGGACAGGTGTTTCAGGAAGGATAGAGTTACATGTTTTTGAAAATCTGTGTCAAATATTTAGATAAAAGAAGAACTTCTGTCGCTCGGCCTGAGACAGGGCTGCACACAGAGTTTTATCAGGCTGCTATTTGGGGTTTCACAGGCGTGGTCTTCCACTACCGTGACGCTTCCAGCCGGTACGCCTTCACCTTTGAGCGAGCCAGAGAAGCCTGTGAGGAGATCGGGGCTGAGATCGCTGCTCCAGAGAAGCTGATGGCTGCCTACCAGAGCGGATACGAGCAGTGTGACGCAGGCTGGCTGTCAGACGGCTCTGTGCGGTATGAGATACGACATATAAACACAAAACTGAACTTGACTTTTTCAGGGATGTGAACTTTTGATTGGGCATTTAAAATGTTAATATTTACATCTTTAGAAACATTCAAAGCTATTTTGGAGTTTGTAAAACAATATGAACTCTAAAGAGGGGAGAAAGTGAATGTGGTGAAAATCACATAAAGCACATTTCATATATAAACCTCTGTTAGCATTTTTCAGATATGGATATGGAAAGCACAACTTTTCAGGGTTGAAATGCCTTTGGATTTGGACAGTCACAGTAATAATACTCCGCACAAAGTAAATAAAGTGCTGGTGCTATATCATAAGGTAAAGGCTTACCCTCATTGTCTTAGACAATGAGGGTTCGATAAATCCCCTGTATGAGTAAACTGTTGGCAAATTTTACACACATTTGGCAGAGGAAAAGCTGCACGTCATGTGCAGTTATGACTCGGGGAGCTGGTGTGATGATGGAGAGCTGCTCACTGTTCCAGCACTGGCTGGTCCTCCCCTCCACAGATATCCCATCCAGATGCCCAGAGAAGGCTGCTTTGGAGACATGGACGGTTTGCCAGGGGTGAGGAACTACGGCCTCTTGGAGCCCGACGAGCTGTATGACGTCTACTGCTACGTGGAAAATATCGACGGTGAGACGATAAATGTTATCACTGCTGCCCTCCTGACTGCATCAAGCTGTGTATACAATTGATGGTTCTTCAGTTTTATTGATTGTAGTCTGACACCACCAGCTTTGTTGTTTTAGCTCTCTCTCTTTTAATCTCTCTTATCTCATTCTTAAGATACAAATTAAAAGCCTATGAGAGAAGTTGTGATCCATGGACTTAACTGAAAATTATATGACTGTAAAGGAAGTTAAAGATGTTTTGCTGATTAAAGCTTGGAATGGTGATAGAGTCTTGAAGATTTTTGTGGATGGTCAAAAAGTTAGTGAAAGTATTCACACTTTCACTACGCTAAATAATGGCTTGATCTCTCTGCCTAGTTCAGTACTGTGAAAGGTAAGATTCATTTCAGTAGAGCAATACTAACAAAGACTTCAGATTGGTTTCAAAAGATGGTTTCAAAACACCTCATCGATCCAGAGAGTCTCACTGACCCCTGTCTCCTCACACCCAGGTGAGGTCTTCCATGGCTCCGCCCCCCAGCGGTTCTCCTTCAGGGAGGCCAAGGCGTTCTGCCTGAGTCACGGCGCCCAGCTGGCCACCACGGCCCAGCTGTACGCGGCCTGGAACGACGGGCTGAACCACTGCAGCCCCGGGTGGCTGGCCGACGGCAGCGTGCGCTACCCCATCGTCACGCCCAGGGAGCGCTGCGGAGGAGGCGAGGCCGGGGTCCGGACGGTGTACCGCTACAGCAACCAGACGGGCTTCCCAGAGATGGACAGCCGCCACGACGTCTACTGCTTCAGGGGTACGAGCTCACCTGATGTCAGATGCTCAGATAGACTTAGGCTAGGTCAGATCAGGGATCAGATATGTTATCAAAATGACAAGATCACAGGGCTAGCAAACAAAGCAACACATAACTAACTGACCTGACACCAATCACTTTAGTGTTGTAAATGGGCAGATAAATGCGTCCCACATGTTACTAATCATTGAAAACATTATTTAGCTTTCCTACAGTGTCTGTTTTATCCTCTTCAGCTTTGTTGATGTCTTATGGATTTCAAATAACACTCTGTAATTTCATTGTCTGTAACTTTCTTTGCTTTCCAATCTCATATACTGTACAAACCCTGAGCTGATGAATCATCTGATATATATTATCAGTGAAATTTATTTTATTTTGATTTAATTTATTTATAAAAGTGTGACAGATTTTGCTTTTTATCAGAATCTTTACGGCGTTCAATCACATTCTGCTCTTTTTCTAGGCGACAATGGTCTGTATACTGAATCCCCCCAGGATTTTCAGGCCACTGAGCCGGAGGACATCGGCCAGGACGTTGTTTTCCTCCCTAATCCTGCAATGGAAGAGTTGGACCTCAGCGAGGCGTTGGAGAAGGGCGTCGAGCAGGTCAGAGGAGCTCAAACGGCCAATCCTGTGAAGCAGAGCCCGATGGAGGCTCAGTCCCCAACAGCGAACATGGACCTCCACCAATCTGCCTCTCCACCTCCGGAGCATCCAGAGCAACTTCCCATAGAGGATCTAATTCAGAAGGCCAGTCACCCAGAGTCCTTCCAGCCTGCACCTGAAGGGGACACACACTTGGAGCATGAGTCTCACACACTCCCAACAAGTTCTCCAGAGGAACAAACTGTCGACGAACACTCAACTTCACCCACAAACTGTGCAACAACTGCAGCGAGTGACGAGTCCACAGAATCGAATTCTGTGACAGGAAGCCCAGACATGCCTGAGCTCCTCAGCAGCTCCACAGATGTTCCTCAGGAGCCAGATCTTCCAGTCTTACAAGAGGACCACACTCCAGATGCCCACATCCTCTCGAGCAGCTCTCAGGATGTGACTGGACACCTTTACGAGGAGACAACAGCCCCGTGGACCACAACACACGTCGAGGAAACGGACGATCGATCCACCACCGTCTCAGCTGGGCTGCTGGAATTTGATAGCAGCACATCTGGGAATCACCCAACAGGCGAGGGGTCCGGAGAGGAGAGCGCAGAGTCTCCTCTCGATGAGGAAACACAAAGCTCAACGACTCAGAGTTCAGTTGATGCAGACACATCCGGCACCTCTGAGGACGTGGGATCTACGACACACTCAGGTGGGTTCACCTTGAACCTGAAGCTAATAATATGTTTAACTCTGAGACTCTGAGATTCAACATAATTTTAGACTTGGTTGAAAACTATGAACCAGTTGTCCAGTTGTGGACCTTGACTCCTCTCCTCTCTTAACAGCTGATGAGTCGACGCAGCAGCCGGCAGATATGTCCACTCCAGTCGACCATGACGAGGAGGAAACGAGCGGACACGCCGCAGCCACACATGACACGGGGTCCGGTTCAGAGGCTCCGGTCCTGGATGCCACCATGTTGACGTCCCCTCCCTCTGTAACCCTGCCCCCCCTCCCTGTGGAGGTGGAGGCCAGCGCCTCGGAGGGTCTCACCCTCCTGCCTGAAAGCACTGTTTCATCTGAGGCTGAACCTCTGGAGGATAAACTGGAGTCGGAAGGATCCGGAGAAGATTTAGTTGAAAGGGCTCAAAATATCACAGACAGAGAAGGAGGAGGAGGAGAAGAAGAAGAAGACGAAGAAGGGAGAGAGGGATCAGGAGAATCGTCTGGAGAAAACCCAGAGGCAATCCTGTCTGTGTCTGCGGGAGCAGACGGCGAGGCTGGGACTGATCGCCCTCCTCCGTCAGACGTGAAGATCACACTGATGCCTCGTCATCTGACTCTTGCACCCAGCTGGGACCCTGAGCCCTCTTCCTCCTCTTCCTCCTCCTCCTCCTCCTCCTCCTCCTCTACCCTGCAAGAGTCCCGCACCGATCTGGAGTACAGCGCCGAGCCCGCTGTCACAGAGGAATCTGAGGATGGGTCCCACGACCAGGAGGCCACAGCTCGGCCCACCAACAGCAGCATGGACGGTGAGTTTAGACCAGTCACAGAAAAGTTTCAGACGTTTTACTGTTTATTTTGTAGTGTTCTCACATGTTTCTGTCTAAAAGACGAGTTAGAGACTGTTCCACAACGTCTAACCTAAATCATTATTATTCTCCTACATATTAGTAGGATATTGAGTGATATGAGTGGCATAACAACATTCCACAAACATTGCACAATTTATTATCATATGATTTATTATATGAGAATGTGATAACGACATTATATTTGACATTTTATACACATATAATACAAATAATAACAACATACAGTGCAGAGAAAGATGGACAAACCAAATGGGACCATTACAGAAAATAATAGTGCATTTTTAATGCAAACTAAATTAAAAGAAACAAACTAAATTGCAAACTAAATTATTTAAACGTACATAGTTATAACAATAAAAAAGTAATATAAAAAGAAGAAAAGTTGCAGTGTGCATGTGTGCAGTGGATAAAATTTAATGGAACAAACAAAACAGAGAAATTGTATTTAGAAACACAAATTAATGTACTGTTAATGTAATTAACATGTAATTAGCTGTTCAAGTACTTAACAGTAGTTAAATGTTTTTCTTAAACATCTCTCATAGCTTTTCAAAGACAGGTGGGAAAAGTTCCTCTGGTCTATTGTTTGAGTATTTTGCAGCACAACAGTTACTCTCCAGAACCTTCCAGCAGTTTCAACCACCGGCTGAGAAACATCCCCATGTTTGCTGCCATGTTGTTTCATTATAACCATCACCTTCATCCCAAAAACTCCACTCCTCCTTACTCCTCTCCATCTGTGTCATCAGCTGCCGAGTCTGTTCCAATTTATGTTTTTACAAGTAAGCTAATTGAGCCTTGTTCAGCCTCTTAAATGTTCACAGGTTGGACTCTCTGTTGAGTGTCTAACCGTCTAGCCTGCAAACTTGTTCTAACTGACTCCACAGCACACGGATCAGAGGGTGGCGAGGGGGAGTCCAGCACGGATGAGCCGTCAGATAAGATATGCACGTGGCGTCCGGACGAGGGCGACAGCAGCAGTCCGACTCTGAGCACGGGCAGCAGCGACGAGACCGCCACGCCGTCCGCCGAGCATCCGCTCAGAGGCAGCGAGGAGCAGGTCGTCATGGCCGCCTCGCTGCCTGCTGTCAGGGTGTCTGCTGTCAGACCCGGAGCTGTGCCAGGTACCTGCAGACGCTGAACAGCCAATCAGGAGAGAGATACAGCATAGGAAGTGAAGACTGAGACCAACTTCATGATGTCATCTTCTTCAAAACCAGTTGTTTTAACTCATTGCTCCACACTGGAAAATTAAAGATGTGGAACAAGAGAAAGTGTCTCTGTTACTGATGTAACAGCTCCCTCTGCTGGTTCATTAGAGCAGACCTAAACACTATAGTAGCTGATAATAATAGTAATGAGCATCTTTTGGGATTTTTCTCACAAATTAAATGAAAATGAGTTAAATTATGTCTTCTTTGAGGGGTGGACAGAACAAGATGTTTGACACTTCATTCTGACTACTATTTAAGAGTCATTTATAACAAATTATCAGTATTGTATAGACCAAACAATTGAGGCAGATTATCAGACTATTAACAGAGCAACATTATACAATACATTAGACATTATACAATAGAACGCTTGGTTTGTTGATCCACTATGACAACGATGAAATAGAAAATGCTCATTTATATATGTATTTATATAGTGAATGTGTAAACTGCCTCTATCACTCTGACAGATTCGTGTCTGGAGAGCCCGTGTCTGAATGGAGGCACGTGTGTGGATGGACCACCGACGAGGTGCGTCTGTCTGCCCGGCTACAGAGGAGACTTCTGCCAGACAGGTGGGTCACCCCCCCCCCACACACACACACACACAAACACACACACAGACGAGGTGTGAGGAGGCCGAGGTGCTTTCTGTCACGTCAGTCAAGGTTTTTGTTTGTGTCTCAGACATGGAGGCGTGTGAGCCCGGCTGGGAAAAGTTTCAGGGCTTCTGTTATCGTCACTTCAGCAAGAGGCAGAGCTGGGAGGCGGCGGAGCAGCACTGTCGCCTGTGTGGGGGGCACCTCCTGTCCGTCATGACCCCCGAAGAGCAGCACTACATCAACGGTAAAACCTGAAACATGCTGCACACACACCTGCAGGCACAAACAGGCTCACGTTCATTAGATTAGTTATCGGAGCTCAGCAGCTTTCATTTAAGTTCAATGTGTGATGACTACACTATAGAGAGCAGACAGAAGAAGAAAAAGGGAGAGATGAATACTTATGGTAATAACCACATTAATCACATATAGTAATAAGATTGACTGGTTTTTGGATCAGAAACATCAACCTGTCTAAATGCTTGTTTGACGTCCTTGAAGCTGTGAAGCAGGTCTTGAGGTACAAACACGAGGTGCAGATCTTTTTTTCTGCATTATGCTGTTGAGCTGTTATCAGCTGATCTCCATAAGTGACATCAAACAGCTTCAGTAAACAGGAAACAATCCTGGACCACTGATACAATATCGTCACAAAACTGAGGAATTGAATATGATTGAGCAGTGCCTGCAGCACAGCAGGACACAACCAACCCCCATATTTTGTGCAGTTGTTCCTTTTTAACAGATTTCTTTACGCAGATATCAAAGTGTTGATCTTTTGCCTCGACATTCCTCCAATTCAGACTATAAAAAAACCTCCAAAGTTTGTTTTAGCAGCCTCTGCAAACCGTGCAGACTAGACACCACACGACTGTGATGTCTTCTCGCGTTTGAAGGTGTGTTTGGTCTGGTGGTGAGATGGTATCTGACGTACCTCACGTCTCTCCGGTAGTCTCCTGCTTTCTGCTGCGGGAACTCAAAGACTCATCTATGTCTGATCAGCTCCTGCATCCAGCCGCTTTAAACTGCTTCCTGATGGTCTGAGCCCTCATGTCGTCTTTGAAACTGGCTTTAACAGCAGAGAAAACCCCTTAAATGTTGTTTTTTTTCCAACTTGGAAGTTTGTGAATGTTCATAAAGTGACCCTAACATTAGGAAAATGCAACCTTTATATTTATTTCCTTAGAAGCTACATTCAATTGCATATGATTGTTTTTGGATCATTTTTCACGTAATTTTTCACGTCATTTACAGACTCCAAAGGACACAAACAGATACTGAAAGTCATATGAAGTCAACTCTTATTATGTACGTTTTTAACTTGACATCACGTATTCTCCCACCTTTTTCCTTTTCAGACAAATACAGGGAATATCAGTGGATCGGACTGAACGACAGAACCATTGAGGGAGACTTCCGCTGGTCAGATGGGAACCCCCTGGTGAGTGTCACTGACCAATGGAGAAACAAGACAAGGCAAGAGGAGGCGAGATGATGCTGACCATTGGAAAAGAGATTTAAAGAACACAGGTTGAAAA
The DNA here is from genome assembly GCA_029224185.1 of Karalla daura. Lineage (NCBI taxonomy): Eukaryota > Metazoa > Chordata > Actinopteri > Chaetodontiformes > Leiognathidae > Karalla > Karalla daura. Next base: position 4,217,700 of record CM055191.1, on the reverse strand, counting down.
TAAGTTAGGAACCCGAGTTTCCCAACCTGTCAGAGCTGAAGAAGAGGCTCTGGAATAATATGAAACAGGGAGGTGCCAAAAATAATCAGCTGAAAAATGCATCAAGATTCTTTATGGGACGATGTTGAGTGGATGCAGTTATGTCCTATACACACATTTGCTGATAATGTGTGTAGATGGATGAGAAAGCCAACATAGAAATGATGAATGGACATGCATCATATAATGAAGTTGAATCCATTCTTAGACTAGCAAACTATCACAGCTGTTTTTAATTGAGCCTCTTTTCTCTGTGCCTGTGTTTCAACCTGCTCTACTCCTTTCAGCTCTATGAGAACTGGTACAGCGGGCAGCCGGACAGCTACTTCCTGTCTGGCGAGGACTGTGCGGTGATGGTGTGGCATGATGGCGGTCGCTGGAGTGACGTGCCCTGCAACTACCACCTGTCCTACACCTGCAAGAAGGGTTTCTGTAAGCTCGCTCTGTCTCACGTCCTCCCTCTGGCCTCAGGTGTCTCAGGGTTTCCAGAGGTTCTTCAAAAGTACTGAAAGTTGATGAATCACAATTACTTTTTTTGCTCACCTCATTCCATCAACCTCAGTTATGTTCAGAACTACTAAACAGACAATTGTTTTAGGATTTTATTCCAGTGTAATAAAGATGTGATACTGCATGGAACTAATAATATCAAAACCATTTTTTGTTACTAATCTTTGACATATTCAAGGCCATGATAACAGATAAAAGATTTAAATATTGAAACACAAAAAAGGATTTTGTAGTTTTGGTCCCTAACCTAAAATTGGGGTGAAAATATTTCAAAATCTTGAATCTTCTATAAAAATAAGATTCTTGACCCCAAAATAATTCAATTTGGTATAATATAGTGACTGTTTAGGCCAAATTAGAGTGAGTGAGTCATGACTTTATAAGGTTGCTATTTTGACTATAAAACATCTGTTGTAGTGATAGTGATTACTTGAGTTACTTGTTGTAACTAAAGTTAAATATGTATTGCTGATTACAGTGTAGAATAGAGACAAGCTTCTTTATCAGCTCTATAGGAGGCCTATAGGAGGAGCTGCAACTATCTTAAGGATTCCTGCAGATTTGCTGCATGCATCAGTGTTTTTGTTCCTCTGCAGCGTCCTGCGGCGAGCCGCCCGAGGTGCCCCACGCCAAAGTGTTCGGCAAGAAGCGCTCTCGTTACGAGACCAACACCAGGCTGCGGTACTACTGCGAGGAGGGCTTCGTGCAGAAGCTGAACCCCGTCATCAAGTGTCTGCCCGGCGGCCAGTGGGAGGAGCCTCTGGTCACCTGTCTGCCAGGTGAGGCTGCAGTCAAGTACAAATACATACACACATCTTTCACACATTTCTATCTCCCCACCTTTACTTAGTTCACTTAGTTTTGCTGCATTATAACTTTTGAGAGAAATGCATATTTATCTTGTCCTGTCTTGCATTTTGCAGCAAATATCTGTACTTTGTACTTTCACGGTGCACAACTCATTAGTGAGTGAATCTATTGAACCTATTAGTGTAATTGGATATCGTAGGACTTGGCCATGTAGTGAAAGATCAATCATTTCTAGACTGTGAAATCTGCATTGACAGGCTAGTAAAACAGGCTAGTTAACTTGTGTTGCCAACAAGGTGTAAATTAGCATCATTCCAAATGTTAGTCACACTGTAGTACTTTCACTTTTAATACTCTGTAAGTATTTAATTTTACCTAGGTGGAGTCGTAAAGGTAATCACTTCTACTTAATGCACTTGAGATGTATTAATGCATTCTTGTACTTCTATGTAACTTTTACGACCATGATGAGGTATCAATGTAGGTCTGAATCCTACTGATAGAGAGAATCAAAAGTACAAAACCGTAGTAACTTACACTGTGACTTTTTTCTTTTCTGTTCGTGTCCCACCTGAAAGTCAAAACGGTGGAGGAAGACTCTGTCACTGCTGCACCTCAGCAGCCTGAGGAGGTGGAGGAGGTGGAGGAAGGCGAGGGGGTCACAGAGGTCACGAGCCCCACCACGGAGAGAGCAGCTCGGATGTTCTGGGACATTAACTGGAACTAAACCCTCCCTGAGCTTTGTCAAAGACAATATTCCACTTTTTCCCTCTTCTTCTCAGACTTTCGACTTTCTCCCTTTTAGTTAAACTGTTGAAATCAAATCTTTTGTCAGGATCCAAATCTGTGATTGGAGGTCAGGAAAGTTCTGGAAGCTTTGGGTGAATGAAGTCAACAAAGCAAAACAGAAGCTGATCAGTCAGACTAAATCTTCACATGAGATGTTCAAAACACCCAACAGCTGATTTCTATTATTTTCAGTTCTTCTGTATTGTTTTTAAGATCTGGTCTTTTTGCAGGATTCTCAGATTATCTCTCACAACATCCCAAAAAAACACATGGGAATTTACTTGTTCAATTTCCAGGATCATCAGAATGTTTTCATATTTCTGAGACACCAATGATGAAGGAAATAAACCAAACTGAATTTCGGTCGTTGTGTAAAAACAGATCCCAGCAAAACAGCAAGATTTACATTGTACTAACCTCGATTACTGACAGCAACAGCAATCTGTAAAACAGTCTAAAACTCTAAAATATCAGGAAGGATTGAAATGAAAATCAGTGAAAACAGTGTTTTCCAAACTTTAAATATAGTCAAGCAACATCAGCTCTTTTATTTATTCTGTTTTAAGAGACACCTGATGATTGGCAGAGGTCCAGTAGCTGCTGCTCCCTCATCTTACTCATTATTCCTCAGATATTCTTAATATGTTCTGATTCTTTTATTTTGAAAGTGAAGCCTCAGGCTAAATGTGAAAAAAAAACATAGATTCATTTTTCAATTCATTTTCAAAGCGAAAATTTCTTCCCTAATTTGTCTCATTTTAAAGCAGCTGATGCTTCTTTACTAAGACGTAATTGAGATCCCGAACAAAAATAACCCCTTTTCTAGTTTTTATAGAAACATTGATTTTTGATTTAATGAACTAAAATAAAGGTGCAAGTAGAAATAAAACGGTAAGAATGGATCGAATGGAAAAGCAGAAACAAACTGCGATTTTTATTATCTTTTTTTTTTACCATCACGTTAAATGTCGTTGATTTATGTGTAAAAATTTAACACATTAAAAATGTTTGTAAAAAAGCCTGTTTGTCGATGTGACTCCTGACCAACAGTAAACGGTTTGATCAGATCTGTTCTGCTCGACTCTGATTTGTGTTTTTAGGCCAAAATTTAGCATAACTCACAGAGACTCGCTCAAAATGAATAAATCACTGTGAAATCGTTCTGTTAATACGAGAAGACATTTATTAAACACGGATTAAGTTACACATGAATTAAATAAATTATTCATTGAAAAGCTTGTTGGAGACACTTCAGGACTGTGTTAGAGGAGACAGCTGCTAACTCAGTTTAATGTAGAAAGACATCTCATCCGGGGTCATCCAATTTGATCATTCGGGGTCAAATTTCCCAAATAATCGAGGTTTTAGAGCCACCTGATCGAGTCTCACTCCGCCTGCCGATCTCAGCTCTTGTGGTAGAGACTTGCGAACATGAGGGCCTTGAATTTACAACTGAGAAACCACATCCAGTGATACGGGAATGACAGTCACCGTTGGGAGTTTCTGGTTCGTGCAGTGCAATGAATTCTAGGCCTCACTCGAGACTCTGACGTACAAAGTTGTTGTGTTGTAGCCTCATGTTGCGCTACCTGTAGCAGTAGGCACCGTAGAGATGCATCTTCTTGTTGGGGAATCCGAATGAGCGCACCCCGGCCTCTGGGACGCCTCCGCAGCGTTTCCTGGGGCTGCTGATGGGGAATCGCACACTGCCGTCTCTCAGCCACCCACCGTCACACTGGTCGTACTTGTGATAGTGCCAGGCGGCGTAAAGCTGGCCAACCAGCGCCAACTCAGCTCCCTGACGCCCACAGGCATGTCCGGCCTGCTCGAAGGAGAACGATCCCGGTATGTAGGAGACAGAGCCTGCGAGAGGAGGGAGAGGGAAAAGATCTGATTTGGTGATGTGGGAGTCCAGTCCAGCACTGATCCTCAGGGAACAGTGTCCTGCATGTTTTAGATGTTTCAACTCCATCACATCTCATTCAAATGATGGCTCCTCATCGGTTTTCTGCAGAGCTTGATGATTTGCCAATAAGTTCAATCAGATGTGTTAGAGCAGGAAACTAAACTAAAACATGCAGCGACCCATGGTTGAAAAACACTGTGTTGGAGGCACATTGGCTCCTCAGCAGGTGAGTTCTTTGAGTCACATGGGTCAAGTTGTGACCTGAGGGCAGACTGTTTGGGCAGAGCCATCAAAGCAGCATTGATGGCGATGAAGGACAGAAATGTCTGCCCTATCGACCAAGGTGTTGCTTTGCGGGTCGTCATAGTTTCTGTGAAAATCAAATGATAAATGAAGAGGAGGCAGTTGTTTTTTCAAAATGTCGTGACTAATCTAATGCCACTTGTCTGGTTCTCACTGCATCATTGCTTCATCTGCCATCCCAATCTTTCTAAAAAAACACAACCAGCCTTATTCTTGGTAGCGGGTCAGACTCCAGGTCATGGAAATGCACAAAAGGCCGATCGAGTCCGGTCAAGTTGTTGAGCTGGTACCATGTAGTGGAGGCTATCGTATTACTTTAAAAACTACTGCAACCGAATGACCACAAACCTTCGCAGACATGAATACACTGAGACAAATATCAGTACTTTCAATGATCAATCACTGACAGCCACTGAAAGTCTTGGCAGAGACGCTTACCGGACGTCTGGGAGGTGAAGCAAAACGTGTCAAAGTGATCGTGGTTCTTGTCTTTCGGCCCGTAAGTGCGAATGCCCGGGAGCAGGTCGGCACCCCCGCAGGCCGGCCGGGGGTCGATGATGGGGTAGTGAACGGTCCCGTCGCTGAGCCAGCCGGCGTTACACCAGTCCAGACCTTCGGTCCACGCTGCAGGAGCAGACACACTCTGTGAGGACAGCTGACACTCTACACGTCTACAGGTGTGTTTCCATTAGCTCTAGAAATGCACAAGAGCTGAATATTGCAAAAAAGACCTCTGAAGACTTCACAAAAGTGTGTTGGAAACACCAGTCACATCACCAGTTCATTTAGGTGGTACAGTACTGAGCGAAATCTTTTACAAATCTAATTAAATGAGCCAATAAAATCATCATCATCTTCATCCAAGTTGAGCCTTGCAGGATGAGATTAAAGACTGGACAAGAGTTATGGTGGGATCACAAAACATCCTTCAATGGATCTCCCTTTTTCTAATACAAATGAAGCTACAAATAAGAGCGTTTCACCTCTGAACAGCTGATCGTACGAGGCCAATATGGCGTCCTGCTCCACACAGGCCTTCTTGGCGTCGTGGAAGTTGAGCTTGTAGCGGCCGTTGGGACTCTGATATGGGAACACCACACCTGGAAGCAGAAGCATTCCTGTTTTCTGTGGTCGTGTCACCACGGACGTCACCCTGCAGGCTTTTCGCTTACCCTCCACCCTCAAGGCGACGGACACGCTCTCGTCCTCGATGCCGTTGATGAGCTCGCAGCGGTACGTGCCGCCGTCCTCCAGCTGCAGAGAGCTGAGCTGCAGGGAGGCGTCCATGCTGTGGGCCTTACGGAGCGAGGCCCTCCGCCCCAGGACGCCGTACGGCTTGAAGGCCTGCGCATTGGATATCATGACGATGTTCTCCGTGCCTGTGATCTCCGGCTGCAGCTTTGTCCATTTCACTCTGTACTGGCTGGGTTTGGTCTTCAGGATGCACGGCAGCGTGACGTTCTCCCCCCGTCGACCAGAGACCTCTGGGTAAACGGGCGGCTCGAAGAGGTACTTCAGCTTCCTGGGCTCTGCAGGTGGAACGTGATCAGAACCTAAAACATGCCCACATCACACCACTTGATTTAGTATGGTCAGGCAGAACAATCTCGCCACATTACATGAAAATCGAAGCCTCACTAGTGTAAAGCTAATGTCTTCACTCTCCATTTTTTTTATTACAATGACCATTTTCCCCATCTTACTATTTATCAGTATTATTATCATTTTGTTCACCTTAGCCTAGCCTAGCCTAGCTTTTCATACCTTAATTCTAGACTTGTATAATAGTAACCAGACCAACCTGAGGTAAAAAAAGTAAGAAAAATAAGACTGCAGTAAAAGGTGAAAAGGACAAATATTTGTTTATCAATGAACTTCCTGATTCTTATTTTGCAGTTTATTTTAAGTTCACCTGCTAAAGACATGTTGGTTTGTATGTTTATTATTTATATTATCATATTTGATTTACTTGCAGTGCACCATCTTACATTCTCTGTTCCTGTATGCGGGATTTATAACAATGCCACACAATGTGTGTGTGTGGCATCACAAGCCACACAAACACACACACATTTGTTTTTTTTACATATTATACATCTACTTTTTTGCAATTATTGTTTAAAATCACCACAAGATGCACATGTTACATGTCTCGTATCCTGACACTCCAAATTCTCTCAAGAGAATTGTAACTGAAGATACCACCTAGTTTACTTAACCCTGGTAAACTGCACACCTGCTATCACCTGTTGACTCCAATATGAGGAGTGGGTTGACAAGCAGCAGCAGTACCGTACCTGCTCTGTAGGGGGCGGTGACGGCTGAGGACCAGGTGAAGCAGCCTGACATCAGTGTGAGGACCAGGGCACAGTTCATCGTGAGGGGAGATCCTCAACCTGCTCCTTCACTTCACAAGAAACAGACTCGGCTTTGTCTTCGCCTCGATCGCTCTCCGACTGAACCTGACCGACGATCAGAGGACGACAGGGTGAGGAAGCCACATTTCAGCCTCGGTCCGGTCTCTGCAGTGATGGAGGGGTGAGACAGGTGTTCAGACCTGAGAGGTTGAGAAGAAGTGGACGGACTATCATCATCCTGCGTTGTCCCCGACACGATGTCTCTGAATTCTTGTCTGAGTTCTTGGAAAAAAAAAATCACAGTGTCAGGAGGAGGTAGAAGCAGCTGTTTGCCCCGAATGTTGTCCAGTCACTTCATCTCTCTCTCTCTCTCTCTCTCTCTCTCTCTCTCTAACACACACACCCCTTCTCACCCCTCCTCACCCCACCTCACTCCCATCATATGGTCCTATGGTCCAGTCCGCTGACAGCAGCATCGTTGTGTCTCTGCACCAGATGTTCAGATGTTGGGTGTCACAGACTTAACAGATTCTTCACCACTAAACTCTGAATGACTGACACGTTTTTGTGTTTTTTAGAAACCTCTACTCAGTCTTGGTGATTTCCCAGGTAAAACCTGCATCTAAGGATCCCTGAATTAGAGACTGTCTCACCTGCCACTCACAGAAATGATCGCAAGACTTGACATTATTCGCTAAATAGTTCTCAGTTTGTTCCTGGACTAAGTGGTAACTTAATCAATAGGGGAAGCCTGACTCACACTGAAAAAGAGAGAGACAAAGTCATCATGTAGCTAAACAGTACAAATGACAATAAAGACTATTCTATTCCATTCTCTTTGACAACAACTAGGCTGATTTTTATTTTCAGGAAACTGCATCCTTCTAGGACTGTTGGAGAAAATGATGTGATTCATGCCTTGAAGGCATGTGCATTGAGAGGGGATGTGTAACTGATTATATTAGACTGTCTGCTCGGTCCAAGGGGCAACCAGGAGAACAATGGAGATGTGGATCTTTGTGAAGAGGCCTGATAAGGAGACATCTGGAGGTATGACAATCATTGACCTATGAGTTTGATGTCCCCTCAAGGCACCTTGGGGTTTGGTAGATAGGCAGATTTGACAACAATGTCCCAGATGTTTGTTTTAAGTGAACTGAAGCAAAAGGAACCTTTTTTACTGTATCTGGGAGAGCAACACAGTTAAAGGGAAATGACTCCATATACTCAACAAGAGTGAGCACACATTGATAGACCTCAATATGTTGAATGCAAAAATCTAAAATTTGCCTATATTTAACTTACAGGCAAAACAAATGCTATCAAACTTTCCATTGGAAAGAACCAGATATACATCAAAGGGTGGAGAAAAAGTCTTTGAACATGCCATTATTACTATTTATCCATTGAAAATATGGATTCATCTGAAGAGGACATTTATGATTAGGTGTGCATCAATACAGACACATGCCAAAAAGGAGCAAACCTGGGAGCAAACCTTTTGTTGAATTGTTTTGGTTTATTCTGTTATTCTAGTCATCATTATGTACATTTATGTTCCCCTTGTCTTTATCATGTGTTAAGTATATATCGTATGTAAGGTGAGAAATAGTGAAAAGACCAGGAGCAAAGATAATGACATTTCACCAGAAACTTCACTAAACTGATACTGAATGAATGGAGGTTCACACTCATTGTTGTGCTATGGTTTGCATCGCTCTTATTTTATGTCACATTCTGTCTCAGATTCACACATTTTGTACTGATGATATTTCATGATACTTTTGATACTTGAAAGAGTGATGCTGTACATATCAGGCCAAGATTAGACTGTCACTATTCAGCAAAGCCAAGCAAAAGAGTGCAAAAAGTCATTCTAAGTCATTCTAGGTCTTCTTTAATAAGCAAACAGTGAGATTATCTCGCTGTCGACCACATCAGCTCCTGCTGTCAAACAGCAGATGGAGACGAGTCCGAGCCCTGCGACAACAAGCCCCGCTGTGTCTTCTAACCTTTCCCAGAGTCAGCGCTGCCAAACAGCACTGTAGCGCTCATTCAGTCCTCTCTGCACGGTCTGTCCCTGCCCACTCTGAACTGGGAACAGTCGGAGAGGAAGCTGGTTTTCTCCTCTCCCCGGGCACAAGGGCCAGCATTGTTGGCGGCCACCGTCCCCACACAGTGACAGTGGGCGGCGGTCACACAAACAGCGGCCAATGTGGGGAGGAGATGAAATAATGGGATTCTTCTGCCTCTCCATTGTGCTGCATGGTAAATGGGACTCTTTCTGTCCCTGCCATTAGTATTCACCCAAACACCTCAAAGTGGAAAACTGTCCTTTGCACACACACACACACACATCTGACTGTCTCATGCTGCATCTCACTGAGATGTGAGCTGGAAATACTGCAAAGATACAACTTTAAAAACCGAGCAAGTTAAAACGAATACTCAGTGACACAAATCATGAAACCTTTTACCCTTACATGCAAATGAACCTAAAAAGATGTTTTACAGGTGAGATCTCAATTTCCCAAAATGCTTTGCAATTAAAATCAAATAAGCACAAATAAGCTGACACAGGGCTCCACATGCATGGTGCACTGATACAGGGGTCCACATGCATGGTGCACTGATACAGGGGTCCACATGCATGGTGCACTGACACAGGGCTCCACATGCATGGTGCACTGACACAGGGCACCACATACATGGTGTTCTGACACAGGGCACCACATGCATGGTGCACTGACACAGGGCAGGGCAGGACAGCACAGACACTGCCCTCTGCTGAGTGTGGACTGTACAAACAAGCCGGGAATCCCCATCGTAGTCATAGTGTAGAGCCCCCCTCATGCTTGTCTGGCAACCACATGAAGGCTTTATTCTGATTGGCTGTCAGGCCTGACAAACACGTGATCATGATAATGATCATGAGACTAAACGTGTCTTACCAAACAGCTTCTCAGCTTCTTCCTGAACTAAGTGGAAGTGGTAACTGGAGATCTGATGCAGCTATGGAGCGATGCATCCAACATCCATATGTTGGAGCCAGAATCTGAGGAGGAACCAGAGACTGAAGAAGAACCTGAGGAGGAACCAGAGACTGAGGAAGAACCTGAGGAGGAACCAGAAACCGAGGGAGAAGCCAGAGCAGAGACACTGACACTTCACCAGAAACTGAAAACCAAACTGCTGCAGACTCACATTCTTGTGTCTTCATCTTTGTAGTTCGAAGGCAGGGGGAGATTCACACTCATTACACAGATTTTTCTGAAGTTTGAGGATGATGAAGGTTTGGGTGTCACTGCTCAGGTATCTGAAACTTATGCATGAATGAGGACATGATGATGCTCAAGGACCTGTTGCACATCTTTGTTATCATTATTCAGTAAAGCCAAGACAAAAGTGGATTATTTATTTTTGGTCTGCTTCAAAGAAATAGTGCTCACTCTGGTAGGAATCTACCCTTCAACTTCCATTTAACTGTGTAGCTACATGTGTAGGTTCTGCCACCAGTGAACGAATGAGTGCTCATGAAGACTAGAAAAGCTCTATAGGAGAACTAGTCCATTTACCATGAATGATAATAAACAGTATAATCTTTCTTTTGGGGAACGGTGAGCTCAGCTCCCACAGACCTGAGCTGCTACCTGCACCATGAAGCGTTGAGTGACTGAGTGTGCCATCAGGCCTCTGCAGCAGTAAGAAGTATGAGCTTCCTGACAGCACTCACCTTGCTCTGAGAAGCCCCCCTGCACACACACACACACACACACACACACACACACACACACACACCTCCACCACACCCCCGCACAGTGACAGATCTGCCGTCAACAGAACGAGAAGATCCTGACAGCTCGGGGAGACGACCGCGGGTCACCCGTGTTCATGCAGGTAGACGCGGGTCGTTTTGTGTTCCTTGCATTCCTCGCCTGCCCAAACTTGACCTTCGACCTTTGGTTGACGTGCCTTTCCTGGGGTCGTGCCCCATTGTAGTAATATGAGTACAAGTGTACAAATTAACTGTACTTTTATGACTTTTACTTCATGTTTTGGAGTAAATCTTTGCACCTTCTGTGACTCCTCAGCCAGTAGGACAGCACCTTACTTCTATCTTTACAATCTAGGAGTGCAAATCTAGGAGTGAATATCTAGGAGTGAAATTGTTTTCAGAGACGTGCATGAAGTGTGAGACATGAGGGAAACCTCCACTATGGTCATTAAAGCGCAACTGGTTCATAGAACTGGTTGTGCCCATCCCATAATAAAGCACTGTTTATCTTACGAGCCAGCACACCAGTTGTAAGTTATGTCAACATCAAATGAAACATGAACTTCCTTCCTGCTCACATTTAGTGTCAGTCCTGTGTTGCTATTGTTTGTAGACGAGTACTTTTATTTTGGATACTTCAATGAAAATCTCACTTTTACCTGGTTAGTTTCATTAATGTAGCACCTGTGCTTTTTACTCGAGTACATATTGTACTTTTACGGATACGTTTTGCTATGTTTACGTTCCTCGCCCACCTGCCTGCCTGACCTTGACCTCTGAACTCTCAACATCATGCCTTCCTCTCCTCAGGGTCACGCACCAGTGGAGCCTTTGTATCGTGCGACTGCAGTGAAAACTGCCAGAGGTCTTTGTGTTTGTGGAGGAACCAGGAGAAAGGCGACGTTCCAGGAGAACTCACTCGTTCCCTCTGCTTTGTGAGGCTGTCGCCACTTTGATGTTACACTGAATGAGAGCAGCACAGGTGAAGCTGCATCAAATTACGTAAATGTTCCCCTGTCTTGTAAGTTGCAGCTGAACACAAACAGAGCTGTGAATACGACCTGCTGCCCTCAGCTGGGATATTTACCTCCACAAATCACTGACCTGTTGAGTTGGTTTCTGAGCCGTCTGCGACTCAGGTGAGTGTCATGCAGGTAGATAGTGATCTGAGCAGATACGGAAAACAGATAAGTCCACATTCCCATACCTTACCTGTCCTACGCTGTTTGGCCTGGAGCTGTGGCACAGCAAAACGGCTCAGCACGAAACCTTAAAAGGGAAAAACACAAACAGCAACGCTGTGTGTGTGTGTCAGTGTGAGTGTGTGTGTGTGAATGAGAGAGTGAGTGTTTACAGTTTCCACAACTCTGCCATAACAACACAAATGCCTCTCATTTTCTTCAGAAAGAAAACAAACAAAAAAATCTCTTGATGACAGAGAGAAAATGACCAGTGCCATCTCACAAATCTGCACGACTTCTTATTTCATTTGAATCATCTTAGCAACTGTGTCAACATGAAACTGCCCCGTGTGGTGCTGTGTTTGTGAATGACAGAGAAGGAAATCCACTGCCCAGGTGCACAGCCTGTTTGTGTTTTGTGTATTTTTCTGTGTATTGCATGGTTTTGTAAGAAAAAACGAAACCAAAGAAGACAGAAAATCAAATTGTGTTCACTCACACACTCACTCACACACACACACACATGCATGGTCCAGTATAATGGCTCTACTGTACATTAGCAGCTCCGGTGTGAAATACCTGCACTGCTCTCTAATGATGTTATCTCTGGGTTTCATAACAGGCAGGTTGTGTCTTGCTCTGTCTTTTATCTGCTGTCATCTGGTGCCAGGCCTCTTGTAGCCTCCATGCTGTTACTACTGATGCTCCGATGGGCCAGATTGTGTTATCTCTGGTGCACAGGAGCCAGCCTGATGGAGTAGAGTGACAAGGAGCATCCACTTCTCCAGAACAAAAAAAAACAAAAAAAAACAAGAAGGAGAGGATGAAGAAGCTGTGGCATGCACACTTGGACAGCAGGAGTCCTCGATCAGAGTCAGGTGTCAAAGACAGAAAGTCAAAACTTCGGCATGGTCGGCAAAATACTCAGTAATGTATGTAATATAATATCCAGACTGCTCACTTGCAATCTACAAAGAGTGCACACCAAATACCTGGTGTCAAGTCCTGCATGCAAACACTTAGGCCTTTAACTTGTGTGTCTGTCGGGTATAGTCTACTCTGAGCTATAGCGATCTTTATCAGTGATGATGTATCCATGGACACAATCTGCTGATTTCAAGAGGGAAGTCTGAACAAGACAGAACTTCATCTGAATGAGGTTGTGTTTGGGATATGGAATGTACATTAATCAGAATAAGACACATGGGGTATTCCAATCTTATTCACATTGTGCAGACGTAAACTCTTTACTCACAATATAAATAGGAAGTTTGTCAGTTGCTGAAGACACATGCCCAGGTTCTTGTCAAAATCTAGACTGAGACAATGAAGAAGCTGAATATGAGTGTAATGAAGGCTTTTGATGGCTGCTAACTGTGGCTGGGAATGGTGGTATTACACTTGGGGATATGCACACTTGTCTGAAAACCACTCAAAAGTAATGTTGTTAAAAAACCAAAAAAACACAGTGGACAAGACCCTTCATTTCCATATCATGACAGACGTTGGTAATGAACGATATGTGTGCAGTCAGGAATGTAAAGTGTGCGTGTTAGATATTAATCATACTCTGCTCTCCACCATGTGACCCAGAATATGAATGGAATATTCCAGAGACATCTTATGACACACCATAATCCAGCTAGAATAAGAATAAACTCGTAGAATAGAGTAAGGAGTCCTTGGGGTTCCCTGGGCTTTATTTTAAGGTGCATATGGACATTTGATTCATGCCGCTTCATATTTCAGACTTTAACACATTAAGCCTTGACTCCTCAATGCGGTGGAAAGAAAACAAACAGTGAAAGTTGCTCAACCACGGACGATTTGGTGTAAACGAGCAGCTGCGGATTTAATGCCGTCATGTTTTGATTTGGACAGAGATATGTGGATAAAACGCACTTTGAATGTCATCCAGTTCCCTACCATCCTGAGTCCTAACTTTTCCTTCCTGGAGTTATTGCTACATTTAGACATGTCTACCTAATGTAATTGTTAATTTGTGCATGCATGCACCCTGCTTTAGCTTCACTTCTAGAGACTTGTGTTTTAAAGTTAAAAGGTGTAGAAGAAATTTGAAGGTATTGCGACATTTGGAGCAGGTTCACCTGCAACATTTTTGCTACAGCTGAGAGAATTGGAAGAATTGTTTCAGTCTTATCTGCAATCTGACCGGTGGTCATAATGACAGGGATGCTTTGTGTTTGTCACAACCACGAGACTCGCACAAGACTTGAGCGTGAGCCAAATGTTAGACAGACTCTGGAATGACAGCCACTTGTGGCATTTCTTTAAAATTCAAGAGGTAAAAACCAACAAAACAGAACTCATCCTGTTTCCAATCAGACCACCCACAAGCAGGACGGAAATGATTTTTCCTATCCAAGTGTGAAAAAGACAACAACAACAAATTGTTCTACAAATGTATATAGATTTTAATTATCATTAACTGTGGGATGTTGTTGCTGCAACTTCTGGGATAATAGTTCAAAATCATGATAAAACCACAGAATTAAACAGAATTGTGACAGTGATAATAATTTTAAAGTTTTATCAGAATTAATCTGATCTGCGTTGTTCCTGTGAAAGGTCAAAGGTCGCTCGTCCTCTGAATCTGTGCAGGTGTGTCACCTGTGACGGTTTGGTGTGTGAAGCCCAGCCTGGAGGCTTCGCGCTGCTGAGATGAAACAGAAACAGCTCCAGGTCTTCTCTGGAAGTGACAAGACGAGACTCGTTTCACGTTGGAGACAGAGAAAGAGTTCTTCTGCTTTATCAGTGCAGAGATGTGACAGAAAGTGAGGCGTTTCTGCAGAAAAACAAGGCGACATCTGCACCATCCTGTGCCTCAGTTAATCTTTCTCTTTGCATGTAAAAGATAAAATAACCAAACTTTGATTCAACAACTTTGTGTTCTTCATAAACTCCAAACAGACTCTGGACTGATACAGTAGCTTTACTACATCCAGAGGCCTATTTTCATGCATCCTCATTTGTTGCTCCAGTGTTGATTTGATTCTGTTTTACCATATAAATCTTTTCCTTGTGCTCTCAGAGTCTGTCGGTGTGGGAGGAGATTCGGCGTGAGGCGTCTGGTCCGACAGGATGCTGAGCAGACCGAGACCTTTTCTGTCGCAGCCAGTTCACAGCTTCCCTTTGACGCCTGTGGTCTCAGGTGGTAATAGTTCAAATTCCCCAAAATCAAAACAGCATTCTTTCACCTGTCTAAAGAAAAGGCCGTCTGTGCTGATGGACGACGCAGATACAGGTGTGAGTGACAACTCTTATCGAACGTCACAGAGCGAAGAAGAGGAGGACCAAGAGGGGGGGGGGGGGGGGGGGGGGGGGGGGGGGGGTGGACAGCTGCAGAACAGCAGCTTTTCATTTTACTGAACAAATTATTTAAAAAGTCATAAATGTATCTTCCAAACAACCTGCTGAGTAGATTTGCATTTCAATTTCATCGCACAGTAAATGGAAATCACCTCTTCGTCACTGTTCAGTCTCTAACACCTAGTCTCCAGTCAGCCAGGATGCATGGAGTATCTGCACAGACATGGGGAGAACATACAAACTCAAGTTCACATTTGTGAAAAAAAGACAAATTCTGCTGCACATCCAGACATGAAACAGCTTTTACCATTACGGGTGCCTTTGCCGTGCTACTCCACTGATTTCTTCTACAGTCCAATACCATATAAAACAGGCTGATACCAGCAAGATGGCACAATAATGTTTTAGATAATTCTAGATATAGACACGTGCACTTTACAAGCATGCAGTCTGACAGGAATGGTGTTGGGCCAGTACGTTTACTTTTAGTACTTCAAAAGCTGAAAGATTGTATTTAAGTCACATCATTAGCGTGGTAATCATACCTTTAGTTTGGTGCATTTTTGTCTGTTTGCTTGTAATTTTACTGAAGCAGCAAGTTTGTCTACTTCCTCCATAACTAATGACCAGAGATTATTTCCGGATGACTCAAGAGGTGAGCTGAAGTTATTCAGTCCAAAAACTACAGTAAACAGGGGCAGGACTTAAAGGTGGTGCTCATGAATATCCAAGACGAGTAGGAGGCGGCAAAAACAGTAGGTGTGACCCGACAGAACAAAAACACACATGAAACAGCAGCTCTTCTGTCTGTCTGGGAGCTTCTTCTTCCCTCCACACACACACACACACACAAACACACACACCCAAAGTGAGGACATTCGGGTGTGTGTGAGCAAGATAACACTCTTCCTGCTGGATCTTTTAAATTGAGCCACATTTTTCCTCCTCTCCATCCTCTTCTTGGTCCTCATCGTCTCACCGAGAAGGAGCCATGACGGACGCTGCGACCAACATGCGGCTGAAGCTGCCGATCATCTGCTTCATCCTGCAGATCATCCTCATCATCCTGTTCGGCACGCTGGTGCAGTACGACCACGAGACGGACGCTGCAGCCTGGCACAACAAGTCGCACAGCGACTACGACAATGACTTCTACTACCGCTACCCAAGTGAGTGTCGCTGGCAGGTCGAGGGTCAGAGGTCACAGCCGGGGTCAGAGGTCAGAACCAGGAGCAGACTGTTAGCAGAGCCGGTAGAAAATGTATTGGGTGTATTATGCATGCATGCCCTTTAAATACACGTAATTATTATTATAACTAATACTTGCAACTTAACACAGTTTAAAGAAGTCAGCATTAATCATGATCAAATAAATCTATTCTATCCTTAATTTTGCATTTGATTCAGTGGAGACCAGACTTTGCTTCTTCAGAAGATGCAGAACTCCCTGAAGTCTCCTCCTGACCCTCTGTCACATTTTATCAGATCAAACAAACGAAAGTGTCGTAACTTCAGATTCCTGATGCAGATTCACAAGCAGGCGTTGATTTCTCTACTTTTTTGTCACATTACTTGTGAATGATTAACTTGTGAGTCTGTCTCTAAATCCATGACAGCTGTTACGTTCTCACACCTGCAGCTTGGATTCTCTTTGCACAACATGCTGAATGTTGTCTCTTTGGGCGTGGAAACTTCACGTCCCCTGTTTGAAAAATTAGTTAATCTAATTCTTATTGCCATATCTGACTCTGTTTTTGCCTTTTAATGAAGCTTCACACACTTCTCTGTCCTCCCTCTCACGCTCCCCTGGTCTTGCATATTGCCTCAGATCATTTCCATATTCAGGATCTTGGGTTCCAGTCAAAATGTTGACGTTGTTGCCTCATCTGGGAAACTTTGTGTTTCTGTGTGTAAGTGATGAGAAGCTCCTGACTGGGTCTCTAATTGGACGAGGCCTCATTCTCTGCTAGGCCTCATTTTCTGTCCCACGCTCGCGGATCCATTGATCGTTAATTTCCTGATTTATAAGGATTGATGGTGGAGAATAAAGGCCTCATTCCTGCTCAGGATGGAGGGGAAACAGGCTGTAAGAGCCTCATTACTGCTTTCAGAAAAACAGGTTTACACAAAAGTTTAGGTTGTGTATTGTGAATGAACTCATCTCAGCCATTTGCTGCAAACAGTTCATTAAAAGCAGCAGAGTCAAACTCAACATCATTACTGAGGCATGCTATTCAAAAGCACATAAAACTGATTTCATGAAAGCAAATTTATTTTCCAGCTTAACAAATGAGCATGATTGGCGGCTGGAGGTCTTGTCAGAGGCTCACCTGGGCCTCGCTCTCACTCAGGTGTCGGCTCAGGTGCCCGGGGCTGAGCAGCGAATGATGAATGATGGGAGTGATGGGAATGCAGACAGACACGCGCTCTGTCTTTACTTAAACGTTCATTAGATGACGAGAGTCAAATGTCGTGACAGTTTTCCCGCCTCTTCCTCTCGTTATGCAGTATACATAATATACAACCGCAGGTGTTCACGTCGACACACCTGCACTGACAGACTGAAGATGCTGACTCACTTATTCATTTCCATGGTCTACTGTGTAGGAGACGTTGCTGTTTATCTTTCAGAAAAGTAAAACAGTGGCCAAATAGTGGCTGGTAATCAATACCTAAGCATAAATATTTCCAGGACAGAGGCTTCTTCTCTGTGTTTATCTCTTGAGAGCAAATAAAGCTGTTGAGTGTGGGAGGAGCCGTGAAACATGAAAATCAGGTTCTGATCAAAGCTCCGAGCATCTCCCTAATTTTGTATGTTCATGCAGTCTTTTGAATGACATTGACTCAAACTTTGAAGCTCTTTGCAGGTGTTTGAGCTGTAGCTAGCTTACATTGTCAAACAGAATCTGGATTGGTTTTCAACCACAAGTTTTGTGCCTGGATGGTAATTGCTCACATTCTGAAGCAAGCACAAGCAAGGTCCACCCTGGGTGAGACCTTTGACTCTTGCATTGTTCTGGAACATGACCTCTGACATACCTGTATGTGCAACAGCAAGAAAGCCTTTGAAGGTAGATCAATTAAGACAAACAACTTCAAATGAGTGTTCACACGCCTTGAGGGAATTTCAGAAGTCCAAAAATCTCATTGACTCGTGTTTTCCATATTTCATATTTTGCATCCAAACTAACATAACTACTGGATAATGACACCACGCCTGTTCTCACCCCTCTTGGTTTCCCATTGATCGCATATGGTAGATCTGGTTTGTAGCACTATTAGAAGTAATTTAGTAGTGCCTTAATGGTGGCTTCAAGCACCCAGCTATGCTACATCTCTGCATTTTTAAATACCGCTTTACACTTTCATTACCATAACATTTACTCATTTGGCAGATGCTTTTATACAAAGCATTTTACACTGGGGTGAAGTGCTTTGGCATTATGGCTGAGGGAGCATTCAAACCTGTGACCTGTTGCCTATCCAGATCCTTAACCAGTGGCACTAGACTGTCATTGATATTCACTTCTATTGTACCAAGACCATGGCAGCCAAGACAGTGAAACTACAGGCCAGGGAGGATGTCCAGACACTCTATGGTACAAGAAGCTATATAATTATAGCAACCAGTTCAGTAAGACCTTTAAAGTGATGTCAGTGACATCAATCAATGGTTGAAGTCATGTAAGTGGGACATATAATCACATTCAATTGCATAAGTGCTGCTTTGGTTGGTCCTCTGGAAATCAGGCTGAATTTTCTCCATCACACAGCATAGATTAAGCAGTGTCTGAAGTGTTTTATGCAACTATAGCATGTTATTAGAACAGACTTAGATTCAGACTTTTAACATACATGGATGCTTGGTCCTCTTGGTCCTGGGCTCATTCTAAACTTGATCTAGAGGTGAAGCTCTTCATCCAAACATTCGACCCTTCCACACAATGAGAAAGTGGCACCCGTACTGACACAGATGGAGGTTAGAACAATAAAAGGCCCATTAGATTTAATGGCTTCCGATAATCTTTAACCTGACAGCGGATCTGGAGAAGTTCACCTGAAGTTCACCTTCATGCCGTGAGCACATAACCGAGATTCTGTTTATCCTATATTCACACGGTTGAGCTAGAAACCACAAGAACTGTAAGCAGACAGTTTCACACGCCACAGGTCACCAGAGGGCCACGTTTACAGTTTTGACTCTCACTGTGCCTGAAGCAGGATCATGCGAAGCCTTCTGTAAATCCACAGCCTTGTGTTGGTGGTCTGACTTCACATGCATCATCTGCTCTATATGTGTCAAGAGATAAGGAAGGTATGTAAACTGAAAATAGGCCTGATGTGCAGCAGATTACCTGAAGGTGAACATGTGATGACAGAGGTCACATGTTTGATCCACACAGTAGAAAAACCTAAAAACATGGTTGTAGCAATCTTACATTACAGTAAGATTAATGCTTAATTTTCTATTGGACTTCAACACTGTCACATCACAGACTCATTAGAATAACTGTATTGTCAACCAGTCCCATCAGGTCACATTTAAGGACATTTGTACCTGTTGCAGATGGTTTAACATAATTCTAGTTAGTTTCATTTCTACACTCAGAATTTGTCAAATGTGACGTTTCCACTGTGTAGCCGTCTACCATTTACCTCCATTTTGCCTTTCCTCACATAAAGAAAACGAAAAGCCACCAACACCACAAACCATCACTCCCTCAGGCTCTGGTGTGGCATAATCTCACTCTGTGTTTTCCATGTGGTGTAGGCTTCCAGGACGTGCATGTGATGATCTTCATCGGTTTCGGCTTCCTCATGACCTTCCTCCAGCGCTACGGCTTCAGCAGCGTGGGCTTCAACTTCCTGATCGCAGCCTTCGCCCTGCAGTGGGCCACGCTCATGCAGGGCTTCTTCCACGGCATGCACGGAGGCAAGATCCACATCGGGGTGGAGAGGTGAGGCCTCACATGTGGAAAGTCAATGACAAAGTGCACATGGGTAAAAACACGGAAAAAACCTGTGAGGACTAATACACAGAGTTACAGAACTCTACTGTGCTGTTGTTTCCATTGGCTGGTCCCTGGTTTGGAACTAGAATTCACCCTCTTCCAAAAATCAGGCCATTTGCATATGCAGAGGTTCCAATTGTAGTTTTTGTTTAAAACAAGTCTGAATTTTTATGGCTGTCACGCTTTGAAATACATGTGTTGATGGATGGCATTTAGAACAAGCTGCAACAGGACCATTGCTGTTAAATCCAAAGCAGGTGATGTAACGTCAGACTCACTGGTTTACATGGAAATTCCAGGGCACGAGATGAAATCCTGTAGTAGACGCTTCATCATAGTTATGTGACAGATTACTGATATCAGCTATTGATCCGTGCTGCTTTGAATCCTTTTGTGCTGCAAACTGTGTTACAAGGACATCCAAGAAAAGTCCATGTCCTGAAAACTGCACGTGATATTTACCTCCCAACGCGTACACTAAACTGTGGCCATTCTCCCTGTCCTCCACTGTTTTCAGTATGATCAACGCTGATTTCTGCACTGGCTCCGTGCTCATCTCATTTGGAGCCGTGCTGGGTAAAACCAGCCCGGTCCAGCTGCTGGTCATGGCGGCGTTTGAGGTCACACTGTTTGCAGTCAATGAGTTCATCCTGCTGTCTCTTCTAGGGGTGAGTCACAACAGTGGTTCTCCATCTCCTTGTGTAATGATCAGACTCATCACCTGCATTACCTCTAAGCAGGATAGGTCTTGTTTTCCTCCAGGCTAAAGATGCCGGAGGCTCAATGACCATTCACACCTTTGGAGCCTACTTTGGCCTCATGGTGACTCGAATCCTGTATCGGCCCAACCTGGACAAGAGCAAACACAGGAACTGCTCGGTGTACCACTCCGACCTGTTCGCCATGATCGGTAAACATGGAAAAAAAACATCAATTAACTCAGTGACATGCCATCAATCTAGCTCTGTAGTTAATTAACTTAAGATATATCAACTATTTGCCCTGCAGCTGTATCTGTCTTACTGTGCTGGGTAGGAAGAATCCATTAGAAAACATTGCAGGTAATAATCACTGATCTGTAAATATAAAAACTGCAGATCATAACAAAACACTGTCACTGACTTTAGATTTAAGAGGTCTTGTTTTGGATAAAGCAATGAACGAATGTATTTGTCCCATCCTGGCGCATCTCAATAATCCCAGCACACAAATATTACAAGTATCTAGTGGAATAGTAGAAAGGGGCATATTCCTGATAGGCTTCAGATGTTCAATCTGAAAACTAGCCCATCATCTAAACTACCAAGTTAAATAGCAAAACCTTTCCATGCGGCATTAACCACCTTCGTAGCAATAAACCAGTCGAACTGCTGTGTCTCAGGTACCATCTACCTGTGGATGTTCTGGCCCAGCTTCAACTCGGCCATCACAGCTCATGGAGACGACCAGCACCGCACAGCCATGAACACCTACTACTCCCTGGCCGCCTGCACCCTGGCCACCTACGGCATGTCGGCCCTCACGGCCCACGATGGGAAACTGGACATGGTGAGGACTCAGAAACCGAGTCAGGCCAAGGGCCAAGAATATGACAATTGGCATCCCGTATGAGAATCATCTCTTTCTGTCTATTTTGTTTCTACACGAGAGACGAGAGGCAAGACAAACCTAGCAACTGGTTGGTGAGATTTTCTGTGATCACTAGCTTTCAAATGTAGCACCAAACAGAGCTGTCAGACTGCTGATTCGTCAGAGAGATCGAACCAAAAGAGTGAACCACGCCCAGCTTTGATAACTGTGTGACCTGCGTGCACTTTCAAACACCGCTGCATACTTTCAGCGGGCGACATTCCCTGAAACGGCACCAAGACGACGATTCCAAGGAAAGAGGAGGCAGTCCAGACATGCTTGTGTTTGGTCTCAGATCAAAGGTTCAAAAAGTAGCAAACGCCTGTCCAAAACTGACTCAACATGATTGATTTATTGCTTGCTACACCCAAAAACCTTCATGGCTAATTAAGTATGACCCTCCTAGACTCTGTACAGTACCTAGGGCAGACAGAAAACACGAACGCACTAACTTCAGCTGTGTGCATAGAATCATAATGGATAAAATGTCCATGCTGTTAGGCTTAAAATAACCAACATGAAGGACACAGAAATTACAAATTGCGTAACCACTGGATTAGGAATAGGAATCAGATTGAGTTATATTGCTGGAGTGATACCCAGTGTGGTGGCTTCTTGTTCGAGGAGACAGGTTGAGTAAAACCAGCAGGTGGAATAAATCGTCTCGCTGACAGCCAAGCGTTCGAGTTCAGACACGAGGGAAAAAAAGAGTCAAAAGTGTTTTGTAACATGCTGAAATCCCTGTTGGCAGTGCAAGCTCAAAGGTTAAAACCCATCACCAACAGATAGAAACTGACGAGCATGTCACCTGAAGATTCACACACACCTTCCCAAAAAATGCGAGTGGTGGCCGAGTCACACGGAGGACACGAGTGATAGTGTTGTCGCTGCTGCGCTCAGCTGTCAGCAGTAGATCATGCTGATATGGAGCGTTCTGCATTCCTGCAGAGATAGCGATCACACCTGAGAGGGGATCACACTCAGGGCTGTTGATAGTGGAGACAACCAATCAAGCTCGTTTATGGTGCATTCCACAACTCTGAGATCTTTACTCGGAGAACAGTTTTTCTTTTTCAAAGTGCTTCGAAATAAAATGAAATGTACACCCGTGAGAATAAAATCTTTAGAGGTAGCTGCAGTCCCTCGGGAGGCCACTCGAGGCTCCAAAAACAGATAAAACTTGTCCATCAAACCTGGAGCAGGAACCACATGAACCAGTGAGATCCAGTGCATTACATTGTCATTTTACTGCTAAAAGGTTCAGTTTGAGCCTGAACCTGACTTGTAGCTAAGTGTCAGTCCTCTTCCTCTTCGCCAGGTCCACATCCAGAACGCCGCCCTGGCCGGAGGAGTCGCAGCGGGAACAGCTGGAGAAATGATGCTGACACCTTTTGGCTCCATGATCGTGGGTTTCTTGGCTGGCATCATCTCTGTGCTGGGCTTCAAGTTCCTCTCAGTAAGCACAACCTCATCCCAAGCACATGTGAACATTTTGGTTATAGACATGGCAGGTAAAGAACAGATACCTTGAAACTTAGAATAGTGACCCAAGAACTGCTATATTCCCATGCCAGTCCATCACAGACAGTCATGAACATAGATTATGAAATCCCTACATTTCTACATGTTCAGCACTGTCTCTTGTCTCCTCTCAGCCAATCCTGGAGGACAAACTGAAGATCCAGGACACCTGTGGGGTTCACAACCTGCACGGCATGCCCGGAGTCCTGGGCGCCATTGTAGGAGCGGTGACCGCTTCCGTGGCAACCATGGATGTCTACGGAGGCGGGTAAATGTGACATCTGTGACCTCTAACACCTGGTTTTGTTGTTTCAGCAAAGTTCTAATATTTACATTTTCAGCCAGTTTATTACAAATTAGGAAATATATACACAAGCACACTTTTCAGAACTATTGGATAATAATGAATATCTCCTTTTTGAGGAGATTGTCCTAAGGTGTTTTGGTTTATAGTCATCTTCTGGTTTATTATACCAGGCTTCATTCAGCACTCCCCATAACTCCTATTTGAACACTAAATAATAATCACTTCAGCCCACAGAGTTTTTTGTTTGCTTGTTTGTTTTGGTTTTTGAGACTGGATGAGACACCAAAGGGCAATTTGTGAAATCTCTAATCAGCCCAAATGATGCATGTTTATTTAAGCATATATTGAAATAAGTCATTAAATCCCAAGACTGGTGAATATTTATGTATGGTCATCATAGTATTGTTACAATAACAAATCAAGTTGAGGCCCTAGATTTTTGCAGGATATTTCATGTCACTGTAGAAATTCCATGTCCGCTTCGCCTGATCTCCCTCAAGCAAGGAGAAGACATATCAAGTCTTGGCAATTGTGGTTATGTGAATGAGGATAGGCATGTGTTCAGGTTCCGGCTTGATAAACTACTGTAGATAGTGTGTGTGTGTGTTTCTGCAAGCCTCAGCACAGAGAGCAGAAACACAGCAGCAGTGGCTCGTCCTGAATTTCCACTTTTATCTGTTTGAATAAGATCATGTGTGTGTCTGCAGGAGTGTGTTTGGACTCAATAACATCACTGTGACTCAGTGACAGGTCTCTGCTGTCTGATCCCATGATCCTTATCAAGTGTGTGCGTTGTGTGTGTGTGTGTGTGTGTGTGTGTGTGTGTGTGTGTGTGTGTGTGTTTGTGTGTGTGTGTGTGTGTGTGTCAGTATGAATGATGTGTTCCCTATGGTGGCTGAGGGAACCCGCGAAGCGTCGTACCAGGGCGGCATTCAGGCCATCTCCCTCGCTGTGACACTCGGCATCGCCCTGCTAGGAGGACTTATCGTCGGTATGTGTTGCTTCTTCTTCATCGGCCTGTTACTCAGCCACATTTTCAGCATCCTCCTCCTCCTCCTCCTGGTGTAAAACACACACCTCCTTCTCTAAGGGGACATAGAATGACAAAAATGGGCCAGTCTGAATAGAGACAGAATATGAGTATGATGCAAACCATACCGACTGTGAACCTGCCCCCTAAATGAAGACTGTGAGTTTGCAGCAGTTTCTGGGGAAATGTCAGTGTCTGACTCCTCTGATTCTGGCTCTAATTTACAAGACTGGATGTGTACATGCACTACCACTTAATTCAGAAACATGAAGTCATGTGATCATTCTTCTGATTGAGATATTTGTTACTGTGTAAATTTGCACCTTATGTCTTCTGTCTTGGTCCTATAGAGGACAAAAACAAGCCAACAAATAAGTGTGAATATCATTTCCAGCACATACATGATGAGTTTCTCTCTCTTTTCTCTCTCTCTTTTTTCCATATCAGGTTTCATCCTGAAGCTGCCAGTGTTTGGGGCTCCATCTGACACCATCTGCTTCGAGGACAGCATCTACTGGGAGGTGAGTTCACCCAGACCGGAGTCCTCGAGTTCAGTCTGTTACAGTTTCTGGAATGACGTAGATAATGTTTACCTACTGCGCTCCACAATGATTGATTCTGATTCACTTCAAACAAACACTTAGAAGAGAGTTTCAGCCATCCATCCGCCTGTCCTGTTAGCGCTTTACAAACAAATGTTGTCACAAGGTCTGAGTTTATCTCCAGCCTCTGACTGGGTTGGAACTTGGGACCTTCTTAATGTGAGGCAGTAAATGTGGAATAGGAAGAACATTCATTTCCCCATTAAATCATTAAACCTTTTACCGCTTTTAAGCACTGAACCGTCCCTCACCTGTAAAAACAGAGCTCTGCCACGGTGACAGAATCAGACCTGGAAAAATCGCACTAACGCGTCACTTCCACGAGGTGGCGCCCTCACACAGACAGTCAGACAGTCTTCTCAGGCCTGAGCGCTTCTGCAGCGTGGCCACCAGGTGGCGCAGGCTCTCCACCACGACTGTCTCACCTGCAGGTGAACTGCAGGGATGATGTCACGCCTCTCGCTTGGGACTGACGTCATTTTGCATTTTACCCCCTCAACGCACCTGAATGTTATACATTAACCATCAGTGGATATTCGATTACTGTTTTACAGTTTGCAGAACTGACAGAAAGCAGAAAATAATTAAGTGCAACAGGGTTTTTTTCCGCTGGAGTTGGATGGATTTTCACATTCATTCTCTTAATAGTTTAATAACTACTTAAAATATATGCACATAAAAAAGCAGCTCTTCATAGAGACACTGACGTTCAGAACAATGAACAATGTGGGACTTGAAATTACAACAACTGTAAAGTACAAGAATGTTTGTGTGTGAATGAGAGAACCAGAGACATTACAAAACAAAAAGAAACAAGGAACTGATTCATCTTATTTGTTTTGGGGTTTTTTTTGCTCAGGTTCCTGGAGAAGTGGAAAGTCATGACAGTCAGCTGACCGTGACAGTGAGGACGGAGGAAGCTGAGAAGCTCAACAGTTAGACACACACAAATAGAAACACACACACACACACACACACACACACACACATAGAAGCACACATGCACACACACACACACACACACACACACACATCCTAGCACTTGAGTGTTACACCCTTTAGGTTGTGAAAATAAAGGTACCTGCATGGTGCTCGACTTAGCTGCCAAATGTCTGTTTTTATGTGAAAACCACATTCAAAAACACTTTTTTTAACTGAAAATAAATTAGAGGATTCAAGAAAACAGGTAATTTAGAGCTTTGGCGAATGGAGGTGGATCTGGAGCCATGTATGATAGCGTTTCATCAGGCCCGTCTGGCTCCAGGAGGAGGAGGAGGAGGAGGAGGAGGAGGAGGAGGGAGGAGGAAGGAGTGTATTTGATGAGAGATGCTGTTTAATCGTCCCCTTTAAAAGACATGGCTGCAGGGTTTTAACATCAGCAAACCAAAGACAAACTTGGTCTGTGGAAAAGAAAATATTAAACAGACCAATGACATTTTCATGCAGCAGCAGTTTGAGTTTCGCCTGGTTTGGATTTTCAGGCCAAACAATGTTTTTTTGTTTTATCTCCTGATAGTTTAGGTTTGGGAATTTCTCTGATTATGTTTTTTTTTTTATTATTTTGTTTTTATCTTAAACTCTGCGATCAATTAGAATTGAAACATCTGTTCAGTCACGTTCTTTTATTATGTTTTCCATGTTAGACCATTTTTTAATTATCATTTCTATATTGACTCAAGACCATGTGGTAAATGATGATATATTAGCTGCAGTCAATTTTTCATTTGAACGGAACATATTTTTAAACACAAAATTAGATCTTGTTTTTGGCAAAAATAAAATGTTAAACTGTGAGTCTGCGTTTGTTCATGTTTCACACGTCATGAAAATAAATCACAAATACCATCGATATCACTGCTGACACACAGGATATGTTCACACCTTTGGTCAGTTACTGATTCTGATGTGAGATTTCATCATATGTCGTGATTTCTGAGCTGTACATTAGCTAATGAAGGCCTTCCATCCATCCATCCATCCATCCATCCGTCCATCCATCCATCCATCCATCCATCCATTCGTTACCTTGCCTGCCTCGTGGTTTAGCATGCAGACTGTGGGATGATAAAGGCCAAGAATATTTCAATAATATTTCCTTTTTGTCTTAAAGTCTTAATGAGTGTGTGTATCAATAGGAACTTGGTATTCCTTTAGGCTGTTTGATCTGGTTTCCTCGGGGCCTCAGTTTGAAGAGTGATTAATGGCACTAAGGAGGAGGAGGAGGAGGAGGAGGAAGATCAACCTACCCGGATAAACTCTTCCAGGAACTAGAGAAACCAGCAAAATTAGTTATTTATTCACAGGTTTAATCTCAGTGGCCAAAAGAGCAAAGCTCTGCCTGAATCTCTAGCATCATCATCATCTTCTTCTTCTCCATCATCATCTAGTGATGTTGTCTGTTTCCATGGAGACACGACAAACAGGAAGTGGTCGTAGCTGAGGCACACCCCAAACACATCGTCACAAACAAGAAATAAGGCAATTAAAAAATATAAAAAGAGCCAAAGTCATCTGGTTTTCTCTGCCAATTTTACCATAATAAAGCATTTGAAGTGCTGTTTATGCCAAATGATGTTATTTCTGATGCATAAAATAAAATACATACAATATATACAAATAAAACAAAATGCTGTAAATCTTCCTTTGGAAGAAATCCATGAAAAAAATACTATAAAAAAACAAATTTACTTATTACAAGTACCCTGAAAAAATGACTGTATCATTCCAAAAACATTTCAGAATTCATAGGTGACTCTTATACAATAATTACTGCATGCAATTGTTTCTGAGTATTGTAGAATACAATGTTTTTTTGGAGGAAAAAAGGGGAGAAAAAAAATCTGCATTAGGTTAAGACCTCCTGGGTCTCACCTTAAGCAGATAGTTGTATCTATAGATAGCAAATGCAATTAATAATTAGATATATGAAAGAGGTGTAACCTCCTGGGCAGAGAATTAAAAAATATGAGGAAAGAAAGAAGATTACAGACAGTTTAAGTCCAAAGAGAAAGCCTGACAGAGGCAGTCATAAAGACAATTACACAAAGAGCTGTTTGGCTGTAGAAGTCATTTAATGTTTCCTACATTTTCTGTTTGCATCCAAGTAAAAAAAAGACTGAATAAAACCATTAAACATAATTAAAACCTTGCAAAAAACAACATGTTTGGTGGCCTGAGGCTTTTGCCATATATCAAAAAAACATACAAATCTTTCTTTTCTTTTTTGTTTTTGCAGTTTCCCATCATAGATTATTTATTTCAGGGTCTTAATGCTATTAGCATATCTTAATGAAGTCCTTCCTGTTGGCCCCTGTCTCTGCGGTATTAATCTCAGCGAGGGCCCCTTGCAGGCTGCAGGGGCCTTGTCCGACCCCCCCTCCTCCTCCTCCTCTTCCTCCCTCCTCCTCCTCCTCCTCCTTATACATCAGTGCCGGTACCTCTGCGTGAACGGGCACTGCAGCCTTTTCCCAGGAAGCAGGAGACAGGTGGACAGCTGTTTACTGAATAGCTGCTCACGCTGAAGAGCTTAATTGAGCTTCATAGGGCTAATTAAAATGCAGAGAAAAAATAATCATGATTATGGTAATTATTCTTTTGTCTAACACGTCTTGCAGAGATGGGCCTGTTTGGCATCATACCTGCAATATGCTGAAAGCTCGGGAAAATAAAAATAGACGTCTTTTTGTGGCCCCTTTAAGCAGGCGCCACAGCTCTCTGGGTGCATTAGACGAAATGTTAATTGTTTGAATTTCTATTGTTGAAGATATTTAGTGAGCTGCTGTAATAACAGCATTGATAACTTGTAATTAAAAGCTGCAGAGCAAAATTGTCCTTGAGTTTGACCTAAATTATCATCCACAGAAGAGCTGTTAGAATAAATGTGGGGAATAAAATCCTGGCCAGCCTAGTTTGTACCATAACTCTATTATTCACAGAGGGAGATGATGAAAAAGGGAGGAAAATAATCATCTGTGCTGATGACACGTCCTCTGGTTTTTATCAGCTTTCAGTCTTTCAAGAGTGGAAACGATCTCAGCTGCTACCTCCACAACTTTTATTTTGTCACTCATGTTTTATATTTCACCATTAAAGAAAGAACTGATGAAAGGAAAAAAAGTTTCATTGACGCAATTGAGTGCAGAATCGAGCGTCTCACTGATTCATCTTCACAACAAACTTCCTGTGACTCTTAACATATGGAGAAGTTGTGCCCTAAATTATCTGACCAACAGAAATAAACAAGCCGATTCCAACAATTTCCCCAAAGCAGAGGAAAAACTACCTTTAAATGGGCCACACATCAACTTAATGTTAAGGTGTGTGCCTTCTTCATACCTGGTAAAATAATGATGGAGTGAAGATGTAAAAACCTGTAAATGAACCGAGTCCATGTAAACCCCTGACTCTGACCACGCCTGGTTTGTTGGATCTGATTTTGCGTGTAAATCCAAGGAGCCGTGTCGAAGCTTCGACCCCGTCACCTTCCGGCTCTCGAGCAAGGCACGGCATGGGAATGGTGCAGATGGGGCAGGAATGGAGGCCTCCTGTGGCTCGGCCTCCGGCTCGTGTGTGATCGCTGCCCATGACACCGCTCCGGAGGGGAACATAATGGGTTAATAGGCTCCCCCAGGACCTCAGGGTCCCCGTGGGGCCCCTGGGCCGGGGCTCAGGCCTCTGACTGAGGATGCAGAGACTTGATGAGGGAATGTGAACCATCAACCAGGTTTATTATCCAGGTTTATCACGACTTAAATGCATTTTTATTAAGATACAAACAAGAAATTCTAGATATGTGCAAACATAATGGTTGGTCTGGATAAACCGTCAAATAGACATTTTTCTCACTGAAAAAGAAGTCATGCTCAATATTTGTCTGTTCTGTTTTGTATTTCTCAGGACTGCATCCTAATGTCCTGGATTTGTAGGTTATATACTATTAAAGATACTGAGAATCACTTACATATATATATATTGTCACAGTAGTATTAGGAAAACAATCTAATTGTGGCAAAGACTGTAAATGGAACGTACAATCAGGTTCACATCCAAAAATAACTGTTGCTCAGCCAAAACTAATAAGCAGTGAGTGTGATCTCATCACACACTTTTACACCTTAAATGGTGGAAAGACCTAAAGTTGTGAGATTCCAGAATGGCAGCATAGGATTTATCCCACGTGTTTATTGGAAGTTTTCAGTGTAAAATATGATCAGATATGATTCTGTTAATTTTGTCTGTCAGAGTTTTCTCCCCTGTTTTGTGCTTTTCCTTTGTCTAGCGGTCCTACTTTGTACCTTGTCT
Source organism: Karalla daura (assembly GCA_029224185.1). Taxonomy (NCBI): domain Eukaryota; kingdom Metazoa; phylum Chordata; class Actinopteri; order Chaetodontiformes; family Leiognathidae; genus Karalla; species Karalla daura. The sequence continues at coordinate 4,187,298 of CM055191.1, read as the reverse complement.
CTAATGTATATGTGTGTGTGTGTGTGTAGTTTAATCTCTTTATTGACTCTTCATCAGGTTGTTTTTGTGCCCGTGTGATCTCCTAAGTCCACAACAATGCCTGTGGTTCAACTTGTGATAATTCTGTGATCCCTGGTTTTGGGTTCTTTCACTTTCTACTTTTTTTTATGTCAAACCTTGAAAAGTTGTTGAAAAAGCTTGAATCCCCTGTGAAAATCTGCCTCCTCTGCTTTGAACATGCTGCTGCAGACAGGTCCCGAGGATGTGGTGCCAGGTAACACCTGGAGGCCGACTGAGGTCATCAAGTCATTATGTTTTTATTGAACCTGCTAAGAAGTTGTGCCCAATGATGGAGCCGAGGCATCGCTGGGGGGGTGCCGACTAAACGCAGGAAGTTGTTCAGCTGGAGAGGGTTTCAGCCACTTGACTGAGGGGAAATTGCCTTCAGTGCTCTGTGAGTGCTTGGGAGTGCTTCACTTGAATTTCCTCCCCGAAAAAAAACGGCACAGTGTGAATGCCAAATCAACAAAAGTAGGCGCAGCGTTTGCCACTTTCACAATTCCTTTGTGTGAAAGCAGAGAGCGAGCTGCCTTGAGACGACCAACGAGCTGCAGAGGTTGAATAGAAGGTGTTCGGTTAGTGAACATAAATTGCTCAGGTGCAGAAATGATCACATTACTATAATTTGTGTATTTGTGTTCAGGTGCTACTTTTTACACTGCTTGTGTTTGTTGATCCTGTGACTTTGAAATGTATCCTCTCAGAGTGCACGTTTATGGTTGTTTTGAAGGGATAGTTGATTCATTGTAAGGTGATTTTTGATTGAACGTGGATTATCTTTGAGTCTCCACTTTGACATTTTGAGATTCAGACCTTCACTTTTGGACACAATTTTTGAAAATGCTTGAAATTTGACTTGTTTATACTTATCTTTACAGCAGGCAAAAAGGTACTTTGTCAATCTCCATTTTTCCAGTGAAATAATCATTTAAAATTTATCGCTGCTGCAAAGTGCTGGAAAATCTTGAAGTTTGACCTTGAAAGTGCTTGGAAATAACTTTTATCCATGGAATACGGTGTAAAGTCAGACGATTGTTGTCCAGATTATTAAAAAAATGTCATTTGGCAGCATCATGATGTCCTTCAAAGCCTGAAAGGAAACAAACAAGTGTTTTGTTCCTTTAAAACCATGATGCAAATGAAATCCTCAAGGATTCAAGATTTAAAACACACTCACAGTATCTTTTATCACAAGTTTTGCCATTTACCTTCATCAATACCTCCATTAATTAGATCCTTTCTCAAGGTCAGAATATCTTGGGCCTTTAATTCGACCTGAGATGATGGAGCACACCCAAATATAAGACCTTCAGATGGAACAAAAAGAAAAAAAACAACCTTCGCACAATTAGGAAGATCAAACAAAATCATATTCATCCGCTGAATGGCTGAATGACCATTGTGGCAGGAAGGATCACAGCCTCTAATCCCAGAGTTCCTGCGAGGTCCCCTCAGCTCTGCACCCCAGCACTAACAAGGCCTCCCACTGGAGCCATTACCACAGGGAAAACCAACAAAGGGGGTTATTACACACTCCTTATGAAAGACACCGGGGGCGAGAGGGGGCAAGATGGACACCACTGGAACAAAAGAGCACTGACCGACCTCGTCCCCCCTCCCCTGCTCTCCTCTCCCCTCCCTCCTTCCCCTCACACCCTCACCTCCACCCCCGGCCCAAACCAAACCAGCCACCTCCACCAAACGCATGCCTCCGGGATGTGTGACTCCAGGGTGGAGGGATGGAGTGTGTGTGAGGGGGAGTGGGGGGTTTGGGGGTGGTTGGGGGGGGGTCGGTGGAGGTCGGAAGAGGTCGGGGGCTTCATGGCCTGTTAATAGAGTAAACTCACTGAGGGAGCATGTGGCCCAGCGGGGGCCACACCAGGGGCGAGGCTGTGCTATGAGCGGGTGGAGGTCACGCTCAGCTCGATGGGAGGACGAAGGAAGGAGACGAGCGAAGGGGACGGTCTGAATATTCAACCTCACACACATAAAAACAAGATGGCAGACTTTTAAGTCTTTATTTAAAAGGCTTGAATCAGTTCAAATGTAGAGGTGCTGAAAACACTGTGAAAGTATGGATTTATTTGAACAGAATATGCATTCATGTGTCCCAGAGGGACTGGTTAAGTATGGTTCCACTGGGGATTGAACCCATGACCTTCTGCATGTAACGCAAACATGATCAACACTTCAGTATGAATCCCATGTCGTAGCCTCACACAAAGTACAAAGCATGACTTCATATTATTCCGATACAGGTCAATATGACAACTATTATTTTGTTAAAACCAATAGAATGAACTGATTTATTTTACATTAAATGTAAATAGAAAAAGATCTTAAGAACAATCTAACCCAGGATTCGTGGTCACGGTTTGTTTGATGACACATATTAAACTTGTTCCTTGGATTTTGAGACTTTGAAGACTCCAAAGCCATTTTCTCCACTGTATAGTATCACCTCACATCTGCTTGTCTTTTTTTTGGTCTTCCACTGATCAAATCTGGTTCATGGCATTGGGTCAGGTTTTAGGTAAATCTCAGTCTGGGCCAAGCATGTCCAGTAGGTACCAAATGGAGATGGCAAACAGCTGATTGGTCAAACAGAATCCTATATTAGGTCGGTGTTACCTTCACCAACCTACACGACATTGCCTATATTATATGTTTACTTCTACATAACTATGACAAGGACAACGCATTGGTGCATATGACACTTAAAGAAAACAAATTCTAGCCTTAAACTGTCTATACCTGGGAAACTAAAGTGCCTGTAAATGCTTTACTCCCACAAGCATTGGACTTTCTATGATCTTATTTCTCCTGCATTTATGTGCCATAATCTCATTGAAACTGGACAATGCATGTTGTCGCAGATGTATGAAGTAGGAAGAACTGGAGAGGAGTCAATATTAATCCACTGAAACAACATAAATCACCACCTAGTATTGACAAGGTGACATTTGCCCATCAACTATTCAGTTTTCTCTGTTGCATGTAAACTGGGACAAGGACAGGGTTACGATGAGACAGCCGTGCCGAGTCATGAGCATAGCTTGACTTAACTGTGCATGGTGCAGGGACTGACTGCTGCCTTAGAGTAAGAGGGGCCTTGGCCCCTCACTTTACTGCTTAATCCAGGATCCTTTCACAGTCTAGACTTTGAGGCTCGGTGTGTTACTAAGTGGTTGTCTGCATTGGGTTGTAGACATGTCAATGATGTATCCAGAGCAACTTAGACATGAAAACGTGTATTCAAGCTAGATGACAACAGAGACGTTAGTGTAGCAGTACATCTCATCCCAAAGGATGAGAGTACAGTAGTATAAGTACAAAGTTTCAGCACTAGTAAAGACCCTCTTGAGGAAGGATAAAGGCCATACAGTACCAGCAAGTTCAGAGAGAAGGTGTTTCTTCCTCTGTGGATGCTGAGATGGGCTGATGGCACCATTTGGGTATGAAGCGTGGCAAGAAGATGAACAAATGAATGAACGCACAAAGATGATGGCCGCTCACAAGACGTCCAAACATTCTTGATTCTGGTCTCAGACCAAAGGAAAAAAACAGCTAATGTGTCACGTGTCTGTCTCGTTAATGACAATGCAGCATTTTTGGAAAACATTAAGGGGGAACTATTTTACCAGCCAAAAGGCAAGGAGACGAGAGTCAAGGTGATTCTAACTGGAATAAGAGAGACATTCGCCTAAAACGATGAATTCACTCTGTCACATGCAGGCGCTAAACCTTCGCTATCTCTGTTTGAAAAGCTCCCTCGGGGGGGAGCCGAGGCGGAGCCTCCCCGTCCTCGTCTCTCGCTGCACATTACCTCACTCTCATCAGCGAAAAAAGAATGAAAAAGAAAGCTACTGATAAAAGAGGAGCGATGAAAAAATACCCAGAATCCGATACAATCGAAAGAGAGAGAGAGAGAGAGAAGCGAGGGGAAGCGGAGGGGGAGGGCATGCGTTAATTAACGAGCGACTAATCTCAACCAAATTAATAACCGGGTCATGGATGTGAGGAAGAGAGGGATGAAAAGAGGGGAGCAGAGGAACGAGGGAGACGAGGAGAAAAGAGGAGTGACGGCAGCGGGGACGCCGATGGGAATTTTGTCCCTGTCTTTTCCCCATAACCCCTCCTAACCTCTCCCATTCTGCTCCGGGCTGCGACCACAAACCCTCTTTGTGGCTCTGCCCAGAAAACCTTCATCGGATGCCAATCTGCATAAAGGCAACAAGCAACAACACTTTTCTCCCTCTTTCTCTCCCTCTCTCCTGTGGGAGAGGACGGCAGCGGCTCCTCCCCTTGCAATGGCACTGCAATTCTTCTTAGTTTGAGGACTCACACACACACACAGAAAAAAAGAGAGAGAGAGAGAGAGAGAGAGAGGGGCATATGTGCAGGATGACATGACGATGAATGTGCTTGTTTTATGCGTCCCTCAGTGCACGTATCATATGTGTGTACACAATAATGCTGCACACACACAGTCATCGCTCATGCATTCATAAATGCAACACACACACACACACCCACACACACACACACATGCATACACAGAACACCCTCACAGGGCTCCCTTTTGAGTGTAATTAAAACAGGAGGTGCTCACACAATACCCTTTTGTCTTAGGGCACGGTGAAGGGGAGGCGGGGCGAGGGAGGGGGGGGGCGCCGCATATTAATTAGGAGGCGATGGTGTGAAAGCCAATCAGGCGTGTTAAACAGATGACATACTGGGACAAATATGGCACTACTTTATCGCTGCTGCTCTCCCACGGTGGCGCATGGATACAGAGGCGGTGCACGCAGCCACTTCCGGCCAACAATGCAGGAGGCTGAGTGGGACCCAGCAGGGGGGAGGTGGTGCTGGTGGAGGGAGGGAGGAGGGAGGAGGGGGGATGATGTTAGACCAGCAGGGGGCGACGTCGGGTTGAGCAAGCTCTGAGCTGCACAACAACTTCTTTTGTTTTTGCGTGTGCGTTCAGACCTGAGGTGTAATTCAGTGAACGCGTTCGAGAAAGATGCGTGTCGCGTTGACGATTAAGCCTTTTCACCGTCAGCAGAGGTGAGACAGAAACGTTCTTGTCCAAAACCAGAATTAGAAGAATAGAAGGTCATATTTAGGATAAGCATTAATCAGAATGAGGCATGTGGGGTGTTCCAGTCTTATTCACATTATGCAGATATGCCACCAACAACAATGGCCCCAGCAGAAAGTTTGCAGCATTTTACCACATTTGCCAGTTGTCGACTTTTACCGAAAACGAGATGAAGAGGAGTGTGAGGGTGTCCCTTCCAGGGTGTGTTGTCTGTCTCTGCCCAGTGGTGCAGGTATCGGCTGACAGAGCAGGTGAGTGAAGAAAGAAGTGCCATATTCCCTGCAAACATATGAATGGGGACATTTCAATACAGGTGGCAAAATAGGTATGCAGAAACCTGTGAATAATTGTGAAAAACAGCTGTGATGATCCTTAAAAGCAGAATAACACAATGGCCACGCCCCTTCTACTTCCATACCATGAGTAGTAAGCAGAATAATGTGGGCATCGTTGGGCATTAACCCTAATATGCTCTCCAGCATTTAAACAGGAATATGAATGTAATGGTGAATGAAAACACCAGAATCCAGTCATTGTCTTAGATTAAATATGATATTCAGAATCCATGTGAAACCTACTCTTTTCTGTAGCGTATTTACATGTCTTTTGATCTCTGATTTGTGCAGGGCGGTGAATTATGTTTACATACATCAACAACACGTGTAAATGCCATAATCCAATTATCATCTTATTTAGACCTAGGCCAATATTTACAGTATTGCCGTCCATATAGATGTAACCAGTGAGAGAAGACAGGACGTCACCTGGAAGGCACTGTGCCAGGAAACAGACTTTTTATTTCTAGTGAATGAAAACAACATCACACACACACGCACACATGCACACACACACACACATGCACACACACACACACACATGAAACCCCTCCCTCCACGTCTCCATTGAGCGTCCGGCTGCCAGTGCCCAGGATTTCCCTGACAACAAAAACCGTTAGCCCAGATTTAACGTCAGATGTTGGTTCCACACTGGACACATCTGTTTGGTTATCAATAACGTCGGGGACCGCTTGGCATGCCAGCGGCTCTCTTTCTCCCATTCACAACTGCGTTAAAAAGGGAACAATTCAGGTGTTATAAATCACGGCGAAGGGGAGAGCGCCAGGGCCCGGCTGACAGGCCGTACAGTGGCGGAGCCTCCGCGGGGCCACCCAGCGCCATTGACGTGGGCGATCCCAGCCTCCGTCCCCTTTTGTTTTTCCTGCTCAATTTCCCTTTTCTCCAGGGTTTCTTTTCTCCGCTGTTTAGTTGCAACGTTTGTCCCCCCGCCACTTCCTTCACTTCCTCCCCCTTTCATTCCTTCCTCCTGCGCGCCAATTGAATTTGTCTCATTGGGTTTAATCTCTTCTGCTCCTTCTTTTCTGCCCTGGCCTGTCCCCACCTATCCCTTCCTCTTTGCTCTGGCCGTCTTTGCCAACTCACCCCCTCCGTCGTTTCCACCCTCCCTTTCTCATTCTCACCCTCCACCTCCTCCACCCCCCCTCCATCCCTCTCTGCCATTTCCCCGGTAAGGGGGCACTTTGCTGCTCCTGTCTCTCGATCTCCGCTGCTGGCACTCAGTTCTGAGCGGCCGGCTCAGTGTGTGCCGAGGGGAAGCTGTGTGTGAGCAAACGGGTGCCCACGCCTGCCCCCGGCGCCACAAAGGAGCCTTTCTTCGCTCATCAATGGCCTCCATTAACGCCGGGCCCTCTGCCTCTGGAGGGGATGTCAGGCTTCCCGAGATGGCACACAGAGACGGCCATTAGAGGCAGGAAGCCGGGGGCAGGGGCATCATGGGAGAGCTGCCAGGGCAGAGGAGGCGGGAGAGGGGGGACAAAGAGGGCATGAGGCGGCGTTTTGTGTTGTGCACACACAGACGCAACCTCCCAAAAGGACACATTTATTCTCTCACGCACTCAGAATGATGCATGCACGCACGCACACATGTGTGTGTGTGTGTGCCGGGCTCAGCTGTTGCAGCCGATCCGATTATTAATCATGCAGTCCGACATATTTATTTATTTATCTATTTTCTATTGAAAATCAATGAGTGGCTGTTTTTACGAATGCATTCACTTCTTAATCTCCTTTCTTTAATCAAAAAGAAAAGAAAAGGGTGAAACAAAAGGTGAACCAAGCCTTCTGCTTTCATTCATGCTTTGTGTGGTTTCTTAAAAACGCTGAGAGATGGATCGATCGATAGATGGATACCTAGCTAGCTAGATAGCTAGCTAGCTAGATAGATACATAGATGTTCGAGCATGTTGAAGCTCTTTGTGTGGGCGTGGTCAAGTTGCAGCATTGACGTCAACATTTATCAGACATCAAAGAGTTGAAGGGATATTAGTCTAGTAGCAGCTACAGGATCTCTTGCTCAGGCTAAGGATTACTACTGTAGGTACCAGATGAGTGGAAAACTATATTAGCTGAGTAGTGGCGAGGCTGGGCAATACTCTAATTGTTGTTTGGCAAATATATGCAACCTAACTGTGAAAGGCAAAAAAAACCAGAAGATTTCTCCCCGCCCTGCAATCTGCAGTCTCTACCCTGCAGGTTTCTACGCGGCTTTGTGTGATTGTTTGAGAAGCCTGGCCTTCCTTGGTGAGGTTTCCCCAACGTCCAGCTCTCAGAGCTGATTGTGACAGACTCCGGGACGTGCTGCGGCACGGGCCTATGAGCAGGGCCTGTCGCGGTGACGTGGCTGTAAATGGAGTTTAGAGTTTCTCGGCCTCCAGGAGACCTTCTGAGGAGAGGGCGTTTCTGCTGTGGAGGAGGAGGCTGGGAGGCGCTGTGAGAGCAGGTGGGGTGCTGAAACAGAGCCGGGGAGCTGGAGACATCAGCATCCACTGATCTAATGATGGCCCGGCTCGAGGGCGACACAGGCTCCCTGTGCACAGCGCCAATTAACCCGGAGGGTGGGGACAGTTGATGGACAAGTCTATTATTAGCATGTGAGAAGTGCCGCAGCGCCTCAAAGAAATCAAAGGACAGAAAGTCTTGAAGGAAGTGGCGAATGCACAGTGAATGCATGTTGATATGCTTCATTGGCCCAATTGTGGCCATATTGCTTTCTTCTACAAACCCCCTCCTCCTCCCCCATACATGGGCGGCGGCAGCTCGTTGTCTCCTCAGCAAAGAAAAAAAAAGTCTGTAAGCGATGTAATTTGTGGCGCTGCAGAGGTGTCCCCTTCACCGCTGTGGGAAACAGAGGAGGAAAATATGCCTGATTGTTCAAAGGAAAATATCAAACATTTCTAAAATCCCTCCAGCTGAGCAGAGCCCGCCCCCGCCCCTCGTTTTCAGCCCAGCAGGAGGAGGACGCTCCTTGATTGGGCTCCATTTCAAACACTGCTCTCGTGTCCACCAATGAGTCCCTCCAGCCAGTCCTGTCACTCAGCTGCCTCCATTCAGCCTGGATTAATAATAATAATATTAATAATAATAATAATAATATTAATCTACGGATGTTTTGTACAGAAATGAATCACTTGCTTTTTCTGCTCACCTGTAAATAGTTGATGATTAAACAGATAAAATGAAGAAGTCATTCACAGAAAGGGAGAGAGTTCCTCATTATAATTTGTGATGAGGGAGTTTGTGTTTTCAGGTCAATTATTTCATGAAAAACCTCCACATGCGTGATGTTCTGATCAGGAAAGAAGACACGAAGGTCAACACGCAGAGTCAGTAAATACAATGGGATTTATTTTGTTGTTTTAATGTTGTCAATAAGAAATGGTTCAGATATTCAGGGAACTTTATGTGAGGGACAACATGGTGAATAAACACTGTCACCTCATAACGAGGAGATCATCTCTCTGTGGAGTTTACATGTTCTCTGTGTCTTTGTGGGTTTCTCCAGGTGTTCCTCCAGTCTCCTCCCACAGTCCAAAACATGCATCAAAGTTGATTCTCGATTCCCTAAATTCTCAAAATCTCCAAAACAAAGGAGTCCAAGTTGTCCCATGGTGTTTTACACACACACACACACACACACACACACACACACACACACACACACACACACACACACACACACACACACACACACACCAAAGCAACAAATGTGATTAATCTGAAAACAAGGGTTCCTAATCCCCAACAGATGCTTTATTGGGCAGCTGCGAAACAGTGAAATGAAGCTAAATGAAAAATAATGCAGATTTAGATTTTTCACACACAACACATAAACCGGCCCAGAGGCCTGTTTCCCTTCCTGTAAAGTTGTTAAAATTGTAGAAAAAAAGTGGGAATTGTCAGGGAACATGTGGGATTAGGAATATGTTAAACAAAATCCAGGTCATCAGGATGTATGAAGAGGCTGTTTCATTAAATTGCTGGAGGAGGAAATAAAAAATACAACTGAACACGGTGTTATCTCTATTGTGAGGTTATTTCTGAAACAGTTTTTGTGGTTTTTGCTCTTGTTGAGGCCGAGTCCAGTTCTTGAGAGTCCTCATTTGTTTTGTGTGTCATTTTGATTTTAACATTTACGCCTTTTCAAGAACTTTCATTTATCTGTCCTGTATTATTATTATTATTATTATTATTAATAGCTCCTTACTTTTCTCAACATTTCTCAACTCAAATTAAACTAATGTGACATTCAGTAAAAGTTCTAAACGATCATTGTGATCATTTGTTCACATCCCATAAATTTTCACTGGTAGTTTTTGTGTTTTTTATAACACGTTTAATGATATTAAACTCTAATTATAAATTTAAGTATAAAGTTTACAGTTAAAGTGTATTTTAACTGTAAAGGTTTTAAATAAGTAAAATCTTAAATTGAACCATGCAATTCAATAAATTTGAGAGAAAAGCACAGTGTGCGTGCGTGTGCGCGCCTGCGTGTGCGTGCACGCGCTCATGACCGTGCTCCAATCATTTTAAGTCATGTCTGTGCAGGTTCGGAGTTCTGATGAGAGCATTCATTTATTGCACATCGATATAGTTGTCGATTATTGATCAGTTTATCACCCTTACACACCGCAGAGAATTCCTAAATGAGGGAGACCAGAAGCAGGGAGAGGAGGAGGAGGAGGAGGAGGAGGAGGAGGAGGAGGAGGACCTGGATTAAAGCGAGTTTCGTCTCTAATCCAGACCTCCTCTTCTTCCTCCTCCTGCAACTCGGCCTCCCTGCAGCTGCCAGGTCGCTGTTCCACTTCATTCATGAGGAAGAGGAGGGAAGAGGAGGGGCGGAGGGGGGGGGGGACAAGCAAAAATGAAAATGGCAGCTGTTTGTTTACGCGTTCCCACGACTCCATGCCAATTAAACATCGTCATTCCGTCAGACGCCTGTCCTCCCTGATTAGACAGTCCTCAGTAGACAAGAGGGGGAGAGAGGGAGGGAGGGAGGGACGGAGGGAGAGAGAGCAGGGCCTGCAGGCTCTCTCTCCCTTTGCGTCTCCGGTTAAAGACGCAGTGAATCACTTTTTGTTTTAATCCATAAATAAATAAAGTTTATTTGAGCACAGTCCGGGCACACATGAATCATCGTTTGCAGTCAATCTATTAGAGTTAAAAGAATACAGAAAGTTAAAAAAAAATTATATATTGTATATGTCTAGATTTGTATGCAGGATAAAGTTAATTTTTCTTGAATCAAGTCATCTGTTCCATTGTAATAAAGTGTTTCAATTTTAACTAAACGAATGCTCCAATATATAGAGGTGAGTTTAATTCAGCTTTGTAAATTCAGTGTTGTTTTCTGAAACTTTTTTAACTTTTTTAAAAGTTTATTGGTGTAAAAGAACACCAGTTTTAAACTAAACACATCATTTACAATAAGATTTTAAATGTTGAATGTGGAAAATAAATGTATTTTATTTTTATGGTTTTGCATGTTGGTTATGTTTCAGGCCTGAAAGTTTGACAAATTTTAAACAGTCAAGAAATGGAAAATCCTGATTTTTAGTTAGTAAGTAAGTTCTGAAATAACAAAGATGGCAAATTAATAACTTTTTTGAAAGATTCAGTTACAGTTTATGAGAAAATATGTGAAATATGATGAAATAAAGCAAAGTGTTGAGCAAAGTGTGAGTTTGTTTCAGCTTTCAATCATTTTGAATCCTTCAAGAAATTATAAAACAAATTAACTTTTCCTTCCAGCTGCTTAGTTAAATTATAATAGTATTGATAATAATAATAACAAACAAGAATAATAATATCTTGTTTTGACAAAAATTTCAGGGACTAAGAAAAACACAAACTACTCAAAAACTTGAGGAGGCCTTCAGGCATGAAGGAGACTTGAAGGCACAAATGCTTCTTATTTACTTATCTTCTTCCTCTTCTTATCATCATCACAATATTTTTGTTATAGTTATTGTATTTATTATTATTGATATTACTCTGTGTACATACATGTGCATATCTCTGTTAAGGAAAAAAAAACGTTTTCCACCATGATGAAAAACATCTCAGATGAAGAGGGAAGACGTAGTTCCACGGATGGCCTCTAGGTGCTACAGGAAATCTGAAATATTAAAGTTATAATGCAAAACGAAATTATGATTGACAGGTGTCCCACCCTATCACAGACTGAAATGAGGGTCACACCTTTTACTCTTCAACATCTGTTGCATCAGTGATGCAGTGATGTCATGAATAAAAAAATAAATTAATTAAAGAAAAGGTATAAAATAAAAATAATTTCCATGTAATTTGAAACTTTACTAGAAGTCTAGAATTCCATTACAAAAGTACACACATTTGTGGTGATTATGCGGTGGTGTTTGGGGTCATGTTGACACCTCTTGGTCATTGTTGGAGACGTTCAGTGTCACAGATCTATGCAGACATGCCATACATGCAAGCTGAACATCACAAGACAAAAATAAAAAGTTTTTTGTAACATATCATTTGTAATTGATTTATGCGCTTCCTTAAAACATTAATTGCAACAGAATTTTTTTGGTTTGTTTATAACAGTTGTACTCCGAGCCAGCAGGGGGCAGTAACAGCGATGTGATTTATGCATAGAATATATTGTTTAAAACCACTGACTAATTAATTAATTAAATTGAATGAAATGCAGGTCTATTAGTAAATAGTTTGCATTTTAAAAAGAAGATATACTTCATGGTGTAATGGACCTACATCTGGAGATCCGGCTGTTTAATAAGACTCTTCCTACCTACATGTGGGGAATCTTTTCTTTCTCCTCACAGGCCTCCTGAGCAGCAGGCACTTACAGAACATATATGTCTGTGTCTGTCTGTGTGTTTGTGTGGTGTTTGTTCTGAAAAAACCCAGCTGCTTCTATACTTCTTGTATCATGTCTGCCACTCACATGATCATGAACAATCATGTGATTTTATGTTTTTTACTAAACAGCATAGCTGTAGTATATTTCTGCAGCTATGGAGCGATGCATCCACATCCAGCCTGAAATGCTGGAGCCAGAAACACAGGAGGAACCAGAGACTGAGGAAGAACCTGAGGAGGAACCAGAGACTGAGGAAGAACCTGAGGAGGAACCAGAGACTGAGGAAGAACCTGAGGAGGAACCAGAGACTGAGGAAGAACCTGAGGAGGAACCAGAGACTGAGGAAGAACCTGAGGAGGAACCAGAGACCGAGGAAGATCCAGGAGAAAAGTCACTGACATTTCACCAGAAATTGAAAACCAAACTGCTGCAAACTCACAGTTCGTTTCCTCATGTCGGAGCAGAGGCAGGTATACGCTATTCAATTTGGACAATTTTACATATTCCATTACACACTTTTCCATCTCTCATCAGATTCGCCCATTTTTTGTGACTTTTCACTCTAGGTCCACTTGAATTATAAAACAAGTTGAACCGATCTGTCAGTGAGTCCAGAGAGGGAATCAGACTGAATTCAGCCAAACAATTGAATCATATTATTGATTCAGAAACATCATATGATAAGAATGTATGATATGAACTACCTCTCTCTCTATGGATCATATCTCTCCCAAAGCGCTACATCACATAATCGTTTCCCGATCATCTCCATAGATCCCTCGCTGGTTTCTATCGTCAGGGTTCTGTGCTCAGAAATGCATCACGCCTGCACTAAGAGCCCAGGAATGATACAGACTTGCTTGTGACTTCATTACCATGAGAAAGCAGCTCCACCTCAGTGCACTTATTTGACCTCTGACCTCCTCTTTGTGTCGCCCAGACAGCAAATTGCTGCAGCGTTGCTCCCCTGACGGGGCGGGGGGGGGGGGGGGGGGGGGCATGTCCATCAGGTCCTTCAACAACAACATAAACAACAACAATAATGTTAATCGGTAAGTAAATTAATGAATGATTTCACAAATAAATACGTCATATCATCAACAATGGTAATAATGGAAAGTTGGAAAAGACAGAATCCAGTTCAAGGTTGGGTTAAACGTAGTGTTACAAACTGAATAATTCAGTGAAATTTAATCTTAAGATTTTTAAGATGGTAGAGGCTGTGAGATGACTGGCATTGTCATTGTCACTGTGTCGACCCGATATCCAGATTATACCAAAGCCTCGGGCACTGACAGTGAACGCTCTCCTCTGGTTTTAATCCAGTTTGAGGGGAAGATTAAAGACCTCTGCCCGAGGACCGGAGTTTACAAGGCAGCATGTAAGCGACTGAAAGGTCACATATATAAGCAGGAGGAGGAGAGAGGCCATGAAGAGCTTTAAAAGTAATCACAGGATTCTAAAGAAGGTGCAAAGGTTCAGAAATGGTAAGAAATATTGACATTTTTGACAAGAAATGTATCAAGATGTTCACAAGTTTTTTAGAGAATATCCCATTGTTTATATACTGAGAACACAGGTGGATTAATACCCTGTGACGTGGCCGTGTTACGTAGCTTTCTATACACATATTGTTGATTATCATATTATCATGTGATCATCATCCATGAAATGAAAACATGGAGAAGTAGAAGGAACGCTGTTATGTTTAGAAACATGACAGCTGCTTTTCACAATCTTCCAGTGGTTTCCAACTTGTTCAGACAGGCGTAGGAAAAACAGCCTCCTTCATTGGTTCAGACACCTGCTTCAAAACATCCCCATTCCCATGTTTGCACCATCCGAAGCTTCATTACATTCATCTCCCTCAACATTGAGCCTCATCCCAAAAGCTCCACTCCTTCTTCTTCCTCATCGCTGTCTTGTTTTCCACATGACCAAACAGTCGACAGCTGCCAAAAATGATGCAAAATTTCTCCTGTGAATAAGGTGTTCACATGTGGAATACTCTACACGTCTTGTTCTTGTTAATACCTATTTCAAATATGACTGGCTTCATCAGAAAACCCTGAAATCATCTCTGTTTCTGAGATGAGTCTCAGTCAGACGTTCCTCTCATTGCTGCCCACGCTCAGACAAAGCCAGAGTGAGGAGGCTAAATCAGGAACGATGTGATCACATCTCTGGGCTCTAGTTAAAAGCCTGACAGCCTCTTTAAAACCAAAGTCAATTCCCATACTCCACCCCCTCCCAAAACACACAGTGTCGCACACGCTCCCACACTCCTAACCAGACAGGCTGGAGGACGGTGTCTCAGCAGCCTTTCTTTGCCTCCATGCTCCTGTCTGCTCCCCCTCTTCTGTCTGAGTTTTAATGAAGAGAGGGGGACCCGTGGAGGCTGCACGATTAGGGGGGACCCTGAGATTGGGAGGCCTTAGACTCTATATCTGTGTGTGTGTGTGTGTATGTGTGTCTGGAGGCTTAATCCCATAGAGTTGCTGCTGGTTGGGAAACATATGCAGCATGTTACTGGTGCATCGCATTCACAGCAGCATCAATGGTGTCCTCTGTTCCTCCATCAAAGCCTGGGAACGTTTTTCAACGCTCTGCCGTCACCATATGGTAAACGCCGCGCCCGCCTTTAACGCTGATTACAACAATGTTGTGTTCAGATTCTCCTTTTTAGCGCTCTGCATATGTGGTTGTTTTTTTAACGTGCGGGCTAATTACCATACAGACAAAGTGCTGACGACCATGGCTGCAGCCGGACGGGACCACACCGGTGGAAAAGAAACTTCTCAGGAATAATCCCAGTCCTGGGCAGGTGTGTGTGGAGGTGTGAAGCCTGAAGTCTGAAAGTGTGAGCTGGGGATTCTCTCCAGCTTCCTGTGATCGCTCTCTCTCATCTCTCAGACAAATTAAGTAAAACGACAAAATCTGAATGTGAAGCAAACCATACCGCCCCTCATCTTGGCATGAAAAACTGTTAGAACCACAGTTTTGGTCAAATAACAACTTGGCCAAAGATGAGCAGAAAATCCCAAAACTTTTTGGATATTGAAATGGTAGCTAAAAAGAAAAGAAGAGATGGAATGGGAAATAGAAGTGTGACACGTACTTTAACACCCCCTTGAGTGTGACTCTCAAGTTAAGGTACACGAGTAAATGACGGTACACAACTATGAGTCTGCAGCAGTTTGGTGATGTTTCTGGTGAAACGTCTCCTGGTTCTTCCTCTGTGGTTCCTCCTCTGATTCTGGCTCCAACATATGAGTCTGGATGCAGACACCTCGCTCCTTAGCTGCAGCCAGGATCCAGTGACCACTTAGGTCAGGATCAAGCTGAAAGGCTATGCTGTTAACCAAGGAACATTAAGTCACATGATTGTTCAAGTGAGAAAGTAAATGCAATATCTCCACAGCTAAGAACTGTGAAGCTAAGAAGAAAGTGCTGTGAAATAGCATCTATGATGAAACCAGTGTTCCATAACTTCTATGTTAACACCCGGAAATAAAGAGAAATACTCCATTCAACAATTCTTATCTTTAAAGGATATCGTAAGAATTGATGTTCAAACGCCATACACATGATCTCAGATGTTACAGAATCTGAACCTTCTGCCTCTCTTACATTGGCTGGAATGACATCAAGGGTCCAGGTGTAGACATGGTGCAGCAGATGCAGCAGGTTCCCTGGAGGCCTGCTCTGCTCCGCTCTGCTCTGCTCTGAGTGTGTCTCTAATCACCAACACTTTCCTCTGATTGCTCATTGTCCTGGACGAGCCTGGGGCCGGCGGTAGGAGGCCATCAACACGCCTTCGTCCTCCAACCTTCAGACGAGCGGCGCTCGCATGGAGGTCAAGTGACGAGCTCCGGCTTGCCCTCCTGCCCTCGCAGGTCTGAGGGCTTTGATGTTCCAGGGCTTCACACCCCCACCTCCAACAACCTGTCGAGATGTTTGATCGCACCTCGCACGCACTCGGGGGGTCCTCCATCCTTTGTGTGGAGCAGCCAGGAGGTGATGGTCGGGTTGGGAAGAAAACGGTTGCCATGACACCCGGAGTGAAAGGTCACCTCAGATTGTACTGTGCCTTTCAGCTGATTTGAAGTCCTAACAACTGGAATTGAGAATCAAGCTCAGGCTTGATTTTTTTTTGTGAACTGCCTAGCTGAGCACTTTTATTTATGCCCTCTTACTGCAAAGCGTTATGTTACCTGCAGTTTCCCTTCACACTCTTCAAACCTGCATATTTAGCACATATAGCAACCAAGGTCAGATTCACAGCCAGGCCTCTGCACCAGGCCTCTGCACATCCTCATCATCCTCCTCTGAAACACTCTGATTTGTTTGTAGCTCTTGCAGCTGTGAAGCCACCAGATGATGATGATGATGATCATAATGAGGTTTTGAGGTTAATTTCTGTTGTTTCATCATTCCAGCTGTGAGTTTTTCTTTGTCTAACAAAAAATGAAAACACTTTTAACTAACAAACAATCGCATGAAGTGCAATGTCATGCACTGCTTTGCTCTGGGTTTAGTAATACACTTCTGTCATGATGATTGTGATGATCAAGTTGCAGGTGCGACATGGTCAGTTGAATCGGTTAGTTATCCATCCATGTCATGGATGCAATACATCACTAGGTAAATCATCTTAAATGTGAGTGTGTATGTGTGTGTGTATGTATTGTATCTGAATTCAGCTGAATTTATCATTATGTATGCAGCTTTCATTCCCTCTTCCATATGCCACTCTGTTGCAATCTTTTCCCTCTCTTTCACACACACATACACACACACACAGACACACACACACACACACACAGACACACACACACAGACGAGTTGAGCTGTGGTGTAATCCAATCAGAGCCCCTGAATGAAAGAGGGAGGCGTCAAGCATGTGGATTAAGGTGTTGGACAACTAAACTTATGGGATCAAATAAAGTGACACCGTGCTCTGAGGATCAGGGCCTCGCTCCGGCTGCTGGGGTCGGGGGGGGGGGGGGGGGGGGGCAACAGGGGCCCAGAGCCCCCACCCCACCCACACCCCCGCCAGGGGCCTCCTAAGTACTGCTACACACTCCTCTAACACGTAACACTTGTGCTAACCACAACAACAGCTTTGATTTAGAAACAACCCATTACACTGTGAAAATAGCAAAGACATTCTGCGTCTGTGACCATTTGATGCTGATTTGACTGCTTGTGACTTACCACTGATTCCCAATACCAATGAATACCCAAAGTGGAAAGACATCAAATCTTTTTCTTTATTATCATTAAAGACTGACAAATACTCTGGGGATCCGTGTGTGTGTGTTTGAGTAGATATAGCGTTGCTAAACAACATTAACTCTAAGATTTTAAGGTGTTGATATCTTGATACAAAATTTGATCCCACAACAGAATGCTGTTCCTCTCTGTTTGTGATTTTCCCACAATGCTTTGCAGCATCCCGGTCATTCTCTGGTCTTATTCTTATGACTCCACGTGTTTGTTTTGCCAGTGACCAAAGAAGGAATCTGCCTGTTAGAGCAGAAACACAACCATGTTAAAGAATTATTGTTCGGGAGCTTCAAGCTGTGTAGAAATGTTTATTATTAAAGCTTCTCCTCATTGGCTTAATTAAAGACCCTCGCTACGGCTGGCACCACTGTGCTGCTAAGATGTATTTGCTGATGGAAATTGTTTATTGCTTATGGAACTTGTTTCTTGGATGAATCCTTTCCCTCTAAACTGTAAATCCCAAATCCTAAACCTGATACTGAGCTCTAGACAGACTAGAAAAAACGCACTGAGACATTTTTAATATTTGGTATCTATGACATCTAAGCTGTTAAAGACCTGCACAACCTCACAGGTGCAGTAATAAATAACTAAACAAACTTTTCCTGCAGGTTCCTGAAAGAGCACATCGACCTTCACAGCTGTGCACTTTAGTTTTGTCTTTGTCCTTATTTATTCTCAGTCATTGCTGTTAATTTGTACCTGTGCTTATGATTCTGAGTGCCATACGTACTTCCTGATATATATTTTTTGTCAGTCAGATTCGCTCTTCTTGCAAAACAAGAAGCTTTTTATCTCTTTTTTTAAAAAAAATTTCAGCACCTCATCATCGCCTTCATGACCTTTGTGGGTCCTGATGACATGCGACGTTGATGCTGTCGGATAAGAAAGAGTTCAACTGAGGTGAAGCTGCATTCATGTCATGTGGGAGTTTCCATAATTACTGGTTGCGGACTCGTAAAGATGTCAGAACCGAGGGTCACACTCGCAGCTTTATTCCTCTGAGAGCTCGTGGAACACAAAAAGGCTTGGAAATGCGTGCGTGTGGTTCAAGGAAACTGAACCTGTATTTATTGGAAAACAGCTCTATATTTACTAAGAACTGTGTCTTTAACCCTTGTGCGACTCCGCAGCCTCTTACACTTGATTTGAGAAAGCGCTCTGACGTTCTCAGGTCAAAGCCGATGAAAAGGGAAGCAGAGTCGACGCAGCGTGGGTCAGTGCTGCTCCGTCCTGCTCGCAGGGCTGCACATTCCCGCTGCTTTTCACTCTGACCCTCTAATTAGAGGCTGATTCACACCAGGGCCGGCAGGTGAGCGCAATTAACTGCAATTAGCCGGCGGCACAAAATGAGGAGCGGTGCTGCGGCTGCAGAGCTACAGCACGGAGTACGTAGATATGGTGAAACTGCATGTGCATGGACACGATTTTCAGATCTTAACCACATTAAGTGGGTATAGCCTGAACAAGATGCCACCACATAAACAGAGATGGTTCACAGCCTTAACCCGAATCAGGTCATATATGGAGCAGTAATCAGATTAAGATGTGTGGAGTGTTCCAGTCTTATTCTTATTCATTATGCAGACACACTAAACACCTTGTTGACAATGAACATTTTGCAGCATTTTATCATATTTTGATGCTATGTTTGATGCACTGGGTCACATTCAAGACAAGGAGGAAGATGTGGAGGTTCTGGGATGAATGTGCTAGATAGATAGATAGATAGATAGATAGATAGATAGATAGATAGATAGATAGATAGATAGATAGATAGATAGATAGATAGATAGATAGATAGATGGATAGAAACTTTATATATACCTTGGGGAGGTATGTACAATTTTCTATGAATAAATTATCATTAGTGACTGTGAGTCTCCTGTCAATCAACTCTTCCTGTCTGTTTT
Source organism: Karalla daura (assembly GCA_029224185.1). Classification (NCBI taxonomy): domain Eukaryota; kingdom Metazoa; phylum Chordata; class Actinopteri; order Chaetodontiformes; family Leiognathidae; genus Karalla; species Karalla daura. The sequence goes on along the minus strand of CM055191.1, from coordinate 4,167,729 downwards.
TATTGGTCCCACTTTGTCATTAATGTGTCTGCAACTGCAAGACAAGTAGTGGTTTTCTGGTCTGTTTCTTCATCAGGCCACTAAAGTGGATGTGTAGTAACCGGGCGTGATGTTAATCCTGCACTTCTCACATCTCCATAAATTAATTAGTTCCTGTGTGCATGTGTCTGTGTGTGTGTGTTTCCTGTCCATGTTTTTTTTTGTGTGTGTATCTGCATTTGCTACTCGCGGTGCCCTTCCTCTCTCTCTCTCTCTCTCTCTCTCTCTCTCTCTCTCTCTCTCTCTCTCTCTCTTTCTCTCTCTCTCTCTGTCTGTCTTTCCACATTGTACTGGACACAGTGCCAACATGCACATGCACACACTTACACACAAACGCACACTTACACTTCCAAACACACACACACACACACACACACACACACACACACACACACACACACACACACCGCCAGTTGCCAAGGCAACCAGGAGCAAGCATGAAAGCTGAGAGGAGAGGTGGAGCATGGCACCAGTCTGACAGGCAACTGCCACCCTGTGTGTGTGTGTGTGTGTGTGTGTGTGTGTGTGTGTGTGTGTGTGTGTGTGTGTGTGTGTGTGTGTGTGATGCAGTGAGGTGTGTGTGTTGACCCGTAATGAGACAGAGGACGGTGACAAGAGCCGAGTAAACAACAGAAGAAGATGCTGTGTCCATTAGTCGCCGCACGAGTCATTAGTTGTTTTAGTGGCTGGATGAACATTTTCAGCCTCTCATCACTTCACATGCAAACACCAGTGTCTCTGAAGTTAGTGGTACAGTTTTCACATTCATCTCTGGGGACAAGCAAACAAACTTTTGTGTAAATTAAGAGGTTAAGTAATATGTTATCCTGTGACGTAATGAAATGTGAATACTGATGTTTTACAGCCATTGAAAATACGTTGTATCTCCTGAGATGAATTTATAATAAGAGAACTTGAAATAGTGTGAACTTACATTAACATGAACTATTCTCATTTGTCTTCCTTACACACTATGTTTTTGATACTTATAAATGAGTCAGTTTCTTCATTTTAAGACAAATATTTGTATTTACTTCCCTTTGATTTGACTGAAAACTTTTGTGAATATAAATCTGAGGCAGTACGAGTTTGTACAACACAGTTTTATTTAATACAGTTTTGTCACAACAGTGAGATGATCACAGCTCGAGGTGTTATTGTTATTATCTATCAAGGAGATGTAGGACTCACTTTCATTTTGTGGTCAAATGTCCTCAGCCACTGGTTCATCCTCAGGTTCCTCTTCAGTCTCTGGTTCCTCCTCAGGTTCCTCCTCAGCCTCCGGTTCTTCCTCAGGTTCCTCTTCAGTCTCTGGTTCCTTCTCAGGTTTTTCCTCAGTCTCTGGTTCCTCCTCTGATTCTGGCTCTAACGGATGTGGACGCATCGCTCCATAGCTGCAGCAAACCTCCTATGATCATTCATGACAACCTAAAGCATGACAGGGCACCAGATCTGTGCAGAACTATGAGCACAATCTGTGCATAATATCGGGTTAGGGACCCCTCCTACACTTGACTGCTGACCAACTCTCCAGATCTGTGGCCTCTGAGATCTTTATCTCCTCTCCGGGTCCCTCTTAGAGTATTTGCGGCAGGCAGAGGGGTCAGAGATCAACCTGTGGACACGTTGTGGTGTGTTTAGTCCACTCGAGGGGAACAAAGAGACCGGGAGGGACACAGATTTCCCACCCGCGGACCCTCCTTTGTGCAGAGGTGGTGGTGGTGGCCCGGAGGTCAAGTCACGATGATGTGTGTTTTATGGGGTGACGCGGGATGGTCTGTGTGACCTCTGACCTCTGTGTGGTCGTGGCAGGGAAAACAAACATGCCTGTTTTCAATGGGCTCTAAATCACCGGGGACAAGGCGTGATGTTCCAGTTCATCCGATGGATTTGAACTCTGGCTCTGTGGTCGAGGACCAGAGGACACGAGTCAGGAAGATAGAAAGCTGCTCAATAAGATGAAAACATCTGTGTCGATAAAGATTTGACACTGACACTAAAACATGTTTTTTTACTACATATTCGAAACGAGTGGCTGCTTTTGCATATTGCACTTTTGCATGATGCTGAATTAACACAACAACAATGAAGACACTTTGAACTTTGAACTCTGAATCACTTCAGATTAGACACCGTCCATCAGGCTGAATCAACAGAGTCCCAAAATAAAAATGCAAATTTTAATGGATTATGTAAAAAAAAACTGGAGTGAATTCATCACAACAAGAGGATTAGTTTTGGTGTGATGAAGAGGGCTGCAGATTCAGTGATATTCACATGATTCTTTTGATTATGATAAACGAGTCTCTTCTTTTGTCTTTTGTTTCTTTTACTTTTGAGGTGGTTTAAGGGTTCGAACAAAATAGATAAAATCCAGTCTGGAAGTGTTTACGTATGCATGAGTCAGTGTATAAATAGAGAGAAGAAGAGAGAGCAGGCGGGACACGTTCTGATTTTAATTACTTACTTCTTTGTATAATTTGGTGAAACTACGGTCATCATCATCACTCGTAATTTATATTTTCAGGCAGTGGCCAAAGTGGCTAAAAGAAAATAAGAGGCGGAAAAAGTTTGATATAATGGAGTGGTTCAATAAAGATAAAATTAAATGCAGAATGATGAAGTTTTAAGCTCTACTGTAACAATAATATCATACCAATATTATTATTAGTAATCAGTAAAATGTAATATTCACTGAATGTACTGAATATACACACATACTCATACACATTTGCACACACATACATCTATGCTTTATATATTCAATATATTTGCATATGTAGATGGTGTAAAGCAATGAGGGAAATGAGTGTGTGGGTCAGAGATTCAGTTGCACTGTGTTTGTGTGTGTGTGTGTGTGTGTGTGTGTGTGTGTGTGTGTGTGTGTGTGTGTGTGTGTGTGTGTGTGTCTCGACTGGACACTACACGCTGGATTTCAAGGTCTCGGCAGATTAAATCTCCTCCGTCCACGCTGAATTGTTTTGGCACTGTCGCGTAGCCTTTGACTCCACAGAGAGGCAGAAATAATCACCATAATTGACTTTAAAAAGTCTCATTAGGCCGTTGTTCACGCAGCGGACGACTACGCTGCCCCACGTCCGTCAAGACGGCCAAACACACAGTAAATTCATCTAAAGGTCGTTCATGAAGTGCTGCCTGTGTTTGTGTAGGTATGCGCCGGTCATGACATAATACCTGGGATTTACCGCCACCTGTTCGCAGCTGTTTACACCTGCCTCCTGCCTCATCCAACATCTTCCAGAACTTATAAACATGTTTGCCGGGTCACAGCCGATCTCACACTGGTTGTGACTGCGCCGAAAGGTGAGACCATGCTGAAGTATTTTTTTGAGTATTAAGACATGTTATCCTCACACATGGCCTTTATGTTCATGTTGAAGTTTTATTTGTCTATGTTCATTGTCTGTTCATTAGTGTCCCGGTTCCCCGTATCTTATCTTATTCTACAGAAACCGAATTCCACAGTTTCTTGTCACATTGATGCTGCAGAGCAGAGTAGGATTAATACCAAAAAACCCATTTTAGAACCCATACTAAGCACATATGGCTCCTCATCAACTCCTCCTTAATAAAGAAACATTCTGCTGTTTAGGAACAGAACAGCTGCTTTCCACAATCTTCCAGCAGTTTCCAACTTGTTCAGTCAGGCGTACACATCCCGCCTCCTTCACACCTGCTTCAAAACATCCAAGTTCCCATTTTGGCAGCATCCAAAACTTTGTTATAATCATAACCCCCCACATTCGGTTATTGTGTTCTTCTCCGAATCCAGTGATTGCACTTGTATATAATGTGTCATGTGGTTGTGACTCGACACATACACACACATACACACGCATACAAACCTGGGGCGTGGCCCTGGGAGCCTCCTCCTCTCGATTGTTTTAACTTCTGCCTTTTTGCGGCCTCAGATTTGAGGCCTCACGTTGAGATGCTGGGAGTGACGGGAGGAGAGAGGGCGTGGTTGTTGTTGTTGTCGGAGTGTGTGTGTGTGTGTGTGTGTGAGGGGGGGGGGCGCAGACAGTGACAGTCGCCTTGAACTTGAACCCCCTGAGGTCCCCTTGACCTCGGCTCTTTTCCCGTGCTCCTCTCTGCCCTCGGCGGCGGTGGCGGCCTTTGTTGAGCTGTCGGCATTAACTCTTCGCGCCTCCGCTCTCACCCCCCTCCCCCCTCTTCCTCGCATACTCTGTCCTCCATCTTCCCCGGGGGTTGAGCCTCCTCCTCCTCCTCCTCTTCTTCACCAGCCACTTCCCCCTGTGTGGCTGATTTTCGGGGTACACCCATCTGGTGTGTAGCAAACGCCCCAGTGGGGAATTTTGTTTTCCCAGAATGCTAATCTGACCCGCGGGGGTCTCATTCCCACATTCTGGGATCTGGGATTTATTCTTTTGTTTTTGACGGGGGAGGCGCGGCTGGACTCCTGTCGTCCCACCAAGAACGAAGCTGAGGTGCAACTTCTGCAGGATGATGAAACGGGAACATCAGAGAGAAACCTCAAAGTCCTCAAAACTAATCTGAAATCTGTCAAAACCCGGCGGTGACAAAAGTGCTCAGATTCAAAACCTTTTGTTCAGTTAAAGTACAAATAACCACAAAAATCACATCACATCACATCTTGAGTTAAAGTAGAAGTAGTGCACTAGCAGTACAACCACAGTAAAAGTAAAAATTGCTTTTAAGTTTACCATAAGTGTTAAAAATGAACGTACTTGCTAAATTCTCTTTTTTTTTTGGCTTATTATCATAATTTTCCCACAGCCTCACAAACACATGACTGAGACTAATTGTGACTTAAATCTGCCCTCGGGTTAAAAGACTTGGTTTCAATCATTTCATTAATAGAAAAGAAAGTTCTCATTGCATTTAATGTGAAAATATTATCACTGAATGTTAAAACTGACAGTGTTGTGTCATTTTGCATTAAGCCGTGACTGACTTTTATTTCCCAGGCTTGTAAGAAAAACGTATCACGGGATTAAGACGCCCAGTTGTAAACCAGTCATGCTGGGATGAACCCTGGTGTAAATGTTCTGTGCGTGTCACCTTTGAAAGAAATTTCACTCCTAGATTTTCACTCATAGATTTCCATCCAAATGTAGCAGAAGGGGATATGGCAGATATGGAGTGAGAGATGTAAATATCTGCATAAGTCTGCATTGTTATTTCTATTGTAGCGGAGTTCAGATCTGTAAAACAAAAAGTGGTAAGTCGTGTGTGTTATATTCCTCCTCTGGTTAAACCTTGTACAACATCCGACCTTTGACCTGTCTGCACCAGTAAACGCGTCGCCGCCGGAGCCTCCAGACGCTGCAGCGACACCTAATCTGATTCTACAAGACTGTAAAAGTGCGTTTAACTCCCGTCGCCCTGTTTGCCCTCGTTTATGGGATTCCGCCTCGGAAGCTGCTCGCTCTCCCGGGAACGCTGCCCTGATTGCGTCTGCTATCGCCGCTCTCACTGTTTGTCGCTAAAATTAGGGATCTCCTGTCCCCGATCGAAGACTAATGCCACTTTTGAAGGAGTTGCATCACGTTTTGATATTTGGAGGTCTTTTCAGAGGAGGAGTGGAGGAAGAAGAGGAGGAAGATGAAGAGGAGGATGAGGAGGAGGAGGAGGAGGAGAGGAGCAGAGTGATTTAATCTGCTAATTTTTCTCAGGTCTTTTGGCTGTTGACAGGCAAGTGTAATGGTCCTTCAAGTAATGGAATCAGCCACTCAAGCAACACATGCACACACACACACACACACACACACACACACACATAGGCTGGCTCGGAGATGCACGCACACACATTCACTCCCTGAAAGCACGCCTGCTTTGCATATGAATGACATCACCGTAAAGTTTTGTGGGGAGGTTTTGGCGGTTGGAGAGCAGCGCCATGAAAGGGGAAACATTAGTCAAATCACTTCCCGCTTCAGTCACCCGCCCCGGCCAAACTACTTGACATTCCACAACAGAGCCGCGTCGCCTCCGACAGAAGCATCCGCACTGATCCGGACGTCGAACCCATCAGGGCCCGAGCTGCGAGGGGTTTTTTTTCTTACCAAGCGCTCTCCCCCTCCCTGAGTGTTTCTCCTTCATTATATAAACACGTAAGCTGCGAGAAATTGCTTTAGGCAGGGGGCGGGGTGAGTGGATTTTCAGCTTCATGCCACATGTGAGCGGACGACGAAACTCGAATATGAAATGTCGTCATTTGGGGAAACACCCGTCTGTGTCATTCTCAGGTGATGTTCTCAATTTGAGGGGGCCAAGGGTCCTCCGGCTGAGTGCCGGGTGGTGGAGGAAACACAAAAACACCGTCTTAAGTTTCTGCAAAAGACGTTTTTTCCAGTTGACAAAATGCAATCATCAGAAGTGTTTTTTGGGCAGGCAGGGTGTCAGAGAAGCACAAAGGCCTGAGATGTTTGTGCGAAAATGGGGCTGCACTTCTTTGAAATGTCACATATGATCATCAATCAAGGCTTAAATAGTATTTCAGTGTTTTTTTTCATGCAAATCGAGGTCAAACAACAAGTTGGAAGAGAGTCATTTAAAAGCTGCAGTGAAGGAGGGATCTGCAGACTGAAATAATCCAAGAGACAACGAGTAAACCTCATTCGTTCTGAGGCCAAGTAAACAGATAGAAAATATAATATGGCAATAATATGTTGATCAAATGTAGATAAATTACATTGATAAAAACACTTGGCCATCATTTTTAAAGTAATAAAAATGGGCCTTACATTAGGTTTTAATGTAAATCCAGGATAAAGTCTGAATTTGCAGATCTATACTTCTTTGTATGTTCATCAGCCCAGAACCAGTTCACACCTGGTAAGAAGAACCATAGTAGAAGAAAAAATATTCACACTATACACAAATATACACACTACAATAAATGAAAAATATACTGTCACAGCACTGCAACCCTTTTCTTGTGCTTTCTTCCACATTTTCAAACCAACTCCTTTTGCAGGTGACAACTTCCATATCAAAACTTTATTAAGTTAGTTATGACTGTCTGTGTTTTAAGTTTTATTTTGATAGCTTTTATGTTCATGTGCCTGTGATTTTCCACTCTCCTTGCACACACCTGTCCTGTCTTCTCCTCACTGCTCCTGGACCTCCCCATCCACCAGCTCCTCTCTCTCCTGTGTCTGCTCCTCGTGTGTGCCGTTCAGTCAGCATCGAGTCCAGAGTCAGGTTGTTCTTCTTGTCTTAACTCTGGTTTCTTGTTTTCTCAACTTTAACTTGGATCTTTATCAGATTTTCACTCCTGAACCTTTCGATTGTTGGTCTGATTGTTGACTGTTCTCCTTAACGTTTGAGCTGACAGAAAAAGAAAACGTTTTTTCTCTGCATTTATAATGTTCATTAAAATCATTAAAATAAAAAAATGCAGACATGAGCAGAATGACAGAGGAGAGAAAACAAACAGCCAGATTTGACTCCGGTCACTGCAGCGTTTCTGAGCACGAGGGGCGAACGCTCGGCATCCATCAACGCCATCACTGCGAGGAGCGAGGGACTGGAAAGCCTTGATAATCTCCAGCTCTGCACACATACACACACACACACACACACACACACACACACACACACACACACACCTCTTTATTCATCATCAGTATTTATTATAATTGGAGCGATTCACAGGACGTCGTACCCTTCAAAGCGTCTGAAGCCATTTTGTCTGTGCTCAGTGAGCGGACTCGCCGGGCTGCACACTCGCTCACAAAGGTGGACAGATCTGGACAGACGCCCACTTTTTCTTGGCACTGACCGCCACTTGCATCCAAAGACACACACGCACACACACACCCCCTACACACACACACACACCCACTGTCCCTGCGACCGGTTGCAAACACGTTTCCCTCCAAAATCACACAGAATGGCCTACCAGGGGCACATTCCTGCATAGCAATGACGGTTCTGAGGAGCTGGTGAAAGGAGCAGCAACCGAGCTCCAGGACCTCTTGGACGTGCACCAAAACCTGCTGTTTCCCGCTTCGGACACCCCACCCACCACCACCACCTCCTTCTCCAGGGGCTCTTATGCACCTGTCCATCAAATTGTTGTGTCTCAAGGTTTGCAAACTGATCCCGGTGGCATCAGCTTCAGCGCGGCGCCATCTTGGACCCTGGTGCCCACAGGATGGGACGACGCCAACAGCCATTTTGTGCTTCATGTGAGGTGGAGGCCATGGGGCTTCCTTCAGTCTCAGGCTGAGTCTCTGAGTGAAGAACAGACCACGACCGCGTGGTCAGCAATATTCAGAATATAGAGCTCTTTCCGATGCTTCGCTATGGTGTTTGCATGAGTAATTCATGTTGTTTCTTGCTGCAGAGCAAGCAGGGTTGATGCTGCAGGACACACCCACGTTACGCTTCTTACTGCACACGTACGGTTCATTCATCCCCTTCACAATATGGAAACATGGGAGGCTAGAAGGAGATGCTTTTTAGCAGCATAACAGCTGCTTTATATGTATCTCACTACCTTCTTCCATTCAGACATTTTGATTTTCACCCTTGTACAAAAAAATGCACCTTCTCCTTCCTTCTTATTTGTACCAACAAATGTGGGGATTTTTATTTAAGGCAAAAATGCTTCAAAATTGTGGATAAAGTGTTTCCATGTCTGCTCGTCTTACTCTGATTAATGTTCGTTCTAAATGAACATAAATGCAAGATACGAGGGTCTTACTCAGATTATCCTCTTATTCTGGTTAATATCAGACTATATACGTCCGTGTGAACGCTTCCTCTGATCCAACATGGCTGCAAAACGGCGGCCTGGCCGCGCGCCGTCACTCCAGCTCGCTCTAGTGTGCTTAACACTGACTCTCAGTTCATTAAGGCCCATAGTGCTTGGCTAATGCAACTTCCCTCTTGGCAGCATGACAAAAACCGTGAATCAGATTATGAGGCCTTAACGCCGCCAAGAAACACTGAGGGCGAGGGCGAGTTGTCACAGAGGGCCGGGCGCCCGCTCCCCGAGCGTTAACGCCGGGGACTTAATGTAATTGCAGCCTGCCCCGGTTAATAAGGCCACCGTAATATTTGTGTTTATGTGCGCCGCAGCTCATTTCGGCGCGCGCTGCAGCTGTAAACAAGACGAGAGCGGTTTGTAAAAGCTTCAGCCGACACCCAAGGGGTTAAAACGCGCCTTGGCTGAATTACAGCACGACCACATAAAGCAGGAGGCAGCGTGCCCGACCTGTACAGTACGGGCGTGCATTTCATTTGTTTTTACGGTGCCACTGCACCTCTTTTACATGACAATGCTAATGAATTGCGAGGGGGGGGGGGGGGGGGGGGGGGGGGGGGGGCATATGTCGGCGTTGGCACGTTCGCCATATGTGGCGTCAGGCGGGCGAGGATCGGCGAAGATCGCGCCACCCTGGTTTTTCACTCAGGTTATAACGGAGTAGCAGAGCGTCGAGGGCGCATCCGTTTTGGCTTGTTACTCGTCTGCGCAGCAACAATGAGGTCAGGGCCGTCGCCGGCTGCAGCAGGAAGCGTCTCCACGCTGATTAATTCGACATTAGAAGCAGCGCGGAGCTCGGCTGTCGAGCACGGCGTCAAACACTGCAGAAAATAAACCCACAGCCCCGATGGTGTTGTGAAAATTGTTTGATCTCCGGGGAATCGTGATAATCTCTTCATTTGGCTGCGACGCAGAGCTGCGGCTGATTCCTACGCCGCAAAAAAAAAACATTTAAGGAAGCTGCCATCTCCTCTCTCTATGCATGTGTGTGTGTGTGTGTCCACAGATTTGTTGCTTTTCAGTAAACTTCATCTTCCTGAGTCACTGTCGATCAGCTCGTGCATCCCTCTCCCTCGTCTCTCACTCCAGGGCAGATCCAAAGCAAGCACAACACTCCTTTTTCTCTTTGTTTTCAATGTAAACCTTTATTAATTCTACACCAAGAGTTTTTTTTTTCCATACAAAGGCACATGTGGTGAACACGCAGTCACATCGCATAAAAACATACACAAAAAGAAAAGAAGAATAGACAAGAAGCTGCACGAGGGCACAGCCAACGTTTGATCTGCGTTTAAGGAAAAAAGAGATTTAGTGAAACCGATTTAATTATTTTAGGGCACAATTCATGATTTTCATGCCTCTGGACTGATATCAGAGAAGTGACTCTTTTTTTTTTTTTAGCAAAAGATTAAAAACATAATTTCAAGCTTATCCAGGCAGATAAGTAATTGTCTTGAGCACTGGGATGTGCATGATTATCAAAAGAATACATTTTCTAAATTAGGCCAAGATAGTCTCTCTTGAATCAATCGCAAGAGCACTGCATAGACATAGATTGTTTAAAGTAATATTTAAAAGATTTGCATAGATTATCAATCGTAATAAAAAATTTGCCACTTCCCAAAAATTAATATAGAATGAATTAGGCTGTGATAGCGCCCGCTTTATTGCATTTGTGTGTGTGTGTGTGTGTGTGTTAACGTCAAGGGCAGGAAATTAAGGCAGTGTTTGAAGCCAATGTATTTGTCATGTCTCACCCCACAGATGTGTCACTGCAGCCAGGCAGGTACCTGCTCCCAGCCTCTACGGCTCAAAGCCTGACGGGGAGGTTTTAATAGTGTGGTGGGCGCCGCCGTGAGCTACGCTCGGCTACTTCCTGCTGATCAAACACGCGTCCGCCCCGAGGAAAATTAGACGCGCGGGTCCACGTTTGCTCAGGCTCGTGGCTTCACAGTCAAATCAAAGTCTGTTAAGGCTGCAAATGTGAGATTCAGTACCTATGAACTGAGCTATGAGCATGTTCTGTCATCCATCTCTCTCTCTCTCTCACTCACACACACACACAAACACAAACACAAACACACACTCTGTAATATCAGTGTATTAACAATGGGAAGCAGCCTCCTCAAACACCATTTGTGGATGGAAACACGGTTACAAGATGAAAAAACCCGAACCAAAAAAATGAAATAAAAAAAGATAAAACAGTTGCATAGAGTATAAAGACGACAGCTCAGTCCTTCGCCATTGTGTCAGCCGACACACGGAGCCGTCCAATCGCAGTGCAGTATTATTCACTGCTGCCGTGGGTCTCACATTCACGCGTCTTTGAGTCCTAGCAACTATAAACAAACAGAAATCCAACTAAAACGCTCTCCTCTCTACACAAGACAATGGAGAAAGCAACATTCTGGTCTTAACCTGAATAACAGGATAGTCTGATTGAGACAAGTTGTTTTACCTTAAAATGAATAATGTTGTATTCTTAGTGACAACATGCAGAGATGTTCACAACTAACGTCCTGCAGTTTAATGAAGCTGCCCTGGATCATGTCTGAGACATGACCCCGGAGAAGAAGGAGGGGAGCTTCTGAGATGAGGCTGTGATGCTGTAAATACTGAGGGAAGTGAACATGATGGACACATGAATGCGATGGGAATATTCTGAAGCAGGTGAAGAAGGAGGAGGTGAGAGATGTGAGCTTGTCTGAACAAGGTGGAAACTGCTGGGAGACTGTGAAGAGCAGCTGGTCTCTCGCTGAAGAGCTAGAATAACACTAGTAGCCACGCTCCTTCTTCTTTTCCATGTTTCCATATCATGGAGGAGACGGTGAGGAACCATGTGCATGTAGTAAGGAATGTAATGTGAGCGTCTCATTAGGTATTAATCCTACTCTGCAGCACAGAAACAGGAATATGAACGGAATATTCAATACGCAACTCATGTAAATCCCATAATCCACCCTCATTGAGAATGAGCTCAGAATTCAGACTATCGCTGTCCACGTTAATATCGTGTAAATGTAAATGTCCATGTAGTCATTGTACCACATCTACGTCGTACTGTTGACAGGTAAACATCTTAAAAGTCTGAATGAAACAGCCTCGAAACATTCAAAGCGAAGAGTCACATTTCGGATTTCCACTTGGAGCTGCAGATCTTCAGCCAGCCAGCCTCGTCCCCCACGGTCCACCTCGATGTTTGCTCAGCAGCTCAGCTCCAGTCCGACGCCTCAGCATCCGAGACGTGACAGAAGAGTCAGAGGGAGTCGTCGTCCTGCCCGGTTTAGTCCTGACCGACGGCGTCTGCAGGAGGAGCAGCTCTGGTTGGTCGTGTAGACAACCTTCACCTGCAAAGACAGAGAGAGAGAGGATTTTAAGCTTCACTTTCGGTTGATCCAAACACTCCAAGCTCTGGAGTATTCACATTCACACTCAAAATGACCTGGTTCAGAACCTGAACCTGGCTGTGGAAAAAGAGCTCAGAACTGCATCTTGATGGTTCACAAAACGCAGACTACGTTTTTTTCCATATTAACCATGATCAGCTGTCTTTAAAAAAACAGAAGAAGCAAAACAAAGATGAGGATTTGTCGTCATTTTGGAACTACTATGCATGTTTCCTATTGGCAGCTGTCTTGCTAAGCACGTGTTTGTCAAAACAGACACCGGTGACAGTGTTTGTGCGCGAGGGCCGACTTCAGGGGCCAAATTTGACGCTCCTCACACGTGGAAAAGACCTTGTGCGTTCTTGTGAGCCCTAAATCTGCGCGCAGCCAGCAGAGCTCCGTGCAGCAGCTGAGGGGATTGGGGCTGAAGTTGAAAGGCCTTAACAGGAGCCTGGTACGCTACGAGCTGCTAATGCAAAGAGGAAGCATGTGACGCACGCTAAGCTCGGCTGAGTTGGACTTCACAAGTCCATCTCGCGCACACACACACACACACACACACACACACACACACTTCGCCCTTTATATTTGTTCCATTTTCAAGCAGCTCAGACAGGCAACTTAAAATATTACAGTGGGTCAGCAAGTGCAGCGTGAACCGCAAACACAGGTGTCCAGCGAGCTGGGTTCATACGTGAAACTGTATGAACGCTTGTTTTAAGTAGAAGAGACATTTACAGTGTCTGCATATTCACACGTTCACGTCATATTCACATTCATTAATATTTCCATGTATTTGGGAGGAAATTACTGTAAGTTTTGCAGGAAGTAGCCATCCCTGTTCCTCTCCCTTTGTATCATTTCTACACATGAATGACTCGTTTTATTTATATAAGAGGTAGATAGTGGAAATAAAATGAGAGGAGGAGCTTTAATTTACTGAGAACTAATATTAGTATTCATGAAAAAATAACAACACGTTCAACTTGTGATTTTTTAGACACATAAATGCTTTACATCTGTACTAATGCACTGGAGAGGTGGGCTTTTAAGGGCTGTGTAAAAGGTGGTGTAGCGTACATGATTGTCGTGTCAAAAGACACGCTCCTTTTGTTTTCAGGGTGTGTAACAGGCCCGATTTGAACCGGGGACGATCACAACCGACTGTACGTCGATGCTTGCTTTGTTTATCACAGCTTGTTAATTGAGGAAGAAGCCGGGACATTACAGTGACTTTTACATTACGATGATGCTCTGGAGGAAGAGGGAGGGGAGCGGGAGGAAGAAGGGAGGGCGGAGGAGAAGGAGGAGGCGGTGTGGTGATGGTGTAGGGGGGGTGGGCTTCGGGTATTGGTGTCGCTTTGAGTTATTGGCATCATGGTCTTGTTTTGTTGAGAGGACTACAGTGAATAAGCTTGTTAATGGTAAATTTACAGCCCCAGCATGTGGCCCAATAAAACCAGGGGATAGAGGGGATGATGAGAGTGATTGCGATTTCGTGTATGTGTTCGTGTGTGTGTGTGTGTGTGTGATGGGGATGAAGAGGGAGGAGGAGGGTGGGGGTGGTGTTGGTGGTGGTGGTGGTGGGGGGGGGCGTAGTTAGAGAAAGGCAGAGAGAAAAGTGGAAGGCGCCGGTAATTAAGAGTCTAAAAGAGTGTGAGAGCGGCGCACACCGCTCAAAGCAAACTCCGCGCCCGGATTCCTCACTTTTTTATTTATGCACCCCCGTCCCTCTCCACTCATACACACCCCCCCCCACTCCCTCCCTCCACGCCACCCCCTCCCAGCCACTAAATGAATAGCTATCACACTGCTACCGTGTCCCATCGAGCCTCCTCCCCTCCTCCCCACCTCCCTCTGAATAGGGAGCCGAATTGAGCAAACAGTCAGGCTGTCAGCTCAATAGGAGGTCTGGCCGTGAACTTGAAGTCCTTCCCAGGCCCCCAGCCTCACATTAGGCTGGGTGGGTGTGGGGGTGGGTGTGTGGTGAGGGGGTGGGGGGCCGTGGTGCAGCCAGACTTTTCTGGGGGCCCCTTACGTGCCAGTGTTGGTGAGTGGGGGGTGCCACAGAGGTTCCCAGGCCTGGTGCTCGCTCTGGTGCTGGATGGGGGCAGGGTGCCCCAGCTGCTGCTGACGGGACGGTGTCTGCTCCCCTGCCACAGCTCCTCCAGACCCTCACACACACACACACACACACACACACACACACACACACACACACACACACACACACACACACACACACAGATCCAGACACAAGCTGCCGGCCGTGCCCACCCCCTCACCTCAGCCCGGGCTTCATCTCATCGTCTCATTAGCCAACGCCAGCCACTCCACTGTCTACTGTTTGCTTTGTTTTGGGCTCTGCATAATTTACACAGTAAATTGAGAACGGCCCCGGCCCCCTTTTTTTTTCTTCTTTCTTTCTTTCTTTCCGTCTTTTTTTTTTTCAGCTCAATCTACCACCTGTTTACGGAGGCCGGGCTGTGATTAGTGCTGCGGTGGTGGTGTTTGACACAGTTACCGCAGAACTTCTTCAGCAGAGCCAAGCGACGCCGATGCCGCCTTAAACACACAAAAAAAGAGGGAAAGCTCGGCGTGACCTCATTACCGCCCCTCTTCCACCAGATAGTATCGCCCCATTCTCGCCTCTTTTGGTTTTCCATTGATCAAATCTGAACGTCTGTCTTTTCATAACCCCTTGAAGTGGGTACTAAACTGGCAGACTTCATTCCTGCTCCAGATTCTGTTTTTGTCACGTACACATGATTCGCCAAGCGTCTCATTACTACTTGTTATATTTTTGCTTAAATCAGAATGACAGCGAAATGATCGTATTAAGCAGATAAAACTGGTTAGTAACTGCGTTTTTAGACAAGAATTCAAATTATGACATCAAATCTGGATTCACTGACAAACCAGCCTGCGATGTTAAGAAAATATATTTCCAGAGGCACCAGTTTTGCAGAGAAAACGCTGAATGGGCGCTTTTTCTTCCTGTTGTACTAGAACTGATTGCGTATTACGATATCCAGCTCGGTGCATTAGTGGGCGACACTTGTGCCTCGGAGCGGGTTCCTCGTGGTTTCTGAAGTGGTTTGAGGCAACGGTTTTCCACACAATTTTCTCGTACAATCAACCACTGTGGCCCAGGGGAAGTATATGAGAGTGTGATTGTACATGTCCATGATCAGCATCTGACGCGACCTGTGAGCCTTTTAAAACACCACCGTATGCTTTCAAGCAACGCACAATTCACTTCTACTGCTCTAAGCCCATAATCCTATAGACTGAGGAGGAAGTCCAGACCGAAAGGAGAGAAACCGTATCGCCAGGGCAAAACGAGGCAATGTCAGTCTGGAAGTCAGAGTGTGAGCAGAAAGTTCACCTGAAGATGGGTTTAGCCCTAACTTTAAAGAAGTCACCTTCAGCCTCCTTGTCTTCCCTCGCCTCCACCCCACAGGGGGGTGACAGCTCCCTACTGTAAGGAAGCCTCGGCATCATCCCTCTGACCTCCACGCCACAGCACAGACGCAGGGTGTGTGTGTGTGTGTGTGTTTGGCGGGTGGGTGGGTGGGTGGGTGGGGAGGGGGTCTCCCCGGTGAGAGGACAATGGCTTGCATTGTTTACCGGCTGCCTCTCTTAATCAAGCCCAGCCGATGCTAATTGGTGTTTTGGTTTAAGCGGTTTTCAAAGTTGGGAGCTCCCGGTTGGAATAACGCGGCGCAGTAACGAGCTCGCTCCGGGAGAACAATGCCGGGTCTGTCTGAGCGCCGCCGAGGCTTTCCCATCAACGCCCAGCCCTCTCACTTTTTCACCATCCTCTCTCCTGTCTTGTTTTATGGATCGTGTTTGAGTGTTTTGCTGCAGCTTTAAGTTGCTTCTGGTCAGGAACCTTTTCCAGGGTCAAATCCAAGTACTAATACTAGTACTAGTACTAGTAGTAGTAGTAGTAGTAGTAGTAGTAGTAGTAGTAAAGCTTTTCCTGCACCTTGCAACTGTGATAAATTATGTAGTCATACAAATGAATAGAGTCAAAATGATAACAATAAAACTGTATTCCGCTGTAAAAAAAAAATGCTTCACAGTGCGAGAAGAAGCAATTTGAAAAAATGTTAAAAAGAAATGGTTTTATGCTTGGCTGTAAGTCGACTTTGCTGCTCTGCTCTCCAACCTGACAGAGGTTAAATAGACAATATTTCCAAGCACTTTATCAAACCCAAGTACTTTTCAATGAAAATGTTCTGGCAACTCTATGAACCCTGAATCTTAAAATGTAGATGGGTGTCAAGGTATCCAACTCTGGAAAAATATAGAAATCAGAGTACGAGTCACACCACCATTAATGGACTCATCTATCTATCTATCTATCTATCTATCTATCTATCTATCTATCTATCTATCTATCTATCTATCTATCTATCTATCTATCTATCTATCTATCTATCTATCTATCTATCTATCTATCTATCTATCTATCTATCTATCTATGTGTGTGAGCCTGTGTGTGATCCGCCTCGGCCTCTGCCTCTGACCTCATTAACTAAGATAATTAACACTATTCAGATTTCATATTTCACATAACTCAACAACGTCGTTTCTATGGCCACAAACGCCCCAAGTTCAGATCTGCCACACTGTGTCGTCGTAATCTCCAAAATGGCAGCCGCCGCCATGTCGGGGCACGCGCGTGTGAGGATGGCACGGGAATTCCCAAACGGAGAAGGAAAAAAAAAAACATGGCGCCTGGGAGGACAGATGCCCACTGAAAGCCTCCAGAGAGAGGCATTGAGAGCAGAGTGATTTAATGTGAACGCAAAAAAGAAAAAAAAAAACAAGACACAACGCTCCGCCCACAACCCCCTACGCCCCTCACCCATCAGAGCATCTTGTGAGTCGTGCAATTAACGAAAATATCCGAGGTGATTAAAACAGAGGAGATGGCGGGGAGCGGGTGGGTGATGGAGGGAGGAGGCGAGGGTGGAGGAGGTTCGGGGAGGCGCCGGAGGAGAAGATGCGGCGTGGCGGGCGCGGTGGCTTCGCTCGGTGTGTTACCTGCACTCGCCGGTCCTCCCACTTCCATTTTCATGCCAGCGTTTTCTCTAAGATGGTGGCGCGGGCTGCATCTCGCTGTACAGGAAAAAGGGGGCAGTCTGCTGAGGATGGAGCGGAGGAGGAAGGGAGGAGGAGGAGGAGGAGGAGGCGATGCAGAGGAGGGCGAGGAGAGAGAGAGAGGGAGGGCAGAATCAACAGCAACCCCTCCTCCTCCTCCTCCTTCGTCTCTGTTTTTCAGCCTCCTTTAGCTTCGGCTTCCCCTCAGTGGTGCGGTGGAGGTCGCCTGGACGGAAAACAGGGAGCACAGGATCAGGAAAAATGTCTCAAAAAACGGGTTTTGTACATCAGGAAGCACATGTGCAGTCCACAGATTCACGCCACGCACACACGTGAATGCATGTGTACACACACACACCACACACACACACACACACGCGCACACACCACACACACACACACACCTTTTCATGTCTGTTCTCATGGTACAGTCTGCCCCTGAGCATGCAAATGACTTTCATTATGCAAATGCATGCAAATCAGATCCAACCATCTGAGAATCAAGGGTGGGAAAGAGAAAAAAAACTCGACACAGAGATTGAATGAAAGAATGAAAGAGAAAAAAGGGGACAAGGGAGAAATCCTTTTGAGTGGCAGGAGGCGGTAAGTTAGGTAAATGGTCTGTGGAAAAACAACGGCCAATCGGACAAATGCGATTACCTTCTGTTATTGTGTCTGCGACTTCTTTTTCTTTTCATCTAATTTGTTGCATTCTCATGATTTTACGAGACTCCGGGTTCTCCGTTCTTTATTTACTTGACGTTGCTGCCTTTTGTAGTCAGGGGTCCTGAGGTAAACGCCGCGTTCACTTGGATTCAAGGACACTGACGATGCTCTACATTCCTGTCACCTCTGACAGCTGCAGTTGGGCATTAGTGGAGAAAAGGCTGCATCTCCTGCACCGCTCCAACCCCAAACAGCTGCTGGCACTCACCGGTTGAGCTGAATTTGAGGGTAAATGTGACTGTAGAGCTATTGGTCGTTTGGACTATGTCCCTTTTCTATATTAAGATATTTGCTGCTGCTAAGTAACAGTCATGTCGTAATGAATGCTGTCATGCAAATGCATGGAGACGAACCCTCCGCTTGCATTGTTTCCGCAGCAATTTACGGTGACCTGTACAATGGCAGTAGCATCATTCTGTTAGCTCCATCCGTGCTGAAAGCCTACAATCGTTCTCACAACAGGACACTGTGTTACGACCTGCATCAGTGTGAAACAATGAGCAGGACATGCGCTCATTAGGTATTAATGCTGTGGATATCAGATGAAAAGGAGTTGGTTTTTTTTTAATCGCTCCATCTCTCTGACAATCCATCCCTCACCTGCCCGGGCGAAAAATCCTGGCGGGGCACAAACCCACGTAAAAGACACAATGTGGCCACTCTGCTCTCGAGTTCAGTATTCAGCAGGTGGAGTCTCGCTCTCTCTCTGGCAGGTCGAGCTGCACAGTTCATGAACCCTCCTATTCAAAGAAATCAACAAAGAAAGCTGACTAATCGGCGAACAGAGCACGCTGCCTGATTCTGCTGCAGAAGGCATCCTCCATTAGTCGGCCGAGGAGGGAGCCAGCTTTTGTCTCAGGGTGTCAGTGAGGGGAAGGCTGCGTCTGAAAATGGAATAAGGTGGTAAAAACAGGGGTGACTTGGAGTGTGAGAGAGTTGGGGAGGGGAAGGACGACAGGGGTGGGGTACTGCTGAATGGTGGCAAACCTCTCCTAATTGGCACTTGACATTTTTTTGCCATTGGCAGTGGAGTGGGCCAGCTTTCAAGCCCTCTCGGGGTCCTTGTTGGAAAAGTGCCTTATGCAAATATGGCGAATGGGCTCCATTGTGAAGCCTCTGATATTAACAGCTCACGCAACAATGAAATTGTGTGCTTACGCTGGACTCGTAGGTGTGTGGGAGAGAGCGAGACAATGGCAGCGGGAACAGCTTCAGTCTGAACAGACTCTCCATCGGATGCTTTGCCAAGTCATTTCACCAGAATGGGCTTTTTTTTTCTGAGGACCGGGGCTCTCGGTAAAAGCTTTATCAACCACTGAAACAAACAAATGCGTGCAGTGTTTTGCTGTGGCTCTGAGAGCGTCTGTTTACGCTGCGGCTGAATGGCTCGATTTAGAGTTGGTCGAAAATACTCAAGGTACTGGACAGAAAAAGCCTTTGAGAGATAGTTCTTACAAAATCTCTGTCTCACTTCTGAATGTGAAAATGTATTTGCCACTCTCCCTCTGATGTTTGCTGCCTCCTCTCTGCACGGTCGCATTGTTTAGCCTGAACTCGCTCTCCTGGGGGGAGCTCGGCTCCACATCTGAAGATATCTGCAGAGTCCCGTCGGGGCAAACTTTGTCAAATCAGTGAGGAAATGTTGCACGGCTGAGCCCAGAAATTGATAAAGAGGCCGAGGTCGAGCACGCACTAGACTTGAGATGTCTGACGACACAAAGAAAGAAGCTTCATCTTTATCTCCACACGAGGGCAAATGTGCAGCCGCCCCCCCGGGGGTCCCAGTGCAGGCAGAGCACACCTGTTACTGCTGAGGTTGGCAAACTTAATCCCCTTTGTTTCATGTCTTTGTGAGTGTAAGGGTACGGGTGGGGATTAGGGACACACATGTGTTCTTAAAGATATAATTCAGAGATAAATGTCAGGTCTGAACCTGTCAGGCTCAGACATGGAGGACATGTATGAGGACTATGTATGCAGACCAACAGTGTCCAATTCAAGAAAGAATTGTGGTTGTTTTTAGAGGAACTTGAATGCAATCATCTTTTTGTTGGACTGTATGAAAGTACTGAGTACCTGTCTTTTCTTTGTGAAATAACAATAGTGTCATTACTTCTTATGTAGACAACATTGGACCAGGTTGAGTCCAAAAACTCAGAATCCTGCTTTTAAAATCAGAAGAAAGGGTACCTTCAAGCAAACTACAGAAAGTGTACCAGAAACAGACCAAACTATGTTCATCCATCCATCCATCCATTTCTTAACCCACTTTATAGACCCCTGTCTAAATATGTCATGCCATATGTCATGGGAATGACACATTTAAGATATTTTTTTGGTTTGTTTGTTTTCTGGGAAATCAAAGGAAGCTTAACTTTAAACGAGAGGTTCCTCCTCAGTTTGATGTGCACATTTAATGCTTAAAACAACAAGAAATGGCTAAGAGATGCCTGAAAGATGTGAAAAATCAATAACGTGATGTTATGTCTCTTTGTTTTCATATGTAAACCAGGTCCTGATCCAAAACAGAATTCTAAATAATAAAATAATAAATGTGGGCCAATCCTGTTGCATATACGCGGGGTGGGAGTGATGGTGGTGGGAAGGTCGTAGAAAATAACAGGGCCTGGTCTTCTTGCTCCGTCCCAACAGCGAAGACATTTTCCTCACCCCCGTTGGTGTGAGGAAGGGAAAAAAAAGGAGGGCAAGAATCACTGAGTCTTATTCAGAAAAGTGTCTGGCTGCTCGGACCCGGCGGGGGTGAAAAGGAGGCAAAGGGGGCGCATTGTCCCCCAGTGACAAGTGGACTGGCTCTATTGACTGTAAAGTCTACTGGTGGGGGGGAGGAAGCAGGACCCCGGGCCACAATGGCTGTTTTTCTATTTGACACTCTGAGTCTAAATCTGCTTGCCTAGCGCATGAAAGCTAAGACAAACCCACCACCACCTCCTCCTCCTCCTCCTCTTCTCCTCTCCTTCCCTTGCCATTTCAGATGCTGCCGTGGGACTCAGCAAAACAGAGAGAGAGAGAGAGAGAGAGAGAGAGAGAGAGAGAGAGAGAGAGAGAGAGAGAGAGCAAAGGCCCTGAGGTGATTTTTAGGAATTCTCTCATCTCCTTGCCGTTTTCCAAGCAGGCGGAAGCGGAGCTGGTCCCCGCTCCCCCAGTCCCCGGTGTGAAGCGTCAGTGATATAACTGTGCCACACACAGAGCCGGCACAAAGCGCTCGCACCGTGACATGCGTCTCCCAGGGCACTGCTTAGGGTGTAAACACAATCTGCCAAGACTTCAGCTCCCATTTAGCCCCAGCACTGTAACTGACACAAAAAAGGAGACGTCTTCACGCTCCTCAGAGTCCGCCCGCCACGGACCTGTTACATCCTGAAATTCATGAAACACAAAAAGGCCCCCGCACCACGATCATTAGCCTCTAATTTAGAGAAACAGATCAAAAGAAAGCAGCTGATTGACTTTTGATCAGTGCTGGGATCTGGTGGATACCACTGATAACTAAATACATGTTCTGAAATATCATTTACAACATATTTGGTTCGACTGCCCCTCAGGTGACAAAAAGCCATTTATGTGGAAAGTTGGTGGTTGTACATGTGATAGTAAAAAGTAAAAATGACTGTGTGTTTCACATATATTTTAAAGTTCATCACAACAAAAAACACTCATGGATACGGATCAATCTAGCCATCTATTCCCACAATGTGTATTCTAATTTATACATCTCCACCTACGGTGTCAGTGAATGTAATATGTTACTCAAATGTCATATATTATATATACTACACTGCTTATGGTCAACTGGTTTGATTCACTAAATTGATTAGACTGTATAAGACTGTGATTTCTTTAGCATCTCTTTCTATCTTTGAGGTGTAGACAAAACATGTCTGAGGCTCTCATCTTGTTTTCTTGACCAAACAACAAATTGATTCATTCAGAAAAATGATCAACAATAAGTGATGAACGTTCTGTGGCGTTCTGTTATTGGCTGCAGAATGACAGAGAGGATACAAAGAACGGCACTGTCACTTCCTGTCAAGGCCACTCGTTCCTCTCGGTTGCTTTTTCCGAGCCCAGGGCTCAAATGTCAAACGCAGCACCTGCAATGCAGCAAGCGGACACAATCTGCAGGACTCTGAGGGACCGACAAGACGAGGCCGCCAACACAAAGGATTTTTAGGGGAAGTTCATATCAGATTCACGCCGTGTCGAGCCGAATAAATCCAAACTCCGGGGCGAGTGTTGAGGCAGCAGCACGACCGGGCTTCACCGCCGAAGCCTAAAGACCTGGAGAACAATCGTGCTGGCCTCTCCCAGCAGGAGCAACCCTCCAGCTCTGATGGGCTGGAGAGAAATCACACCTTCAATCAGCCATCAGAGGCCTCCAGGTTGAAGATCTGATTGACCAATTACTCCTCAGCGAGAGCCCAGACAGAGAACCTGCAGGCTGGGATTGTTCTCCCGCTCGCCCTCATGGATCTCCACACTTT
This sequence comes from Karalla daura, assembly GCA_029224185.1. Lineage (NCBI taxonomy): Eukaryota > Metazoa > Chordata > Actinopteri > Chaetodontiformes > Leiognathidae > Karalla > Karalla daura. The sequence goes on along the minus strand of CM055191.1, from coordinate 4,145,182 downwards.
CTGGGGCCACTTTCTGCTTGATTGCCCCCTGAACCACTCCCCCCATCTGAGCCTGGTCCACACACACACACACACACACACACACACACACACACACACACACACACACACACACATCCCATCAGGCCTTTCCACATGGTAACACCTCGTGCTACGGAGGCTTTGCCACGGCCCATTCACAACCAAACCAACTGTCACGTCAAATCAAACAACGGCCGGGACCCCAAATCAAACATCTTTTCATGCCAAAGGGAGAAAGAAAGTAGGTGGAAGGGAGGGGAAAAATTAACAATGGCGAACTTAACAAAATTGGCCTCAAACAAATTCTCGTCTGTTCGCTTAGGTGCCGGCGGGGAGTTGGGAGCCCGGATTAACTCGGAGGGAGCGTTCTTAACTCCTACAATCCCGTCCAAGTCAGAACATATGTATAATTCATGGCACCGTATGCAGCTCCTGTGATATGAAAGGCCCCACATTCTTTTCATATTGCATGTTCTCTTGATGCCAAAGCTGAGAGCTTTTGGAGGAGCCAAAGTGAAAGGAGCGTTGACCAAACAGCGACTTGTTAAACGACTTTGTCAAAGTGCAAAAGCTCGGAGTCCGTGGATCGGTGCAGGGCTCTCCCGGCCATGTGATACCGAGGCTAAGCCCCTGCACACACACACACACACACACACACACACACACACACACACACACACACACACACACACACACACACACAGGGATCATGAGGCTTATTAGATTAAAAGTGATCCTGTTGCACCAACCACACTGCTGTGGTCCCATTTACATCTGCGTCCCTGCCAAAGGTATTCCAATAAAAAGCAACGACACGAAGACTTCATCTAAAGGCCCTGCACACACACACCTGCCCTGACATATCAATACTCCAGATTTAAAATATTTTAATACTAAGAATCGATTTTTAAATGAAGATATCGACACCTAAACACAATGGTGTGAGGTAAATGTGTCAAGAAATAACCACTTCTCATTCTGGTTTTCAGAGTAAGGTCAAAATCATATATAATAATTAAAAACAATGCAATAAATAATCTCTTCAGTCCTTATTTATCATTAAAGAATTAGAATTTGTTTGATTTGTTATTTAAAATGGTTTATCTTAGTCTTTATGTCCCTCTTCAGCACACTTTAAGCTTTTGGAAAAGACATTGATATGGCAAAACCACCCGAGTATTCCTTGGTATTGGATTGGGAACAAAATTGGCAGTAACACGCATTACTGACTCACACACACATACACACACACACACACACACACACACACACACACACACACACACACACACCCATGATCCAGCACTCTACCTTTGGCTGCCTGCAGCTCCCATCTTCTCTTCAATGGCATCCATTTTCTTGGTTCTTTTGTTGCGGTTCTTCTTCTTGTGGAAACATTTCTGACTGTTTTGGGGTCTTGATGCCTTTTCAGGAGCGTAATGGGATTCTTGTTACTTTCGGTTATCTAGCTTTATGAAGAATGTACATCACTCATACAGCTAGATAACCAAAGATAACAACCAACCCCTAAGGCTACCCATCCTCTCATGCCGCGGGCAAAGCCACATGGCCCGAGTTCTGACCTGCAGGCAAAGGAGAAAATTATTGATAAGGAAATTATTATTAATCTCCATCTGTTTTATTTATTTATATATATACATATATTTTACACAAGTGACAGACTAACTTGAGGAGTAGGTACAATTTATGTCAAGAACAAATCCGTAAATCTGAAAAGATCCCAACAGCAGTCGACGGCAACTCCGAACAAAGACGTTTCTCTTCTGGCTCTGGGCCTTCTTTCCTCACTCAACCTCCAGCGAGGCCTTAAATGTCCTGACCCTTCATTTGGTGACGTCACAGAGTGGCCCCTCATCCCCGCCTCAACCCGCCCCGGCCAATCAGAATCCTCCCTTTGTGCTCCGGAGACTCCCATTGGCTGACCACTGATGCCTTGATATCAAAAACTCTCTAAAGTCAAACAATCAGTGCGAGGCCGATTAGAATAATAATAATAATTTTAAAAAGCAGACAAGTTGTCGAACCAGTCCAAACTGGCTCCTGCGCCAACCTTCCATCCCCACGGTGCATCCGCCTCACCCGCTGCCCGGCTCCATGGGAGGGAGGGGGCTTCAAACGCCGCCCCCCACCACGGCCCAAATTCATTTTTAAATTAAAAGATCCCGGCTGTTTGACTACAAAAGGAGCTGGTTTGTCCTCATTTACATTATCTGATGCCAAAGCAGTCAAGGTTGGTGTCAAGGCTGAGATAGAGGGGCACACACACACACACACACACCCAGACACACACACACTTGAGAGAATAAGACAATGTCTATGCATATAAACCTAAAGCAATGGGATACAAACACGTCCACTCAGACTTATCATTTAGACCAAATGCACAGAAATACACCTAAAAACACACACACAATGCTGTGCACACACACACACACACACACAGTGCTTTCACATGTCGTGGTGGCACATGGCACAAGGCCCCTTCTAATTAAAGCTGCTCTATGTGCCCAGATCCCTGTTGTGGCAGCCTCCTCCCCCACCAACGCCACCGCCGAGCAAAGCTGGACTGACAGAAAACAGAGTGATAGAAAGAGAGAGAGAGAGAGAGAGAGAGAGAGAGAGAGAGAGAGAGAGAGAGAGAGAGAATGACAGAGGGAGGAGTGATAGAGGAGGGTGAGGCTCTGTGCATCAAACCCAGGTTTGACTCGGGCGTTAGCCGAGCTGCTAACTTCCCCGTTAGCCGCTGTTGGCATTGTTCTCCCTGCACGCCACAGGAAACAGCTGATTTCTCTTCTTCTACTGTCTCACTCTGAGCACAGCTCCTCAAAAGAAACGGTTTATTAACGTTCATCAGGATGAATCAGCCAAGACACACACAGCAGCTCCATGAAGGGGCTTTTGTTTCAGTCCACAAGGACAAAGCGTAGCCATTTAACAGCAGACACACACACACACACGCACACACACGCATGCACACACAAGGTGTGAATTTACACGTTTAATTGCAGATGGTATCAGATACTGACCCAGACTTAAGTAGAAATGCAAACACACGTACTGATAAGTGCAGTCCCTCTCTCTCTCTCACACACACTCACACACTGAGCTGTAGTCATATAGGTAAAATACATTAATAATTATTATAATATAAAATGCTCTGCAAGGTGATAGTATGGTTCAGATATTAAAATATTTTCTAATTAAAATTACCTCGTGGCAAGCTATTATTATATCACATTTTACAGTGTCTGAGCTACAAAAATAAGCTGCAATTTTAAAATCATAGTCTAATTTATCTAAAATCCGTGCGAATTTATCCAAATCACATGATTCCCTCTGCACTAGTTCAATGACTCCTCTTATTATTATTATTACTAAAATTATTAATGATGCAGTATTAAGAGGGTAATCTCTGCGGTATGCTCTGAGCTTTATGACTCCATTTTACATCAGATATATAATTGTCATGATTTCCAGGCTGGATAAAGGATGAGATAATTAGATGCAGATTGCACTTGTTTCCCCCATTACCATTAATGGTGGCTTCATTAACACCGGCTCACTCGTGGCTGTGCTGCTGTTATATAATTCTAGCAAACTGAAGCCTTTTCAGCGTGTGTCCCGTGGCTTTACACCCCCTCTCTCCTCACCTCCTTCGATGCTTTTCACTCGAAAACTTTGTGGAAGCTGTTAAAACGCGAATGTGAGTTCACACAGAACCTCAAACACATCAGTGGAGCCGCAGCATCTTCCTCATTCCTCTCTCCTCTGTTTGAACAAACCTCATCAGGCTTCGCCATTGGCCACAAGCGCGTGTGACGTCAACGAAATCAGAATCTCTAATTGGAGCTAATTTACGCAAGGGCGCAGCGCAGATTAGTAAGAAATTGATTCCAGTTATAAATTCTCAGAGGTCGATTTAAAATATATAACTAATTAAATCCACGTTATTAAAATCCTCGGACTTTTTTTACGCGCTGGTTTGGGTATTCGCAGGTTGGACGCTGCAGTTGGAGGCAACAAAGGCGATTACGCATGACTTTCAGGCACAAACTCAAGTGTCTCACGCACACGTGGAAAGATGCGTGCACGGGTGCAAAGATGTGCAAGATGGAAGAGGCGCACTGCGAGGCCCTGCTGTCACAAACACACACACAACACACACACACACACATACACAGGCTATGCAAGGCACGCTGTTCTCAGTACATCTTACATTTAATTGTGGCTCATATATATATATATATATATATATATATATATATATAACAACAAAATTATCCTTTTTAGAATATTTTTTAAATATAACATATATCAGTGTCTGAAATTAATGGATGCATGCATCCTATCTACGGAAGCCTGCGTGTGCTGTGATAGCGGGACGCCTACAGTAAAGCCACGTGTTGTCTCTCCAGGGATCCCTGGAAGAAAGAGACGACCAGTTTTATTCTTTAGATGCACCCGACAGCAGCGAGAAGCCCGAATTATCCCCATGTTCACACACATACACACACACAGAGAGAGGCAGGCGGGCGCATGCACGAACAGCATGGGGCGCTTTTTATGCTGCCACAATGAAAAAAGTAAAAAACAAATAAATAAATAAATAAATAAATAAACTGATGAATACGTAAATAAAAAGACAACGCAGACAATTATGGGGATGATGGTGGAAGGGGTGCGTAAGGAGTTCAAGGAAGGAGTGCGTAAGGAAAGCAAGTGCAAAGCTTTGACACAATAGTGTGACACAATAGTGACACAACTTTGTCTGCGTGTGTATTGCGTAGCTATCCATACGTGTATAAGTTGTAATTAGCTGGATAAATACATAAATGCATGAATAAACATTAACACGGCATACGATTGTGTGGAAAATCTTTTTTTTCCTGCAAACCCTAATCCTCCACAATCACCCATTGCCACTCACACACACATACAGAGAGGGAGAGAGAGAAAGAGAGAGAGAGAAATGTTCATCATGTGAAACGTTGCATAATTTCTCCTGCTCTGTCAGTTCATTGTGGAGCAGATCTTTGGCCTTGTGATCCCAGCAGACACAACAGCAGTGTGTGTGAGTCTGTGTGTGTGTGTGTGTATCCAGGCCTGTGCGTTGGTGATCTCCAGGCCTCCAGAGAAGGTTTCCCTTAGTTCTGCACCCTGGACCCTAAACGCAGCATCAATGTGGATGCGGGTTTTGGGAGTCAGATCTATTCTGCCTGTGTGTGAGGGAAAGTGCATTTGTGTGAGAAAGGTAAGTGATCTAAGAGCTGGAGACGCCTGTTGGCCTTTGTTGCGCTGTAAATGGCGCAAACCTCCAGTTTTGGACCCAGGTTTCCTCTGTGACCTGGACCCGTGGTTCGGTACTACTACTGTAGCCTATGGAGCCGTGGGACCAGAGTTAAGGCAGGTTGTCCCTGCATACTACACACCGGTACCGGTACAAAGCAGGTCAGGAATAACCAGCACCTGGGTGTGAGTGAGGGAGTGAATGATGTGTGTGTGTGTCTCTGCGTTTGTGTGTGTGTGTGTGTGTCCTGTGAAGGACTGGAAAACATGTCCAGGGTGATCTCTCTGTCCTCACCCTATGTGTGTGGAGACTCCACTGGGTACAAAGCGGGCAAGATGATGGATGGATGAATGAATGCATGTGCGGATGGTGATTTTTTTTTTCTTTTCATGCAGAGGGATGTTTGCAGCCCCCACCACCAACTCACACGCCTCACGCACACACATTCACACACAGACGCACACACCTGCAGGCAGAGGGAGGAGAAGCGGAGCGGGATGCAGAGCAGGAGACCTGCCGCCGCCGCCGCCGACGCTGCATCCTGCATCCCGCTGTAGCTGGATGCAAAAAAGAAACGCATCCGATATTCCGCACCCTCTCATCCCCATCCTTCCCTCCCTCAATACCGGTGGATCTGACGGTGGGTACTCACGGTGCGGTGCCCCGGTGTCCGCTCCGCGGCTCCGGAGCTGCGTCCTCACGGCTCTGTCCATCCAGCCTCCCTCCCTGAGGACTCTCCCCCCTGTTTTATCATCAGCCCCATTATTTCCCGCGGAGGTGGACCTCGCCTCTCTCTCTCTCTCTCTCTCTCTGTCGCTCTCTCTCTCTCTCTCTCTCTCTCTCTCTTCCTCTCTCTCTCTCTCCTCCCCTCCTCACCTCCTCCCCTCACCCTCCATCCCTGGCGTCAGATGCGATATGAAGTTAAAGATGCCTGCTCTAAAAACATATAGCAGCCAGCAGGGCCCTCCCCCTTATGACACGATGCAGGTCTGCTTCAGTCTCCACCCTCTCTGAACAAAAAAAATATGAAAGCAGTGGGAGGTGGAGACTGAGCCAAGTGGCAAGTTCTAGGCGGTTTAGTGGACCACAATCCTTGAACTCCATTCTTAATATTTAAGTCAGGGTTTCCAGGACTTTTCCAGGACATTTGTAGCATGTAGTAGCAAGTTGTAACATCATACATTCCTCCTCATGCTTTGGAGATTGCTTTGTCGTTTTTTTGCAGTTGCACTCTTCATTTTCATCACTTTCTACATTCAAAAGATGTGTGTGTAATAAGGACGAGATGCAGAATAAGGAATAGATAGATAGATAGATAGATAGATAGATAGATAGATAGATAGATAGATAGATAGACAGACAGACAGACAGACAGACAGACAGACAGACAGACAGACAGACAGACAGACAGACAGACAGACAGACAGACAGACAGATAGATAGATAGATAGATAGATAGATAGATAGATAGATAGATAGATAGATAGATAGATAGATAGATAGATAGATAGATAGATAGATAGATAGATAGATAGACACACTCATTCTGGACAGGTCTCCAGTCTATGACAGAATGCACACACACACACATACACACACACTATCCATTCTCAGACAGGGACTCGGGGGATATTTGGAGTCTACTGTCTACCAGAACATGCATGGTTTTGGACTGCGAGAAGAAACAGGAGGAACTGCAAGAAGTTCAGGAGTTAAACCGAGGACCTTTTTGCTGTTAGGTGATATCAACACACTGTGTAGCCAAGATAAGAAATCATGACAAATGATCAGACTTAGTGTGCATGTGCAAAACAAATTTTCTCAAAACTCACTCGCTAGCTTTCAATTTTTGCTTGGGAGCCCTGTTATTTGATATTTCAGAGTACATTATGGAAGCACTCTCATATGGCATAAAAATCTAAGGCTCAATTCATAATTAATTCCCCGATTACGCACAAATGGCACCATGGGCCTATGCATAGACACGCACGTACAGGCGCGCGCACGCACACTTCCTCCTCCTCCTCCTCTGCGGCCTCTGTTGTTGGGAGTTTCACATTTCAAGTGTGTGGTTTTGAGTCCATGTGGGATTATAAAAAGTTTGGTGTAATCTCGTCTGGCTACCAGTATTGGTTTGACACGGAGCCCCCGGCGGAGCCTGCGCCTGGATCAAGTACGTACATCCACAGCGCGCTTTGTGCGTCTCTCTCTGATACAGAGGAGTCCAGGAATGTGACCAAGAGGAGGAGGGTGGGGGGGGTGAAGGGGGGTGAGGACCGTGCAAATCAGCTTTTTACTGTCACCGCCGAGTCCAGAGCCCGCAGACAAGAGCCAAGAAAGGGGGTCTGGGTCACTTGATTATCATAATAATCAGATCGCGGGGATAAAAATCTCCTTTGAATAAATTACTGCTTCAATAGGAGGCGCGACTGCCAAAGAGACAACTTTGTCAGCCCCCGGTTTGTGCAGAGGGTGAGGAGAGTGAGGAGGTGGGGTGTCTGGGTGTGTGTGTGTGTGTGCCCCCCCTTGTCTCCGGTGCCTGGTTACCGGCTCCGGGGCTCCGGGCTCGCAGGCTGCAGCCTCGCACCGCTCCTGGGAAAGAGAAGGGTTGGTGGTGGCTAATGGGCTGAGGACCCGGGTACAATGGGGTGGGTGCAGCATCCATCCTCCCCCCTCCTCGCCCCCTCCCCCTCACTCTCTCTTGCATGGGAACCCGGGCACCGCTGTGGACCAGGGGGCGCTCGGCTTTGTGGTGGCACATCCCAAGTTCATTAGCACCATCATCAGGCCTTTTCTGCAGCCCCTCACCCCTTAGACACACACACATACACACACACACACACACACACACACACACACACACACACACACACACACACACACACACACACACTCCCACCCCCACCTCATCTCTCCTGTTCCATCCATTAGATTCTTGTCTGAGTTTCTACTCTAACGTCTACTCTCTCTCTCTTCTGTCTCTTTCTCCCTCTCTCTCCCCTCTTTCGCTCTCTTTCTCTTACCTTTAAAGATGCCTCTTGTCACTGACTGTAATAATCTATTGACCATTTTTATGTGTCCATCTCCTCATCCTCATCATGGCCTCTGCAGGATTTGTTACCGCCTGCATTGACGTGACCAACACCTGTTATCACTCCTTCTGTCCCACATATACACTGTATTCAATCCCAGCCACTAGAAGTAGGTTATGCCCTCTGTTAGCCTGGTTCTGCCCAAGTTTCGTGACTGTTAAAGGTTGTGACTGTTTTGTGACTCATATGCATGATTTGTTGGGCTCTGTTTTCTTTATGTGTATTTATGTAAATTGGTGTAAAATGGCTTGAAATAGCATTGATATGCACCAGCTCTTTAAATAAAGCTGAAGTTGAAAAGATAAGACGCAACATTTGTCACACACACACGCACACACACACACACACACACACACCACTCACTGTCATATTTATACTGTTCAAGTCTCCATTTGACTGAAACATGTATTCACATAACTTAGACGAACACTTCATTCACAGTGGAAATGATGCACATTTAGCAGTGGTCAACGAAGCTCCCCAAAACTACCTTTGCCCGAAACAAGATGGAGACAAGGAAGACGAAGTGAAGTTTTTGGGGTTAAGCTGAAACTGCTGTCAGTGTTGAGGGATATAAATGAGATGTGGTCACATGGTGAATGAGTTGTTAGCACTATCGCCTCACAGCACTATGGTCCTGGGTTCAACACCTGGTTGTACCAAGAGTCTTTTTGCATATTCTCTTCTTGTCCGGGTGGGTTTTCACCATGTATTGGTTAAGTATCTGTGTATACTCTAAACGTGAACCTTCCTGACACTCATATACATATATTTTTTAAGATGACTGACAAGGTCAAAGTCACTGCAGTAGCAAAATGTTGTTTATGCACCACAACAGCCAAATGCTACAGAAATGGTGCCAAACCAAAAACATGTAAAACAAAAACAGAAAAATGCTATGAGTGTGAAACACTGAAGTCCCAGAAATGATGCTGAATCTAATAAAACAATGTGAAAGAAAAATGTTTCAAATACCCAAATCACATTTTTATCTCAAAATCAGGAAATTTAGAAAACAAGTTTTGGATAAATATTGGAGCACCCTGCTCATGTCTTTGGCATAAATCCACGCCTCAACCCTCTGTGACATCACCCATTTGTTAGTGAACAGTTGTCAATGTCAGCCAGGCAGTCACGCCACTAATTTGTCAATTTTTGAAAACTCTAATCTCTAATCAATCATGATCAATTATTTGCAAATCGACCAAAAGCTCACACTCTGGTATGAGAAACCTAAGCTGTTGAAACCATTATACTTAATAATAATAATAATAATAATAAATAAGAACAATAACAATTTCTAATAAGTTTATCATAATTAAAAATGATGTTTTTTGTTTGTTTGTTTGCTTGCTTGTGACTGGGTCTGTAGGAGTCGGCCCTAGTGGATCTCTGTGGTACTGCACCGTGGTACTGGTGTTTTAGTTGCCTTCTACAGCACATGGCCCCAAACCCCAATCTATCATTAATGACTACGAACACAACTGATGTATTCACAGAATGTTCTTTCATCATTATTTAATATTTTATGCCTCTTAATTAGAAACAATAAAAGAACATAAACATAAACAAAATATGCCGTGCATCCCCGAGAGGAGCACATACACATACAGTACACACACGTATCTGTTTTAATGAATAGAGTAAAACAGTATTAACAGCAAGTGTGAACATATGGAGGGTTTTCCCACTGTGTTTGCAGACATTAGTCCTGTGAACAAAGCCTTTAAAAAGCAACTACAAAGATGAATAATTAAATTAAATAATTATCGTTGTTGTGTTTTTGGCTTCACCAGAACACCTGCCAGTCAAGTCTCAGGGTGAGAGGAAGCTTTGTTTTACTCTTCAAATGTCTTTAAAAGGCATTGTTGATGTGTTTACACCAGGGTGTGTTTGGAGCACACTCACACTCGCACACACACACTTGTACAGACACAGACACACACACACACACACACACACACACACACACACACACAGCGACACTCACAGCGGGCCAGCTCAGCTGCTGTCCAGCATGTAAAACACGTCCATGAATGAAACCCAGGCACAGAAAATAAAGCTGCAGAGACAAAAAGCAGGAAGCCGCAAATGTTCCAGATCTCACAGACAGAACCGTTTGTTTTATGTGTTTCTCGCTCTGTTTATTTGCTTGCTTGTTGCATGTGTGGCTCCTTTTTTCCCTTGATCACAGAGTCAAAGTGCAACAGTGTCCTCAGGTTTCTATGTGCATGATCACAAAATACTGTGTATTTGATACTGTGTACCTGCTACACAGTATCAATCTATCTATCTATCTATCTATCTATCTATCTATCTATCTATCTATCTATCTATCTGGTGACTCCACATTCCACCCACAATCACAAAACATGCATGTTTAGGTTGATTGGAGATGGAGTGTGAGAATGAAAGGTGTGTGTGTGTGTGTGTGTGTGTGTGTGTGTGTGTGTGTGTGGTGTATGATGGGACACACCAAAACAGTAGTGAACAGGACATATATATAATGAACAGAAATGAATAGGATTCTTGACTTTTAGTTTATTCATGAGAATATTTTGGTTCAATCTGTTGACTTTCATCGTGTCTTCACTGAGACATGAGGATTTAAGTGCGTGTGCATGTGTGTGTGTTTTAACAAATCTGGTGTTGATACAAATTAAGCAAGGGAGATTTAGAAGACCTCCAACCTTTCCCTGATTGTGTATTTAGAAGCGAAGGGAAGCGAGAGGATGGCAGAGAGACATGTGTGTAAAGTGGTGGTGAAAACAACAGAAAGCAACAATGATGTAACCACACTTTAGCAGGATAGGATTTTCCTTTATTCATCCCATGGTTGGGTAATTCACTTTATTGCAGCAGGGAGGTGAATAGAGAACAATAGATGAGTACACATGCAGTAAAAACAGAGAAAGAAAATAGGAAATATACAGTAATAAAACATTTGTAAGAGTAAGAGCTTACATAACTAAAATGACATTAGGACTTCAGGGGTGTGTGTGACATCGCTGACATCGTGTTCTGGTGAAACTTACTGTCTCATTAATTACATGACCACATTCACATGAAGCAAATATATCAGTGGAATGATGGTGATGATGAAGATGATGGTGAGAGGGAGAAGGAGCTGGACAAATGTCCTGAATTCAACAAAAACAGGAATATCAAATATAAAAATATATGAATGTCAAAAGCAGGAAGAGAGAGAGGATCCAGCACTGTCTGCCTGACAGAGATCTCTCTCTCCATCTCTCTCTCTCTCACACACACACAAACACACACACACACTTACATGTAATATATATACAGTACATAGGGACACAGATACAGCAACACAAGTAGTTACGTACATGCAGTTACAGACATGTATAGCTAAACATGTAGCTACAGACCCTATCCATGTTTTAATTACATATGAATCCACAAATATACTCAAACACACATACATACACACACACACACACACACACACACACACACACACACACACACATCTGAATCTCATGCTACCTGTGGTGCAGGCGTGCAGGTGAGCTGCTCCCAGACACAACCACTGCTCCCAGTAAGCAACCCCCCCAGAGCACCAGTTCTCTGAGGGACGTGCTCAGCAGCTCAAAGCTCTGGCTCTTTTGTTCCTGAAAATCTGCTCATATTGTTGGAGCTCTGTGGGGGCCATACAGCAGACAGACTGAACCCCCCCAACACACACACACACAGCACACACACACAGCTCTGTTCTCCTAAATAGTTCATCACACAGGCAGCAGTGCTGAGAGGTGACAAAAGATTCAGAAAAGACAGAAAACACAGATTTTTCTTTTGTCTCAGAGTATGAAGCTCTAGGCTGTCAACCTGTTAGCGCTACATGTTAAAGAGTCGAACGGTCTCTTGTGTTAACAGAGAAGCTGTGGGACACTGGTTTGATCACAAATGATTTACAAGCCCTTTTAGAATCCTATTCTTACATTAAGGTTCATTTTCCTGGTGGCTTTTCATGCTTATGTGGCAACCACACATTGGCTTAACACGTAGGCTATTGTGCCTGCCAGTCATAAATGATCATGTGACTTTACGTGACTTAGCAAACACCAGAAATTGACAACATTTTCCTGAACTGGGAATGCAGCTGTGGAGTAATTTCTCTTGTATGTATCAGAGCAGGAACCAGCAAGTGAACCCAGAAACCATAAACTCAGTCATGTGCCTTCCTTTACTCATGTGACAGGTACATGTTAATTATTTGGGAGGTGGTGGTTGGTCACACTCATGTTGTATGACTCTGAGCTGCATTTCAATATGTGTAGTTTATGAATGAGAATGTGATGATGTTTTAAGACTTGCTGAACACTTTGGGCCAGAAATAAACTGTCACGTGTTTTCTTTTTTTCCCCATTCCAGGTCTTTTAATTTGGCAGGCTTGTACCCTGACGTTTTTATCAGTGGAGGGAGGGTGATGTGATGTCATGTGATGGGGGCTGGGAGGTGAAGTCAGGGGTCAAAACTTTTATTTTCCCCCAGAGAGTCAGGTCCTGTGTGGCCTCATAACCCCACCGATGTCTTTTTAAGCCTTTAATCATATTTTATTCTGCTGCTCCCTCCACGTCTGCCTGCATGAGAATTGCAGCATCTTCACACTCACCTCTTCAGTGACTTTGCTGCATCTTCCAGCATCCTCCTACACCTTGGTTCGTCATGCTCCATCCTCCTGGATCCTCTTGCATCCTCCTGCATCCTCCTCTGTCTGCATCCACATCTATCATTCTTCTTCCACCTGCATCCTCATCCACCCACTTACATGCTCTTGCATCATCCTCTTTCCTTTTGCATCCTCCTCCATCCTTCTGCATCCTCATCCAAATTTTTGCATCCTCCCGCATCCTTCTGCATCATCCTGCATCCTCCTCCATTCTTCTGCATCCTCATCCATCCTTCTGCATCCTTCTGCATCCTCCTCCATCCTTCTGCATCCTCCTCCATCCTTCTGCATCATCCTCCATCCTTCTGCATCTCATCCATCCTCCGTCTTCTCGCATCCCTCTGCGGATGGGCAGCAGGTCTCCCCTCTAGGAGAAGCTTGCAGGTTAGGGTTTTTCTGATGCAGATAAAAACGAGGCCTGTTGAAAACAAAGCAGAATTGTCCCACTGTTTGTGAACGCACCCTGAAGCTTCTCCTTGTGGCTGCAGGAAGCGAGAAAAACGTTTGTTTGTTGATGAAGATGAAGGAGGGAGAACAACAACAACAACAAATGCATCCTGTAAAGCAAGCAGCAAGAAAAGAGACAACATGGCGGAGAGCAGAAAGCTCCCACGCCACAGTCATTACGCCTGCAATTAGACGCTCATTTGCATAAATGCTAATGAGTCAGAAATTCATGTCTGTGTTGCGTGCAGGGACACCAGGGGATGTGTTGCCTTCTTTGTGTGTGTGTGTGTGTGCGTGTGTGTGTGTGTGAGAGAGAGAGAGAGAGAGCGGGAGAGAGAGCAGGAAAGAAGCATTTTCACACGAGGTTCGAGGCCCGCAAAGGTTTTTATTCCCCACGTTTCAGTGTGTGTGTGTTTGTGTGAGAAAAGAGAGAAACTGTATCTGAAAAATAAAGAGCCTCAAGAAATAACCTTTAAACATTTAAAAATAAACAACAAACAAATCGAATATAGAACCTCTTTCAAAATGTGACCAATACTCACAGATAGAAATTAACAGAGAAAAACACGTTTTATTTTATGTGATACTTTTCTGGGTCGTCTTAATTTATTTCTAGTTTTATTAAATGGCATTTAAATCGGTGCATGCAGGAATCTGGGTTGCCACGTTGAGATGGGTTCAATGATCAATGGTTGTAATTAATGAATTAATATAATACGAGTTTCACAGTGTGCAACGAGCCAATCAACAAATTGCGCAGACATGTTATTAACATTATTATTATTAACAGTATTATTATTATTATTATTACTGTTAACCCATTATTAACCCATATGTGGAATTATTAATTGGAGACGCTTATTGGTTATGTAACGTATTGTAACCTGTTGATCCACAAGTGTGTGTGTGTGTGTGTGTGTGTGTGTGTGTGTGTGTGTGTGTGAGAGAGAGAGTGTGTGTGTGAATTCGTCACTTACCTTTACCTATTCGTCACTCATGTTTTTAAATATTATTTAAAGATAAAGAGTATTGACTTTTTTACAGTTTATAAAATAAGAACCTTAGAATATTTCGCATCTGTTTCATGTGAATATATATAATTTATAAAATGTTTTTAAAATTGAGTTTGATAATTAATGGTCAGCCAGGACTTCTCTGATTGGCTGAGATGCTTGAAGGTAAACTAAAAAAAACCCTAAATAAAAAAATTTAAAAAATCTGATGTTGTTATTATTATTTTTCTTACAGTGAAAGAAAGAATAGATAATAAATAAAATAAATAATTCCGAGGGAATGCTTATTTGATTAAAATCAACTCAGAAAATATTGTTTAAGCTTTCATATTGTTTGCAGATATAATGAAGAATCGTACAAGTGAATGAACAGACACCTAAGATCACCATTTTCCCACTTTCTTCGTCTTCAGTATTGTTCACAAATAATCAACAAGTATTTCTCAAACTGCTGTTTTATACGCTTAAATGACGCAATTTAAACGCAAAAATCTACATTTAAAATGTAAAAATAACGGAAAAGCCTGATTTTGTTGTTGTTTTTTTCTGATCAATTTAAGCCTCAATTAAACAATTAATTCAGCTTCTGTTTTGTTGAAATTTCTGTTGAAATTGGAGTAACGAATTTAATTTAATCTCTCCATACTTTCATTTTTGTTCTAGATCCACGCAAAAACTCTCTAGCTCTCACGAAAATATAAAATACATTCATTTAATAACCTGGCATTTTTATGGAAGAAATCTCCATAATTCACTCTGATAAAGCTGCCGCCAATTTAAATGAACTGTTAATGTGGAGGTGAAGAAGCAGGAAGGGAGAAACTGTCTGCTGCGGATTACACACACACACACACACACACACACACACACACACACACACACACACATACACAGACATGCACGCACGCACGCACGCAGACAAATGCATGGCGCATTTGCATGTTGTATCCCACGGTGGAAATTACAATGGAGAGCAATTAATATGCGCATAAATTAAAAGTGAGAGGGGTTTGTGAATTCCAGGAACAGGCGGTCATCCAAAGAGGAGGAGAGAGGGAAGAAAAGAGGCTCTGTTCACACGGGACAGCAGGAGGAGGAGGAGGAGAGAGAAGATGGAGGGAACAGGAGAGTTGCTGAGAAAGAGAAGAGGAGGGGAGGAAGAGGGGCAGAGGAGATGGAGGAAAAGAGACAGAGAGGAGGTGCTGGAGGTGGAAAAAAGGAGGAAGAGGAAATGATGCTTTTTCAAATATTATGGGATAAAAATATAAAACCAAGCTCATCTTCATCATGATGAAGATGATGATGCCGTTGATGTGTCTCCGTGTGTGTGTGTGTGTGTGTGTGTGTGTGTGTGTGTTTTGTATTAATACAATAGATAGATTACACACACAAACATCATACACATACTAGATTCACATGCATATACATGCAGTGTCACCCATATATATTTCACACATAGCTGGACAAACACATCCTGTATGCATGTATGTATATATGTATGTATATACATATATGCAGTTACTCACATCACATGCACATACATATATGTAGATAGACACTGATCATATATGCAGTTACACACACACGGAGACATTAAGTCACACACGTGCAGCTGTGTATACACAAACACACACAGGTGGCAGGTCCCTCCTGTGAAAGCTGCCCTCACTTGTTCAATATGTTAAAGTCCATCCACACACCTGGGGAGACAAATGATCAATAATTCTGTAACTCAGGTGATCGGCGATTAATGATATAAATCAATAATTTAAATCTGTTTCATGTTTCATGTTCTGGAAGAAGGTCTTATTGTGCTCTGGTGATTTTGTGTTTAATTATTTGCTGTCTTCTTTTTTTTAATTGATCTTTTCAGTGTTTTATTAATGTAATACCGCGGGTCTTAACAATTATTTGCATGCATGCATTATATGCATTTATGTATTTTTGATGATCTTATGATTTCTCCACAAATATATTTGTCAAATATTTATTTCATGGGATGAATACCCTTACGTGTCCAGGGTGTATTCCCTGCAGATCCCCACAGGACCACAGCACAGTGGGTACGAGCAGGTAAGGAAAAACAAAAAATCCATTTTCAAGTGTCTTGTGTCTGAAAGAAACTCGTGTGTGTGTGTGTGTGTGTGTGTGTGTATGTGTGTGTGTGTGTGTGTGTGTGTGTGTGTGTGTGTGTGTGTGTGTGTGTGTGTGTGTGTGTGTGAAATACAGCGTGAGAAATTACAATGAAAAAATTCCGCAAAGGTGAAAGAACGCTCGCACTCAGCAGCCTGTGTGTTTCAGCGCCCTCTACAGGACAGAACTATGCATCACACCCAACATTAATCTATTGTCTGATAATGCCTCCTTGTGGTTATCCAAGTATATTACAGGACATTTCATCAAGGCTCTAATCGATATAAACATGCCGTGAAGCGGCAATGCTAACCATTCTTCCATTATCTTGCTGTTCTAATAATGTAAAAGTGTAACATTCTTATATGTTTAAATCTCATTCTGTAGCTTTGCAGAGACACTCTTTATTCCAAGCCTATGCTTATATTTTGTTATATCTTCCATCTGCAAAGAGATGAGATGGCTTTCACTTCAATCAGATGACATGAAATGAGAGTTCAGACAAGTCAGAGTTGAACAAATATTGACTTTGAGTGTACTGTATGAACAGGGAATGAATGAGCAAGGAACTTTTTTTTTGCTGTTGCAGGCTTGCCTTTACTCCACCAGAGGAAGCCGAGACACATGAGGAGAAGCAGCCACGCACACACACACAATCACACGCACACACACATACGAACTTTTGTGTGCTTCACTTCAGGCTGATTGTGTGTCACTCTAAATTACGTCCCTCAGGCACAACACACGCCCCTACATGGTTCCGCAGCTCTGTTTGACCCTGTCTCAATCTCTCAGCCACCTAGCGTCTTAATTAACTGCAGAAACCACAGACAGAGAGACACACACACACACACACGCACGCACACACACACACACGCATGCACAGTTAATCCGCTCTGTGACTCTCCTCTCCTGATTGCCACAATTTATCCCTAATTGAGGGGTGCGAGCTGAAGGGGAGTGGGGGCGTTTGTTGGCACTGTTGCCATGGACACTGTGCGTTGCTAGGCAGCACCATGGATGCTGTGGAAGCAGAACAGCGGGTCACTGTGCAGAGAAAGAGAGATAGAGAGAGCGAGGGAGAGGGAGAGAGAGAGAGAGAGAGAGAATAAGAGAGAAGGATGTGCACCCACACACCTCTCATACACAGAACATACTCTGCAGCTCCAGAAGCAGAAGAAGGCAGAGGGAAAAGCACAGAGGTGCTGTTCAGTTATGATCAATAGTAACCAAAAGATGATCATTGACCTGCCAGATTGACCTGTCAATATTGAAGTTAAGAAAACAAGACTGTACAACATTTAGAAAGATATTGATTGCAAAAGAAGGAAAAGAAAAGCAGTATTTAAACTCAAAAATTTGTTGAGAATGAATGAAATTCATCTTCAGATGAACTTTTATTTTATAGGATATAGCTCTGTGCGCTGTCACTGCAATTGGTGAAAAAGTT
This sequence comes from Karalla daura, assembly GCA_029224185.1. Classification (NCBI taxonomy): domain Eukaryota; kingdom Metazoa; phylum Chordata; class Actinopteri; order Chaetodontiformes; family Leiognathidae; genus Karalla; species Karalla daura. The sequence goes on along the minus strand of CM055191.1, from coordinate 4,127,022 downwards.
TCCTAAAATGCACCTTAATTGAAACCATTCTGCTAAAAAAACAAGACATCTTGTGTTTAACAACCCATCTTTAAAATACTTTATATTATGCAACAGTATATACAAACAGCCTTCATTTGAGATGCTTGTAACCATGGTGCATTGGAGGATAGAGCTGTACTCCAGGTGAAACTTAAAGTCTTTCTCTCTGAAACTTGCAAGTTCTCTCCACGTCTGTTTGATTAAAGCTGCACTTTTTTGAGTTTCAAACTAAGGTCTCGTGACTACAAATTGCACAATATTTCCAGCAGAAGGAGAAGAAGATCTGGCTGAGTTTTCACATGCATTTCACACTTTCACACAGAGTGCAAGGAGATATGAGAGAGAGAGTGAGAGAGAGAGATGGGAAGGAAATGACAAAGTGTGAAGCAAAATTAGCAAAAGATAAGATAAAGGAGAAGAGAGAAGAAAAGACGATATAGTGAAGATAAAAGGGTGCTGGGGCTCAGGTCGAGAGCAGATCACATACAGAAGACGATCTCTGCTAATTCTCCTCCTACTCTGCAGTTGTGATTCAGAAGTAATTAGAAATGTATTTATTAAATGAGGAGGAGAAATGAGATGTTAACACAGCAGATGCAGAAAAAACTGATTGAAAACAACACATCGACCGCAGGTTGGAGATACGATTTTCTTCTCTGTTTTTGACAGTCAAACAGGAAACATATTTCCTCCAACATCCATTGAACAAATAATAACAGTTGATTCATATGAACTTTAATTTTGTAAACCCTTCAGTTCTGACTTTGTAGGAATTTTGAGTTTCCATTCGCGAGAATCTGAAAAGACCATTAACTATACACTCGTTCACCCCACCAAGTTAGAGTGGCAGACGGATTAACTTATTGCATGATGGGACTTTTTTTTGCATTAATGTTTATATTCAGATTATATGTGGACTCACACACACACAACGTGGAGAAAACACTAATCTAACATCTGGACAGATCATGGTGAGGTCACAGTCCTCGTGTCAACTCTCCTCCAGTCTCTGATTTGTGTCGATGAGTGAACTTAAAAGTCTGTCACTCAGTTGGTGACTTCTCCAATTTTTCATGACTGATATCAAAACAGGAAAAATTGCATCAGATTTCAACTCTTGCCCTAAAAAGCTGATGATCTGCTTCATCTTAAAATAAAAGCATGGGGTGTATATTTCAATGTGAATTGCAGTTTTAATATTGACTCCTCTTGGTTGACTGTTGCTATCTATTATTGGTCATTTATCCAGAGAATTGAACACAAGCATGTGAAAGAATGTGTACGTATGAACAGTGCTTCACTGTAGGTGCTGCACAACAAATCTCATATAGTTGAAGCAATAGCAATCTTTCTGACTCTTATTTTGAAATGTCAGTGTGCAGTGTGCAGTAGCACAGGGCAAAATTCAGACTTATTAGGTTGCATCATCTTGGGACTCGCCTTGGAGCATTTTCAGAGACCTGATGCAGTCGATGTTGAAACAGTCGTGAGGATCACATGTTGCACAGCTTCACCTTCCCCTCTATCTAACACTCGAGTTTGTCGCACAGACAGGGCGGCTCTCACTTCCTCCTTCACATCAGCAGCTCGTTCAGAAAGCGTCTCCACTTGATTGCATAACGACGGGTAATTTCTGCAGTGTTCTCATGCATCGCAACCCCGTGCCCTTCTGGGCACATTAGTAATCTTCCAGGCTGTTGTGAGCTGAATACTGAGGCTGAAGGACGATGGTGATGTTGCTGGGTTGCTCTGTGCAGTAACATGAGCTGGAGTGAGAACAGAACACGTGGATTTGTTTGACAGGCGCTGAAATATCGTGTTTAATGAGGGGAAAGGTTATCAGAATTTGAACACAGAGAGAATTTCTCTCACAGTGGAGAATATTTGCTACCAGTACGTGGTCAGAATTATGTGGATGCCTGATTTCAAAACCACATTTTTTAAATCGTATCCTCATCTATCTCTTTATCGATCGGCAGAGATAGAATGCAACAGAAATACAAATGTCAGCACAGCACCCCCCACCTCCAAAATAAAAAAAAATAGTGTCTGAGTAATGTCTGATGACCACATCTCACGTGTTAACACCAGAAAGCAAGGATGAGTATTCCATTTAACCATTCTAACTCAACTTTAACACCATTTGTGTGGTATGAACTGTACAGCAGTGGAAACAATTGCAACATCTTTGAAATCATATGATTGTGCCGTCTTCAAGCACTGCATTAAGTCATTTAATGAAGGACAAGTGTGGATGAAGTAAATTACCTGAGAGAAAAAAAGGAATAAACTCCAGCTGTTAGATAAAGGTAGATGAGTGTATACTTGAGTACAGTTCTCGAGTTAATGTTCAGATTTTCTTGCAAACACTGCACTTGTCATATGTTCCCAGCCTCCACTCATTTTCTCTCAGCCTCTCCAGATGTTGAAGCAGCTGCAGGGGATTCAAACAGCGAAAAACATTCAGACACATTAACAACTCCACCTCATCCCAGAGCTGTCTGATAGGGTTGAGGTCAGGACTCCAGCTGGGTTTACCCACACAAGACAGACTTAATGTGGATGCTGGGATAAAAATGTGGACGGATACAGAGAATGTTCACATACTGTAAAAACATGCATGTGATGCAATGAGATATAAGCAGGATATGATCCGGATAATATAAAGACAGTTCAGAAGAGCATATAAATGTATTCACAACTATAAACATATTACACACCAGATGAAACGGGCTAAAAGTTGTCTCGAGGAATGAGTGGTGTGTGAGTGTGTTTTGTTCAACAGGGGGCGCCACACTGTAGGTATTGATTGGAATGACGTTGGTTAAAAACAGCATTTGAGTGTATGTGTGCATGTGTGTGTGTGTGTGTGTGTGTGTGTGTGTGTGTGTGTGTGTGTGTGTGTGTGTGTGTGTGTGTGTGTGTGAGTCAGCTGCGGTGTGACCTGTGTTGTTACATGCTCAGCAGTGACACAGGATCATCTGCTCTGAATATGGTCCTGTCCTCTCATTGGACAGAGGCTGAGAATCCATTTCCTGTTTCCAAACTCTGGCCGAGCTCTGCTCTTGTTTGTTGTCATTTTTTCCCGTGGCATTTCCCTGACCCCGGGGCCGAGCGGCTGACCGCGAGGCCGCCCAGCTGTACGAGCAGGACGCCGAGCGCCGGGCGCAGCAGGGCATCCATCTGACCGCAGTCATTCTGCTCTGAAACTCAGCACATAAGCTTCTTATGTAGAAAACACACAGTAATCTGCCTGTGAGAGCACGCTTCTGTGTGTGCCTGAACTACTGCTGCTGCTACTGCAACTACTTACACTACTGCTGCTAATACTGCTACTGCTAATATTACTACTTCTATTACTGGTAGTGCTATTAATAATACCATCAGTACAGGTATTTCAACAACTACTGCTATGATTTCTGCTATAACTGCTACTACCAGTTCTACTTCTGTTTACATTTAGACTGTTTGCACTACTACACCTTCTGTTTACACTACTACTAGTAGTACTACTACAAACTGTTGGAATTACTACAACTTTGCAGCTACTTCTGCTGCTACTAAACCGCTACTGCTATTACAACTTACACTTACAGAAATAGCAATATTACCATTGCTAGTACTGCTAGAATGGCTAACAACTATTGCTTCTACCAAAATTACTACTTCTACTACTTCTACTGATAATATGACTACTAATGCAGCTACTTCTGCTTATACTCTACTAATATTCCTACCACTACTACTACAACTGCTACTACAACCACTGCCACTGATACTCTACTACAGCTATGTATGTTACTACATTACTATGGTCAACAGACTGTCAGTTTTATGTTTCGTAACTAAGTTATTAAAGCAGGGAATGTAACAATATCTTGGTTCTTTCATCCAGGTCAAGTCTGAACATTATCAGCCTTATTGATGAGCTGGTAGACACCTATAACAAACTGTGCGCCTTAGAACTGGAAGCCTCAGAAGTCTGAATTAACAGCTGAGATGCAGCCTTGTGCCTTCCTTGTGATAAAAAAATGTTGCAGCTGTGAAATCTCTGAGCTTGGTCTGGAGTCAGCTGTATGATCACAGCTGTGTGCTGCTCTTTCCACATGTTGTATTACTCCATGATTCTGACATGGACACCCAGCAGATGCTGCTGTTCCTTGGAGAAACACGTCACAGTCGGTCTAATGGATCTACAACATAGATGCGGTTTTGGATGAAACATAAACAGTGATTAAGATTCTGTTTAGGCCTTTATTTTTCAAGCAACTGAGAACTGATTTTGCACTTTGTTTCTTGAGTAAAAGAAGGCATGAGAGTGACTTTAAAAGAAGCTTTAAGATTGTTGCTACATAACACTGGAATAAAATGTATATTTTTAGCATTTTTACATCTGTACAGATAGAACACTAAGACTGAAAAACACACTTTTTACAGATAGGACTGAATATCCTTAAGGGAGGGGTTGGAGAACTGTAGTGTCTGTTGGGCCCATATGCAAATTAGCGCCCTCCACCATCCATCCATCCATTATTTTACTAACTTTGCTCCTTTCCTTCGGATTCTGCTAGATAATCAGCTCACTCTGGGGACACACACACACACACGTCTCAAACTGAGGGCATATTTGGAGTCTACAGTCCACCTGAACATGCATGGTTGACCTGGTTGCCTAGTTGAACCTGGATCTTTCTGCTGTGAGGTGACACCAATACACTGTGTCGCCTCTGAATGGCTGGATGAATAGATTGTGGATGGGGCAACTATCTACCTCCTAATCTGCTTTAAAGTTACTTTAAAAATTACTTGAAATCACCACGCGGAGCTCGACGCTAACGTGACGCGTGACGTAGCCATACGCACGCAAAGCAGTGGAACAGTGAAAACGTGTTTAAATCGCCTTTACGTCCTCCGCGTCTGTCACAGTACGTCACTCCGCAGCTCACTGTAAACATCGTGTTCCTCCGCCGGGAACGGATAAAATAGGGCGCAGGGTGCTCACGCATGATAGCTCTTTTTTTGTTTTGTTTTTACCATTCTCGAGTTTTTAAATAGGCACATGTTGCATGCAGCAGCGCAAACTAAGTAGACATGGGTGTTATATATAGGACAACAACTGAGCTAACACTGCATCGTGCTACTCTTGCTGCTCGCATGTACTCTGCCGGTTAAACGGACAACTCATAAACGTAATTGGTCAACTCTATGACGACCTATTGTTGCATTGAAGTGTACATACATTAGAGTTGATATCGACGCTTCCAGGTATTGATTTATTTGACAGTTACGTGACTCACACACCCCACAAACAGTGTAAACTGTCAACTCGGGTTTATCAAGCAGCAGTTAAAAGTACGGTCGCAGCGGAGGGATACTAACACATGATGTCGCCCTCAGCCCTTCCTACCTCACAGCTCGCCGCTCACCCCCTCCGTGTCGGACGATCTGATTGGTCGAGGCGGCGCGGGCTGCCCTCGCTCATTGGTCGCGGTGCCTGTCAATCATAAAGCAATGCCACAGGATAGATTAGGGCACCATTTGCCATAACTAAATAGTTCCCTCGTACATCAAGTAGGGACATTTATCTTTTAATTGGAAGCCCAGAGAGTTACCGCCCGCCTCCGTCGGAACCTCCTGTGCGTTTTTGAACGCATCAAAGTGTGACGTTTCCTCCCCCCTCCACAGCCGTCTCATCAAACAGATGTGGATCCACCGCTCGGGTAAGTCACTTCACCACCAGCTTGTGCCCACATTTCTGTTGCTCCTTCCCGGGTCTGGGCGCCGCTGACAGCCCGGTATACGCCGGCTTCCTGTTGTGTGTTGTTATTGTTGTTATTGTTGTTGTTGCTGGAACTCTGCCCGGGAAGCCTCAGTTATCCCTGCCCCGGTACTCGTGTCAAGGACACACGGTGCTAAACCCTAACCCCAACCCGGACCCGCACCCTGACCCCTCATCGTCATGCTTTATCGGCCGGGGTAGAGCTCATCCCGGCGACCGGTGTGGTTAAAGCATCTCGTAGGGCAATAATATCACTCTATTTGGAGCTGTCAGGGAACGATTTACGAGAAGTGTCAACCCGGTTCTCACGCGATTTCTCTTCATATCTCGCAAGTGGATTAAACCTGCGAGAAAAGCTCGTCTGGGTTATTGGCAACTTTTATTGGGTCATCAATTCCTCTGACGCCTTGGGTTTGGGTTTGCAAGAAAAGAATAAGTGGGTGAGATGAGGAAAGGGAGGGGAAAACTGAGGGGTGAAATGGTGTTTATGTTGTGCAGAAAGACTCACATCCTCGCATCCTTTATGCTATTGTCTCTAACTGATAATTTTATGTCTCTTTCATGAGCCCATTTCCGACAGTCGTGCTCTCATTGCTGTGCGTAATTGCGTCTCTCCCGGGAGAGAGTGCCATCAAACTTCTAATTTCCTCCTCCAACCCGGAAACCATTTTACCCGTGGAAGCAGCTTCTGTAATGATGGCATCAATAAAAACTCGTCAAGTTATCTCTCTGTGGTTGGCTGGAATGATGAATGTCTCTTGTGCCAGTTTTTTCCACAGGCAGCACAGACTTGGCAGCTTCTCAGGTGAGGCAGGTGAGCGCAGGGATTAGAGGGCAATAAGACAATGAGAGTATGTCCCTGGAGAGAGATGTCTCTCCCATGTCAGGAGAAACTGTAACCTATTGCATCATTACGTAGTCGCAGCAGAGGGATGTGCGTGACGTGTTTGAGCAGCACCTGCAGGTAAAGTTGCCAGAGAAGTGTCACAGGATCCCGGAGGAGACAGTCCAGATAAAGGGTGCAGAGCAGAGCAGAGCTGGAGAGCGTCCCGGACATCACAGCAGAGCAGATTAGCAGTTCGGTGTCAGTGTGTGGAGCTCAGCGTGTGGTAGCTGTGTTTGTGCAGGTAAGACACGTAATGTCGAGGTAGAGTCTCAACAGAAGGCTTTTATTATTGTGCAGGAGCACTTACTGCTACATGGTCAAGATAGGTGAGATGAACAAGAAAGCTGTTTGTTTGATAAGGGTGGTACATATGCTGCCATAGGTTGGCACCTTTGAGGCCATGAAAAACACCTTAAGATTCCAATTATTACTGATTGCATGTATAATTTAAATAAACTTTTATTCACTGAGAAATGTAATTTTCTCACTGATCCATCCACTTACACCAGAAGCAGGGTATACACCCTGGACATGTTGCCATGCAGTCCATACAGGGCAGAGGGGGCAATTTGAGGCAATTCAGAGTCTCAAATTGAGCTTAATTGTTTTTTTTTTGGACTGGGAGAAAACAGGAGTCCCTTGAGAAAATCAACATGAAGATAGGGGGGAGAACATGCACACTTAACACATAAAAGGTTCGGCACAGACTCACAACCAGCAGCCTTCTCTAACCTCAGCCTCTACTGTATATGGCTGAAAGGTGCACAGGCCATATTGTCCCCCTAAGACTAGTCGTGATCAAACTTTTCAAGTCTTATTTAAACAACTCTCACAATAAAGTGCATCTGGAAAGAGGCAGAAAATATCAGATGGCAGTGAGCTTCTGTTCTCCTCTTGTATCCGACAGATTTCACTGTAAACTTGGCAAATTCAGCTGGGAGATGCTGCTTTGACTGTCTCATTAGGTTTATTGTTCCAACTGTTATTCTGCAGGCATGTTTTCATGTTTGTGGTCTGTGCATGTGGTGCACAACATGTGTGTTGCGCAAATTTTGTCACCGACAACACCCGCAGGCACTATTGCGTACCACAAAAATTTTAGGAATGAGTTTGTGCGTACAACGTGATTGCTTGCAATCACCACGTGTAGCATATGTGACGAACAGACTGGTTAAAAATCAGACATTTACTAGACTGACAAGTCAGATCTTGGTCGATTACACTGAAGATCGGTTGATTCTACCTGGTGGTTTGGTGCGTCCTGAGTGTGCTATGTATGCACTTGTAGAACTGAGTTGATAAAATTCACTCAAATGCTGCAGTATGCCTCCTGAATCTTTCACTTCAGTCAGCACTGGAGAAGAGACCTACAAACACCAAAAATGGTAAATATTCACTCAAGAATTAACTAATTATGATTCAGTCAGAATCACAAGTTGAGGTTGGGTCCAGGATTACATGAAACGTTCAGTCAGACTATTAACCAGAGGGTAGAATACCTGCCAACAGCAGGTCTTGATCTTCTTGTCTCTTTGCTTCGCTGTGGTTTGAAGCTGCTTCTCCTCTCACTGCTGTTTGAAGCAGGCAACCTGCACTCCTGGTTAAATTCCACCTTCACAGTAAATACTCATGAGTTTTGTCAAATTTCACCATGGAGACAGGTTGATGTCAGCACCTTCTTTTCTATGTGTGTTTGTGTGTGTGTGTGTCTGAGGCGTGTGTGAGCGTGGGTTTTGGCTGACAAACAAAAATAAATGCTCTGTTGTTTCTGACGTTGTCAAGATGTCAAAGCTCATAGGAGCTCTGATCCGCCTCCCCTTGCCAACGTGCACACATATACACACACACACACACTGCATGTTATATCACGTTGTATTAATTAACTGCAAGTTCAGATTTTCTTTTTATTTGGAGTCTTCGGAGAGGAAGCAAAAGACTAGAACCAGTCATACCGACTTTCTGTTAACAGGGAAGCAGGGAAGGCAGCTCCACCCGTCACTTTCACGTCACGCCAGTGGACGTGGACACTGAGGCTGAACTGAGCTGTGTCCACAGAATCAGGTCCTGACACATCCACAGTCTGTGCTGTCACACCAGTAACAAATGCCAGATGTGTTCTCAGCACCTGGAAATATTGTGTGAGGTGTAGGGTTGGAGTGTGCAGGAGTGATGTGGCCTCAGTTGCAAAAATCCCACCAACATCTTTGATGCAAAAGTAACCTAAAACGATAAGACGCTGCATGAAGATTGTGTGCCTTCATGGATAATTTAGTCCTTTACACTCCCCAGGTGCACCAGCTGTCCACTTTCAGCTGCAGCAACATGCAACAAAAATGAAGGCGCCATGACATGTTAAAAACTCAAACCAACTGCAAAAATATTCATCAATCCATTGTCTTACCAGAGATATATTTAAAAACTCAAATGTGTCCTATAGATTCATACAAGAAAAATGACATACAAAAAAAATACATATCTCTGTCACATGCACATTTAGAATAGCCCATATCTCCACCATCATCTCCACCATCTCCTCCGTCATAATTCCTCTCTACTTAGGTTTCCTCCATGCAGCGAGGTCTCTGGAGGGCTCTCCCTTTCAAGCATGTACTCACATAGCAACACAATCCATAAACTGAGCAGAATATTGTAGCTGTTCATTGCAAAGGGGCTTAAGCTGCAGATAACTTATGGGCTCAGCTGCAGTAATGGGCTTTTGTGTCCCTGAGCACCGTGACCGCAGGCGAGGCCGGCCACACGCCGCTCCCATCCACAGAGTAAAGCTCCGTGCTTGGACAAAACTTAAGGAGACGGTTTTAATAGTGAAAGTAATCTTAGAATGAATTCTCCTCGAAAACATCCGTCAGAGCTGGTGAGGAAATGGGACTGGGTTTGGTTTTTTACTGCATGCTCCATCTTGCGCTCTGCTGGCAGCAGTCAAAACACAGTAGTGTGAACCAACCCGCGACCTCTCTTCTCCCTCCTCGCTGCTGTTAGTTTGAGGAAGTACAAGCATTCTCTCTTGCCGCAGCTTCCTGCAGAATTGCAAACACTGCCAGTTGGCGGCTGTTCTCTCCAGATGTCAAAAGAGACCTATAATAAAAAAAAAAACCTTACCTTGGCTTAATTGAATAATGATAGGCTTTTCCTGGCCAAAGATCTACAGCAGGTTCTAAAACACCATCACATACTCATGTATGTATGTATAAGAGATGAAGGAACTCATGAGGCAGCAGTTTGGTTAAGTTTCTGGTGAAAAGTCAGTGTCCACACCACTAGTTCTCCCTAAACGGATTTATAATATAACATCGGACATGTTTGTGTGGTCTTATGTCTTACTACATCAATTTATCTTGTCTTGGCAGGAGTGGGGGGAAAACCATTTTAAGTATAAATTGGTGTAAATTCAGTCTAATTCTGCAAATCTGAAAGCAGGAGTTGTTTGACACTTCTTGTTAATATTAATTCCCCCGTCTAACTCCCATCAGTCGGGAATTTTTACACTGTGTCCTGTGTTCAGTGCTTTTATTTTGAAAGTTAGACTGAAAAAAAAAGTTAACCTTGCGTTTGCCAGGGTGTGAGGAGTTGAGTAGGATGAAGTGCAAATTTCATAAAAATTAAACTGCACATGTCAAGAAAGTAAAATCTTCCCCTGCCTTCTGTTTTTATCAGAAAAGAAAAATTAATTATTTTGGACACTCACCACTCAGCATCTATTAAGAGCTTTAGGCATCTCACAGAAGAAGCCTGCCCAGTAGTCATGGATTGGAAGATGCTCTAGTCTAATCTATTTTACCCTTAAGCATTTAAAGATGCTGTTGTCCATGTTGGGTCAAAGGCCAGCATAAAGATAAGTTTTTTTGTTCCCTGAAGACACAAAACGTGACTGTTTTTTGTTTTGTTATTCTGCTATCTCTAAAAAGTTTTGGAAAATGATCATATGTTTAGGTTATTGATCAGACAAAGAGGTCAGCTTCGTGTCCTGGTTATTGTTTGGACATGGACAGATTTACTGCTTTTCTCTTGGACTTATTTGTCATTTATTCATTTATTTTGTTTCCTCAGACAAAGGGGACATAAAATGGACGTCGTCTCTATTTCCTGACATTTCCAGAGGAAGGGCTCCCACTGTGTCTGGTCTTGTGAAAGCTGAGACACTGCAGATTAAAACAAGATCCAAACCATTTGTTTGAATTAAACTAAAGAGCAAGTGAGCGGCGACACGTCAGTCCCCTGACTCTGTTAGTCATGACCCTCCAGACTCACAGTGAAATCAGGGACTTTAGCGTAGGCTGTAATTTCAAGCGGGGAGTAATTTTCACTAATCAATTTGCTTGTTGGCCTGGCAGAGTATTGATGTTCTTTACTCACGGCTGAAGCTCGGGCTACCAGAGCAGCAAATGATGATTGCAAGTTTAGAGTTTGTTTTTTCATGGGGACAAGATCTGGGTGATATAATAATAACTAATACTAATAAGACATGGTTAAAGCGGTGTTGGTATACCTTATATATTGTGGTACACGGGAAAAACCAATGACAGTAGTGCTAATGAGAGTGTTGGTCGGGCTTTTGAGTTCCTGCAGCATACTAAACAAGCAACGGCATCACCCACAGTCTGAGAAGACTTGAAGAGAGAATGTCCTCATATCTTAGTTAGGAGTCGAGCATGATAGAAATTGTGCTCTGATTGGGATACATAGAGATATGATATGAGAAAGACACAAAGATGATTTTTCCCATTTTTCCCAGTTTTTAAGTTGACCAGTCTGAGCTGCTGCTGGTTTTGAGATGTGAAGCTCTGGTCCTCTGCCACCTCATTGATTTGGCTGTTTTACCTTTTCAGCTGAGCCTCAGACTGGTACAATAGAGCCGCCTGAGTGGACTGACCCATGCTCTCGTCCCATGGCGGCAGAAATACCCTTGTTGTGAGCGGGGTGAGGCGAACACGTTCTGGTCACCGCTGACAGGCTGAAAGCTTCGCACTGCGAGCCCTGCTCCTTTACAAATGGATGACGCATTTCAGCAGAAAGGAGCAATTACTACCTGCTCCGGCCGTGTTGCTTTCACGGCCTCTTTTGTGTGCTGATTCCAGGGCAGATTTTGTCCGTGGCTGTTCCCACGCTGAGCGAGGAGAACAGGAAGAACTCAGGCGCGCAGCAGGCCTCTGCCTTCTGCTATTATGGCTATGATTCAATCATGGCAGGGCTGCGCTTTACCCCAGCACTCTGAAAGAGGGAAAGAAACGTCCTCTCTCCCTCTTTGCTAATGGAACTTAAAGCCAAAGGTGTTCTTGTACAAAGAGGACATCATCAGCCACTTAATGTGGGAAGTAGCAGCAGCAAGCCTCACCTCACAATCCACTCTCCCCCTGCTGTGCTTTCAAAATGGCCTCCCTTCTGCGCCTGCAGCCAGAGAAGCACCACGCAGGGTGGAGGAGCCAGACCGGGCGAGATTCGCTGCCTCTCCCGGTGCTGCTCATCACACCTACTGTTTGTTTTCTTTGGCCCGAACCGTGGTGGAAAAGTTCAGCATGTTACAGTTCAGGATTTGACTCATTTACAGACATTTCTCTCCCAAATTAGCAGCAAAGGCGTTGAGGATTTGGTGCGCTATGCGTTTGTCATAGTACCACAGAGTCTCAAGGCTCCGTTTACAAATTATCTACAAATTCTTCTTTCTTAACAACAATATAAAACCTCCTCATGATGTACAAGAGACAAGAAGAGACAACAAAAAGCTTCAATTCCAAAGTTGTGTCCAATTTTATTTAGTCGTTTCTTTGTTAAAGAATTGGACAGCAATATACTGGTCTAAAAAAGAATAAGAAGATAATCCGAACAAGTCACTGATATGTAAAAAACGATTTTTCCAGACCTTAAACTGTAAAGGGTTATATTTGGAATAAGCATAAACCAGAGTAAGATGTCCTACTAGAATTTTTGCAGCATTTTGTGCCAACTGTTTGACGATTCATGTCCTGGATCACGTCCATAGCAAGATGGTCTGATTTAGGATGAGGGTGAAACGAGGACACATTTTTGAAATGTTGATGGCTGTGAATACAATAATAAAGGCTTTGGATGGTTGTAATCAAAGGAATAGGGATATGTGTAAGCAGTTGGCTGTACATTTGTGTGTAGTAAGGAATACAACGTGGGCGTGCATTGTGCATCATTCCTACTATGCTTTCCAGCATGTAAACAGGAATATAAATTGAATAAGAAATTTATCTAAATGCCATAGTCCAACTGTTTTCTCATTTTGAACATAGTCATTATTTGGAATATTGCTGTCTGCTGTCAGGAATCTTTTCCCCATTTAGTGATATATTATAGGCCAGTCTGTCACAATCTGTAGATTAATTGAAAATAACCACTTCCTCCATCTATAATGCAGTTGCTCTGTCTTTATTCTGACTCCTGGGGCCACAGCGAAGGATCGGGGGCCAGAATGGCAACAAACCGCCTTACTTACCCAAGACTAATCCCTGTCCTCCAGCAAGCTCTTAACTGAACCATCATCAGCTGCTGAACTAGGGGTTAAACATCAATTAAGCTAATGAGCACATGGAGGAGTGGGGGTGGGAGTGTCTTTGCTTCTGGGGGGCAGGGAGGTGATGCAGACCCCCAGCGAGGAGGAAGAGGAGGAGGAGGAGGAGGAGGTGGTGGACTGAAGTGGTGCCTGTGAAGTCGCTGAGTGACGGTGGTGGATCAGGATGGAGGCTGCTTCAGACAGCCTGGTGGAGGAAGGCTTTGTTGGTTTAGCTGTGTTTGTGTTGTTGAGGCTACGAGCTCCTCAGCTGCTGCCGCTCCGTCAGGACCAGGACGCTTTGTAGCTGCTGTTTATCTTCACAGGTGTCGCCCTTGTTGTGGCTAAGAGCTAATTGTTATTGTGCCAGAGAAATGTGTAAAGTGACTCAATCTGTCATATCTTCAGATTAATGAATCTCTGTTACGGTCATCATTATTTCAGTATCATGATCCAGTCCATAAACAACTCCCTTTCTGTTATTGCTTTGTCAATCAAAAGGCAGATACTGAGGGAGAGGAAAGTTTCCCAGAATCAGGGCTTGTTTTTGTTTGATTTAAATAACCTCCCAAAAAATGATGCTCATGATAAAAACAAGTTGTTTTTTTAAGATAGAAATGACAGCCAAATAACAATCATGCCTCCATGATTTATCATATTTGTTGTAGATTTATATTCCTTGTCTTGTTGTAATATCTAAATCAGTAATAAATGTTTTTCAGGCGTAATTAGATTACCCAGATAGTGCTGATGACAGAATAGTTTCAAGTTTATGTGACCGCTTATCACTCATCAAATTCTAATGAAAATAAGACAAATCGTAAATAACTTGCAAGGTTCAAACCATTTAAGAAGTATTGACAACTGATTTTAATATGTAACTTAGTAAACACCTTTCTGATCTTACTATCAATGTCACCAATGCTTTTCTTTTATTCGTATACTCTTGCAATGATGAGTATGAAGTGTTTTATTGTACTTGCCCGGTTTTTCTTTTCTCTTGCAATTTGTCTGTTAAATCAGCTGTTTGCGTAGCATCTTCTTTGTGATGGAAGAGACCAAAGAAATCACTGTTACAGAAACCTTAACTTGAAAGAAAATCCCGTCTACCCACACTGTTGACTGCCAGGTGATGTCTGGAAGTGCAGAGATAGAGAGAGATTGAGACAGAGAAACCTTCTCAGATCACCTCTTGAAATTCTAGTTCCAAATTCCAGCATGCTTATCTGCGCTGAAAGCTCCAATCAAACAAGCAAATCATGCAAACAAATCTAATTTTTTCCCTCAGTTTATTTAGATCACCCTCAGTGTTTGCCTGAAGGCGTCTTCGTCTGCCGTGTTCTTGTTGTGACGACAGAAGCCACTGTTTGATGATATCAAACCTAATTATTGGAGGTAATCATTAGAGGTCCTCATTTTGGGTTTTCATGCTGCAATCTACTGCAATTAGTCTTCCTCCCTCTCGACCTCGCTGGCTGCCCATCGGCACAGAAAGGACTGTATCAGGATCTAATGGGGTCAATAAAAAGTCAAACATGTCTGCGTATGTTGCCCGTGTTAAACTCATCCTTCAATATTTAACAAACACTGATGATTCAATCCTTAAGTATTTTATAAGCACAGCTCTTAAGATGACTCATAGATTTAATAGAATCACAAAACGTGCTTCACTTTCATGTCCGCCGTCGTCTTTAATTGCTCTTCGTCAAGTCGTTCGAACAGCAGCAACATTTCATCTCTGAATGAAACTTTAAAGCGAGAGAGCCGACTGCAACAAATCAATTATTGATGGATCTTTTTTTTTCTTTTCTCAGATTTGATTTGACTGAGCGGTTTGTCCTGGCAAAGTTTTAAAACAGAAATGTATTGATAAATACTTCAATCATCGTTGGCAATGTTGAAATCCTTAACAAAATATTGAAAACTGTGAAACTGCTGCAGAGTGAAGCAAAAGGATCTGCTGCAGGAAGGGAGGATTTAACCCCAGAAACCTGTTTGTTAAGTCTGTTCCTGGACTGTAGACACTCATTGTGTCATTTTCAGCAGCTACAGGGCAGAAATGTTCCCTCTGGAGTTATTGGAGACCAAAATGCCTCTTAAAAAGAAAGACTATTGGACCTGCATTCAGAAGAAACACAACCTCAAACGATAAATTCATGCATATATCATGAAGTTTCATGGTATGGCTCAGTAGATGGGGGGGCTTGTTGTCCACAGTTGCATAGCAGTCAGTATCAAAGAAGAAGAGCAAAACAAAACTTTATTTGTTGAATTATTTCCATTCTAGAGATGCAGCTCAAAGCGCTACATAGATGACGCAATGCAGCGAGGGTGAAAGAAAGGACAATCGCATTAGACAATACAAATGGTTTCAAACAGGGGAAATGAAAAGAAAAACTGGAATCAGGTCAGTTGTATCAGTTGAAACATGAGAGCATTAATGCATAGCCAATTTAAATCAATACATTTAAAATTGTTGACAGGGCTTCTGTTTATAGCTTAAAGCAGTGATGCAAAATTATTATGGTTGAAAATTACTGCACTTTGTAAAATTTTGTGCATTTAAAAGGCTGGTTCGAAGCGCTTCTGCATGATTATATAACAACAGAAAGTCTGCAATGCAAGCCCGTCGCAAACCATTAAGAGCTCGAAAAACCAGTAAACAAACTCCTCTGAAAGAAAAACCTCCTCTGAAAGAGACCGGCATCCAGTAGAGTGAGACTAAAACTGGGCTAATTTGCTCGCTCTTCTTTGTCTTGGGTAGCACCGGTCTGAATAAACTCTTTCAATTGAGAAAAATGATATAAAAGCATAGACTGTGCTGTGCTGTTGCTCTGTAATCCTTTGTGGATCTAATTTGCCTAATTGTGGAATTGTAAACTTTGCTCAGTGAATTGCTTTGTGCGTTTAATAACCACAGCTGTTTATTTCCCAGTCCTTGCTTTTAACAGTTTGCTGGGAAGCTGCGACTCGACCCGTATTTATTTGTTTTAATCAGCGAATATGATATGAAACAGTTGGACGCGGTGTTGCTGTGAAAAACAACCTGATATGTTGTGGCTTTCTGGACGAGCAGCGACTGCAGGTCTCGGCTTTCAGCGGGAGTGGCAGACGCACGGCCAACGAGCTTACAGGGAAACTTGAATCCCAGATTCCTGTTTTGCTAGAGTTTGCCCTTACTGTCACCCGGGCCCAAATTATAATCAACTTTCAGTGGTTTACCACAGAGTTTCCATTCATCTCCCAGATAAACAGAGCCACAGGGAGCTCCTCCGCTTCGCCCTCAGATGCTGGACTCTGGAGAAGTAGGGCAGCGGGGTGGCCGGGGCTCCAAAGAGGCTGTCGTGTAATCTGAAAGGTCACAGGATTGTATCTGAGCGTTGGGCCAAAGTGCCCTTGAGCTTCGTGCCTGACCCCCCCTCCACCCCCCCACCCACCTCTCCTCCCCCCTTGCCATGAAGAAACACACTGCTCTGATTTCAGGGGATGATTTAATTGCGGAATAATTTCCCCGTTCTTTGTGGAGCGACATTAGTCACACAGCTCACCGGGTCTGATCAGTGAAGATCTGTTACATAAAATGTGCATGGAAATAAGGGAGGGAAAAAAAACAGTGTGGTAAATCCCTACTCAGTTGTTGATTTTTGCTAAAAATACCCAGTTCAGGACACTAAATTTATCCGGTCTGCCTTGGAAAAAAATTGCTGGAAATAACCAGCTTGGGAGCCAGAATGGAAATGTGTGCTGACCTCATTCTGGCTACGAGGTAGAAACAAGTGCAAGAAACTACGTAACGTTTATTTTGATCGGGGATTATGGAATCTGTACGACTCTCATTACATTTCATTTCCGGCTGTCTGTGCTGTTTTGCGATCTCGCTGCCCATCCTTTCGCTGTCGGTCCGGATCCCTGCAGCACTTTATCCAGATTAAGTTGTATTTTCCTTCTTTTGATATGCTCTTTACAGCCCAAAGAGGTCATCTGATGCAAAAGCCAAGCAAATGGACATTGTAGTGACTGTGTGTTGGGATCAGAGGACAGTGGTCCTGGATCAAGTCACAACCTACAGTGTTTATGTAGGTTAAATGCAACTTAAACCCAACACAATTTGCAGGATTAACCTTAGAAAGCAGCAGCTTGAGCGGGGACGCTCTCAGGGTTGCAGCGCCGCTCACAAACCAGGCCCGGCTTGACCTTCACTGGGCTGTGGTGTCAAAATCCACTTATATTCAATTGGAATCCATTTAGTTCAGCTTCTGGCAACCTTCAGCAATATTGCCTTTTATTTAAAATTCCATTTCAGAAGAAAAGAGATTAGACCAAATGAAGAAAAGTGAAAGTAGCAGCAGAAGTGGTCACACTCTCGCACACTTTGCATATTTCTCTCCAGTTTCTGCAAACTTTAAACTTCTATTTCATTTTCTTCTGTTAATAAGGAATTAAAAAATGTGTGAAATTAAATAAAGATAAATATAAATCAAACAAGAACTGTAAATAAAAAAGCAGCCTTACACACTACAAATTGTATTAATTACAAAAGTCTGTGTCCCATTTCCAGTCTTGGTAAGACACTTAGTAGGAGATTTCTGTCAAGTCTTCAGCTTCAGGTTGTTGGAGGAGGTTCCCATTTGTCCAGGTCCAGGTTGTCCATGGAGGAGTAGAGAGTGGCAACTGGACCAAGACATGTCACTTCTCCTCCATGAGGCTTCTTCAGTTCTTGTTCAGCTTGTTCAGGATGTATTCCTGGCCAGATGAGTTATAGAGTTATATGAGAATGTGAGTGCCTTTATACTTTTTTTAATGAAAATCCAGAATGTTCAAAACTTGTGTGAGCTTTACCTAAGGGTACTTGTATTTGTCCTGGTCCACATGAAGGTCAGAGGTCAAGGTCATTCCAGCTTCATCAGAGTGGCTGTGCTGGAGGCCAGAGTAGTTGAATACTTAGCTTGCGGACAACAACACGTTGCACAACTTTACTTCAGTGTCCTGCTGCTGCAACAGAACAGAACCTGTCCTAGATTTAAAATCGGTGTCATAGCGTGACCCTGTTATCCCGGCATGGCGTGTGCGTGAATCATGAATCATAGCTCGATATTTCATAAACACGGCTAGAATGAAAGGAGAGCGATGCTGCCGGTAGGAGCAGCACCACCCAGGAGGATTATCGAGAATCAGAATCGATCAAATGCGTTGTATTTGGCTTGGATTAAGTGGCTGAAGCTGCAGAGCTGTGGTCTCCACGCTGCATGCTAAAGGGTCACTGGAGGTCCATCTGGTTTTGTTGCCAGGGAGCTCCGAGAACAATGCATCACAGAAGATGATAGAGGAAGAAAACAGAAAAAAAAACACAGAAGAAGTTGGGACGAGGATCAAGAAGTGCTGCACACCTACAAGGCCGGAGGAAGCTGCGAGAGAAAAGTCTTTTCTTCCTTTTTCTGAAAAACCTTAGATCTGTTTTAGGAAAGAGCTTTTACCTCCAATATATCATTCAGTATTCAGAAAACATTGCTCAGTCTGCCTCCAGAAACAGAAATGTTTCATAATCAAAAGGTCTTTTGCTGACTCAAAACTTGAAGAGTAACTCGTACTGTGCGTTGCTTTTGCCAGATATGGTTTTGTTAGAGCAGATTCCCAAATATCCAACAGGAGAAACAAAGATATAGAGGATGTTCACACTGCTGACCTTCATGTTTTCTTCTCAATTAAAGCCAACTTGCTGCATTCTTTTATTCTAGGTTGTAAACCTATAGTACTGCAGGGAACACTGAGGGCGTGAGTAATCACAACATCACTTCAGAGTTTGCACCAGAGCAGCAACAAATTACTTTTACATAGTTGATTTATCTGTCAGTTACTTTCTCGATTAAACCAAGAGTTGCTTGGTCTGTAAAATGTTGGAAGAATTGTGAATCGTGTGGTTTCACTAAAGCCCAAGCACTTTGGTTTGCTGACTAAAGACATTTTTGACATGGAACAAAATACTTCAGTGATTGACAAATCGACTGGAGTATTGTTCAGTTTGTTTTTCAGGAACTTCTTTGAAATACATCAATTTTTCTGGTTTCGTTATTCCTCCACACCAGCAAACAGCCTCACAGTTGCAAACCTTCATTTACTTGCATACCAAAACCAAATCAGGTATACAGAAAACTAGTTGGAAGGTGGGAGCAGTGCAGACTGTGTCACACTAATATTTTACCTTATTTACCCGTTCAATCTGGCCGTAGCACGCCCCTGTAGGTGTAGCAAGCTGAATGCCAGATAGACAGCAAATTGATATTCGCTTGAACCCAGCCTTTCAGGATTGCCTTTTTTTTGCAGCACTTGAAGCTCTGGTGGAGGTTTTTGAGCCTTTGGATACGAGCAGCATGCAGGCGAATGCTCATTAGGATCTGATCCTGTGCCACAGATCCATGTGGTCTAAAAAGCTGCAGCTTCACTGGCTTTTTCTGTGCCAGCAACGCTGACTAGGAAGCATCAGATCTGTGAGAGTTTTGGTGGTGGTGGTGGTGGTGGGGTTGAGGAGGGGGGGGGGGGTGGAGGAGGAGAAAGCGAAGGACTTTGAGCGGCAGTGTGATCGCAGCCCGGCTGCCGTGCCACCACACTGACGGGGTTACGATGGCGTGAGAGCAGGGGCTGCTGGCCAGCGCCGCAGCACAGCTGAAATAGCAAGCAGCAGAGCCAGGAGCTGAAACACTACACCCCAGCTCCTCACACTCCACCCCCGCCTCTCTCTCAACCTCTCCTGCTTTCTCACCTCTCCTCCTTCCTCACCCGCCATCGCTTTCATCCCAGGTCCTGGCGTTTTTTTTTTATTTAGCCTCTAACCAGGTTAGATCAGTGATTTCTTCTGCAAGAGAGACCCGGCCAAGACGGCAACAAAGTTGTAGTAAAAGACACAGATGGACAAATAAAAACCAGTATGATAAAACTCTTGCATGCAGACAGCCTGGATGCTTGTTTTCACTTGTGCTTTAAATTCAGTGAATGAAACCATGGTTTGAAGTCGCACTGTAGATTGTAGACGGTTCCAAGTGTCTGGAGTCCAAAACCTAAAAGCTTTCAATATCCCTTTTCCCCCCATACTGAGGGAACAATAAATATCAAAAAACTCAATGAGACTTTTTATCTTTTTTCAATCTTCCACTGAGGTCTCCCCTATTGCACTACTATGTTTCTGTAGGAGCTTAAGGATGGGCAAACCAAATAGTGACTCAAGAGATCATCTGGCTCTCATTGAGGCCACCATAGGAGGGAAGAGGTTTATATGAAGCATATTCACATGAATATAATCTGTATTCTGGACTTATTCCTCAAAACTTCCAGATGAACCCCCTGTTTTCCTGAGTAAAAGAGCAGAATTGTGTTCCAACCAACCACAGTGATCTACAGAAGGTTGTTTTGTAAGAAAAATGCATTCCTCTGCTCTAGATCCTTTCCTTTCTGCACCCTTTTAGTGTTGAAGACTGACATGTTATTAATGATGTAATCATTTGTGATCAGATTAATGTCTGACATGGGAGTTATTTTTATGAAAAGAAATGAAAACAAAAAACAAGAAACCCCCTAGAACGAAGATTGTGACGTCCGTGTTTCCACCTCTTCATCGTGATCACCTCGGCCTCTCTCTGGTGCCTCCTCCCACACCACTCCTCCACCTCCAGCAGAGCACGGCGGAGAGGTTATGGCCTCATTTGAATATCTGAATGTATATCAACCTCCTCCTCGGTGGGGCGTGGCGTCGTTTTACGGTTGCACAGCTGTGCATGTGTTATGGGACCATCTGCGCAAGGCTCATTGAGTTAACCACGAGCTACAGTGGAGAAGGCACGTGTGTGTGTGTGTGTATGTGTGTGTGTGTGTGTGTGTGTGTGTGTGTGTGTGTATAGAAGAGGTTGTAGAGGAGCCATTACCCAGAGTGGGAATGGTTCCATAGAAAGGAGGAGGAGGAGGAGGAGGAGGAGAAAAAGGAGGAGGAGTCAGAAAAATCCCCTTTGCGCCCTTCCAGAGTCACACACACTTCTTCGTTTGTGTGTGCGTGAGATGTTGCTATGACTGCAGGCATGGAGTGTATGTGAGTTCATGCATGAACACAAAGACTGTATTTCTTTGTGTGTGCAAAGCTTATGATGGGACAAAGATGTTGCAGAGGTTTACTGTGCAAATGTTTAGAATAAGTGAGCTCACTTTATCATCATCAGCCTGTTTCTGACCTTGAGCAACACAGAAAAAAACTGTTTTTATTCAGCAGACGAAGCCAAAGTTTTCAGGAGCATCAGAATTTAACAAGGAACAGGCACACAAGAGCTCTCTAAATCTTGATTAGCCCAAATTAAACGTTAATTGAGTCTAATAATCAGTAAAAGTTACAATTTTGAGGAATATTAGGACTGGGGTTAATCAGGGCCATCTGTTTTCTGGCAGAGTGGAAAGGAACGATAACATTGTGCTGCAAAGCTGCAGCTTGGAGCCTGCATCCAGTTAGCATATCTTAGCATTAAGATCAGAAGTAGCGAGGGGCAGCACCAGCAAGATCGGATAATATCGCACGTCACGTATAAAACGTGCAACATGTTGGTTAAGCTAACCAGATTCAAGCTAAGATTTAAGCATAGATTAACATGAACCTCACAAGCAGGGGAAGGCAGCGGTAGTAACCGGTAGCACTGATGTGGTTGAAAGAGAAACGTGTCGGGTTAATGGATGTCTGAAACGGCGTGGGACTGAGATTAAAATGAACCGGATGGAACAACTGCGTCCTCGTCCTTCTTGTTCTGAAACCTTCCTTAAACTTTCACAGCTTGTAAAATACCCAGGTTATGCTCCAGATCTGTCACTTTTTGCCTCGTAGGGAGCGATTAAAAGGTCTCGGATTTGATTAGATTTGTGCTCAGAAAGTGTGCAGATGCCCCAGTGGTTCTTCCAAAGCGCTGCTGAAGTCCTCTCCGCTCTGATGTTGGAGCCTGGCTCGCGGCGGCAGCGAGGAGGGTTTTTTCGCGCTGCTTTCAGTCGATAGAGAGCGTACTTGTTTTGTGGCGGGCCGTGTCAGCACAGGCATTAGATAACGTTTTATTTGATGGTGTTCAATGGCTGACTCGTCCTCACCTCTCGCCCAGGCCTCTCCTGCTCTCCAGCCCACACGCGCTCCCATGTAAAACCAAACGCACACAGACATCCACCCACTGACTCATACACACACACACACACACACACACACACACACACACACACGCACACACTCCCGTTCTCTCTCTGCATCCTTCCTCTGGAGGATTCTGGCAGTTGTTTATGTTATTGAACTGGTTATCACATTACAGCTGGAACAGCACCAGGCTCGCAGAGACAGAGTCCTCCCGCTTTCTGAAGGAGAGCAAAGCGAGCGCGAAGGCAAAAAACAAGGCGAGTTAAGAATATGTTCTGATGTTGTTTTGCGTCGGCTGCTTTGCTGATTTAGTTTGAGCGCGAGGAAACCGTGTTTCAGAGAGACGTGTTAACCACATCTGACGGTGGTTAGTCCTGAGCAGCGAACACTGTGTCTCAGCACCTTCTCAAACACGTCTTGTCCTCAGTGAAAGTTATTAATAATGTTTTTTGTATTAATAATACATCAAGCATAAGAAACTTTAAAAAAACAACTAAACAATAATACTATAATGGACAATAGAACATTTGAAAGCCACAAGAAGTACAAGATAAACTCCAAGCATATATATTAAAGCAGTTACTCTGGAGACCAGTCCTTGGACCTGTGCAAATGAAGAATCCCGAGTATGATTGAATTTGCAGAGTGAGACTTTCTGTGTACACCTTATCTTTTCTAACTTGGCAAAGAAATGTCCTTGGTCCATAAGAAGCAGAAGGGAGGGAAAAAATCTGCCGTCTAACTAGTAGATGCTTGAAATAAAGATGTGCAGCTGATAAGTTTGATAGGCGTGACATGACCCAAACATATGAATGTGATCCCATAGATTGGGTCTGTTTCCTGAAAGAAAGAAAGAAGGTCGAGAGATGATGATTGACCACAATGTTTCCTGAACCAGAGCCAAAGCTGAGACGTTGTGGTAGTAAAATGTGTCAGAAAAGCACAACGCACATCGTCTGAAGTGACTGAACACCCCAGTGGTGTTTTCTCTCGTGTGAAAAGTAGGTCAGTCTACCTCTAACTCCGTTTAATTCTTGTTTTCTTGAGTTACCAGGATGTTGAAACAACGTTTTTACAGCTTGATTCAAACTGTTGAATTTTGTTCCGGCGGTGCAAAGTAAACACAGCCAAACAGATTCCTAATTGAGCAAAGTTCTGATTTACATCAGGAAATATCTGATCAAAGACTATGAAAACAGTGTGTGGAGCCAGCACTGACAAATATCTACGGAAACCAGATTAAAACAGCTGGACGTCATGGCAGCTTTTGCCAATTTGGTGAGGAAAATGGTCCCGTATTTGGTTCGTGACTCTGTTTTTGCCAACAAATGAACTCGATTCAGTTCAGCCTTGTTGACTTTTTTAATGTGGTGTTGGTCTGTTTGGCTCTGGCCTCTGAGGTCTGTGAGGTTTTCCCCCCCAATCAAAGTATTCCACAACGGGGGGGATGCAATTTTGGATTGTTTTCTTAGCAATCGTTTTGTTTTTCTAGAAAATATAAAAAGTCTAACTTCAGTCACTCGTGAATCATGGATCTGAATTCTCCCAACAAACCGAAGCCACGATCGTGGTAGTACAACCAGAAAGCAGACCAAACCATAACTGCAGTCAGATCAGATGGCCCTTTTCTTTTTCCAGTTTAACAATGAGGAGTTGCAGCTTCCAGCTTTACCCCATCAGTCAAATCCACTCCTACATAATCTTTATCCTCAGCTTTACCCAGGTTGTATTTATTATACATCCTTTGTAATACAGGTTTTGATGTTGGGTCCAGCTTTACATCTTCTTATCTTGATAAATCCCCTCATTGCCCAAAAAACAAGCACTCCACCTCCATTTGGTTGCTTCATTCATTGCACAATAATCATTGTCCAACTGTAGTGCATGTACTTACTTACAGTTGCATATATAACATGTGATGTGTGTATTTGTAAACCAATCACTATCACTAACATTTAACCTAGTTTAATGTAAAATTGCAAGGAATGAAATAATTCTGATTCATTCTGGATTTCTCACTTTATGTGAAGTTGCACAGAAACAGAAACCCCTGCACCGGAGCGCTCTGCTGTACGTAAGCTGGAGCTCCGCTGGGTTTTCCACAAAACGACAATGTATGTTGATAAATGATTTTCTCCTGCACAGCGGGCGAGTGGTGCGCTGCGAGTGATGAGAGAGGAGAAGAAAGAGCAGATTTGGTGGTTGAAAAGTCTGCACTCGAAGTTACGGGAAAAAAAAAACTTCTTTTTCGCTCTGTTTTGCAAACGCAGCAAGAATACATAATCCAAAGATGTGTTTTTTTTTCTCTCTCTCTCTCTCTTTCACCCCATGGTTTTCTCATCCAATCCAAAGAAGTGCTGCGCTTTCAAATCCCCTCTCTTCTTCCCGGCTTTGCTCCTTTTTTTTTTTCACAAACCGATACTTGTCGTCCTAAATATCCCACCGCACTTTACTTCGCCGGAAACTTTGTCAGACAAAAGCGTTCGGGAGAAGGTACGTGATGGCGGTGGAGTCTTCCCGAGAAAAACTTGAGTGACGGAGCTTTTCAGTCTCCATCAAAGGAAGCATCGGGGAAGTGTGAACTTCAAAAAGTTCTCGCCTGAGTAGCAGAGGAAGCCCTGGCTCCTCGCCGCGGTGCAACGTGTCGACTCAAAGGTCGATTATTTCCTGACTGGAGCGTGACCCTGGGATTATGAGATCCACATCATATGGTCAAACTGTGGCTGTGATTGCACACAGCGGTGATGGGAGTGAAAACCTGGGTATTGTGGGTTAAAATGATTATGGATTAACATGACAGCGTGGTTTTCTCCGCTGCACCGGCACCAGCCAAGCAGAGCAAAGGAGCTTAGTGCTTTCAGCCCGTAGTTGTGCTCCGTGGCAGCATCTGTTGTTACAGGCAGACACACTGCACACACACACACACACACACACACACACACACACACTCCCGAACCACTTCAACACATGCTGGAGCGCCATAAAGCCCTGTTTTAATGCACTGACAGTTAACGTGTGTGTGTGTGTGTGTGTGTGTGTGTTTGAGTGAGAGAGTAGGTGGGTGATACAGTATGAAGGAAGGCTTTTCACAGAGGACAATTCCTCTGGAGTCACAACAGGTGTGTGTGTGTGTGTGTGTGTGTGTGCCCCTGGGGGTGTGTGTGTGTGTGCAGGGGGGGTGGCTGAAGGGAATTATGAGCTAGGCACTAAGAGGGGGAGGAGGAGGAGGAGGGGTGGAGGGCTTATGAAGGGTCCCCTCTGCCCCACCTGTAGCCTTGTCAGCTGTTGTAAGCCTGTTAAAACGTCAGCTGTTTCTGAGGAGAAGTGTGTGTGTGTGTGTGTGTGTGTGTGTGTGTGTGTGTGTGTGTGTGTGTGTGTGTGTGTGCTAGTCAATGTCAGGGAGCTTGTGGAAGGTGGGAAGGGGTTGGGGGGGGTTGCATAGATGGCTCCATGTGGCCCTCAACGCCCCGTTGCACATCAAACGCCTCGTCGCCTGCTGGGATCTGTTTGTGCAGAACGCAGCGGACACAGAGCTGCTGTTTGCTTGGCTTCTCTGCTCCTCGTCCTGTCCCAAAATCTAAGATTTGAAAATAAGTTGGAGAAAAGTGCACCAAGTAAAAACTGTGTCTCTGAGAATGAGTTTAAGTTTGATAGCAGCCTCCTTTTGTAAAGGCGAGGGCATTAGGTTAAACCATAGCGTGAACTATCTGGTCAAACCACATGATCGAAAGTAGGACAGGTTTGACCTCGTCAGCCTCATTTCCTCAAAGTGTTTGCTTATTGTGAATCTGATGAGGTGGGACCAGTTTACAGATGGATCTTGTCCCATAAAACCAGTCAAATCAGTGTCACTTATAGTGCTTCCCAGCAGCAGAGCTTCCAATATGAAGTATATGCTTTGGGCTCAGGAGGTCAAAAGAGGGAAGATCCTAAAATGTGCAGTTTGGTGGAAAAGCTGAATCATTCAATCAAAAAAAATTGAATCAGACTAGAAAGGAAATGACAGACATTACACAACTACCAAAAACACCTGTTGGGAAGGTTTCTCAGGTAAACAGCTTTATTGGTAACAGGTCAGAGGATCATGATGAATTGAGTCCATTGAAGGTTGCTTCATCTGTGTTCGATATAACACAGAGCAGCTGCACGCCAGATTGGCTGAAATAAAATAGAGCTTGACATTGGCAAAATCATGACTTGAATCAGGAGAAATGATTACAGAAAAGAAAACAAGACTGATTACAGGGGTCGGGGCCAACTTTCAGTTCTCGACGATTATCTATGGAAACCTTTTGATTGGTACATGAGAAAGACGCCTGGACTGGGGAACCAGATGCAAACAGCTGGAATCTTGGCACCGACTTCTGCCAAATTGCCGAGGAGGAAAACGGTTCGGGTTGTGGCACCCACTGGGCCGTGATTCGGTTGGACACTCCTCCAGTGCTTTGATGCTGTGTCTGTGTATGGTTCTAATTTTGAAGTCGCTTCATCATCTTTAAATTATTTTATAGCAGAGCTGCAGCGAAGGATTATTTTCATCATCAGATAATCTCCCGATTAGTTGCTTCATCTTTGCTTTGGCGGATAAATCTGTGAAATGCTTGTTTTGATGTTCCAGAGTGTCTCCTGGGTGGCATCCTCAGATGTCTTATATTTATACCAATATTGATATTGCCACTTGATTTTGTTGTAAATTAAATCCCAGCATGGAAGTGCAGCTCGTGTCTCAAGGCAGCCCAGGACTTCACAGTCTGAATCTTTACTCTGCCATTGTTTATGTTGTATGTACCGTAGTACCATGACAGTCTGTTTATTTCCCAAAACTGCACTTAACAATTAAAAGATGTGCAACTTTTGACAGATATCTCAAGCAGGAGTGAGAATAATCCACATGAAAGTGGAGTTAGTTTGTATTTTCTGTTACTTAAAAGCCTCTCTGGAGTCCGTGGCTGTTTCTATTGGACCACGGCACAAACCGGAAGCCGGCACATCACAGCTGGTATCAGCAGGTATCCATGGTAACAGAGTCTTATCTTTGTCAGATAATTGTCATTTGCTAAATAAACCGAGCTGGGTGGTTTCAAAACCGATGCCAAACAACTCTGTCTGAATTGAAAAAACGTTTTTTTGGGTTTTTTTTTCCCCTCAAAACTTGGCACCAAACTATTTCCTTAATTGACACCCCACTTGGAGGATCATTAACAGGTTTTTCATTCATAGCTCGCACCTACGCGGCTCCTTCAGGAAATCCACCCCTGTGAGGCTTTTTGTGCGAGTTCTCGTAAAATAACTGAAACCAGTCAGCTGCGAGTGACACATCTGTCACACCGCTGCAGACAGCTGCTCCGACCACCGCCGAGCTCGTTATCCTTCCTCTCTCACCGCTTCTCTGCTTAATTGTGTGAGAAGATGACAGAGGCAGAGTGATTTAGATCGGAGAGAAAATGAAAAACAAAAGGCCGCGCTCCGTTAGAGTTCACGTCGGAGTCCGCCCTCGATGCTCCGCTCCGACAAGTTCACGGAGAGTGTTTACGGGAAAGAGGAAGAGGAGTCGAGCTGTGGCCACGCAGCTTTTCCCCAACAGCACTTCAAACACAGGCCGTAGTTTCAAAGGGAATTTTTCTCCTCCACAAAACCCTCTTAATCCAAACAAGTCTTTGAAACGAACATCGAGGCATCTTTAATTCCAGACGCCCTGCTCTTATTTTGCCGGGCATAAGCTAAACGTCTCCCTGCTCCTCATGCTGGCGTGGGAGTAACAGGTGCTGAGTGATTTATGACTTTCATCTACTCCATAGATTAAAATATAAAATAATAACAAGCACAAAACATTAATTAGAACAACACGGGGTTGGTTTCCCTGAAATCCCTGGCTGGGAGACAAAATAAGTAATGACCACTCGACACATCTAAAGTTTGTTTACTCGAAGTGAAACCAAAGGGAGTTTATCGATCCGACCTTGAAACAACCTTCACTCTGAAATGCAGAGAATAATGAAAGGTTAAATGAGTTTTTGAGTTATGTCGGATGAGAGTTCGGTCAAACAGGCTGTAAAAAATTCAGCTCGATTTTTTTTATGGGTCTGTTCCTTAAAAAAAAATCGTGTTTGAGTGGATGTGTTGGCCTGGAAAGGCAGACGGCTCGGAGCTGCAGGGACAGGCTGTAGTGTGTGTGTGTGTGTGTGTGTGTGTGTGTGTGTGCGTGCGTGCGTGTGCGTGGGTGTGTCAGAGCCTTTGTGGTGGCAGCTGAGTGAGGCAGACAGTTGAAGGGAACAGGTTGCTGCGTCTGTTAGGGCTCGTCTTGCTGCTCTTGACCTCTGACCTTTAGCTGTGACAGGCCCTCGGGCTGGGAGATACCAAACCTCCCCAGTCTGGGGGAGAGCGTGATACCGGCCAGCACAGCCGGAGAAAGTGCATTGTGGGTAGTCTTTCTGAGCCATGGTAGTACATCTTAGATTAAATAGCTCTAAAAAAGATCATTTTCAGAATTGTACAAACACCAGATGAGTCAGACTGACTCATCATATGGTTTGAACTATGAATCTAGTCATTTTCAGTGTCGACTTCCTAGGAGTATTTATCCGTGTTCACATTTGTTTCTATAGAGAACGTAGGTTTGCACTGGTGACCTGTGGAGACTTCATATTGTG
The DNA here is from genome assembly GCA_029224185.1 of Karalla daura. Lineage (NCBI taxonomy): Eukaryota > Metazoa > Chordata > Actinopteri > Chaetodontiformes > Leiognathidae > Karalla > Karalla daura. The sequence continues at coordinate 4,098,015 of CM055191.1, read as the reverse complement.
AAGTAGTGAAACACACAGAATCCATCGCTGGAACGATCATCATCTGTGTCCCCTTTTAAGCGTGAATATAACGGGTGGGGAGAGTGTGTGAAGCGATTTGTGGTTGATTTAGAAGCAGCAGGTTTTTGAAATTGGACATGAAAGCGGTCTTTGAAACAGCTTGCTGTTGGATTTCAACACACCACAAAGGACTTTGCATTTAAAATTCATCATATGAGTGAATTTTTAAGAAGCGCACCAAGACGCACAGTTCGGAGCAAAATGACTCCGGACTTCTGGATCGGGACACATCATCTCAAACCGTTCCAGAAGAACTGCTCTGATCCCTTAAATGCTTTTTAAGGTCTTTGCTGTGTGAAATTACGCCTCTGCTCATTTCCTGCGACATTTTTTTTTTGTTATTTTTTAAGAAGATGAAGTTGTATTAATGTTTTGTGACATGAGTGTAGGTGGTATTAATCCCAGGCGGGCTCGCTCCCCACACTAGCAGACAGTTCAAGAAGCAACGTGTTGATGCTGGATGGTAATTGCACAGACTTTGATGGAAACCAGTGGGTGAGAATGGGCTGTGAATTAGCTCGATCCGCTGAAGACGATTCGCGGCAGCTGCTCCCACGGAGGGTTGAAAGCCTCCTTGATGCTTTCCACATCAGTGGAGGTCTTATAGTGAAGTGTAAGAGAGAAAAAAACACATCTGTGTTGATTCGTTGTTTCAATTCCGTGGTGTCAGATCTGTGCCGAGGAGGTGACGATGAAGGAGCCGAATGGTCAGATTGAAGCATTGAAACATTTCAGTTCATGTTCACGTGGTCAACGATGAGTTTCACATCTCTGTGCCTAAAATCTAATGTCTTTTAACGTCCCTCGATACCTAATATGACACACACATTAAATTCCTTATTAAGCACATATGGTTCATCATCATCATCTCCTTCATGATATGGAAATATGGGAAAGAAAAATGAGCTTCTAATGTCACTCTGCTTCTTAGCATCATAACAGCTGCTTCTCACAGTCTTCCAGCAGTTTTCATCTCGTATCCCCCCCCCCCTCATTGGTTCAGACACCTGCTTCAAAATATCCCCATTCCCATGTTTACAGCATCCAAGGCTCCACATTAGCAGCATCACAGCCCGGGTTTCATCCTCATCTATACAGCTCCACTTCTTCTTCTTCTTCATCTTCTTCCTCGCCTCCATCTTGTTTTGGACATGACCTGGGGCAGTGTCATCAAACAGCCGACAATTGCCAAATGTGACGAAATACTGCCATCTCTCTACTGGGAATAAGGTGTTAACATGTCTGCTCCATGCGAACAAGACTGGAATACTCCGCACGTCTTAGTCGGATTAATGCTTATGTTAGATATGACCAGGTTCAAGTGAAGGTCATGAAACATCTTCGTTCTCTATTCAAACTTCCCTCCTCCTCTGGTTAAGAGCATAATATCACCATCCATGTAAATGTAGTCAGTGTGAATGAGGATGAGCACTTTCTCTGGAAAATCTTTCATCTTGTGAGCCTTATTATGCTGCGAGATTTGTCAAGAGTGTGACAAAAATGTGGAGAATTCCTCAATAATGTAGGTCACACGCGAGAGAAAAGCTCACAGCGGAGCCACACCAGAGAAAAGCTTTGTCATTTTTTTAATTTAGCCCATCCTCTGGAGGAAGGCAGCTTTGCATAATCACGGTATTCACTGTCAAAGCCTTGAAAGCATATCATGTTTATTCACAAACCTATTAGTCATTTGGTACAAAGACAAAGTACAAAATAAGCTCTCCTTCAACAAAACCTCCGGAGTTTGTCTTTCACTCAGGTTGTACAGTTTTTGCACGGAACAAAAAGACACAAAAACAAATCTTTTTTCCCTGCTCTACAACTGTTCCCAGGTATTTGCAGCAACACGGATGGATGTTTATCATCGCCAGGGCTGCAGCTTATACGCTTTTGTGTTTCCTTTCAACATAAATACACTTGCCTGTGGGCAAAGAAGCCTCTTCCTCTCACCACTCTGTGGAAGCAGAGAGAATAGATCTCCTCTCTGGTGGTGTTTGTGCCTCCCCCACCTCCCCTCGGAGCCGGATCCTTCCCCACCTCACGTAGCCAGCACCACACAGTCCTGGCCAAGAAGAGCGGAGGTAGGAGCACAGATCCCTGCTCCAGGCCCGGGGCCAAAACCCACTGTTCCACACAGGGGCCCCCCAGGCGGCCGCACACATGCACCGCAAATGTGGGGGGAGTAAAAGCCGGCAAAGTGGGAAGTGGGATGAGAGCTGAAACAGCTGACCGGGTAATCAACTACCACGTTCGACAACTATATGTACATCTGCTTCCTAGCGTGACTTATGTAGGAGATCAAAAGTAGTTGTAAGACAGACTGTTGTTTAGCATGAAATACTGCTCTCATCTCTTGGGATGAGAGTGCAGAGGCTGAAAAGAAGGAGGGATAAGGTCTGTTAACTGTCTATCTGCACCTGTGGTTATTTAACAAACCCAGCTGTGATCCAGAGTAAAACACAGATCATCATGTCTCACAATTCTTATAGCAAACAAACTAAAAAATTAATAAATTAAGTAAAGAAGAAAGTAATTACTGCATTAATGGGCTTTAAAAGCAGCAGATTGCTGCAGCTCGAGCCGGGACACATCCTGACCACGTCACTTGTGTTTGTTGTGGAAGTAATTGTGTTGTCAGTGCTGCGACAGGAGGATTGTTGTGTTTAGTGCTGCTGTATATTTTTCCCATCCTTGGGCAGATTTCCTGCTCTTGATAGAAGAGGGGAGTCGATTTTCTTTCTACCCCCCACCCCCTCCCGACCACTCATGCTCACATTTATCCATATAAGTTACTGCTCCGAGGCCAAATGAGCTCTTGGAATTTTTGCCCCTGCTTTAACCCTTTGGGCTCTGGGCACAGACACGCCTGCCTCCATACATACGTCGACTGCGTGTTGCGGAAACTCAATGACACAACTGTGTCGCAGACTCCCGGCCTCCCGTTTCCCACACCCTCCGGGCCCCCTCCGAGATTTCAAGGTCAGGAAAGGGCAGAAGCTGAGATCCATTCCTTGGGAAGCGGAGTCAGTGTTGCAACAAAAAATGTTCACAGACGGACGGCGACTCTCTCCTTTTACAGTCCTGTGAGTTTGGATCGGCGAGGGTTTCGGTCCCGGCCGCTTTGGAGTCCGGCGCCGGATCCCGGATCCCGGGATGTGCCATCGTTTGACAGCAAACAAAGCCGCGTTACTTAGGATCGACTGCCGGCAGTTTGGGCCGAGTGGCACGAGACATTACTGGTGTGTTGAACTCTCCGACAGCTGAGCATGCGAGCGTGTGTGTGTGTGTGTGTGTGCGTGCGTGCGTGTGTATAGATTTCGAGGGGAGGAGGGGTGTTGGAGGGGTGCACTGGAACAAAAGGTATGTAGACAGCTGCCGTCCCACTGCCAGCAACTCATGATCCAAATGGAGGATGTACACACACACACACACACACATACACACACATACACACACACACACATGTGCATGAGGGACAGATTGGTGTGCGACGAGGATCTGACACACTTAGCTCGACAGCTACTGACTCTCTTTCACACACACATACACACACATACACACACACACATACAGACACACACACACACAGTGTGTAGAGCGCCTCAGCTGTGCATCAGTGTAGTTTTGTCGAGTGTCATCTAATGCATCGGGGACAGTTGATGTCCCAGAGTGTTTTCTCTTCCATATCTGTCTGTTTAATTTGAGCGACTGCAAGTCGATTAAAATGCATGTGAATATGTAAAATACCCCGAGTGGAAAGTGGAAAGCTCCTATTGATCACTGACATTTTAGATGGGAAAAGGAAATCATCTTGGAACGTCTTGCTCGATTCAGTCCTAAACTCCAAGATTCAATTCAGTTTCAGATCAATACTAAATGATAGATAAGAGAATATATGAGCGCTTCGAGGAACTGCAAGCAGAGAGCGTCTGCTTGGTTTGTTAAACTCTGACTTCTCGGTCAGTCTGTTCAGTGACGAGCCTTTTGTCTGTATGGAAACCAATGAATGCAGCTCACTGTAATGTAAAACTGAGCTAAAAGAGTAATGAGTGAGTCTGTCAATGAAGAAGTCAATCAATCAATATTAAGCGAAAGGGGCCAATTCCACATCTTCTGAACTGATCTCTCCCTCAAATATTTCAACGATGTCTGTAGTGTAGTAGCATTGGCTTTCATATGGTCTCACATTCTTGTTCATTCATCTATCAATCTATCCACAATAATATACTTTCTTTCTCCGATCTGCCTCTCTCCTCTCGATTCTCTTGATGGCAACAAATCAGCAAATTGATGAAACTATCGACAGATCAATCAACGGTGGCAGCGGCCGATTGATTGACGTGTGCACTCGGCTGGCAGTGATTTGGCAGAAAGCTGCATCTTCAAACACGTAGCGCCCCGCTACGCGCTAACACGGACACTGATGAATTGGTGGCAGTTGCTGGAGGCATATTAGGGCAGAGGGTGACCTGGGAGGGGTTTGTGGGTAGGGGGAGAGGGCGAGGAGGGAGGGGGGGGGGTGTCCAGGGGGGGGAGAGTTTGGGGGCGTCCAGCCACAGTTGTCACTCGAGCAGTGGATGGCACATGTGCTGCTCCGAGCTGGACCCTGTTCCCTGTCCGGACTGCTTGGCTCCTGGAATATCTCACTCCGGGATCCTTTTCTAAAGATTAACTGGCCTCCATCCCAGAACCAGGCAGCTTTTGGTTTGATTTTACCCTCCGTGTCAAAGCTCTTCCATCCTCGCCTCTTGGCATCTTTAATCTTTAACGGTAAGAGCGACCAGAAGTGTGTATGTATGTATGTGTGTGTGTGTGTCTCCGTGTGTGTGTGTTTCCTCAGCCGTAATTGGTTTGAATCGACATGAACGCGGCCCCGCTTTAAAACCGTAATTACTCCTAGAGGAAATGTCATCTTGGATGGCTGTTTTTAATATGTTTCAGCCCTCAGTGTGCTGCGTTTGACGGAGGCGCGTTCAGAAACGTTCCGGGCTGTTCCGAGCTCATCTAATCAGCGCGGGAAGCTTCCGCTGGGGTGCAGCGCTGGCGCCTCCGAGGACTTTACGAGGTAGATAGCGAGGGGTGCGAGGTGACTTACTGTGTGGCCTGTTCTCCATCATCAGCCGCCGAGCTGACACCGTCCACACAGCTCTGAGATCTGCAGAGAAGGGGGGGGGGGCGAGAGCGCCTGCGTGTGTGTGTGTGTGTGTGAGAGAGAGAGAGAGAGGGGAGGGGGGTTGGTGGTTGTGAAGATTTATGGCTGATGGCTTGTGTTGTCGTGCAGCTCATAACATCACACCTGTTCCCTTTCTTCCTTGAGTTTAAGCCGTACATGTCCATTTATGTGTCGAGGCTCGTGCTTTCACACCTGTTTAGTCTAGAGCTGCTGAAGCCAATTCACCGGGCTCTAATTTTAAGATCTGGTTCTTTGATCGGACCGTTATGCGTATAGAAGACTTTTTAGTATGTTTTTTTGGAACTAGTTATTATTTGATATTTCGTGTGGTATCTTTGCATGAATAAAATGAGCTCTTGTAGTAACATTTAGACAGATCAACACTTTTGAAGTTTATTAGACAAACGATTAATCTAGAATAAAGATTCATAATAAACACATATAGACATTACAAAGTGAAGTTGACAAGGTCATGGAGCATGAATCTTGTTTTGCTCTTCTCGGGTATTAAGTTTGGTCTTATCATCACATTATGATTTAGTTCAGCGTCCGAGCCTTTATGGGATCAGGTTGGCATCACACTTTGCTCGTGTTTGGATCCAAACTTTTATTTGACCTCATTCTCTTCAAATTCTTTTTTTCAAAACTAATGAATCGCCTACAGAAATAATAGTTACATTTCTACATTATAGGCTGATTTAATGCTTTGCATCATGCATCTATGGTGTCTGTGACCTTGTTGTGGGTTCTTCTCGGATCCTCTAAAGCTCTTCAAAGCCGACTGAAATGACAGTGAGTTGTTTATCTGTGTTCTGTAGCCCAGGGGTGTTGTTTCATCCTCACTTTCTGACATAAAGTGGTGCGTGTGCCTCTCTAACCTCCATAACGAATCTCAGAAAAAGCTGGCGTTCTGAGGTTTGTGCTTGCACTCTGGTCACCTGCATCTCATCTTAAAGCAGTGACAAAGCGAGATGTTCAGGGCTTGTACGGGCTCTTGAAATCCTTGAAATTGTTTGTTTGACTCACTGAGGTCCAGGCAAAGTCTCCTGACTGTGAAGTTTGACATCAGACCTACACTTTTTAATATCAAGAAGTTTAAATTCTTCTTATAAATCAGAGGATGGCTGGTTCATATGTAAAACCATCCCTTAATGCGACAATTGACCATTAGTTGATCATGGAATTGATTGGCTCCATAAAGTGCTGGGGAATCTGAAAGAAGTGCTTCAAAAGTGCTTGAATTCCACCTATAGAAAGATGGCTTCTGTGAAGTCTATTTATGAAAGCGGGTTCCTTCAGGTTTACGGCCCCGCAGAGCTCCTCCGTGCTGCTGAGGAGCGGAGGAGTGCGTGGACTCTGCAGCTGCTCCACACTTGTTTTGAAGGGTATCTTGACAACAAAGCCGCCCTGGCTGGAGCCCCGGGGGCAGGATTGAAAGATGCCTCTCAGAGCTGCGGGACCTCGTGCCTCCAAATGACCACGCGTGTAAACACTCTCCCCAGCTTCGGTTTATCCTCCGTCCCGGCCTGTTTTCCTCGGGGAGAGTTAATCTGCTGAAAGGGCTGCAGTGCACCTCCCAAAGAAGCAGCAATGTGTGCGTGTGTGTGAGTGCGTGCGTGTGTGTCTGCTGAGCGTTTATTATTACAGAGCGCCCTCAGCATTCTTGAGAGTGCCCACATTTTACAGCTAATGATAGATAAATCTCGCAAAACAGTTTGTGGAGCAGGCTTTAAATAGACAGGTGTTTCCCTGCTTAAACATACACACACACACACACACACACACACACACACACACACACGCAGAGCAGAATTCCTCATCCCACTCACCTGCACACATGAAAATAAAAGCAACAGTGGCTGATAGCGATGTGTTCACAGTCTGCGTCTCCATCCTGCCCGACTGGCTGCTCGTGCACGCCCTCCGCCCTGCGGAGCTACGCCGATGTCGTCAGTGTTTTGTCTGCGGGACATTTTTCTCTGTCACAGCGCTTTTGTTGCTTTTGTTGTTGTTGCGCCGCCGAAAAACTTCAGACGGTGGGAAAACCTCAGAGGGAGGAGACCTGCGCACAGTGTCAGAAAACTGGCTCTGCTATCTCCAGAGGAACTCGAATCAACGAACTCAAAGAGCTAGAATCTAAAACTGAAACTATTTTTAGGTTTACGTTTACATATGAAGATCAGATGTATTCCTCTTTGTCACTTATAACCAGATTAAACATTGATAAACTGTAAATTTGACTAATTTATTAGTCAAGAAAACAATCTACAGGCAGCGTGACAGTTTACGCCCCTTGATTGTTTTTCAATACCACAAATATTTCCCGGTTCAGATCCGCTCCCGTCGCCTTTGGGCAGGTGAACGGTCAACACACCCGCTCCCCGCCGTGAGATCTCACCCCTCATTGTTCGTCCCGCGCCTCGACCAATCAGCTGGCGGCGTGCCGGGGCGTGTTCCCCGTGTTTACCTTGTGGCTGTGATGTCACCCGACAGGTCAGACCTGCAGCAGCTGCAGCGTCTCCTGCAGAGAGCCCTCAGCGCGCCACATGCTTCCTATGTCGCTGCTCAGAAAACACACACACACATACACACACACATACACACACACACACATTTTATGTTACTTGTAGTTACTGACATTTAAAAGTGAGTGCCAGCATAATTTGCAATCGCTGACACAGCAAGACATGGTGTGCCTGAGAGGGTCCTCAAAACAACTAACAACGTAGTGTAAACACAGATAATGATACATAGATTCATACTGTGTATTATTTAATGAATCTATGTAATATGTAGTGTTACATAGATTCATACTGTGACTCACATCTGTTCCCTGACTGTAATCTATCCAGTTACCTTTCTAATGTATTACTCCCAACAGTGCTTCTGCATATGCAGAGGTGGATTATGGGTATTATTAGGGTGTGTGTGTGTGTATTTCTATATATGCTTGTGTCTTTGTTGTATTCGTGCCAGAGGCTGTGAGCATAAACAGCAGATCAGTGACAGTGAGGGCGCCCCGTGTTAAACGTGTGGGTGTCTGTTTTTACTTGTGTGTGTTTGCTTGTTTTTGTGTTTGTGTGTGTGTGTGTGTGTGTGTGTGTGTGTGTGTGTGTGTGTGTGTGTGTGTGTGTGTGTGTGTGCGTGTGTGTGTGCGCAGGGGTAGACTGCGATATTGACAGCAGCCCGGCAGCGTGGGCGTGATTCACGAGCCGAGAGGCACGGATCTCTGTGCCGCCCCTCCCATCCCATCCCAATCCATCCCATCCCACCCAACACCCCCCTCCCCTCCACACACACCTCCTCCTCCTCCTCCCCCTCCTCCTCCTCTTCCACCTCAGAAGTGCTGCCCTTGCACTGCATCTCTCTCCCCCACCTCTCCAAAGACTCAACCCTGATTGGCTAATCGGAGGAAGGGGGAGAGGAAGAGGAGGAGGAGGAGGGGGATCATATTCCATCGCCAGGGTTGGCAGCAAAGCCTCTCAGGCACAATCACAGTCACAAGCCCGGCCTCAGATACCAGACCAACACCTCCCCCTCCTCCCTCCCTCTCTCCCCCACCACCTCCCCCTCCTCCCTCCTTTCACTGTTTCAAGTAATCAAGTAAATTTGTTTGCCACTTATGCACAAACACACACACAAATGAATTCTCAGTATCTGATTCCTTCACTGCGCCTCCACTTAGTTGAAGAACAAGCTACGCTATTTAGCAAGGAACCTGAAATAATAGTTAATAGCAGGCGAGACAACCAATCAGAGGAAAGGCTGAGTGTGGTTGCCAGATAAGCATGAAAGGGCACTAGATCTGTGCAGAATTTGAGGGTAACTTCGTGACAGGTACAGTATGGTAAAGACATGCAACATACCCCCAAATAGAAAAATAAACGCTGTCGATGGTCATAAAAATACACAATAAACCACAGGCATGAACTGCAAGAAGAAAATATACAAGAGCTGTCAACTCAGTGTGTATATGCAGTATTGTGTCTCTAAACAAGCTCTCACAAAACTATATCTTACAGTATTTGGAAGGCAAATATTCTAGTCTGGACAAGGGTCAAAGGAATGAATCCTTGAAAAGAATGATAATAAGAAAGATACCATAGGGCCTTAATGAGAAGGCATAACATGGAATGGCACTTCCTTTTAATATTGATTGATTGATTACTCTATTACCTTGCATTCATTGGTCTCCACTTGAGCAAGCCAAGCAACACTATGAGACATCTTTAAATATTTGAAAGGTAAAGTTAAATGCACTTGAGGGAGAAATTGAGATAATTGAGGGTTATTACACACTTCTACATACGTCTTTCCCCCCTTTCACTCCACCTGACCCCTGCTTCTAACACAAAATCTGGGATCCGAGAATTTTGGTAGATAAACCCAAAGACGCGGGCCTGCTGGGCAGCCGTGTCCGATGGTTGCTCGGGAACAGGCGGCAACAGGCGGTAAACATCAGGCAGCTGGTGCTGGCAGAACACCCTCAAGGTTGGGCCGCAAACCGAGCCCCCGCCAGGGCAGAGCGGGGAATTCAGAGACCCAGTTAGACGCCAGCAACCTCGACCCCGGGGAGGAGCGAGATCAGAGCCGCAGATACTAATCCGCTAAACGACCAGATAGACATCCATAGATGGATGGGGAGATACTTGGTTTGAGTTGATTTGAGCGTTATTTGTCAGTATGTTTTGGTTTTTTTTAAGAAATACAACCTAAGTTCTTTGATATCAGCTTCTGAAAGTGAAATATTTTGTGGTTTCTTTAGACAAATAACAAACAACCAGCTCCACCTCCCTTGGGATTCTGATTTGAAAGTTGTTTACTGTTTGATACAAAAAACACCAAATATGGACGTTCTCTGCTGCAACAATCTAGTAAACAAATCATCAACTATGAAATGAAGTCAAACTTCTATTGTCTCCTTAATCTTAATAGTACGACTCAATTTTGCTTTTGTGAAACACAGATCGACTGAACAACGACTGCTCGCTTCATCGACACATTAATAAGTTATCAAAACGTGTTCCAGCCCAGTGTCAGGTCATGTGTCTGCAGGGTTAAAGCTTAGACTGTGGTTTCTTTGACCTTGTTGTGGTCTCTGACAGATTAATTGTCTACTAAGGTAATTATTTGTCGCAGCCCTCACCCCCCCCTCACCCCTCTCCCTCCCTTCTCCCCTCTCCCCCCTCCCTTCTCCCCTCTCAGTCCGGATTCATTCGTACAGTGTGCTCAGATGCTTGAACCTTGGCATTAATGCCTCTGTGATGACGGCGACCCCGCGTGCACATATCCACAGCTGAGCGGGCGATTCCAGCAACTCAGTGGCGCACTTTCAGAAAGTCATCGAGGCTCGCAGGAAGCCGCACAGTAAAACTGAGGCTCATAGAAACACTTTTGATTGTTTTCATTGGACTGAAAACCCTCCCTGCGCGTCGGCGGGGTTGTGTCGTGTCGTGTTGTGTCAGGAGCGTCGTTTCCTTCGACCCAGTTTGTATCGCAGGGTTTCTGGTTAAATTTAGAAGCCTCTGCGCCCTCGCTCAGGGATCCCTGTGACATCATCTGGGCTATTTTCTCGTATCTGGTCCTGACTTCGCCCTGAAACCTAAAGACGGCGGCAAACACGCCGAGTTTAGCTCACAGAGGCGTTCACGCACTCGTTTCGCCTCGTATTTGCTTGGCCTTGCTTTGACTCCTGTTGGACCTGTTATCTGAATTGGTTTCCATTCATCTCTAAGCAGATGTGACTTGTATAGATGGTGTGAAAAGTTCAAACTCAGATCACTTGTCATGCGTCTAAATACCAGGCTTAAGACGCTTTGTATATGTTGAATTGTATATTCATATGTTCTGGAGCTTCAATAAACAATGGCAACCATTCAAACAATTGATTGAAAAAGATTTTAAGCCAAAAGATTCAAGAAAATTGAGGTTCTCCAACACCAGTTCATAAATATATATACATTTTTGTGTTCCTCTGTCATTTCAGCTTTGGTGAAACATTTTTCACCATTTTTCTGACATTTTAAGGATAGAAAATAGAAATCAATAGATCAATCAACTAGAAAAATAATGACAGTTACTGTTCTAATATGCGTGTTGTGCTTGAGACTGATTCATATTATTTCAACTTTCTACGTTTTAGCAGCAAATGTTTAATCAGGTAGTATTGAGTCTTTAAAGAAAGTTAATTTGGTCCATGTCACGACCATCAGAATGAAACCCATTAAAGACGTACTCAGCAGCTGTTACACCTCCAACATTCTCTCAATAAGCATCTTTCAGCTTCTCCAACGTGCGTTCGATCCCATCGATCACCGTTCAGAGCTCGAACACACCTGATCTGGTTTCAGATCTGATTTCAGGCCAGCGCAGCCCCGTCGCTCGCCGCCCTCTGATGGCGTCGTTTGTCATCTCGTGTTGCGGAGCCGGGCTCCACTGAACATTGAGTGATGAATGAATATTGGTGAAGTATTGATCGGTGCGGCGGACGAACTGAGGGATGCATCAGTCACTTTGATCGCTTGCAGCAGAGGTCACAGCTGCAGCGGCTTCTGCTGCTAGCACTTCATCTCTAGCACTTTGTTTTCTACGTTTTGTCAACTGTTAAACTGGTTTGTTGAGATTTCATAACCTTCTAGAAACGGATGAATGGCGCTATGGTTTCCTGGATGGACACGTCGAGCAGCATCTCAGGAACAAGAAGTTTGCAATATCTTTCTAAATATTAAAGAGATGCATTAATGCTTCATTGAGATGCATTTTTGTCCCAGTTTTAAGTTTTGGGGGCAAAACAAGAACATGTTTGTTTCCCAGAAACTCCTGGAAGTTTTTCCTCATGCAGATAAAACATGATTCAGTGTGGATGCTGCACAGATCTTACACTTATTAAGCCGTTGTGAGCAACTGACTCCAAACAGCAGCAAAAGACAAAGACAGTTCCAAGGTTATCACATTGTCAAACTGTGTTTCCACACCTAAAAATAGGAATGTAAAAGGGGCTTTAATTTCTGATCAAATCCGTTTTCCACAGGTTTTGTGTGTTCATACCAGAGATGATTAATCTGTCGATCACTTTCTTGATTATTTGGACGGTTGTTTGGTTTAAAAATAAAGTAACAAAATTGTCAAATGTTAAATGCTTGTCTTACAAAGGCCAAGCAGAGGTCTTTGAGGTCTGTTTTTGTTGCCCTCATCATAACAACATTCGGTGGTCTGTCACAGAGACTAAAGTAACCAGAGATTATTCTCATTCAAGAAGACGAAATCAGAGACTTCAGACTTAATTTCATAAAACTGATTCGGTAAAGTCGGTTAACCAGTAAGTTGCCGCGGCTCTAATCTCCTCTACGCCACACAGGACGAGTCCAGCGCGTAGTAATCACAGTTTGTTTGGTGCCGTGTGGTTCTGAGCTGGAGCCAGCTTCATCCCCACCTCCAACCCCATCTCCCCGTCACTATCGGCCCCCTGCTGCTCGCTGTTATCTCTGCGCTTCAGGCTGCTCTGCCGCCACTCAACAGATACCAACACGCGCTGATAACACACACTCAGACCTCGGAGATCGTTCTGATGCATCGGTGTCAGATATCGCTCCTTTTCTCTGCTCCGGTAAATGACGGAAAACGATTTAGTCTGATGAGTGACTCTCTGCCCTGCACCGGAGCCTCAGCTCACGTTGGGAGGCGATCCGTGCACAGAGAGGGGTCGGAGCTGAACACACACATCCACGGATACAGCAGAGAACCATAGAGAAAGAGACTTGAAAACTCTGCGAACTTGCCTGAGAGTCATCACTTTTCTTTAAGCTCCCTTCATTGCTCCGGTAATCCAGTGATACTCGTCTGAGCTGCTTGTAGCTTATTGTGCATATTTTAGTTGGGCAAAAATGTAGAACAACATAGGTTGAAAAACAGGGGAGGCTCAGCGTGGGTCTATCAGAGGGCAACCTTCTTTTTCTGAATTACTAAACCCCTGAAAATGTTTTTTTTTCCCCCTCTATTTCAGTGGTTTTCAGATTTTGTTCTGCTCCAATTATCACCTGTGTCTGACCCAAATATTGCACTGTATCAGGCAGGCTTTAGTGCAAACACACACACACGCATATTATCCGATTACATCACATTTTTCCTCGTAGAAAAAGCCACATAGACATCACATCTGAACCGGGGCCAGCAGGCTCCTGCCGCATTTTGCGGTGTGTGAGTGGTTTGTGTCTCTGTGTCATGACTCAGGCGCGGCCCCTTCGCCGCCTCCCTGCAGGCTCTGACACATGGAGCCCGGGGCCAGAGACGCTGGTGTCCAGGTCTCACTAATGTGCAGGGCAGCGTCCGCCTGAAGCAGAAGAGCCGAGCAGGTTGTCAGGAGGAAGGGTTCACAACCCCCGACCTGCCGGGAGAGTCTGGCTGACGTGTGCTTCAGCACGCCACTTCATTTCACAGGGACTGGAGCGTTTGTCCTCGTCCTCTGGGGTTAGCAGAGAAGCTGTGCAACACTGGTTTCGGGAGAAACCTCAGATACTATTTCGGTAGTTCCTTTTACCGCCTTATTTTTAGCTATTTTACATCACGTTCTGTCTCTGTCGAGAGGGACCGTGCCAGTATACGTGAATGAGGATGTGATGATGATTAAGGACCTTTCGTGCATCTTTGGCCAGGAATAGACTGTTGCTATTCCACAAAAGCCAAGGTAAAAACCACTTTTCACTTCTCCTTTAAGTGTTAGCCACCAACCAGATGACAACCCCCCCAAATGCCAACGGCCACACCAGTATCATTAAGCAGTTTCTGCTGGAAGTGTTGAGCGCCACTGCTCGGCAGCTTTTATCAGGGTCGGTATCGAGTGTCTCATTCTGACACTATCAACATTACTGAAAGGTTTGTTTGCTGCAAATAACATCTTTTTTTTTTCTCTGGCTTCACTAGTTTTCTATTTCTGGACTTCCATTCAGAAATTGTAAGCTGTATATGCGTGTGTCCATGGTTTGAGTCCCATGCTTTCTAAAAATGTCTCTCTGACCTCAACCTCCATTAGATCTCTACATGTTGGCAAAGCTTTTAAATTCACTTGTGTTTGACCTGAGTAGATAGATATTATATACTGTATTATATACTTATATACTGTATGCTTCTATGATGCAACTATGGATCTTCTCATGTCATTTTGCAAGTTTTTCAAGTTTCAGGTCTCTTTCTTGCACACCAGTGGTTATTACCGCTAACCGATTGGCTACCAACTGTGTTTCATTCATATGGTAGTACAGACTGGGTAGATGATAAAACTCCCTTTTTCTTTGAATGTAACTAATAGTCATCATCGACATATCGATTGTCAGGAGGAAGGTCGTTGCTATACAACCCTCGACCTGCAGGGAGAATCTGGGTGTCCCTTTAACAAGTCACTTGACCCCCGTCCGCCCAGAGGAGGCCTCTCTCTGTCCGCCTTGTGTCATGCAGCTCAGGCGTCTGCTCTGCAGAGCTGTGCAGGATTCTGTCTGAGCAAGAACGTTTCTGTGTCAACTCTCCCTTGGTGGATAGAAATGTCAGAATCACAGCGTTGCCCTTGCAGCTTGTGGTTTTTTTCCACCCACGTCGCTGGAACAGAAGAGCGGAGCTTTGAAATGCTTAGTGGCCGCAGCAGCAGATGTCAGGGATAATGATGCCATGCAACATTTTCTAACTGTTCCTTTATGGTCTAATCTGTGGCTCAGGCTGCCCCGGGGCTGCGACCTGATCTGCCCTCTTTAAAGCTTAGTGGACACACTTGAGCGCCGAATCAACCATTTCCAGTACTCCTACTTTGTTTTGGTTATTTGTCTGAAACAATCTCTGCGACTACTTTTGGCTTTTGTTGCGTTGGATCATATCTTATCTTATCTGTGACGTTTCAGTCTTTGTCTGATCTTATCAAATTGTGTCCAGGCAACCAAACACAAGGGCTGAAGGTTTTAGTTTTGCCACTACGTCAAAGAACCTGCGGCACTTTGAAGTAGCTGCAATGAACACATATTTCAAAGATAGAAGTGGTCTTTTGGTGTTGGTGGATCAACTTGACATTTTGTAGAGCAGCACAGTCAAAGTGGTGTAGGAAGCACTACAGCTTTAGCCCTAAAGAGCTGGACTTGAACCTCTTGTGTGCCTTCCTGTACTTGTCCTTGGCGCCTTGAGAAACCAACCGTAAGAATGTTGTCAGGCGTTCCCCAGGGCTGTAATCTGGGTCTGCTGAAGATTCCTAATTATCAGCGTTTATCTTTTCACTGTGCAGAGCTTCAGCCAGGCAGCAGACACACTCCAGGCCCTCAGCTTCCCATGTGACAGCACAGACTCGCTCTGACATCAGACATGGGAAGCCAGCTCTGCCAGCATGAAGGGCAGAAGGTCGAGACTGGACCACCCCGGGGCAGATAAAGCAGCCTTTTCATGTGTGATCAGCCCTCAGCCTAAAGACAAAATCCCCCAGCGTGCTGCCTTTGAACTTCACCACAGCCAGAGACAGCGACGCTCCCCTCTTTATTCTGGAGCGAAACGATGTTAGAAACACCTCTCGTCTTGTAATGTGAGGCTGAATGAAAAGACTGAATGTACAACACATTAGGAACACCTACCCTTTTCAAGACACACACTAATGAGGCGATCCAGGTGGGATTTATTACACTTCATGCGTCTCCCTCATCGAGTGTGATCCAGTCAGGAGGGAGGAGCTGAAGCAGACTGAGGCAGAGTTCAGAGCTAGAAATGTAAAACACGGTTAGTACTTCCTCACGCTCTGACCAATGGACTCTGCTCCAGGCTAGAATAAGGAAGAGTCTCAGTAGCATGGAGCTGTGGCTGTTATTGGTCTTGGTTAGTATTGGAAAAATAAAGAAATAGTGATTTGATTAACATCACGACACATATCTTTATTCTCTTCATCAGCTCTGATTGGATGTGGATTTTAGGAAATCATTGTGCCTCAGATTGGTTGGAAGGACATATGAGGGAGACATCGCCAGTAGCTTGTACACTCAGTTCCTGCAGCACGCTGTAGATATTTCGGCGTGGAATCTGGCTCTGGCAGCCTCCAGTTCTTCATCAAGCCTTTTTAACAAAACAATTATGACACTCATTACACCCTCTTTCCTCAGCGCCCCTCCAATCTCTCCCATCAGAGCATAATTCATAAGCAACTCATCGCCAAAGCAAAGCCAATTGCATCCAGACTAAATGAGCGTGCAGTGCAGCGCCCACAGCGACACAAAGGGAACGTCAGGCTTGTGACGGACCACTTCACGCTCTTTGTCTGCAAAGAATGGAAGTAAATAAGGGCGTTCTCCTCATCTTCCTCCTCCTCCTCCTCCTCCTTCTTCTCCTCTCCCAGGTAGAGGGAATGCAAACAATGCTGGAGAGCTGGTGTAGCGTTTGTTCCAGATGCTTCAGCTCTGTAACGCTGCCACTTGGCTCCCACTGCTGTGTGTGTGTGTGTGTGTGTGTGTGTGTGTGTGTGTGCACTGTACTGCCTGTACACACAGTCTGTATGTATATATAGAGAAGCTATTTTTAAAGCTGATCCACAAATAGTAGAAACGGGGCCGAAAACGGTCCTCGCCTCTGTTGCCATTCCTGTGCTGCTGCTGCCGCCTTCTCATTCATTCATGAGTTTGCATGAATTTGCAGAAATACTCTTTCTTTTTTTTGCCCCCCTCCACTTCTGTCCCTCTTTAAAAAAAATTAGATAAAAAATAAATATGCAGGCTGCCATCCCCTTCTTCTTGTGATCAGGCATCGTGGCATGTGACAGACCAGCCTTATTTCATGCTCAGTTAGATGCACGGCTGAATTAGACACACAGCTCTACACTCCTCATCTCTCTCCTCAACACAAGAAATTAGGTCAGC
This sequence comes from Karalla daura, assembly GCA_029224185.1. NCBI lineage: Eukaryota > Metazoa > Chordata > Actinopteri > Chaetodontiformes > Leiognathidae > Karalla > Karalla daura. Next base: position 4,080,915 of record CM055191.1, on the reverse strand, counting down.
GTTCATCTTAGATAATGTGGCATAATGTTATGACTGGACACCAAAGTGCACAGGGCCTGCCTGCCTGCCTGCCTACCTCTGAATGCTGGATGTCATCCTCTCACATTCTGCCTACTCATACCTGCATCCCAGTCTTGAAACCCTTGACTGGAGACGTGCAGAATGCAAAATGTCCTTTTGGTCTATTTAATGGAGTCTGCAATACCGTAATCGACTTAGTGGATGTGAGTGTATGTAAAATATTCCTGAGCATGTTTTAGGAAATCATAATTCTCTCATATCTGCTGCTTAAATGCTTTCCTTTAGACCTATGACTAATGGAGCGTTGAGTCATTGAGCTGTGGACAAAACAAGGTATTTCCACTTGTTACTCAGCTCTGCATATGCAGTATATTGCATGTATATTGTGTACATGCATCACTTAGTTCTTATACTACTGTGTATTTGCACCAGTAATTATTGAGGTTACCAGTATTGCACAAAAACACCACATTTCTAAAATTGTTTAATGGCTTGGAAATACAACAGATTCTGAGTAAAGCACAAATCAACATTTTTTTCCATACAGTTTGTTGACAAAAACAATGAACCGAGTTAAAAAAAGAAAAAAAGGCGATCGACCACAAACTGAGAATGCAGCTCCAGTTGGGACTCGACCTGTTTGCTGTGGAAGTAATTGTGCTGTCAGTGCAGTGACAGGAGGATTGTTTGCATTTAGTGCTGCTGTATATAGATGAGAGAAGTTGATTTCTTCTCACTCCCCCCCCCCTCCAGCCTCTTCTGCTCCTATTTATCCATAGACGTTGCTGCTGTGAGGCCACATGAGCTTTATGGGATTCTGGGACGACCTTTGTGAACCATTTCTCATCATTTATCTGATGTTTTGCAGGCCAGGAAACTAATTGTTTGAAGGAGACTACAAGAATGTGTTACCGCAACCGTATTTAATCGCAGAATCAGTTTCCATCCACTTTGGCTGTCGTGTCGCTGCAGCTGCTAATGACCCAGGTTATGTTAAACACAGACGAAAACCTGTTTCCTGTCAAGTAAGTCAGCTCGGTGCGGGGTGGCTTCTCGGAAACCGGGAAACTATGTCGAATTTGCAGCCTCGGCGGCTCCTTTTCCTCTCTGCTTTCCTCCTCTGTTCAGAGGGTGAGGATGGAGAGGTGATTGCAGATTTGTTGCTCTGTTGACTTCCATAGGTGGCATCCTTTTTTAGTTCAGTGATATATTTTATGGAGGTTTGGAAGTGGTTTCATTTTCCTTTTTAAAGGAGATAGAGAATAGTTGAGTAGAGCATTTCTCCTTATTCTCTGTAGAAGCTATGGAGCATTGGCTTTATTAGAGATGCCTCAGAGTCTGTTTTAGGAGACTCATTAAGATGTGGAATATTTACAGTCTGTTTCTGCACTGATCTCATGCTAATCTGGCAACCATACATAGGTTTTACTCTCATTGGCACAGACTCAACTTGTTCCTGAAAGAAGAGGTAACTGGAGTGTTACAGCTACCCCTCTCCTCCTTTCTCCTCTCCTCTCCTCTCCTCTCCTCCCCTCTCCTCTCCTCTCCTCTCCTCGATGGGGGGAATCACATGCGTCGTGTCAGGCAGCCCCGGTCGGGCCGGGCAGCCGGTTGCCGGGGGCGACCAGCAGATCAGTGATGTGGCGGTGATGCCTCTAATGAAGCTGACACAGCACAGCCTCCCTCCTCGTGGGCCCCTGAGGGCCTCCCCCCCTCCACCCACCCTTCCTCCCCCTCCTCCCCCCACATGCCTTCATGTTTCAGCCCCAACGTGCGTCTGATTTGACGCCGCCTCAGATGCTGCGCCGCATCATTTACTCTCTCGTGCCGTATATGAGAGGTGAAGGCAAACACAGTGTTTGTAGTAGCTAAAGTGGGTCACAGTATACAAACAAAGCCTCTCTCTCTCTCTCTCTCTCTCCCTCTCTCCCTCTCTCCCTCTCTCCCCCTCTGAGTGATGAATGCCTCTGTGTTGTGTTTCAGGAGCTGCCCAGCTGAGGTGAAGGGGAGGGCAGCGTGTAGATGACCTGCCCCCTAGAACCAGGACCATGATCTGAAGAGGGCGCTGCCCGCCAGACCCTGCTCGTCCTCTCCTCCTTCTCCCTGTCTTTTTTTTTTTTTTTTACTTTTTTTTTTTTAATTTACGGCGCAACAGCCTCCGTAACTGCCCGGCTGCTGCCCTCGAACTCGGTGTGCCCGGAGAGGAAGGACTCTTTAAGGAGGAAGAAGGACAACGACAGCCCTCCCTGACCTCTGACCTCAACGCTCCACCCCCTTCCCTCGCCCCTCCCACCGCAACACCGGAAACATGGGGAGGAAAAAGATTCAGATCCAGAGGATCACTGACGAACGCAACAGACAGGTAAGATGTGAATGTGTAATAACCTCAAACCAAACCTGTATGAAAGACACATGAAACACATGCAGATTTGGACCCAAGAGGCAGAGATGCATTGATTTCATTACATCCCCATCACATCATCCTGGCTGATTCCAATATCCTATTCTTTTTTATTTTTGTGTAGAAATTGTGACCTCCTGACACCGATCATTGCATCTGCTCACCTTGATTAAATTAGTCGAAAAATGTACTTTCCTTCACTCAAACTGCACAAAGTCACAACCTCCAAGGAGAGGACCCATGAAGTCCCATCAAATGATGCTTTTCCATCTTGTATGCTTTAGATTTATTTTGCACATAGAAATCAAAGTAATGTTCAGCCACATTATAATGGACAGAGCTCAACTAATCAAGTTTTATGTAAACAGCTTATAGCATGAGATGGGGTTGTGCTTTGTTTGCTCTGGTCGATTGGTGAGTCTCTAACCAGAGCTGTGCAGTGATGAGCTGATTTATTTAACAGGCTTGTCTCGTTGTGAGAAGCGAGAGCTCCTGTTGTTTAACAAAGTTAGATTGGCTGTCGTGCACGCTGCAAACACAGTGAGAGCAGCTTTATCGACTTGTTGAGAAAACACCAGACTGACATGTTGTCTGTGATCAGGACGTGTGTGTTAGCGTGTGTGTGTCTGATCAGATTTAGCGATGATCACGCGTCTATTTACTGAATAATTATAATAACTCACAATTGGACTATGACTGTTTAATTATAAACAAACCAAACAATCAACTTGTTTAATCATCAATTACCTTTTAAAGAAAGGACTTCTTAAAAACTAAACTCTCTGGCATTGTTCATCCTCCAAGGATACTTTTAGTTCTCGTGTATAATGTTTAATAGTTAATAGTTGCTACTGGGATAATACAAAGTTCTCCACTGTGGGACAAATTAAAGTTTCTCTAACTTGTCTTAGTTCTGTGTAACTTTTACACTTTATTTGTGTCATATATGAAACTAAAAGCTTCATTATGTTGACATCAAGCTCGAATTGTCTTATGATCCAATAAGTTTCACATTTGAGCTGCTCAAACGCCCCCGATGGCAAAATATTGCTGCTCGGAGCCGAGACCGGATCGTTTCCGCTCCTCCATGACTGAATTCCTTTGCGCTGACAGAAAACTGTAGCTCATGCAGCAGCCAGTTCCCACAGGGACGTTGGCTGTTTTCACATGTCCCATGTTGCATGAACAACACGGCCGCTGTTTTCTCAGCAGAGGCACAACAGAACCATCTAACAGCGTCGTGTTTGATGAGGCTCACATGACTCCACAGAGCAATCATGGGGCTTCTCGCAGCCCTCGTTCTCCCTACGGTAAAAAAGAGCAAGAAAGTATGATACCCCCCCCCCCCCCACACACACACACACACACACATTTGAAACCCGGGCCTCAGCCCCTCTGGTTACATCAGCGGCATTGTCAGAGAGGATGAAAGGGTAAATGATCCATCTAAAATGAGTCAACTGGTAAATGGGCTTCGCTCCATTGAGCAGATTGAGTAATGGATTTGACGTGCCCACCTTCAAAAGCAGAGAGAGCGAGAGAAAGAGAGAAGGAAAAACGACACAGAGAGCGGCAGAAACAAGGTGCTGGGACGAGTAAAACCTGAGCGGTGTGAGAGCCAGTCGCTCGCAGCCTGCGGAGGAGAAAAACATCTCTGTCCGCTCCTCATCAGTCGTAGCAGGTTGCATTTCCATAAAGGAGAAGCGGCGCCTGCAGGGGGTCAGCCTGGTGCGATGGCTTCGGCATTCATCAACACACAATTGGACATAAAGGAGGAGGAGGAGGAGGTGGAGGTGGTGGAGGAGGCTGTGGTTAATGAAGCCCACGTCCGTATCCGGTGTCGAGCACTTTGTCAATAAGGTGATGCTCAGAGTGTCACAATCAAAGATTACTCACTGACCCTGACTGGCCGGTTAACGAGCAGGAAATGGTTTCTCAGTGCCGTTGTTTACATGGACGGCACTAGTCTGACTATCGACCTTATTGTAAGAAAGACAGTAATTAGATTACACTGTTCAGAGGAAGGTGCTTATAGAATATTCCATTCAAATTCCAGTTACTGTGCCGGAGTGCAGGCCTCATGTCACGCCCACATTACTTTCCTCGCATATCCTGGAAAGTTGGAAGGAGCGTGGTCACTGGTGCTATGCTGCTTTTTAGCAACGCACTGTAACAGCTGCTTTTCACAACCTTCCACCGGTTACCAGCTGTTCTTCTTCTTCATCTTCTTCTTCTTCTTCTTTGTCTACGTCAAAAAGTCGACAACTGCCAAATGTGGTGAAATGCGGCAACATTTCTGCCATGAAGGAGATGTTTACATGTCTGCATCATTTATCTGAGACAGGAATACTCTGCACGTCTCACTCTCCAGATATGACCCGGTCCAGGTGAAACATCTGTTTACACGAGTCCTTGACAGCTCTCTATATTCTGTCCATAGCATAACTGAGGTGCTGCTTCATGTATTTTTCACATGCAGCGCAGTTCAGACAGCGAAACACGATTCACTTCTTTCTATCGGCAACATTCAGAGCAAGTCTGCAGCGTTTGAAGTGGAACAGAGTGTTAAGCCGGTTAAGAAATAAGGGCTTTTTACACGCTTGCTCGGTCTTGCTCGGGCTAATGAACAGTGCGGCTTGCGAGAGGAAATCAAATGAATTTTGGAGTACATGCAGCTTGTCACCCTCCCACGTGTTGATTCAGAGATGCTGCCATAAGCTCAGGAAAATAAACAGCGTTTAACAGAGTGTGGGCCCCGGCTGGAAGCATGACAGAGCCTCAAATGCCACCTTTATCTCCGAGACAAAGACGCAGGAGGTAGAGGGAGCAAGCAGGGCTGCGAGTGATCGAACCGACTCGGCTCTGGGTCGTGTTGTCAGAGGTTCAACACGACTCCCGGGAAGCGCTTCAGTGGAAAACATCTGCAGCCGCTCCACATTTATGTTTCGTGTCTACCGACGCTGATCTGAATTTAAAGATTTCTCTGTAAAACAAAACCTTATGAAACTAGATAAAAACGCACATCAAGCCTGCACAATCCTCATTTTTACCTATACATTTTATTCGATTTATATAATATACATACATTTGACTATTTTCTTTATCTGTTGAGGGTTGAAGGCTTGAAGGTTGCTGTTTGTTGCCAATTTCAACCCACAATCACAGTCTGCAGACTCTGTTTTCCATGCCTGGTATTAAGCCCTGACGTAGTCTTTTTACACTTCGTTATTCCTGTACGTTGGGAATCACAGACAACTCCTTTCTTTTCCATTTCACCTGCGTGTCAGCAAACCCGTCCCCGTGACCAGATATTTCCTAACATCGTTACTTTGTTTGCACTGCTGATTCAGTTTTCATGTCCATCCAAGCCTTGGAAATGCCCCAAACTGTGGGGAACATGGACAGGATTTCACTCCTGGAAACCCGAGCGCCTGAAATAATGCCTGGCGTTACTAATCCGCAGATGAGATTTTGGCTGCGGCACATTACATGGGAAGATTTGGCTGAGCGGCCGATAGCGAATAGACTGGAGTAGAGAGCAGAGTTCATGTGTCACGTTTGCAAGTTTCACCCTGATGTGAATCCTCTCACTCCTCTTTCAGGACGGAGTGTTTCTCCTTCTTAACATAGAAGCTATGAAACAGTGGTTTCAACAGAGATGCTGCTCCACAGCCCTTTTACGCCCCTGTTTATAGCTGTGGGAATACTGCAGCCCTTTCATGTTCATCTGGCAACAATACGTAGGCTTACTGATGACACGACTTCACGTTATCTGCTAAAAAGACTCAGCTTCTTCTCGAACTAAGTGATAACTGGAGCAGTCCACATCCAGCCTGATATGTTGGAGCCAGAATCACAGGAGGAACCAGAGACGGAGGAAAAACCAGGAGACATTTCACCAGAGACTTCACTTAACTGCTGCAAATGTCCATTAAGACAGTCAGCTACCTGACTCAAGGCGACTACATGTAAACCGGTCAGGGAACTGAGGGTCGTATGTTTGCGTCTCATATTTTACATCACATTCTGCCTCTGTCCAGATTTAACTGTTTACTTTTCTGAAACGTATACATGAATGAGGACGCGATGATGTTTTTGGCTCTGTCGCCGTACATCTGTGGCCTGCAGTAGACTGACATTATTCAACAAAGCCGAGTAAAAATGGTTTTTCATTCTTGGCCTCCTTTAGTGTTTGCATCGATTGTGCGAGCAGGGCTGCGAGCCACCAAATGAAAGAGAGGTGTTAACTGCAGGAAACAGCGAGAGGAGGTTGCGGTTGTCAGTGGTGGTTTCCTCATCCATCTGCCACACAACCACAGCCTCGCCAAGACACACACACACACACACACACACACACACACACACACACACACACACACAAATAAATGAAAATGCTCGCCCCCTTTCTTTCTCATTCTTTCCTCTTATTTCTTTCTTTCTTCCTCTCCACGCTGAGGATGTCTTATTCTTTAGTTGCCATTGGTTACCTGGCAGTTCTCTCCTTAATGTCAATTACCTCCAGCTTGTTTACCCTTTATGTGGCAGTTTTGGGATTGAAACTGAGAGCCAAAGTCACTACCCCACCGCCCACTTCATCTCAGAAAAGTGGGGGAAAAAAAAAGCGAAGCCGCTTTTATCGGGCCGTTTGTAGTCGTCTCTGCTTGTTTTCAGCGACTTCATAATTTGTCAGCGGAGCAGTTGTTGATGTTTTGCGGCTGCTTCTCGCTTCATCACAACCTGCCGTAATTTCCTCCCTTTGCAGCATCGCACATAATTTCTGTGTGTGTGTGTGTGTGTGAAAGAGAAGGAGAGGGGGGTAATGTCGATAGACAGTGAGATAAAGATGGGAGGAGATGGAAAGAGTGAGCGCGAGGGAGGTAAGATGATGGTGGCAGTGTGTGTGTGATGAGGTGGGAAACGGGGGAAGGAAGGTGGGGGGGTGGAGGAGGGGGAGGAGGAGGAGGAGGAGGAGGAGGGGTGGCAGGAGCAGAGTCGGTTGCCCATGGATACGACCCCGATATAATTTGATTTGTGGCAGCAGGAAGCAATGAGTGAGTGAGTGTGAAAGGAGGGACGGACGGAGGGAGGGCGTTTGGGAGGGGGCGGTTTGGGTGCGGGGGGGTGGAAGAGGGAGAAAGCGAGAGAGCCAGAGGAGAGGAGAGGAAGGGAAAAGGAGGGCGAGAAAGTCAGAGATGGAGGAGGAGGAAGAAGAGGAAAAAGGAGCAAGAGATGCGAGGGATGGAGTTATTGTGTGTGTGTGTGTGTGTGTGTGCGTGCGTGAGTGAGAGCGATGGAAAGACCGAAGGTCTCGCGTGGCTGCTTTCATCCTCCACGTCTCTATCTTATCTGCACCTCTCTATCTCTCCTTCTCTTTCTTTCCTTATTCAATTCATTTCAATTACAGTGAGCACGGAGCGGCACTGGTGGCGGAGACGCCGGCGGCCAAACCGACTCTACATCCATCCTGCTCGTACCTAGCCAGGGCAACATCATTACCACGGACAGAGCAGACTTTATAAAAGACAACTTTACGACGTCTTTGTTCTTAAAGCGGTGATGAAATGTGATTCTGTGCACTTCAAAGTGCTGCAAGGCGGGAGAAAACATATTTGCATGTGTGCAAATGGAGACGTAAATCCGCTTGATTAAAACACGAGGATGAAATAGACTAGAATAGATCAAGATCAGTGACTAAAAGCATCAACATAGTTGTATGATAGATAAGATGCGTCTTTATGGTCCAAGAGTATTGTCGCTGCAGAAAAAAAGGGCAAAGTTCACTGCAAATAATTTGGTTCTTACCCAGATAAAACCTTTATCTTCAATTTAACATTTATCTTGTTTAAAGAGTTCATTACTTATTTTAAGTCTAATCTTTAAACAATCTTACTTCAAGAATCTTGTCAAGGGAAACCTGTCTGTGCGGCAAATTATTCTCCCTTGTTCTGAGTCCCTTTATCCTCGCAGACCTGAATGGAAGAACCTGGGGTTTAATCCAGGGGAGTTCATGTCAACACAAACGGCATTTCTGTTTGTCGGATTTCGCTTTTATCCCTGTTTACTCCAGGAAAATTACCACTTGTGTGCGTTTTCCTCGCCACAGGCGCCTGCGGGATGGTTTGATTGACAGTTAGGTCCACCGAGCAGCCGTGGCAGCCCGTCGCTCCGGGGAGAGTGTCGATGATGTCGCCGGGGGGGGCGTGGCCTGCAAGGCGGCATCGGCGTCGCCGCCCTCGCTGTCTCCCTGATTCCTGCGTCTGTGCGCTTGTTTGCGACTTGTCCCAAACCAAACAGCAGATACGGTGGCGGCACCTGAAGCTTCTCCTCCTTCTCCCTCTCGTCTTAATCTTTTCCTCTCTGCGCGCGCGTGTTTGTGTTTGTTCAGTCCTGTGTGTTTAATCCAAACAAAGCCAAATCTCCCCGGATTGTAAATACCAGTTGGTTACAGCAGGCAGGCGCTTCCAACGCCAACCGGCACACAACAAGGGACCCTGTGCCTCTGCAACACTCCCAGTTTTGTTCTGCTTGTTCGCAACTCTGTGTGTGTGTGTTAGTGTGGAAAAGAGAAATAGCGTGCGACAGAAGGAGAGTGTGGAAAACAGAGCGGGAGAGGGTGTGTGACATAGAAAGAGAGCATGGAAAAGAGCATAACAGAGTGTGAAAATGACGAGTGGAATGAGTGTGACGGGAGAAAAGGAGTGTGTGGAGGGAAGAAAAAGCCTGCGTGTGTTTGTGTGTGTGTGTGTGTGTGTGTGTGTGTGTGTGTGTGTGTGTGTGTGTGTGTGTGTGTGCTGTTCGAAATCCAAACTGAGCACTTGAAAGGAGAGCATGTTCAGACTGCATGTCTGGAAGTGTGGTTCCTAAAGCACGCAGCGCTTTCATGCAGTCAATCCTGCCTTTGTCCCAAAATGCGTGTGGGTGCGAGCGGTAGCGCCGTGATTCAGCCGTCTCCCTGGTCCAAAATCTGAAGTTGTGCCTTAAAGGAAGAGTTCGACGTTCGAAGAAATCCGCTTTGTTTTATGCGCATTTCGAAGCAGCTCATTAGTATGGAGCCAACAAAAGGTCAGAGAGTGCCCGTGCTGTAAGTGTTTGTTGAAGGGTTGCTTCTTTTGCATTACAGAGGAATAACTGTCTCCGGAGGCGTCTCCTTCCCCGCAGTGGAACCTCATTCACATCCACATCTTTAAGACTGAAGCCTACGTGACTCTTCTCTCATCATATTCAACGCTTTTGTTTTGCTTTTGTTGAACTGACCTCGCATTAAACCAGTTGCATTCACCCGGTTATTGCACAGCTTTCTTTAGTTAGACGAGGCCAATGGAAACTGGTTTCCATTTTCATTTGACTACAGTCAGTCCAATCTAGACTCCAGACTTGTCAATCCTTTCCATAACTTACTATAAGACCATTTTTTTTATGGTTAAATAAACATGATAAACAGGCTCCACTTGTTTCCAGTCTCTCTCGGTGCTGCTCAGTGGATCTCTGTCTTGTTTTATGCAGATGATGTCTGAGGTCTGTGAGGTTCATGTCTTGTTCCACTCCTCGCTGTCCGCCCTGCTGTCACCCGTTGAGACGTTGTACATGTGATGCTGCAGACAGACTCTGTCCCGATAGAGATGGACCGTCCCGGCAAGCGAAAAAAGTTGAATTCTTTGTTATTGGAAGCGATCCAGAGGCGTTTGTGGAAAGGCTTAATGTGGCTGTGTATTTTTAAAAGAGCTTATGTGGATTAGGCTGAACTTGGAGAGAAAGGAAGATGGTTATCACCCCCACATTTTTTTCATCTTTTTTTTTTCTCGTGCATGAACTCAGAATCTGTGAACATTTGTCTGAAACATGCCTGTGATCCTCTCCCGGGGGCTCCCGACCTGGGCGTAAAATATGCAACGTTTTAATGAGATTTTATTTGGTATCACTTATCACAGATAAGAGCGACTGGGTGATATCCGGAATGTCCTTGATTAATCTCTGCGAGACCATTAAATGTCTTTACCTCTCACGTTCTCTTAAAGCGTGTGTTTTGGTCTGAGTGACAACCGTGTGTGTGTGTGCAAATGTGTGTGTGTGTGTGTGTGTGTTTCATGCCTCCTCTAAACATTCAGCTTTTGCTCATATTTCTCTCATTCAATAATCACAGAATGTCTTTGTCCCCGTCTCCTGTTTATCTGATTTAGATATGTCGCTGAGATGTGTTTGTCTTAGACCACAGGCTGATGATAATACACACACACACACACACACACACACACACACACACACACACACACACACACACACACCTGTGTGTGGCATCTTCTCAGACTTCACTTCCTGCTGAACAGTTGTCAACACAATAAGACTGCAGATTAACAAAGCACCACATTAACAGGTTTCCATTGTCTCACTTACAGTCTGTCTGTAAGGGACCAGGATTATTTCAGGATTTGTATTACGAATTAGACAAAAGCTATTCCAGTGGTTGCTTATGTGATGTCTCTTGAACCTGTCACTTGAACCACTTGATCCTGACCGCCTCCTCGCCTCGTCTCCCACCAGGTCACCTTCACCAAGAGGAAGTTCGGCCTGATGAAGAAGGCGTACGAGCTGAGCGTGCTGTGCGACTGCGAGATCGCCCTCATCATCTTCAACCACTCCAACAAGCTGTTCCAGTACGCCAGCACCGACATGGACAAGGTCCTGCTCAAGTACACCGAGTACAACGAGCCGCACGAGAGCCGGACCAACGCCGACATCATCGAGGTAAAGCGAGGGAGAGGGCTCGACGCGGTGGGAAATGATAACGGGTCCTTAACCTTTCCTCTAAGGTCGAATTCACCTCAGAGTGACAGAGTGACGAATGTCATTATTTGTTTTATTTTCCTCCTGTGAGATCGTGAGGATGGTGGTTCTCTGGCCCGGACCAGCGTCTGTTTAATGTGAACATAAAGAGAGGATGAAGGCTGCACAGGTTGCAGGTCGTTTCTCAACATGTTTAAGTGGTTTTTCTTTGTCTCTGAGCTGATTGCTTCCAGCTTCAGTGCTCAGTCTAACGTGGCCTCCTGCTTTGACAGACAGACATCAGCGAGGCTTCAGTCTTCATCATCTCTCAGCAAGAAAGCAAATTAGCACATCCTCCAAACTGTCAAACCGCCGTCGAACGGACGGAGAGAAAATGCAAATAAGATGCTGATTCTCTGTTAGGAGGTGCAGATTGCTGCACAGTGTGGTTCTGTTTTTGGTTCTTTTTTGTTTTTTATCTGGGTTTATTTCATAAATATGTGGAGACAGGTCCTGGTCCAGTGCAGCCCTCTTCTGAAGTAACCTGTTAGCTGTTTGGTTTATAAAGAGACGAGAAGTATCTCAAAAGATAAAGACCTCAAAAGCATAATTTTGGAAACATCTCAAGGACATGGAGTTTTCTTTCATAGAGACTGAATAAACTACAGAATATTCTCATTTAACAAGCTGTGGGAAGATTTCTGTGAACGAACATCCTCAGAAATTGTTTTAAAATTGACTAATCAGTGATTAACACAGTTGTTGCAGCTCTGTTACACTCTATGAAGTCTTTATGTTGAATAATTCTTAGTTATGTTGTTAATGAAATCACAACACAAAGTTTACATTTTGAAAACTTCATCAGATTCAACACAGGGGTGAATGATGATAAATACAAGAGGTCTTCTCGTCTTAGAGGGACTCGTTGATACAACCGAGTGCTGTTTCATTCCTCTGAGCCAGAGAAAGCCAAAGGATGAAGCCTCAATACAAAATGGCCTCGGCACAGAGGAGGTGGTGGAAAATAATATCTGCTCATTTGCATATTGACAATCTGAGAGGTGAGGAGAGAAGGTGCGAGGCCAATCATGCCACTCCGCTTTTTTTTCTTTTTCTTCCCTGCTCCGATGGAAGGAATACGTTTATTCCTCCACGTCTCTGCTGCCTGTGGGAGAAAAGCTTGGCGGGAGCTCGTCGAGCACACTCACATGCTTTGCTGACCCTTTTATGCATTTCCACATAATGGCCCTCTCATGAATTGAACAGGAGATGCTGGGGTGTGATGCAGCGAGCCGTGCAGCGCTGCTGCTGCTGCTGCAGCTGCACTTAGGCTTCGTATGGAGCCCGAGACCTAAAGCCGCTTCGCACTCGGCTCTGAACGTGTTCCCGGCTTGTTTTTACACGTATTGCTGCAGGAGTTCATGATCGGTCAACCACAAACACCGTCAGGATGGAGTCACCGCCCCGGCTGTGTTTACTGCCACATGGCTCAAGCTCAGCTCAGACTCGCATCCCAACAACAAAAAAAGGAAAAGATGGAGGAGGAATAAAATCTATCCAGGCCGTAAAGGACTGAGTGTCTGGACTTCCTACAGAGTTCTTAGTTTCACGTGTAAATGTTGTGTCAAGACACCGTTGATTAAACAGAAATAATTATGGAGATGACAGGCGGTTGGTAAAATCAAAACAAATCAAAATAACTATTAAAGTTGTTTTGAAACCGCAGTGGCCACAAAAGCGAATTAAATATCAATTTTAATCATTTCTCTCCTGCTGGCGTCTCATCCAGCGAGGTGAAGTGTTGCCTACCTGCCTCCCATCAGAGATGAACTTTGACATCCACAGATGAGCTCCTTCTTCTTCTTCTTCTTCTTCCTCTTCTCCCCCATCTCTGCTTTATTGGACGAAGCCCCGAGGCTTCAGATTCCGTTGGAGTCGTCTCACGATCCTCGGGAGGAGCCTCCCCCGACCTCCAACTTCCGCCTGCAGGCACCGCATCACTTCTCCACTTTGTCTTTTTCCACAAACATCGGAATCGATGAGTTCGCTGGAGGTTGTTTCAGACATGTGAACTCCTCGTCTCATTCAGTGGAAAAAGTTCAGTTATGATTCCTGTGATTCACTCGTACTGTTCTTCCATAGGTCAGCACAGACCACGACCTCGGTTTCTTGATTAAGTAATGTGATTACTATCAAAGCAAAGCTCAACCCTTCTGTTGTTTTCAGGTCAAAAATGACCCAAAATTGTGTTTAATAGCAGAGACATCCCCTCAAAATGTTGTTGTATGACTTCTTCTAAAGTGACCCCAACAATAGACAAAGCTAAATATTACCTTTGTTCATATTTCCATACGAGGCAGGCAGTTAAAATCACAGCCACAGAGTGACAAAACTTCTTTTTGTGATATTTCTTGGACTGTACAAGTGCTTCATCTTGATGAAAAATATGATTTACCACTTTTGCTGTACCTAAAGAAAAACAATAACCAACTTAAGCAAAGAAAACATGGATGACAGCTCAGTTGAAATGGAAACAAATGGTGTCCACTGAACAGATGCAACCTTTCAAAAGTGAAAACTCATGATGTTCACACAGTTTCTGATAGACAGCAGGTTGTTTCTCTAGACAGAGTTAATCTGTCATTAAGAGTTGATGAAATTGCTTTACTTGAGCTCTCCGATGAGGGCAGGTCATTTTTGACTGAAACGACAAGAGGTGTGTGCAGAAAATGAAGGCAAGGAGAGAGGAGGGTTCATAAAGTTCTTTGAATTTAATTGACTTCAAGTAGAAATCACATGAATGTCGCTTCCCCGCCTCTGAGCCTCTTACTGAGGGTGTTTCTCTCCCTCCATCTCTGAACCGCAATGCCTCGGCTTGGTTCGACAACACAGAGCAAATGATTCCACACGGTTTTGAGAGACGAGCCCAAAAGTGATGGTTTCGCTTCATCTCTCCGGAGAAATTAAGGTCTAAATTTAGGTCGTGACCCACAAAAATGACTCGCGACGTGAGCCTTCTGAAGATGAGTGCATGCGATGCTGCAAAGTCGTGCAAGGGTTCGTTCACATATAAACGCAGCTTTCTGTCGTCTTTACTACACGTCCCGATCCTCGTGGTTGACACGGGAAGGTGTGAAAGTTTTGTTTTGGTTTAGAGGACTAAGAAGGGGTTTGTGGTTTGAATGCGGGGTGCGTAGTAGGTTATTATTATGTCAAACGGAGGGTGAGGAAGGAGAAGAAGGAGAAGAAGGGAGAGCGTGAAAGCAGTTTGGTCTTTTCTCCAGATTTCCTTGTTCACGACCATTTTTCCCTTCATTTCTTATCCCTCGCTCTCTGTCTCCGAGTGTCAGCAGTAAAGCCTTTCTGTGGGCTGTATCTCCAGCTGCAGATGGCTCCTAAGTGTGTGTGTGTGTGTGTGTGTGTGTGTGTGTGTGTGTGTGTGTGTGTGTGTGTGTGTGTGTGTGTGTGTGTGTGTGTGTGTGTGTGTGTGTGTGTGTGTGTGTGTGTGTGTGTGTGTGTGACAGGGCGTTGGGCTGCTTCAGGCCACATCAGCTCAAGCTCCACTGGTCCTGTTTGTGTGCATACATGTGTTTGTGTTTTCAAGTGTGTCACTCTGACTACTCTCTCTCTTTACGAGTTCATTTCTCTGTGTGTTTGTGTGTTTGTGTGTGTGTGTGTATGTGTGCGTGTGTGCGTGT